>BLAL01000012.1:0-1275000 GCA_015698045.1 Rhizophagus clarus | reverse complement strand
TGGCAATAATTGGGTAGCTTTTCACCTTACGCCAGACTGAACTGGGACTGCCCATATGGTTTTTTATATCAAATAAATAGAAATAGAAATAGATAAGCATAAAAATTTAGTTCATTTTTAAATCTTTGTTTAATTTATTTCTGAATTTTTGTTTTATCTTGAAATTTTATGAACTTTTGAAATGATTAATTTTATAATCAAGTTATATTAAGGTTTGAAAACATATTTTAGCGATCTGTAAATCATACTTTAAAATGTTTCTTTATATTAATAATAATAATTCCAAATCCTGATTCAAAATTTCTAACCTAAACTATTCATTCCTTAATACTATTATACTAAATTTTATTTAAAACCTAGCTAATTAGTTGATTGAATATTTTACTTAAATTTGCAAACTTTCAACCACAATATATGTACAAATTGCAAGCTACAATAAGAAATAATAAAGATTATTCAGAAGATGAATATAGAGTTGGATCGGTCCTAGCAAAGACCGGTCCTGAGTCGGTCTTGGGACCGGTCCTCACGGTCTTCAGTTCGAGATCTGAGGACCGGTCCATATTATTTTTTATATCCAATAGAAATGTGCCAAATTTTTGTGCTTATCTATTTCTAATTTGAGATTTTTGTTCGATTTTCTTTTTCTTTTTTAATTTTTTAATTAAATTTCGAAATGATTAATTTTAATTTTTAATTTTTAAATTTTCAAAAATAATAATGATTAATTTTTGCTATATTAATAAGGTTATAGTATTAAAGTACTCCAGAAATCCGTAGAATTATAAAATTAATATATCAGAAACATAATCTGTAATTACAAAAATTCCTTTATTTAAACGCAAATTACTTCTTGTAATATGTAGCTAGATTTTTCAAAAGGTACTGGTATAAAAAACCGTTACATAAAAAAATTAGATGTTGTGTTATAATCAATCTTGTTTAACCAGATAAATAAATTAATATTTTCCAATTTAAATTTGTTTATTGTAGCTTTAAGCAGATAATCCATAATAACTCTTTTTTCTATCTAATATAATTTTTTTAAACTTTTATAAATCATAGTAATTCAATGAAGTAAATTTAAAAATATGCTGGTAACTTTGGATTTATGAACAACTACCCTGGATACATTCAAGGTATTACCCTATATGCATCCAGGATAGTTGATCAAAATCCCAAGTATTATCCTGGACGCATCCAGGGTAGTACCTGGGATTTTATATATTAATTCGTGATCCGTATATAAAGTAGAGAGTTCTACATCAAAAATCGGGGCTAATTATATAATAGTGTGGAATCTGACGTCACGGCAAACCAAAGTACTAATTGTTAAAATATAATATAAAAACTGAGTTTATTGGCATAAAATTGTGCTATTTGGCTTACTTTTTATTGAAAGTCCGGTAAATTTTTTGGGCAATAAAAATGACTTACTTGTGAGCTTAAAAGAAAAAAAGCCTTATTTTTAAAAACGGGTTTTACTTTTGGGCTCATAGGAAAGCTATTTCTAATGATTGTTTTACCGGACTTTTAGTAAAAAGTTAGCCGGATAGTATAATTTTATGCTAATGGTTTTAGTTTTTTTAGTTTTTACATCATATTTAAAAAATTAGTACTTTAATTTGCCGCGTCTTCAGTTTCTGCGCTATTATATACTACTATATATAACTTTAACCCCGATTTTTAATAATTAAATTCTCTATTTTCTACGCGGATCACAAATTAAGTATTAACGCTGGATGAACTCTACCTGGAATGCTAATTAACATAAATATGTGATATCTTTTAAAATTTTAAATTTAATTTTAGCCGGCATTAAATATGACAATCAATTAAATTAAACCAACTTAGACACCACATATTATGTTGATCGGTGACAATTCCATCCTGGATAGAATAGTTTTCATCCAAAGTGTTACCCTGGATGGCATCCCAGAAATGTTTGAGGTTTGTGACTTGTTGTACAAGATGTTTTTAATGTACGACATGCCTTATGACAGTCCTTATGATGACCTATTTTTAGATAATTATAAATTTTTGTTGTACAGTACTAGTATAATAAGGCGTCATACATGCCGTGATTGTGTTTTTGCATAAATACAAGGCGTTTAATAAAGAAAAATTGTCTTTTAAAAAAAAATTTAATGTAATTATATATATAATAATGGCTCACAGTAATAATGAAGGTAAAATGTATATAGCATGATTATTAATAGAATAATTATACAAAATTTTTAAATCAAATTTGCCATTTAGGTTTAAGTAGCACTGAAGAATTTAAAGGTAAAATACACTAACTTAATTATTATACTAAAATATTATTTGTAAATATTTTAGATATAAATATTCACATGCAATTTAATAACTTAGCACGTAAGTTAACGAATTATCTTGTAATTCATGTAATTTAAATAATAATGGTTTTGCAATACTTTAAATAAATTTAATAATTAATAATGATTAATAATAATATAGTTGGTAAGTTAACTGAATAATATTTATAATAAAGTAAAAAAATAAATAACTGTTAACTAAATTCTTTGTCTAAATAACTATTTAATAATTATGTCATAGATGGTAAGTTATGATATTCGATTATATCGATTATATTACATCTATTTATAATATCCATATGTAATTAAACTAATTATACTCTTAACTTAAATGCATGATTAGACTGTAAGTGAAATTTAATTTACAATATATATTTTTGTAATAATATCCGCATCTAATTAATTAATATATAATACCACAGGGTGTAAGTTACATTTTATCTATATTTGTCATTTACTGTATATGATTTAGTTAATTAAGTTCTTTATTTAAAAACCATTTGGCAATTTATTTTAGTTGGTAAGTCGTATTCTATTATTATATTTATATAATATTTACATAATTTAAACCAATTAATATCTTTAATTAAAAAATTATTTAATAATATATGGGGCAAGCTATTCATTTAATTATTTATTACATATTTATGTAATATTTACATATAATTTAAATTAACTAATTATTTATTTAAAAAATTATTTGGTAATTTATTTTAGTCGGTAAGCCGCATTCTATTATTACATATTTATGTAATATTTACATATAATTTAAATTAACTAATTTTTTATTTAAAAAATTATGTAATAATATAGGAAGTAAGTTATTTATTTAATTCTTTATTACATATTTTATAATATTTACATTTAATTTAAACTAACTAATTTCTTTATTTAAAAATTTATTTGGTAATTTATTTTAGATTGTAAGTTATAAGTTATTTATTTAATTCTATTATTACATATTTATAAAATTTTTACATATGATTTAAACTTGCTAATTTCTTTATTTAAAAATTTATTTGACAAATTGTTTTAGTTGGTAAATCGTATTCTATTATTAAATTTTTATATAATATTTTCATATAATTTAAACTAACTAATTTAATTATAAAAATTATTTGGTAATTTATTTTAGTTGGTAAGTCGTATTCTATTTTTACATATTTATATAATATTTACATTCTTTATTTAAAAAATTATTTGGTAATTTATTTTAGCTGGTAAGTCGTATTGTATTTTATTATTATTACATATTTATGTAATATTTACACATAATTTAAACTAACTAATTTCTTTATTTAAAAAACTATTTGTTAATTTATCTTAGACTGTAAGTTATAAGTTATTTATTTAATTCTATTACTATATATTTATAAAATATTCACATATAATTTGAACTTACTAATTTTTTTACTTAAAAAATTATTTTATTGATATAGGGCGTAAGTTATTTATTTAATAACATTGTTACATATTTATATAATATTTATATATAATTTAAACCAAATTTCACTATTTAAAATTATTTAATAATATAGGGAGTAGGATATTATTTAATTCTATTAATACATACAGTATTTATATGATATTTATATATAATTTAAACTAACTAATTTATTTATTGAAAAAATTATTTGGTAATTTATTTTAGTTGGTAAGTCGTATTCTATTATTACATATTTATATAATATTTGCATATATTTAAACTACTAATTAATTTCTTCTTAAAAATCATTTAATAATATAGGGAGTAAGTTATTTATTTAATTCTATCGTTACATATTAATATAATATTTAAATATATTTTAAACTAACTAATTTCTTTATTTAAAAAATTATTTGGTAATTTATTTAGTTGGTTTTGATGATGAATAAGCAGATCATTGATACGCGTAAGTCATATTCTATTATTACATATCTATATGACATTTACATATTATTTGAATTAACTAATTTCTTTATTTTTTTTAATTATATAGGGCGTAAGTTATTTATTTAATTCTATTGTTACATACTTATATAAATTATATTTACATATAATTATACTAACTAATTTCTTTATTTAAAAAAACTATTTTGCAATTTATTTTAGATCGTAAGTTATAAGTTATTTATTTAAATATATTATTAATATTTATATACTTTGCTGAAACCTGTTGATTTGTCACTTATTCGCTACGAACTTGACTCTTATTCGTTAGGAATTCGCATCGATCACGTTACTGCATATAATCTTAGCTACATCATCACGAATTGTAAAAGTTTCGCTGATTTTCATTGACGAATTAGTTTCGAGGATATGGCGAATTGTTATTAATATTGTTAAGAAGTCGTAATTCCATTGAAAACTAGTTGAATAGACTAATCTGGGGCATTTTTATAATATCCCAGCGATTATACAACCACATATTGACGTTTTTTTGATTAATTTTTTTTTAAATCCATTAAAAGTGTGAAAATGTAAGGCAATATTATATTATTTAAAATTATGGTAATAAAAATAAAGATTATAAATAGTAGTAAAATGATAATTAAAATATTATTAAGTTTCTCCTATAATAACTTTACAATCGTAAATTGCTAGTGAAATTTTTTCCATTTCGCGAGGGTATAGCAATACTTTTCGTTATATTATCTAATAATTTTGTCTTTTCGGGATCTCTAGCTCTATAATTGATAAAAAATGCACTTCTAACAAAACGACACAAATAAATTAACGAGCCCTCTGCTTTTAATTCATCCAATCTTGTAGCATTCAGCCATCGTCGTAATACAATTTTTGTGGTTTCTTCATCAATGAACTTATCCACCTCTTCTTTTCGCGGTAAAGTAGTAGAGTCGTTTCTAATAAAAAAATTTCTATTGAATACAAACTAAGGATCATAAAATAATAACAGATAAATTTACCTTGTTTCTTTAAATGATTCAATTAAACTTTCTATTCCATCAAGTAATTTATTTCGGAAGTCACCAAAATGTCTATTTCCGATTCTCAGCCATTCTATACCATCAACTGAATTGAGATCACATTTGATCACTTGTCAGACCAAATCCTCGATTGCACTTTTATGGGAATCTCGGATACGAAGGAAGAGGCATTTCAGTTCTTCCAGAAAATCACGCCCAACTTTTGCCTATAATAAATACTCCAATATTAATTTTCACTAAGTTTCTTTTTTAAAAACATCCTTTTTAATCTTACTTTATCTTCCCGAATTATTGGTTGTGACGCAATCGGTAATATTTGAGATGTGGAAAAAGATCCATCTACAACTGCTGATTTCATAAATAAGTTCATGCTATTTGCAAGTTGTAAGATGTTTGGATTTTTGCATAGCCACAAACACAGTTGATAAATCGTCATTTCTCTAAATGCTGATGGAATATCTTCACTTAGTGTATCAAAATGACGAGATACACTATTAGAAACGTTCAACGTGTTATTTATGGGATTGAAAACATTGTTAAAGACGCTCATGTGTGCTGGCGATGATCCTGACAGAGTATATCGAGGTGCAGCTCCTTGAGAAGGAACATAGTCATCGCTAAAAACGCTCATAGCTTTTGTTTGTGAAGGCCTTGAAGGTGCAATATTTATAACTTTTGCTGGTGAAGGTCTTGAAGGCGCAATTACTGATGTATCATTATTAAACCCATCCAAAGTACTAGCTTTTGATCCAATACAAGATTGAGATAATTCTATCTCAATAATATTTGCAATTTCTGTATCATCATCTGTACCTTCGCCATCATGATTTGTTCCAGCATCTAAATCATTCAAAATATCATCAATTGTTTGATCGTCATTCAGAAATGGTGGAGCAACCGGAGGGACAGACGCTTCTTTTTTTTTGTGCCCACCCAGCATTCGATTTTTTGTCTTTTGGATTATTAGTACTATCCAAAGGTTTATCCTGATCATTAGAGGGCAAAGGAGAAACAATTTCTTCCTTTTTCTTGCGACCTCATTTATTTGTAACAGTATTTGTATTTAAATTTTCGTTTGCGCGTTTTTTAGAAGTTCTAGGCATGGTTAAGTTTGTAAGTATGGTAAGAATAAAGAATGACTTAAATTTATGATTAAAAAAAAAATGATTAATAATAAAAGTTTATTTATCAGTACCTTTGATTTAAGCTTTTATTAATAAAGTTTATTTGCCAGTAATTTAAGCTCTTATCCGAAAGTTTATTAGTAATAATCAAAAAATAGTAAAATGTTGTGTAGATAGTTAAATAACTTTTGATAATACAGTATGGTTTATGTTATTATATGTTAATAGAGTGTGAATCTGCTTTTTTCTTATTGTTTTCTCGCAACATTCTTTATCATTTTTTAAAATGTTTTGCAATCGTTACGTTTCTTATAAAGATGTGTTCGCAATACCCTAATTGCAGATTAATTGCGATTTGCGATATTGCGGAACATTGCGGATTTTGAAGAATAATTATTCGCAAATCCACAATCGCAAATAATCCACAAATCCACAAATAATGCGCAAATCTGCAAATAATCCGCAAATAATCTGAATAATCTCAAAAATTATGATTGACTGTAGATCATCTTCACATGATCATTTTTTTTTTGTAAAATATTCCCACCGAAGCGAAAAAAAAATTTTCTCGCCAGAATACGGGAATATTATTTCCAAAATCCAATTAAAATAATAATAATATATCAGATTATTCAGCCATAATCAATACATTATTTTAACAATTATATATATCATTGTATCAAAACTCATTCTATCAAACGTATCACAATATACAATTACGTATCAAAACAATCGCGTTATCAAATGTTATTATTTGATCAATTAAATAAATATCAGTTTTTACAGTTTTTAGTACCCCAATTGCTTTCTTCCCTCTTCATTTTAAAAATAAAAAATAAAGTATCAGCTTTTAAAATATTGAATAAATATATTAGAAATGTCAAAAACACCCTGTTCAGTTCTCAATTCAAAAATTTGCGGGAAAAAAGTTTATTTACCCGACGACGATGAAAGCTTAATTTCAACAGCACTTTCTCTTGTTTGGACAAAGACGGATAAAAAAATTGATTCGTGTACTTTTGAGCAAGATAGAGTAAGAATGTCATATAAAAAAAATGAAGGTCGTATATATTTTGATCTGGAGGAATCGTTGTCAAATTTTACATTTATCGATAAGGTATATGATAATTTTGTCCCCTTCCCCTTTATTTTGTTTCTGTCTATTTTTCGGTTTTGGACAATTTTGTCCACTTTTTTTCGTCTCTGGACAACTTTGTCCACTTTTTTTTCGACTTTGTCCTTTTTTTTCGTCTCTGGACAACTTTGTCCATTTTTACTTCACTTTTTTTTTCGTCTGGACAACTTTGTCCACTTTTTTTTCGCTTTTTTTTTCATCTGGACAACTTTGTCCACTTTTTTTTTCACTTTTTTTTTTCGTCTGGACAACTTTGTCCACTTTTTTTTCGCTTTTTTTTTTCGTCTGGACAACTTTGTCCACTTTTTTTTCACTTTTTTTCCGTCTCCAGACAATTTTGTCCATTTTGTAAACTTATGAATCATGTTAATTTAATCTTCGCAATTAAATATAACCAAATTTATTTATATACTAAAAGTGGACAATTTTGTCCACTTATTCGCAAATTTGCGATAATGTAAATTATTTGCAGATTTGCAGATTATTTGCGATACTATACAGATTTGCAGATTATTTGCGGGTTTGCAGATTTGCGGGTTATTTGCGGTACTATAAATTATTTGCGGGTTATTTGCGGTACTATAAATTATTTGCAGGTTATTTGCGGTACTATAAATTATTTGCAGGTTTGCAGATTATTTGCGGATTTGCAGATTATTTGCGGGTTTGCGAATTACTAAGCGCAATTGATTTCCAAAACCCGCAATATTGCGGATTTTGGAAATCAATTGAGGACCCATCTTTAGTTTCTTATAACCATCGTCAAAATTACATAAGACGCCCGCGCAATACATTAAGCATACCATCACACACCATACTAAATAATAGAAGAAATACCAAAATAAATGGTAAATATAGTTAGTGTGATTGTTTCAATAAAATAACTAAATCAACTACTTTATAGACCATGAAGTATATACGCATGAAAATGATGTTTCTGACGATACCTATGTTGAAATGGAGCCTGATAATGATGAAAGGTATGGTGCTTTTAATGAACGAATGGGTGTTGTATCAAGGGAAGAATCCAGTGAAATGATGAACAAAGTATCTGATAATGAAACATCAAGTGAAGAATTCGATGATGATGAAATTTCAAGTGAATCGTTTGATGATGATGAAACTACAAGTGAAGAATTTGATGTTAACGAAACTTCAAGTGAAGAATTTAATGATGAAGAAGCTTCAAGTGGTGATGTCAGCGAAGACGAACCTGATGAAATTGTTGATGAACCCTTGTGCAATGAAAAAATGCCACCTATTAATGGGGAGTTTGCACCATACTTTAATAATATTACCGAGGCTTTGATGTTTTGTTGGATTCAAAAACACAATATATGTATGTTGAAGTTTATTCAGATTGAGTTTAATCGGTTGTAACTTGTAAATGAGATACTAAATTTTCCACATTTAGCCACTCATGCGTATGATGAATTGGTGGATATTATCCATCACCCACAATTCAAAAATGCAGATGTTGTGACAAATATTAGACAATTTAGAAAGTATAGGCAGAGATTACCATTGCTTCCAATTAGGTCACGATCTATTCATATCTCTGACAAAAAAACGTCATCTACATCCCAAAGAATAAAGGATATGTACTATTTATCTATCACCGATATCATCTGGTATACTTTAAACAATCCTTCACTGTTTAGTCAAATGTATTTTGGGCCAGATCAACAAGTTGAAAGGAATCAAAAGCTTTGGCATGGAGATTTATGGAAAGAATCACCACGATTTGGGCAGGCATCAATTAAAATTAATGGAGGTATGAGTTAAGTATTCAATAGGTTAATGCTAGATTTTCTTAGTCATTTATCTACTTTTAAGTTTTTAGTGATATATAATAGTGGAGATTTTATAGTTTATAGAGAATCAGCAACAAGAATTGGCAGAATTTTGGCAATTGTGAGATCAAGTGGAATACTAAAAATAAAAATTCAACGCACTTTAGTATTCAACAAATTGCCAAATAACTTGCAGAGTAATAATCGCAGAGAAAGGACACATGGAAGAGAAGTGTGGCTATTGGATCAAAATGTGGAAAATGCGACCATAATTACTGACTTACAAACAATTGTTAGGCATATAACAATTACGATACTATATGAAAATAATACTAATGAATATTCTAGTATTATTATCCGTAAAATTCTTTATAAATATCACGGCCGTTGGAAATTAAGGAATGTTGCATATTCTTATCAACATCCTTCTGAATTTGCAGCATTAAAAGATCCAGAAACAAATCTTCCAGTCTATAAATTATATATAGATCTGTATTATGATGATTTGGGAACATTCTGCAATGTCTATCATACATTGGGAGGCGTTTACATCCAAATCGGAAATTTACCTTTCAATAAAAGAAAACAACTCAAGAATCATTTTGTGCTTGGGTTTGTTCCATTTGGAGGTAAATTTAACAAATTTATTGAGCCATTTATTGTTGAGATGAAACAGTTGGAGGAAGGTAAAATAATGGACATACAGGGAAATCAAAGCTTTGTGATTGCAAGTCTTGGGGATGTAACAGCTGATTTACCACAAGGCAATGATTTGGCTGGAGTTAAAAGACATGCTGCTGCAAAAGGATGTCACACTTGTAACATGACAAAAGATTCCTGGACATCCGATAATGTTGATATGTCATTGGTTTCTCGTTATCACCATCTTACAGATAGTCAATTTGGTGAAATTTCTGCTACACAAAATATTGTAAGACGTGAAGAAATTGCTGCAGGATATGGATTGTGCATACAGCCATCAATACTTGATGAATTGAAAAGGGAGAAACACCTCCAATCACCACATGATGTATATCATGCTACAGCTGGCAAAGTGCTAAGATTTTTAAAGATAACAATTGATGCACTTTCTCCAGAGGGAAAATCGTCATTCATCATTTTTTGGAAGTCATTTGACTATCCAAGAATTTGGCAAAAATTGCCAAATCCAATTTCTCATATCAATAGCTTTATGATGTCAGATTGTCTAAGATTGGGCATGATGATTCCTTTTATTTTTAATAGGTTCTTAAAGCCTCAGCATTTTAAAAGATCTGAACTTACTTCATTCTAACAACGAACAGGAATTTCCCAAAGTGATTTAGCTGTGAAGCTTTGGTTAAAATGCTGGCTATTAGTAGCAAAAACGATGAAAATGGCATTTATGCATTCTTTCACTGATGATGATTATGCTAAATTACGTGAATGCTTAGATAATGAACGAAGGCTCTTGTCACGGGTATTGATATTTATGTATTATCGCTATTTGCCTAATTGAGTAATATTACTCTTTAAAGAATTAATATTTATTAACATTTATTTTTATTACTAAATTTCGACTATCCACTTCTTTTACTTACTTTATAAAATAGGCATTCAAAGATTTTGAAAACTTACCAAACCTACATGTCAGTTTTCATCTAATGCAACATGCCAAAAATTATGCAACATTATTGAATACCAAAGGAAATGGTTCACTGCATATTCAAGAATATCATTTCACAGACAAATCAGAAAAATGTGGACCTCGATTTATTAAAATGTTACACTACATTATTTGCACTGCGCCATTTATTTGATGGAGGTGTTAATAATCGCTTTTCTTCCTCAAATAATGCTTTAACAAACCTTTCGAGTCACTTAAAACGATTGATAAATGATTGGTTTATCACTAGGGAATTTTTTGATCTTGACATAAGCGAAGATTTGCATGAAGGTTTGTTACTGTGAATCCTTTTAATTTAAATTTAATTTAAATAATTGATTATATTTATTTATCCAGTACAATCTCCAGTTGATTCTATTTCAAAAATAAATTTGAAAAAGCGTATTTCAAAACAAAAAATTGGAGAATTTTTGCCGAATGATCACGATTTTCGTGTAGAACTTGCTTTAGCTTATCATGATATGGGCTATGAATTGGCCATTTTTGGAAATTCCTATCAATTTTATGAATATGTTTGTTTTTTAGTAGAAGATAATGACACCATCATCCAGTATCGCCTACACGTTGGTGAAGTTGTAACTATAATGGCTGAAAATGATAATTGAAATTTTGTGATAGTATGATCAATTTTTAGTCATCAAAGGAACAATCAACGTTACGCCTTTATTATTGTTGATTGGTTTGAAATCACAAATCAAATGAAGCTAGAATGTCCAATATATAAACTACGAATTGCAAATGAACACTGATGAATCTTCCCTATAAGTAAAGTTGACACACGCAGCACTGCTCATTTTATTCACAACTGCAATGATGGATGCGTCGAAGGAAATCATGATCTTGGAAATAATTCGTACATTAGAAACCTGTATTTTTTTACAGCTGTTTAAATTTTTTATTGTTTTTAAATATACTCTAAGTAGTTTCAATTTCGATAGTCTTTTGATAATAAATGTTTTCTAAATCAAGAAATTTTCGATAATAAATGTTTTCTAAATCGATAATTTTTCGACAATAAATGTTTTCTAAATCAATAATCTTTCGATAATAAATGTTTTTAAATTGATTATTTTTCGACAAAAAATGTTTTCTAAATTGATAACCATTCAGTAATAAATATTTTGTTAATTACTTATGAAGCTTTAATAAACCGTCACCATTTCAAATAAATGATTCATCAATCAAAAAAATAAATATTAACTGATTCTTTACGATATGTTTACTAAATTGATACATAATTTTTTATAAATCGTCTGTTCAACGATTCCAGTCTGATAATTTTGGTGCACGATCGTCTTAATGTGCAGTAACTGCATGTAGACGAATTATTAACTATATCGTATCCAAACCATTGCTGAAAATTCACGATTATTTATAGGATTTGGTCACTATTTATTTACTATTCAGACGCGATTTAACATATTTCAGCAAAGTAATATTTATATATAATTAAACTAATTAATATCTTTAATTAAAAAATTATTTAATTAATATAATTAATATAGTGAGTAAGTTATTTATTCAATTCTATTATTACATATTTGTATAATATTTACATAATTTAAACCAAATTACATTATTTGAAAAATTATTTAATAATAAGGAGTATTATTAATATATTCATATATTTACATATAATTTAAACTAATTAATTTCATCATTTAAAAAATTATTTGTTAATTTATTTTAGCCGGTAAGCCGCATTCTATTATTACATATTTATATAATATTTATATATAATTTAAACTAATTAATTTCTTTAATTAAAAAATTATTTAATAATAGGGAGTAAGTTATTTATTTTATTCTATAATTACATATTTATATAATATTTACATATAATTTAGACTAACTGACCTCCATTTAAAAATTATTTAATAATATAGCGAGTAAGTTATTTATTTAATTCTATTATTACATAATTATATTATATTTACATATAATTTAAACTAATTCCTTATTTATCGCTTTTTTCAAATTAGTGCGCCCACCCTGATTGTGTAATCACGTGAAAATCTAATTAGATTTCCCGATTTTCCCAATTTTCAAACGAACCCTTCTAATAAATTTTTTTGCCATCTCTGATTTCTAATGCTTTCTTAGTGATTTCACAAAGCTTCTATAGTAAAATACGCGTCTACCAAGTTTCAAGTATATTACTTACCAAATATTAACTGATTTTCAAACTATAAAGTTATTTGTTTCTTGAAGATTTTCTTCTAAATATTTTTTTATCGGTTATTATGGCTAAAACTTTAGCTGAGGATCTCAAATGGCGCATTATACTTTTACATAATGATGGATATTCAAAAAGACAAATAGCTAATCTACTTTATATTGGAGAAACGTTAGTTAAGAAAGTTATTCATATATATGCAAAGTGGGGTTGTGTAGTAAATCCGTGGAAACTTACACCAGGAAGAAAAAAAGTTTTTAGTAGAAGTGATATGAATGTAAGTATAATTTGAAATTGTAAATTTGACCAAATACTTGTTTGATAGTCAAACTTATATTATAATTTGTAAATATTAGGTGTTGCGTGATATTGTTCATGAACATGTTGATTATTATCTTGATGAATATATTGAAGAAATGCAGGCACGAACTGGAAAACGTGTTTCTGTTTCAACTTTATGGAGATCATTGGCTTATTGTGGTATTACACGTAAAAAGGTATAGTATTATATGTAAAAAGATAATTTTTTAGTTTTTTTAAAAAAAAATTAGCAAGATAATAATAACTATTCAATTCATTATTATATAGTTACATAAAGCTGCTTCAGAAAGAAATGAATTGCTAAGAGGTGTATTTATTGCATCTATAGGTCGCTATAGAATCGATCAATTGGTATTTATGGATGAATCATCGAAAGATGAACGTACTTCAACATGTTTTTATGGCTATTCTGAAATCAATTCAAAAGCAATAAAAAAGGTGGTTTTCATTCGAGGCAAAAGGTATACTCTTTTACCTGCATTAACAAAAACAGGTATAATTGCTGTAGATATTATGGAGGGCAGTTGTACAAAGCAAAGGTTTAAGGAATTTGTCGTATCTCAAGTGGTATGTATACTATTAATTATATTATAACAACTAATTATACTATTTACTAATCAAATTAATTTATAGTTGCCCCAGATGAACCCATTTCCATCTACAAATAGTGTTTTAGTTCTTGACAATGCTAAAATACATCACGATCAAGAACTTCTTGAATATTTAGATGCATTTGGAGTAAAAGTTGAATTTTTACCTCCTTATTCACCAGATTTAAATCCTATAGAAACTGCTTTTTCTACAATCAAACAATTTTTACGAAGAAATAGATATTTTGTAGATACTAGTTATAATCCTATTTATCCTTTACTTGTAGCTTGTTCTCAAATTACTCCTCAAATGGCAGAGGGTTATTTTAGAGGATCGGGATATTTTTAAATGAATAAAATATTAATTTTTATAATAAATAAAATTAAAATTTTATATTATAACCAAAATTCAATTTCAATTTATTAACGAAATTTGTAAATTTATACATTATATTGTAATAAAATAATACAATTATTTATATTTTTTAGCAGCATCTCTAATGGTTTCAATATCTCCAATAGTTGTCACTCCACAAGCTTCAAATTGCGTATCATTCAATTTGTATAAATGTTTAACTCTAACTCTTTGCTTCTCAAATCCTTCCAGAAATTTAACGTAATAATCACCTGTTTCTTCAGCTTCATCTAATTGTTGTAAAAATTCGATCATTGATGGTAAAGATTGATGAGTTACTAGAGTTGTTTGTAATGGTGATTGTAATGGGGATTGTTGTGATATTTGTTGTTGAAGAAGTTGAGGCGCAACTAATGCCTGAAATAAATTGGAAAAAAAAGGACTAATTGAATTTTGTAAATCATTAGAAACTTGGGGTAAAGTGTGTTGAGACCTATTTTTGGTATATGCAAATAAAGGATGGGTTGGTGGATCTTTAACTGATGCAAGTCCGTTAAGCTAAAATATTTAGATATTAATGTTAAATTAAAGTAATACTATTAAATAAATATGTAAACAACCGACCATTTCTGTTGCCCAAGTTGAAAACATCATATTACTTATTTCAACATGAGGTTCACGATCTTTTAGACAATGCCTATTATGCATAGAACACCAAGTTTCTCTTCGTAATTCTGTAACATTTTTTCCAATTCTTTGATCAAGCAAAGAAATATCTGAAATCTTAGGAACTTTATTTTTATTATAAATATTTGGAATTGAGTCCTCATCATGATCTATATCATCATCTGAAGTAGTTTCCTAATTAAAAATATAGAATTAATTTTTTTAAGAACAAAAAAATCAATAATAATTTAAAAATTACCTTTTTTTTTCACTTAACATCAACTTGTTTTTCTTTTTTATTCATAGTAATAGATATAAGCATAACTTTTTTTGCAGCAACAAGTTTAGTATATTCTGATTTAAAATTTTCAAAATCACGTACATCTACTAATAAAGTACCAGCTCCTTGCGTCTTTTCTGACTTAAAAGAAACATTATAGTCATTAGCATCAATTTTTTCATCTTTGAGTAGAGCCGTAATATTATTTTGAATTGAAAGTAAAAACTCATCTAATTCAGATATTATAACTGAATAGTTTTTAGCTGGAAGAGAAGTACCATCTGCTTTTTTTATAGATAGTTTGTAATTAACTTCTATTTCCAATTCAGTACTATCTTCATTTTCAGTTTCTAAATTGCTACATTTGGATTTATTGTAAAATGTTGACCCATCTGACATAGTACTTTCTTGTGAAATTTCAGTAGTAGATTCAACATTAATTATTTCAATGTTTTTTTCTAATTGTATCACATTTTCTGATGTACGAACTTTTTTATTAGATTTAGATTTTTTATCAGATAAACGTTGGTAAGAACTATTACATGTTGAACAGAATGAAAATTGAAAGCCTTTTGCTAAATCAAATCCATAAGCAAAGCTATCAATTTTATTTTTTATAAAATCTATTTGTTTAGGATTAGAAATAGGGCTAAAGACTCTTGTAAATGCGTTTTTAACAAGATCTGTTCAGTTTTTTTTGGACGGCTTAGCTGTTTTATTACAATTACATATCTCTATTTTCAAATTTACCCCACAATAGAGACATTTCTGACATCCAAAACAAGTTCCAATTTTATACATTCTCACTATTTTTTTACGCGACAAAAAAATTCTAAACGCGAAATTAACTATGAATTTTATTATTCTTGTGTAATCTTAGAATCATTGGCTAATTATTTGTTGATTGTCACGTGAAATTGAAAATCTTTTGAAAATCGATTTTCACATGATGATACAACCCAAAATCGCATAGTCGCACTAATTTGAAAAAGGCGATAAAAAATTATTTAATAATATAGCGAGTAAATTTTTTATTTAATTCAATAATTACATATTTATATAATATTTCCATATTATTTAAACTAATTAATTTCTTTAATTAATAAATTATTTGGTAATTTATTTTAGTTAGTAAGTCATATTTCGATATTATTACATATTTGTATAATATTTACATATAATTTAACTAACTAATTTCTTTATTACTATTATCATTAACAGTATTATCATTATCAGTATCTTTATCTCTTACTCTTTTTAATTCTCCCTTTCTTCTAGTTTGAAAAATAAGTTTTTCATTCCATTTTTTATTGAAAATGGATTCTAATGCTTCACCTGAACAATATATTTCACTTTTAACATCATTGTATGTGTAGCAATTACAAAATATTAACCGAACATCATATTCAAATTCTTCCAAATTTGTATATTGTTCATTCTCTAATTTTGAGTTAATAGTAAATAGATCCATTGGATGCTTTATAACTTTGTCTACAATATCTTTTTTATTATACTTATAGAATAATTGAGCATATGAACTATTCTCAAGTTTATGAAAAATATCATAACAGAAATTAATAAGCTTATTTGATTATAAAGTTTTAGAAACATTTTCAATAGAAGCATTAACTGTTTCTTTTGGAAAAGTTGTAGCAGTTAAATTTTGATCTTGAAAGAAATGTAATAGTAGGAGCAACAGGGATATCTTTATAAGTTTCTATTGAAGAAGTTTCTTTTTCATATTCTTTTTCTTTCTTATATTCTTTATTTTCTTTTTCTTTAATAATTCCTTGATTTTCTTTAATAATTCCTTGCCAAAATATTTGTAAGTTTTTTTTTGTGTTCTATATGTTCTGAAACTACCTGTTATTAAGAAAAAGTATGTTAACAGTGTATTAAATTTTTATTTAGTGGTAAAGAAGATACATAGCCAATTCCTCCTCTAGGATTAGCAGACTTAACCAACAACAAAGTCAGGGTGCCTGAATTACTTTGCTAACAACCTAAAATTTTTTAAATGTATTGTAAAATTATTGTCACAATACATTGTGTACAAACCATGATAAGATACTTGTTATTGGGTTTGTAGGGACATCGTACAATAGTTAGTATAACGTCAATTGTAATATTAATTTATTGATATGTAGTAAGATTGATTACAAAAATAAATAGTGGCAAACCATTGTAAAATTAATTGTAAAATGGAAATTGTAATAGATCGTAAGATAAATATTGAAAATTTATTATAAAACGATTTGTACAAGACTTTTATACATGTATTGTAAATTTATATAATAAAAATAAGTTGTATAATTAATTATAAGATACTGTATATATGTGTGTAATGAATAGAATACTAAGGCAATTTAAGAATCATAAACTCTCGTAGCCACGCTCAATTAAGGCAATGTATTACTAGACCTACGCTAAAGTTGACTTTAGCAAGGCTTTCTTTGTGAATTAAAGAAATTTCATACACCTTGCCAGCTGGTGGGAAAACCTATGATTTTAACCTTAAACCCCAAATCCCCAAACATCTAGAGACTTAGACCATCTAAAAAAAAGAGGAAATTAAAATGTTGTGAAATATTTCATTGAAATGCATAATTAGAACAGGGTCTCACCAAATTTTTCACGTGTTCAAACCAACCAACTGAAAAGGAAAGATGATGAATGTTAATGACTATTCATTAAAAGAAAAAATTTGAAGAAAAAAGTTAAATAACTTACAAAGTTTGTGTTTAAAGGAGCCAGTTGTCTAAAAAAAAGAAAAAAGATGGAAAGTTAATACTTGTTTGTTGAAGTAAATAACTTGGTAAAAAAAAATATCTTACCAAAATTCTGCATCTATATATCCAAAGAATCAAAGATCCATCTCATTAATAGGTTAGCATTTCATTAAAATAAACACATCGTAATCTGCATCTCCAAAGATACCCAAAGAAGAAGCCATCTAATAAAGAGAAAAAATAAAATGTTAGCAAATGGTTTGTTAAAAAAATAATTAAAAAATAACCATTTTCTACCAAATTTCCACGAGTCCAAGAATCTATCTAAAAAAGAGGAAATTGAAATGTCAGTATTATGTTTTAATAAAAAATAATCAAGTACTAAACATTATTTTTTTTTAACTTACTTCAAACACATGTTTAATTGCTAAAACCTTTGTTAAGAAAGAAAAAGCTTGTAGGGAAAATATCAAGTCCTAAAGAAATCCGCTTAAAAAAAGTAAAAATTGAATGTTTCGTTAAAAGAATAATTTAAAAGAAAATAAAATTCCTACCAAAATCCTATAAACTAGCCCAAAGACCAAAAACTGCGTACCTAGTTGTCTAAAAAAAAAGAAAAAAAGAACTAAGAAACTATTTAATAAAAACAATTGAAGAAAAAAATATGGATTTACTGAAATGTAGCGTTAGGAACTATTTAAATATAAAGAATATTTAAATGGAAAGTACAGGAAAAAAGGGCAGGAAGAGGGAAAGATAGGACAAAGGAAAGGACGAAAGAAAAGGAAACGAAAAAGGACAAGAGAAGTAAAATGATAAAGTTAAGTAGAAGTTAAAAGTATTTATTAATTTTAATCATGTGATGTGATTCTACAGAAAATATGGATGATAGATATTAACTTTTTTATTTTTAAGTCAGAGCTGAAGTTCTTACAAGTTCCTACAAAACAAAACCTAAAAAAAAGAAAACAAAATGTCAGAAATATTTCATTATTTGATTTAAAGTAAGAAAAAAAAAATCCCTCAGTTCTTCTTACTGAATTCTCACTGACTTTCTTACGCATCTGAGTATTTCAAAGAACTGATCATCTACAAAACAAAAAAAAAATGAAATATTAGTGATCATTTCATTAAAAAAAATAAAAATAAAAATCTCCTTATAGAATTTTTCATGCATCCAAGTACCTTAAAGAATTGGTCATCTATAAAAATGAAAAAATGAAATGTTAGAAACGTTTCATTAAAGAATTATTTATTTAAAGAATAGAATTCTTCATATTGAATTTTCCACGTGTTCAAATAACTTAAGAACCAGCTTTTACAAAATAAAAAAAAATTGAACCGTTAGAAATGTCTCATTTAAAGAAATAAATTTAAATAAATAATTCTTGTAATCTCCTACCAAATTCTGTGTCTAAAAAAAGATTAAAATCAAAATGTTAAAAAAGAATATTTTCAGATTTCATTACTATGCATTCCGAAGACCTCGACTAAAAAAAAGATTTAAGTCCAAATCCTCCTACTAAAATTTCACGCGTTCAAAGGCCTGGCTATCTAAAAAAAATAAAATAGATAGTATTGTAAAATAAATAATTATGAAAATTCTTCCCACCATATTCCTACACGTTTAAGTACCTATCATAGAATAAAGTCATCTAAAAAATCAAGAAACAAGCCATTAAAATTCATTCATTAAAATAAAACAAAGAAAAAATCTTGATAAACTTACCATATGTCACGTCCAGAAACATTTCATTATCTTACATGATGTGCTTTTCAACTTTTTTTTACATCAAGTACAAGTGGAAGGAAAATAGGAAATAATAAGGAAATAGAGAAATGGAAGTAGGAGAGAAATGGAAAATGGAAAAAAAGAAAAGAGAAAATTTTTGCTGAAAAAATAAATTAACAGATAAGCAATAAGCTTTGTTAAAATGAATAAAAATTAAAAAAGTTTAAAAAAAGATTTGTGGAAAAAATAATTTATTTAATTTTTTTTACTTTTTTTCTCATTTTTTTGTTAACAGAGTGGTTTACGAAGAGTTGGATATGTATTTTCAATTATATGTTGCTTTGGTATTTTTTTTTTTTATTTTTTACAAAAGAAAAAAAAATGAAAAAAAAATAACGTGAGAAAAAAACTAATTACCAAATGTAGTTTATTTAGTTTGTGTGGTTTGTGTAATTTTGAAAATCAAATGACTATATTTATAAACAATTATATTTATTAACAATTATATGTATTATTAATACGATTGGTTGTTAAAGTGACTGCGATATAAAAATAGTCTAAATTAGTTTAATAATTTTATAAAATCTATTAAATTTGCCTTGTTAAAAATTTTTTTTATTTTTTTTTTTACTCCCCACTTTTATAACTTTACATTTGTTTTTCTAACAATGGCAAGAATAATTCGTTCAAAATCATACAACAGTAACAAAACAAACAATACTATAAGCAAAAATAATACCACGCATAAGCATTAAAGAACATCAAACAGTAGTATTATTGAAGAATCCAGTAAGATATTAATTTATTAATTTCTTTTTCATGATTTTATAAGAAGAAATGATCTAACTTTAATAACCTGAGCAGAAAAAAAAAAGAAAATTCGTCCAACCCATCTGGAAAGTTTTGATGATACAGATGATGATGTACGCAACGATCAACTTGATGATCCACTAGTTGTTCCTCTTGATGAGTTTATTATAGATATTAATACTCCTCATAACAGTACCTCTTTTAATAATGAATCTCTTGAAGAATCGGACAAAACATCTAAATATGCCAAGTGTAGAAAGTTTAGAATCATTTGTAAATGATACTGTAATTTATCAATGCCTTAAAAATCTGATTGCACAAGTTTCTGAAGAGTGGTGGGATAATGATAAGGATGCTGTCAATGCATTCAGATTGTTAATTGCCAAATGCATCAAAATTCATATGGTCAACATTTTAAAATGTGTAGATGAACCACTTCTTACAAATGCTCCAGCTTTAAATGAGGTCAAGACACTTGATTATATTACACGTGATCTCACACTCCTTCAGGCCTCATCATAATCAAACCAATTTTGCCAATAAAATAAATTTTAATGCTCTGGAAGCTTTTACAAGCTATAGGAATGGACGTGGATGCGGACGTGGACGTGGATGTGGATATATTTATGGACATCAACGTGGAGGATTTAGCAGAAAACATTGAAATAACTCGTATTCACTGCTATGTCAGTTTTCTATGTTATTTCATGATGTAATTCATGATGTAATATAATTTAATACTTGAAAAATCACAGGTATTTAATGCTACTGCATACTGTGCATAAAAATTTGAATTTAATTATGAATCAAACATTGTATTAAAAAATTTTATACTATTAGTGTGAAAAGTAAGAAAGAGTGTGTGAAAAGTTAGTAAGGAATATTTTGGTCTGACCGCCAGCGGATAAGTGAATGAAACACTAACATTATGATGTTAGGAACCTTCTTAATAAACCAAATTAAGGAGAAGTAATTCATCATCTTAAAGTGCGTGGTTAATCAGGTTAAAATACTTGCTAATTAGCTGTTAATGAAAAATAACAGCATAGTAGTTATATGGTTAATGTATGACAAATCATTTTAATATATATTGTGTAATGTATAAGTAAAAAATATTGTTTAAAATCGTAAGATGATTTATTAAAATATAATTGTGGCTATATAAATTACAAGTGTTTGTGTATTAATATATACTTGACAATTTATAGTCTAAAACTATTGTGCAATTCATTATAGAATTTAAATATATTGTACAATACTTGTACAAGTATCGTACAATACATTATGTAAAATTTTAGTTGTTAGCAAAGTAAGGGACTGGAGTGGTTACCAGGCTAATGAATCCAGTAATTCTCACTAAATAACTACGATGAGCATTAGGAGTTACCCCAACTTTGCAAAATAAAAAAAATACACACCTTTTTCTTTACTATATCAAAGTACTTGGTTCTAATAGTTCTTTGGCTTTATTTAAAAAGTGATTAAACCAGGCAGCATCTATACTTTGCCACTTAGATAATGTTATTGAAGAATTATTAATTAGTGAAACTAGTGAAGCAACAATGGTATCTCAATTAAGTTTTAAAAATCCATAATAAGACCAATTTTTTTGTTCACCTTTTAAATAATAAATAAGAGCTAATAAAAGTTAAAAGATCATTAAATTAATCTTATTGTGCAGAATGAATTCCTGTTAGATGCTGGCATGAAATTTCTTACCCTTATACCTATTAGTTGTTGCACTCATGATTAAGCTAGTTATTCATAAAAGAAGTAAATTAAAATATTTTAATATTTTCAAAGTATATTTTAATATACTTTTAATATATATTTTCAAAGTATATTTTAATATACTTTTAATATATATTTTCAAAGTATATTTTAATATTTTCAAAGTATATTTTCAAAGTATATTTTAATATATTTTCAAAGTATTTAAAATTTAATTTGATACAAGAGAAATTAAATCTTAAATATAAAAAATGATATGATTTGAACAAGATACATAATGTGCAAAAATTAAATAAAACAGCTTATCCAACATAGCATTATAAAAAGTGAATAAATATGGTTCTAAACTGTGTAAATAATATTGTAATTTACATATTTTTTCTAGAATTGACTAACAAAAGTGTCTACATATATATAGAAATAATAAATGTTGCTAATTATTGCATAAAATATTATAATAATTTATAGGAATATTCAATAGAAAATAAAGTATTATAATGAACATAACATAAATTGTATATGACAAATTAATTGTAATAGTTATTATTTTGTACTAGCATAGTAATAATTATTTGTAGATCTGATTCCAGATGATATATTGTTATAAAACTGCGATCTTAATAAGTTATTACTAGTACAATTGTTTATTATTAATAATAATTATTAATTATAACTATTTCGTAGTGGAATATAATCATTATACTTATTAATAATACTTTATTACTGTTAGTAAGTCTTAGAAAAAGTGTGTAAAATTATGATAATATATTATGCAATATTTAGTCATATTTATTATTTTCATTGATATATTGCAAGTTATGTAAAATTTATGTAAATTACAATATTATTTACACAGTATATGAATCATATTTATTCGTTTTTTGTAATTATGTGTTTGACTGACAAAAGCTAAGCTGTTTTATTTAATTTTTGCACATTATGTGTCTTGTTTAAGTCATATAATTTTTTATATTTAAGATTTGTATTTTCAATAATTTCAAATAATTTCAAATTTTTAATATTTTTAATAATTTTTAATAATTTCAAATTTTAATTTTAATTTACTTTTATGAATAACTAACCTAATCATGAATGTAACAACTAAGAACTATATTGGATATGAGGGTAAGAAATTTCATGATAACATCTAACAGTAATTCATTCTGCCTAATTAGCTTAATTAACAATCTTTTAACTTTTATTAGCTCTTGTTTATTATTTAAAAAGTGAACGAAAAAATTGGTCTTATCGTGGATTTTTAAAACTTAATCGAGATACCATTGTTGCTTCATTAATTTCACTGACTAATAATTCTTCAATAACATTATCCAAGTGGCAAAGCTTTGATGCTGCCTGGTTTAATCGCTTTTTGGATAAAGCCAAAGAACTAATAGAACCAAGTACTTTTGAAACAGTAAAGAAAAAGGTGTGTTTTTTTTATTTTGCAAAGTTGGGGTAACTCCTAATACTCGCCGTGGTCACTTAGTGAGAATTACTGGATTCATTCGCCTGGTAACCACTCCAGTCCCTTAATTCAGGCGCCCTGACTTTGTTGTTGGTTAAGTCTGCTAATTCTGGAGGAGGAATTGGCTATGTACCTTCTTTACCACTAGATAAAAATTTAACACACTATTAACATACTTTTCTTAATCTTAATAACAGGTAGTTGCAGAACATATTGAACGTAAAAAAAACTTGCAAAAATTTTGGCAAGGAATTATTAAAGAATATAGAAAAGAAAATCAAGGAATTATTAAAGAAAAAGAAAATAAAGAATATGAAAAAGAAAAAGAATATGAAAAAGAAACTTCTTCAATAGAAACTTATAAAGATCAGCCTGTTGATACTACTATTACATTTCTTTCATCTCCAAAAGAAACAGTTAATGCTTCTGTTGAAAATCTTACTAAAACTTTACAATCAAATAAGCTTATTAATTTCTGTTATGATATTTTTCATAAACTTGAGAATAGTTCTTATGCTCAATTATTCTATAAGTATAATGAAAAAGATATTGTAGACAAAGTTATAAAGCATCCGATGGATTTATTTACTATTAACTCAAAATTAGAGAATGGTCAATATGCAAATTTGGAAGAATTTGAATATGATATTCGTTTAATATTTCGTAATTGCTACACATACAATGATGTTAAAAGTGAAATATATTGTTCAGGTGAAGCATTAGAATCCATTTTCAATAAAAAATGGAATGAAAAACTAATTTTTCAAACTAGAAGAAAGGGAGAATTAAAAAGAGTAAGAGATAATGATACTGATAATGATAATAGTAAGTTATATTATTATTATTATTATTATTTTTATGTAAACTGTATTTAATTATAATAATTAATAATTATTTCATTATTAGGACTTCAAAAGAAACAAAATCAAATTTTAGAGGAAAATAAGAATAATGTGACATATGAACAGGTTATTAATGATACACTTCCCGTAACTTCAGTACATGAAAATCTTGTTATAGGTGATATTATGCCTTTCATTGGGATCTTAAAAACCTTTCTATCAACAAGATCACGGATGTCTTTATCTTCAGCAGATGAATCTATGCTTCAAGCAATTGTTGAAAGTCTTTTGCCATTAAAATATCGTATTCCAGAACTTTCATTAGTAATGGATGGAAAAAAGCCAAAAGGTTCAGGTCGTTTTGGTTATTTAGACATTTTTGTACTAAAAGGAACTGGAGATAATTATATTTGTTTAGAGTTAAAATATATTTCATTAGCTGGTTTAATAAAAAATCAAAATATTAAATTTGGTGCAAATGAATTAGAAAATTTAGACAAGATTCTTGAAAAAGAAAATGAAGAATTTTTATTAAAAAGGCCATATACATATTGGTCAAAAGAACATAAAAAAACAAATCAAACAACTATAGGTGATGTATTAAATAATGGAATAGATCAATTGAGATCATATGTAAATATAATTTCAAAAGGAAGACCTGTTGATTATTCCAATTCAGGAGTATTTGATGAACGTATCAAAATAACTAAATCAGAATATAATATACTAAAAGGATATGTCATTTTAGTAATTGGTTTTCGTCGGATTTTATGGAGGCCTATTGAAGAAATAATATCTAATTATGCATATATTAAAGTTTAAGATATTTTAATTTATATATTAAGTACTAATTTTAATAAAAACTATTATAAAATTTGAAATATAGTAGTTCGTTTATTTTTAATCAAACGATAAAAAAAATATTTTTATCGTTTATTTTTTTAATCAACCGATAAAAAAAAATTTTTAATAATAATATTTCTGACAAGTATTTTTAAACCTATTTTTCACTTAATTCATTTCCAAAGCAGTATAATACTGTGTATATATATATATATAGTTAAATAAATTCATTTTTAATAAAATTTCATAATAAAATATAGTTTGCATTTTATTTAGTTACATAGTAATATTTTAAATTTATACTCTTGAAAACTAATACCAAGAAGATAGAATTATTCTTTTACTATCATCAGGAACGGAATAAATTCAAAATTGATATAGCAAGAAATTTTTCCCTGGACATCAATCTACTAGGTATCAACTTAAACAGCTTTTTCACATGGAATATCCCACCGAAACTAGATCCGAACTCAACTTCATCATTGGTCATAGATCGTAATATCAGACACATTTTATCGCAGATTTCAACATTTCAGCAGACAATGAACAATTTCTTGGCTCACTACAAACTTTCACATCTACAAACAGCGTCGTTTGCCAACCAAATTGATAGGAAAACAACCGAAGATTGGTTTAATTCCTTCTGATCGAGCTACAAGTCGGAAACTCACTAAACTCCGTGCATGGCAGCTTAAAAATTGCTGCGACACGTTACCCACTATGGACCTTATGATCTGATACTATCCTTCAATTTTTGATAGTCACCCACAATATTGGCATTGTTCAGCAGTGGATGAAACTAATACTCATTTGTGGTTATGTCTTATTATTTATCAAAAATACGAACGCTTTTAAAAAATCTAATAATCCCTTTTATAGCAGAGATACGTGCTACAGCTGATACTTTACTCATGGACATCTCAGACACCATCAAACGCAACCCTATTTGGGCTTGGTGTTTCAAAAATAACCCTAACAATTTACCATCATCGACCGATCACGCATTTTACCTAACATGCAAAGGATTTTGCACACACACTTTTAGTTCAATTTTCACTAAATTCTACAGTGCCATCAGGGGAAAAAGTAGGAAGATTCTCCTTAAAATCTTCAGTGATCTAATTACATTTCTAAAGACCAATATATGGAAAAGCCGAAATTTACTCTACAAAAAGTGGAAAACCACGTCAATCATAACCAATAAATCTCTGAAAAAACGGAAAATGTCTCAGCACAAAAAAACAAAAAAATACAAACGGACGACGCCAGTCCCTGACAACACGATTCTACACTCTTCTAATCGAACTAATCGGAACGGAACTAACAACATTAATAATCATATCACGATGACTGGATATTTTAATGAACTCAGCGAGAATTAAAAGGCTGAACGACCATCCGCATTAATTGATGAGACTGTAAAATTTGTTCGTGCAATTCGTAAATATTTTATGGGTTTTTTAATGTTTCAATTTGTTTCTCCTTTTTTATGGCATTAATTTCTATATTTTAAGGTAATTCTGATGATTTTATTCAAAACTTCAAATTCATGAATCAAAAAATGGATTCAATTATTAAGAGACGTAGAAAAGAAATAGAAAATACACCATTAAATAAGCCTTTAACAAACGACTTGTTGACATCGATAATTATTGCAAGTACCCTTCGTGATTTTAATTATAATAAAGCTGATTATAAAGAAGTTATGAGACCTATGAATGATCTTGAAATGCGTGGCATCATATTTGATGGAATAATTGCTGGAACTGACACTGTGATCATATTTTTTAGTGCTTTTTCCAATATTTCAATAAATTTGTGGCTTGATTATTAGATTTAACGTTCCATTTCTTGTCTTCAATAGACTGCGAATATGATTTCATACATTACCTATTATCTTGCACATAATCCGGATGTTAAAAGAAAATGTTTAATGAAATTGATAGAATCTTTCAAGATGATAAAACACGTCCAATTACCGAAAGTGATGTTCGTAATTTCATTTTCAAGATGTATTGAAAACTTGATGAAATAGGAGGTTATCAATGTCCAGTTGAAACAATGGTTAGAATTAATATTGATGCTATTCATAATAATGAAAAACATTGGGATGAACCTGATAAGTTTAATCCTGATAGATGGATGGTTGAAGGTTTTGAACCAAACAAAAATTCATTTATTATGTTTGGTGGTGGATTAAGAATTTGTCCAGGAAGAAAATTGGCAATGGTTGAATTAGTTTGTTTAATGGCTTTATTATTCAGAAAATATGATATTGATTTAGTAGATATGAATGCTCCATTAAAAACTGAATCTGACACTGTAATCGCTTGCGCCGAATTATTCGTTGAAATTAAATTAAGAAATTAAATATTTTTCATAGATCTTTAGAAATTGAATTATTTGATTATGTTAAAAAAAAATTTGATGACTGTCAAATTCATGTATACAAGATAAAAAAAATTTATTTGTTTATTTTGATTTTTCCTTAAAAGGTCATATGCACGATATAATGTTTATCCTGTCACGGAATCCGGGTCCAGGCCAGTACAAAATTTCAGAGCCGATCGACAAAAACCAAAATCAGTAAAATGAAATAATATAATGTTTAAATACAAAATAAAATAAATTAAATTAAAAATTTGTAGCCGGAATATCTGCTTATTCAGGTGTTGAAGTCCCTTATTACATATAAGTATACATTATCGGATGAGATTTTAATTGATAAACGTTTTAAAAAGATAATTAAAAAAATGGTAAAAGTTAAAATCGTTTTTATTAAAAGCGAAATTACTATTCAATTGCGAATCTAAAAATTAATTGCAGAGTCATCCTTAATATGAAACATGTCATAAAGCTTTTTTTAGATTCACTTATATTAACGTTTACTTGTTTTTAAAATAAAATAATTTTTTTTTTTTTTTTTTAGGAAAAAAAAATAAATAGGCTGGACAATTTGACTATCCATTCAGCTGATTCTTGTACAATCTTGCACATTATTTTAGAAGGATATCAAGTCTTTGTACATAACAAATGTTATAAGGTTGACAATATCCTTCGACAATATTCATTTTAAATTCTTCTTTCACGCTAATCCATATTAGACGGCGGTATAAATAAATAATTATATACTCATGCTGAGTATGTTACAAGATCAATAATACGCTTTAACTGGAAACAGTAAAAAAGAAACAGTGACAAAAGGATAATATATATATTAAAAATATTGTTTTTTGGCTTTAATATTCAGTATTTACGAACCCCTCCGATTGAATGTATATAATTTCTTTATTACGACCGTCTTTAAGGGAGTTAGTAATAATGAATCCAATAATTAACTTCTTCATTAAAATTTCAGTTAGTGTTTAATTTGTAGCATTGAAATAAATTTCACATCTCGAAATATCACTACAATTGTTAAATTTATAGTATTGTATATAAAACATAAAATGTCCATATTTATTAAATATCTTTCGTTACGTTTCAAGAATTGTATAAAAATAAAATTTCTTAACACATTATACAATATCGATATTAAAGAAACAGAAAATCTAGCCATATTTTTATATCACTAGATAAAAGAGCGAGGAAACCAGCCAGTAATGTCGCAATACTAATTTTTGTAAATGATTACAAATTTCAGTTGTTATTTAAAGAGTAACCTTTAAAATATGCTAATAGTAAGATTTTAAGTGTAATAAAAATTTCTTTAATTAATTTAGATCTGATCAAAAATTCTCGCTATTGAATTTTTCAATCACCCCTTCAACTTAATATCTTTCAATTAATTTAAGGTCGACATCATCAAAAAAAAAAGAAGAGATTTGTTTTAACATGGGGTGACTTACCTTTCAATAATAAGGATTCTGACGATATAACTAAATTATATAGAGAACTAATAAAATTCGAATTTAAATAAACTAGTCGGTGATGATTTAGTTAATATTTCAAACAACTCATCCCAACCAAATTGACCATCATCATTAATAAGGATACTTAATCTGTTGACAATTAATTAACAATGCTTCAAATTCTGTAATGTTGCTTTTCTCTAACCAATAATTTAAGACACATAAGATTGGTACAATTCCGATAAATGACCCAAATGATTCCTTTATTGCAATCTAAAACGGTACTATTCGTATTTTCGATTAAATTTGTTAAATCCTGAACTGTTAATCGCTTAGCTTTTAAAATTTGTAAGAAAGGAAAAGATATATTCTTTAAACAATTCCAATTCAAATAAGTGAATTATTTTCTAATTCCAATTCCAATATCTTTTGTATATTTAAAGGATTCCTTACAATATATTTATATATAAAGACGAAAGGAATCCTTATACTGAGTCGTGTTGCCATAAAATATTTTATGGCACTTGCATGTTTAACCAACGCATTCTCAAGATAATTATAAAATGGATCGTTGATGTACAAATAATCTAAGCTAATATCAATTAATTAAATCTTTCGTGAATATAAAGATGAGTAATTTTCATACTTTTGTTAATAAAAAGATTTAATATTCCATTTAATAGAAATTTTAATTTCTTACAGAATATATTAGTTATTCTTTGTATTTCATTGAAATTTAAAATCTATAATAACTTAAATATTAAATGAAGGTTTTTGATATTGACGTGATTTACTCGTCTTCCTGACATTTTTCTTGATTCATCTGATAAATATGAAACAATTACGTTTAATAATAACCTTTTATTTTTCTTTTTTTTTTTTTAAAGGTTTCCAAGGATTTCTCCATAAAATTGGAATAGTTGTTTCACACCAAGTTTTATTAACTAAAGGCATGATAAAGAGTATTTGTACCTTCTTGCAGTTGTTCGAATATCAAATAAAGAATATCTCTATTCAGTTTGAACATTTTTAAGAAAGAAAGAAAAGTATTTCTACAAAAGAAGAAGGAAAACGTTTAATTAGAAACATTATTAATTTTTTTTCCTTTCGGCTCTTTTTCATTTACCTTAATTCGTATTTAATAGTACTTCTACAAAAAGAAAGGGAAAAAACGTTTCGTTAGAAACGTTTAGTCAAAAGAAATTTTTTTTTCAAAAAATAGGGGGGTGCGTCGCGCACTTTATTTACTAAATAAAAAATAGCCAATGGTGCGTTGAACGCCCTCGCGTAAAAATGTTTTTTCCTATATATATATTGCAAAATTTGCAAATTTGCTAACCTAGTTTTTTAAATTTGTATAAAAACGATCAGACATATTAAATAACAAATTTTCATTAATATCAAACCGGTTTGAGCACCCAGTTGCACTCGTTTTAAACGAAACCCGGTTTTGTAATATAAATTCGGATTGAACCGAATCATAAAAAAAATGGGTGAACCCGGATTTGAAACCGGATGGTGTATCGGTTCCAAACTCAATAGGACTTTTACTACCGCTCCTTTCATTTTTTTTTAATTGTAAATGCCTCTTGCCTTCTTAGATCTCAAAAATTAGGATGAAAGGTCCAGAATTACTAAAGAGTAACATTTAAACATACCTTCAAATAATTCTTAACAACTACAGTACTTTCCATTCCAAAATCAAAGGACGAAATTTGCGTCTGATGTTCAGAAAGTACCTACAAACGAAGCAGATAAAAGAAATGCTAAAGATTATTACGACAACGCTTTCCAATTCCTAACTTCCATTGAAACTGATCCTAACTTTTGAAATCTACGGCGTCCAGTGGGCATCCACCAAATAAAAAAAATTCAAAAGGAACGCTAGTAAAATTTCACTAAAGTTCATTAAACCGTTCTCTACGCCTAATTCTCACCCGTTTCGTGAAATTCTTGTTTCATAAGTGGCATTCTTATTCCAATTCTATTCGTTCCTAGTCATTAAACTTTATTTTTAAAAAAAGCAAATTCATTTTTAATTAAAATAAAAAAGAAAAATTGCATTTATTAAAAAAAAGATATTTAATTATTTATTAAAAGAAAATTTATTTAATTAAGCAGATAAAAAAATTACAGTTCGAAAAACAAAAAATTGAAATAAGAATTTTTTAAAAAAAAATGAAATAAAAAATAATTAAAAGAAATTCGGTTGAAAAATGTTTTTTTTCTAAAAAATATAACGAAATAAGAAATATGGTTGATAAAATTTATCGAGCTCAAAGAAAGTTTTAATGCCCATCATTAAAAAAGTTCCATATCAAGTACAGTTAGTACTAGACTATTAAGACAAAGGTGTTTGCATTTTTACTAATAAAGCATTTTTTTTTTTTTTAAAAAAAAAAAAAGATTATATTTTAATAAAGTTAAATTTATAAACAACTTTTCTTTCTTTCGACCGGTCATTAGTATAATTAGGCTCAAACCCTTCACCTTTCCAAGTAATGATGTATATTAAATGTGAATTCATTTATCTTTCAAAAATTGCCCTTATATATTATAATTTATAAATATCACATGAACAAAACATGATACAATGAAATGAATGAATTAATTTTAATCAAATTCATCATAATAATCATAATCTCTAATTTTAAAATCCTTAATAACACCTAAATCATAATACTTTTTAATTATTTTCATATTTTCTTCATTTGTTAAACCCCATCCACAATAATCATTCGTAACGATCACAAAAGAAAGTGACCTTTGTGGTACACTAGGTACACTACTAGCCCATCTTACAATAAAAGACTCTAATTCATTTGGTAGCAATTCTGCTGTTTGTATATGACTATAGTAGTAATGCAATATTATTTCAGTAACATTTTTATGTGAATAGTTAACAACCTCATCCAATGCCTCCTTTTCGTTTAGCAAATAATCTCCACAAAAAATTTCAATACTTTTTAGGTATTTGCAACTTTTAAATATTAATTCCAATTCATTATTTTTAAATCCACCAGAAAATTTTCTAATATTGGTACAGAACTTAGAAATTGCTGAATTTAATGAATTATTACTATTATTATAACCTAAAGCAACACCTACATACAATTCTTTTAAATTTTTTCCGTTATTTTCTAAGAATCTTACTAATGCTTCGTTATTTGGACGTAAATATTGAAATTTTAAAATTTGTAATTGTGGAAAACTAGCATATGATAATTTGTCAAAATCGATAAAATCTTCCTTATATTCAAATGATAATTCAAGTTCTTGTAAATTTGAGAATTCGGTAATAAATAACAATGATATAAAGTTGAAATCACGAAGATTTAATTTAATTAAGGTGTTCGGAAGTCTCTTTATTAAAGAAGAAATAGTATCATTGAAATATTGTGTCAAGATAAAATGTTTCAAATTTTTTTGGACAGAAACTAAATCTGCTAATCCATCCGAAATAAAAGGTGATTTCTGACTTATATCCAATAACGAGATGTTTTGACATATTTGTGATAGTTGATAAAAAGTTTTAGATGAAATATTTGAATAACAGTGTAATTCTGAGAGGTTTTTTAAACAATCTTTCGTTTCAGGATAATGGATAAAAGTAGGTGTTCTGATTAAAATTAACTTCTCTAAGGATGAGATCTGGTTCATGAACATTTTACATATTTCCTGTACAACTATATTTGTATTATCTTCAAGAATTTGTGGTGAAATAGTTTGTTCATTTTTTAAAAGTTCTTCAACCTTGCATCGAACATGGTTAATTGATAAAACTTTACAGAATGAAGCATAATTGAAAGTCGGAAATTTTGTAGTTTTGGTTAAAATAGTGATTCCATTTTTAGATAAAATTTCTTTTGATTCGTTTGGAAGGCAAGAAACTAAGGTATTAAAGTTTGAAACACTATAATCACAACCATTTCTCCAAAATATTTTCACTGAAACCTCACACCAAAGACGATTGACTAATATACATGAATGTAAAGTAGATCTGTCATCATTTAAATATTCAAAAATCTCGTACAAGCAACCAACATGAAGTTGGGACATCGTTTTTTAAATATTGACAAAAAAGAGTTTAAATATTTAAATGAAACGAATCATCCGTTTTTATGTGCGTAAATTGTGTTACAAACATAAAGGTTATTTATAAGATATACCAGACTTAACCGAACTTAGTACATATTAGATCATCAATTCACGTGATCACAGTTTAAAACAAAAATTATAGCTTCAAGTAAAAATATCAGCAGTAGTAAACTTCTTTGATAATAATATCATTTGTTTCCTATATAATCGTGAACCGGAAAACAACATTTACCTGTGGACATGCTCAGGCACGATCGAACTTTTCCATCCTGTTTTTTTATTAGTCTTGTTAATTTTTTTTTGTGCATGTAATTCATTACTATTCCTCAATATAAAATATAAATCTTTTCGTAACTACAGTAGTTTTTGCGCTATTGATTTCACAATTACTTGGAATCATTTTTATTATATATATCTGATATTAAAATTTACAAAATGAATGTTATTGACATTTTATCTATTCATTTTTTTTTTCAGTTCATTACTTAACATGAAAAATAAAAAATTGCAAAATTTGTATGAAAGTTTTTGATAGATAATCGACCACATGTTGTAATTGGCCCATGTACTACAAATTTCAAGTTGTGAAACTTCATTCACTTGACCCATTTCCAGTAGATTTATCACAAATTTCAAATAAATGTAGAACAATAAAAAAATAGTATAATGCGAAATACATGATGACTATATCTGGCTCATCATCTTATTGGCGATGAAATCTAATCCACCCACTATCTAATACCGCAAACGGCCCCACTACTTACCAACCGTCAATGAAAGTTAATCTTTTGCATGCAACAACATGATTTCAACTAACCATCTACAGAAAATGAATGTTAAAGGCTAAACCTAAATGAATGTGTAATTTTAACATTTCCGTTAAAGCATTGAATATTTCTCCCTCTTATTGTCTTTCATATATTTCTTGGAATTACGTCTCTTTTGTGACAAAGTCAAATTGTCAGATTTCATTTTCCAACGAAAGACCATCCATTTGGTTTTGCAGTCTAGCCTAGGGATGGCAACGTTCGGTCAAAGGTTTCTGACCGACCGTTTAACCGACCGTTTAACCGACCATTATTTTCTTTTTAACGAATTAAATCAAGACAAACCGTTAAAAAGTGTTTTTGTTAGCGAATTTAATCAAAAAAAAAACGTTATTTAACTTCTTTATTTATTAAATTCGTTAAAGGAAGTGTCAAATGAATAAGGTTGGCTAAACGGTCAGTTAACGGTCGGTTAAACGGTCGGTCAAACGGTCGGTAAATAAACGGTCGGTTAAACGGTCGGTCAGAAACCTTTGACCGACCGATATCGGTCACGGTCATAACTGGTCATGACCGGTTAATAACCGTGACCGTTGCCATCCCTAGTCTAGCCTGTTGTTTATTCAAAAATGCAGCATTTATCTATTTCTTGCCATTTAGTTTTCCTAACAACACGTGACCAATGTTGCGGGGTAGCATTGATATCGAAGGATTGTTTTGATAATGTGAATTGAATGTCTTTCAAAGAATATACATTCACCTTTAGATGATTCGATTGCCTTATATGATCTAACGTTGAAGTTTTTTAGACGCTACCTCATCGTATTTCATCAAGTCTTGATAAAGATGGACTCTAAACAAGATACAATGTTTTCTTTCTTTTAAGTTTCAATGCCCGGGAACCAGCAGATGAACTTATTACCTAAGGTATACATAATACATTCATACTATCAAAGTGTAAATAAACTGTGGGATTTAGACCATTTTAACCTAAACAGTTGAGTATTTCTTTTGATTTCACCAAAAACGATATTGTTTTCCCACTGCGTCCAAATAATTCATTATTTCTTCATAGGACTAGTCTGCAGGTACATCATACACGGTTGGGTAATGGATAAATTTCATTCATATGTTCTTCCGGAACTGTGTATCCCGTCATTCCTGTAGATGTTCTAGCAGTAGATTTGATTGGTGCTGGGGATCCCTATACTTTCGAACGATCTCCTAATTTACTGCCAGAGTAGGAAGCAAATTTTAGTTAGAAGAATATAAATAATGATTGATATACCTTCATTGCAGTGTTTGGCAAATGTGTTCTGAGTCATTTCAATAAATGTTGACCAGTACTTTAGCATTATTTTTGACTGAATCACATGATAAGAACATTAACCAATCAAAATCAAATGACTGAAATGACACAAATGAAGGTTAACTGTTAAATTTATACAAAATAAATAATAGATTTACACAAGCACAAAAACTGATCAGCGGCATACTGTATTACCATAAATCTTATAAATACTACCGTTGTTGTTGAAAAATTTGTTTAATTTCTCCAATGAATGAAATAATACTTCATAATGTTAATAACAAAATTAATTCCGAAAATATTAATAATTCAAATGATAATAATTTATTAAGTGAATTTTCTCAACTTATTCAAAACTTTAATAAAGTAAATATAAAAGAAGTTGAACCTACAGTTGAAAATATTAATGGATATATTTTTGAAGGAAGTTTAAATATTGTGGTTGATCAATTAGTTAATCTCATTTTTAGTGGACTAAATAAAGGAGAAATTGAAGTAATAATAAAGAAATATATTCTTGATTATATTAACAATCAAATGATAACTTTACAACAAATTTATATTTGGCTATTGAATAATCAAAATAATTCAAATTCTATTTATCTACTTGGATATTTCAATTATTATGGAATTGGGACTGATCTCAACAAGGAAAGTGCAATTAAATTATATCAAAAAGCTGCAGAATTAGAAAATAGAATGGCACAATTCAGTCTTATTAATGAATATATTTATGGGAAAGTTAATAAAAATTATAGTTTAGCTTTTAAATTATCTGAAAAATTAGCAGAAGAAGAATATGCATGTGGAATATTTATGCTAGGGCTTTGTTATGATTCTGGAATTGGAACTGGTTACAATGGAGAAAAAGCATTTGAATTATATCAAAAAGCAGCAGATTTAGGGAATATTGACGGAATGATTAATTTAGGTTTATGCTATTATGAAGGAACTGGAAATGATTCAAATTATGAAAAAACATTTGAATTATTTCAAAAAGCAGCAGATTTAGGTAGTCCATTCGGAATAAATTGCTTAGGTTGGTGCTATTCTGAAGGAATTGGAACTTATGTTAATGACCAGAAGGCATTTGAATCATATCTGAAAGCAGCAAATTTGGAAAATTATAATGCTCAATATAAACTTGCTTTAATGTATGAAAATGGATATGGAATTGAAAAAGACATAGATCAAGCAATTTATTGGTACAAAAAATCTGCTGCACAAGGATATCAAGAAGCTTCATTTAAATTGAAAAAAATTTTAAAAGAATGAATTATATTATATATTCAGTATAATAATCAATTTGGAAATATTTGAGTTATTTGATTGAATAATATAATAAACTCTTCTGATTGCTACTTTAAATATGAATTTAATTAATATATATTTTTATAACTAATAAGATAAAGCTACAGTACTTTCGGTAATACATTTTAAAGTTTTATATCAAAATTTAAAAAATTTAAATAAATATCATAATAAATCTTTCTTAAATATATATTAAAAAATAAAATTTTACAATTTTATTATAATCATATCTAAATACATCTACTATCATTGTAAAGCATTTTACAGTTTTTACTTATAAAACCCGTTACATCCTTAATAGTACTAGTGTTTAAATTCTATATTTCAGCAATTGTAAACTAATTTATAATCCTAAATAACTTATTAGAAATTTCAATTTTTGATAATTTGCTATTAAAAATAGGAAAATTGTAAGTACAGTACAACTTAACTAAATATGAAATAATTTTTTATATAATGGTTTTCAGTCTATAGTGTGCAAATCCATACAGTTTGAGGTTTTGGAATACAAATAAATATCATTTAATAATATTAAGTAATAATATTTTAAAATAAGAAAATAATTGTGAACGAGAAGATTTAATTAAAGAGTAGTTACATAATCCAATTTATTTCTACTAAATTAATCAATGTGAGTTATTAAAATCTAAGCCTTAATTAACAAATAAGCACAATCACCCTATAAAATTAATGGCATTATTATATATACTGTAAATATTTGGGCTGCGAAATATACTATTAGACTTCATCATATATATTCAAGATTTTAAATATTCATTTCCTAATTGTTGACATTAAATGAAGTAACCTATTATATTACTGAAACCTCCAAACAAAACGTTGTAATAACCACAATATCCTCAAAGTTAGCAACTGAAGAAAATGTTACGAATGAGTCACATAACCTTTGTTTCTCATATTCATTGTTTAGAACAATCAGAGCAAAGTGGAGCAGAGAAATGTCAAAAGAAACGAAGAAAAAAAATGAAAAAAAATGATATCATCGTTATCACTACAAATGGATGAAAGAGAATCTGAGAAGGATGTTATTCACGTTTATTATAACAAATGGTGGGTGGCTCATCAACTACGAGTCTACGACATCATAAAGTACCTTAGAAGAAAACACGATGACCTTTCGATGATCATAAAATTCAACGAAAATCTCCTGTACATGATCTTTACTTTATTTTTTAAACTATTCAATATTAGATCTATTGTAACGACAACTCATTAAACTTAATAAAACTGATGTTTTGCCACGAAAAAAAAAAAATAGATTTAGGAGTAAGAATAATGAATAGAGTATATCACCCACTCTTCCTCCTAACGAACGGATGGTTATTATATAAAAAAAATTTTTGTGCATATTACACAAAAAAAAAAGAATATAAACAACCTTATATATAGATATATTCTACAAATATTTCGTAATTACACAAAAAACAAACATCAAACATCAAATTATCTCCCTTATAGATGTATCCTACAAATATTTCGTAATAATCTTTTTTCCGCATTAATAAACATGTAAATAAACCTGCTTCAAAAAAAAAAAAAAAAAAAAAACAAAAAAAAAATATTGAAATAAATCATTTTTAATCTGATAAAAAAATATCAAATCCTTTATTTAAAATAAAGAAAATTCCACTCTACCAAAATTTAAACAACTAATAAAAACTTGCATTAACTTTAGAATTTTCTTAATAATTTTTTGCTATATCAATTGCATAAAAAGATACACTCTTCTTTCTCCTTAGAAAATTATTTCTTAAAAAAGAAATTTTGCTATGCTAAACTCATATGAAACATACGAAATTTTTCTCAAAAAAAAAAAAAAAAGATTAAACTGATCATAGCTCATTTAAAAGATCTGATCAAATTTTTTTAAAAAAAAAATTGACAAATTCTTTCCAGCCAAAAAAAAAAAAAATATTTATTTTTATTATACAAAAAAAAATTTTTAAATATAAAATAAGAAAACTTCTTTCTAATAACAGTATCTCGAATATTAAGATAAAAAATCCATGGTAAGAATAATTACTTGTTTCAATTAAGTAAGAAACAAGAGCTAATAGTAGGCAAAAGAGTGTAATGTCAGTGAGTACAATATACTATATTGTATTCACAGCTTTACCCAAAATTCAACAAGAGAAATCACTGCTGAGTGACGAAGGTTCATCGAAATCATCTAATTAAAAATTATAACTTTTACATATTCCACTAGTCAGAGAAATTGAAACCAATATCGAAGAATTCAAAAGTCATATTTGAGAGGTAAATTTATTGGTTGTAATGGTTAGTATATGACAATTTATTTTTGAAAAAAAAATTATTTCTAACATAAAAATTCATGCTAAAATACTATTATATACAACTTACAATTAAATTAATAAAGTAAACGCTACTTTCATCAAACCTATCGCAATGGTGAATCGTGACTTGACACGATATCAGATGTAGTCATAAACATTATGGTAATAGGACAAACCACAAAGTGTCGATGGTGAGTTGATTCTCGATTTTCTTGTGGAAGAAATTCTGAACCAATACAAAGGATTTTCGGTTATAAATAAGACATGATCCAAATAACAGCTATTTAGCCAATAAGACAAGCTCTTAACCAAACCTTAAGGTCTATAACAGCGATTTTAATGGGCCTATTTCATTATGTAGAAGTCATATTAAATTTTCGCAAGTATCTCCAACCAGACAAACCTGAAATTATACATTAGCATCCGTATTATGACAAAACCCATTTTCTATTATGAACCAAAATGAAATATTTAACGAAACTACTAATAAATCTTCCCCCTTTTGTTATAATTTTATAGTCTTTATCATATTTTATTCTTTTTTCTCATAGTTCATTAACTTTTTATAGTTTTTCTATCTTATCCTCTTATTACATAAAAAAAATGTATTTACATTCACTTTCTTCATAATAAAATAAAACTACTAATCAAACTAAAGTATAATAACTTAAATAAATAAAATAAAATAAAATCATTATATAAAATAAAGAATTGCATCACCACACTTTTTAACCAATTAAAATACAGCAACTTATTCACGTGATCGTAAACTATTTTCCTACTACTGTAGACCGTTGCGTCATCCCATTTTTTAAGAAAAAAACCTATACAAGTGTGAAAGCAACAAGCAGCTGCTAGTATTTACAGTCACCACTGGTTATAACGAACTTGTTTGTACCGAAAACTTGTTATACTAAACCAAGTTTCATAAAACTGATTTTTTTTTATAATTAATTGCACTTGATATAACGTAATCACATAATAAAATACTATATACCGCATCTGAACTTATATTAGCCGGCCCACGTATATTAGCTACATATTTAATATGCCGAACTAATACGTGACTTTAATTAGTAATAAAAAATGGATTTTACCGGAAAAATTATTTCCATTGGTATCAGATAAATTTTTTTCATCTGAATAGCCGATAAATACTTAAATTGATGATCGCACAAAAATTTTAAATTATTTGATAATGTTATGGTTTATTATGCAATCATCTGAATTTTAAATATTATATACTGCTAATAAATCGAACAGTTCGGTATATATATAATTTAACAAAGGATAAAGGTTCAGAAATATTTAATTCTACTACTAGTAGTAGAGTAGTTGAAGTTAATTAAGTTATCTTTCAGGAATTGGTTTATTATATTTTAATATGTTGATTAAGTATTGATTTAACATGAATATCATATATCGAATTCATCATATACCGAACCAGACCACCTGGAACGGAAGGTTCGTTATATCTAGTGGCGACTGTACATTATAAATTATTTTTACTCGATATTAGTAAGCAAAGCTGATCAATTGTCATACTCAATGCTTGGTGAATCGCAATTTACAATCGGATTTCTTAGCAAAGTATAACGTGAAATCCTATAAGGTTATTAAATCGCCAACAGGGGCGGGAGAGGCAGTTGATAGTTTTCTTCGAAAGACATACAGATTTACTGTTTGCGCTAAGGACAACTTTCGACATAGATGGAACTACTTTCCAATGGTCCCGAAGTGACCCTGTCAGGTCAAAACGTAATCAACCACGCACGCGACAAGCAAGTTGATGACGGACCGTCAAAAAAGATGAGCTCTTTTGGATGAGTTCTGGCTTGTAGTATGCCGATTCGAAAAGATCGCAAGAATCGTCACAAGCTAAAGGGTTCCGCCGACGTCTTTAGCACATTAACAGACTTGTTGAAGATATTAGTGTTCAAATAAATTTCTTTTTGTTGATACTAATTTTCTTTTTTGTAGACGGATTTATTGTGTTGTTTTCCATCATTAGGTTTTTTCCTGATACCCCGTTGTATTTAGTAGGATATAGGAATTGTACTTATGTGTACTTTATATGGTGGGAGGAATACATGATGGTAAGTCACCCTTTTTAAATATTGATCCTAACATAGTGCCTAATACAGACATGATTTGCCTAGGTTATCACTCCTCAGAGTGGCTTTTATGTATATGTATGAATTTTTTTTATTTATAAGTCGGTGGGTTATTTGTTCTATTACTGTCACTGACACGGCGTTCAATAAAAGAAATGATTAAAAAAAAAAAGCTGATCAATTGTCATGTTATTTTAATTGTGTTACAAATCCGCTTGTATTGCCTTAAAATTTACCGCAGTAGTACATAGAGTCACACAAACTGATCAGCAGTATTACAAATATGTTGTGTATATTGTAAAACGTTTTTTTTTTTTCTTCTTATTTTAATAATGTCTAGTAAGCAAATTAATTCCAAAGATATTAATGCCTCAAATGACGGTAATTTATTACAAGAATTTTCTCAAATTGTTCAAAATTTTAGTAAAATAAATGTAAAAGAAATTGAACCTACAATCAAAAATATAGACCAATATATTTTTGAAGGAGATTTAAATATTGTAATTGATGAATTGGTTGACCTCATTTTTAAGGAATTAAATAAAGGAAAAGATGCAATAATAATAATGCAGTATGTTCTTGATTACATTAATGATCTAATGATAACCTTACAACAAATCTATATTTGGCTTTTAAGTAACCAAAAAAATTCAAACACTATTTGTATACTTGGATACTTTAAATACAATGGAATTGAAACCGAAATTAATAAGTACAAAGCAATTGAATTATATCAAAAAGCTGCAGAATTAGAAAATAGATTAGCTCAATTAAATCTTATTAATGAACATATTTATGGAAAAGGTGTTAACATAAATTATGATTTATTAGCTTTTCAATTATCTAAAAAATTAGCAGAAGAAGAATATGCGTGTGGAATAAATAACTTGGGCTTTTGTTATGAAACCGGAATTGGAACAGATTCTAATGAAGAAAAAGCATTTGAATTATATCAAAAGGCAGCAGATTTAGGGAATCATGATGGAATAAATAACTTAGGTGGTTGTTATTATGAAGGAATTGGGACTGAAATTAATGAAGAAAAAGCATTTGAATTATATCAAAAAGCAGCGGATTTAGGAAGTTCTAATGGAATAAGTTACTTAGGTTGGTGTTACAATAAAGGAATTGGAACTGTTGTTAATAAGAAAAAAGCGTTTGAATTGTATCAAAAAGCTGCAAATTTAGATAATTATATGGCTCAATATAGTTTTGCTTTAATTTATGAGTCTGGAGATGGAATTGAAAAAGACATAGATCAAGCGATTTATTGGTATAAAAAATCTGCTGCTCAAGGACACAATGGGGCTCAAGCTAAATTGAAAAAACTTTTGAAAAAATGAATCATATTATAACCAAAGCGTAGACATGTTACAATAATCAGTTTGTATTTTTATTAAAGAATTTTGATTTAGTTTTTACAAAATATAATGTTTCAATTGAATGTTCTACTTAAAGTTATAGTGACAGATATTTTATGAATGTTAATAATTTTTGTGACCCACCATGTTTATATTAGTGGCTTTCTCTGTAAAGTAAACAACTATTTTATATCACAGACTCATAATGCAGCTTGTGCCATAATTATAATTAACTTTATTATTATTATATTTGTTAGTATTTAATGGTATCTTGCATAAACCTTCACGTTTGAAAGGATTTATTATGATATCTTTTTTTAATTTTTAACTTTAAATAAATAATTTCTCAATGATGTTTAATGGGACCTTAAAATATATATCATACTTCGAATATATTATTTAAATTCATATCCTAGGAAGCAATAAAAAAGTAAAATCTCATATAATATTGTCAAAAACATAACATTACTGATTCACTGTACTACAGATGATCAACATTTGCTGCGGTAGCACAGTAACTGATCAACAGTATTACAAATATGTCGTGAGCGAATAAAAAAAACTTTATTTCTTCTCTTTATTTTAGATTATTTTCATAATGTCTAGTAAGCAAATTAATTCTGAAAATATTAACTTTTCAAATACTAATATATTATCACATGAATCTTCTCAAATAATTCAAAATTTTAGTAAAATAAATATAAACGAAATCGGACCTACAATCAAAAATATGGACCAATATATCTTTAAAGGAGATTTAAATATTGTGATTGATGGATTGGTTAAACTCATTTTTAATGAAATAAATAAAGGAGAAGATACAAAATTAATAGAGCAACAATTCTTTGATTATATTAATAATCAAATGATAACCTTGCAACAAATCTATATTTGGCTTTTAAATAACCAAAACAATACAAACAATATTTGTATGCTTGGATACTTTAAATACCATGGAATTGAAACTGAGATTAATAAGAAAAAAGCAATTGAATTATATCAAAAAGCCGCAAAATTAGAAAATAGATTAGCTCAATTGTATTTTATTAATGAACATATTTATGGAAAAGGTAATAGTAAGAATTATAATTTAATTTTTGAATTATCTAAAAAATTAGCAGAAGAAGATTACGCATGTGGAATGAATAACCTGGGGTTTTGTTATTTAAATGGAATTGGGACTAATATTGATGAAGAGAAAGCATTTGAATTTTATCAAAAGGCAGCAGATTCAGGAAATTTTAATGGAATAAATAACTTAGGTTTGTGTTATTACGAAGGAATTGGAACTGATATTAATGAAGAAAAAACATTTGAATTACATCAAAAAGCAGCAGATTTAGGAAGTTCAAATGGATTAGGTAGTTTGGGTTGGTGTTATTGTGAAGGAATTGGAACTAATGTTAATAAACAGAAGGCATTTGAATTATATCAAAAAGCAGCAAATTTAGATAATGATAAGGCCCAATATAGTCTTGCTTTAATGTATGAAATTGGAGATGGAATTAAAAAAGATATAGATCAAGCAATTTATTGGTACAAAAAATCTGCTGCACAAGGACACTATCATGCTCAAGACAAATTGAAGAAAATTTCGAAAGAATGAATCATATTAATGTCAATGATGAGTTGACAGAAGGATTTGAATTTTATAGGATTTAAAGTTATGGAGTAGGAGTGAAAATGTAATATAGTTTAAAATGTTTAATTGAACACTCTATTTTACAAAATGATGATGGTGCAAATTAAATAAAGTTTAGTGATTATGAATATTGATGATTTTATGATATTATTGTGTTTTTGGCGACTCTCATCCGTGAAGCAGCCTAATAATAAAGTATTTTATTTACAGAAAGAATATTTCGAATTTTACTAATATTGTGCTTAAGTTTCATAATTCAAAAAATTTTTAGCAATTCTAGATAACTTTTTTCGTAAAATATTTATTATTAGAATAAATAAAATTCTTCCAATTCTTGTATTTAAAACTGAATTAATTGATGTTATTGTGTTGAATAGGATACAGGAGTTCACTATTAAAAAGATAGGAATATTACTGTTGTCTTCTTTAACTGGAAATATGAAGTAATGCAAATAGCCAAATATATGGAATAATCATATCAACAATTCCAACTGAAATTTTTCCATACCAAGATATGGACCGAACTGAAAACTTCACGTGAAATTCAAGAACTAATGAAACAACCTATATCTTTGAATTACAAATACAAAATAAACCAGTTTGTTGTTGACGTAACAGCTGAAGCTAAAGTTCGCATAGGTATGCTTGCATATTGTGTAATATATGAATACAAATAAATTTACATAATTTTCCATTTAATCACTAAAATCCCATTTAGTTCATTATATATAAAAGTATTTTTCTATAAAAATTTTTATTGATCAACATTACATTTCCTCCTTGCTTTAGGAAAGCTAAAGAAAGTAAATACAGCAGAAACTTTTTTACAACAATATTTATTGTATGGTGATACTGGGGTAATACTGAAATAATTATTTGATATTTAGAAGAGATCTTCAAAATGATATCATGTTAATTCTTATTCTATCAATGCTAATTAGTAACAAATTATTTTTACTAAGCAACTAACGCATACCTACCATTTGGAATTGTGTTTGTCACAGCTGATCGACAAATTGCATTAGCTTAAGAATTGCTGTGGAAGCACAAAAATTGATCAACCAAAATAAAAAACTTTTATTTCTTTCAATATTTTAAATTATTTCACGATGACTACTAATAAACAAATTGATATAAAAAATATTTTTTCTTCAAACACTAATAACTTATTACATGAATTTTCTCACATTATTTCAAATTTTAGTAAAATAAATATAAAGGAAATCGGACCTACAATCAAAAATATGGACCAATATATCTTTAAAGGAGATTTAAATATTGTGATTGATGAATTGGTTAATCTCATTTTTAGTGAACTAAATAAAGGAGAAGATGCAAAAATAATAAAACAACGAGTTTTTGATTATATTAATGATCATATGATAGCCTTACAACAAATCTATATTTGGCTTTTAAATAACCAAAACAATTCAAATTCTATATGTATGCTTGGATATTTTAAATATCATGGAATTGAAACAGATATTAATAAACAAAAAGCAATTGAATTATATCGAAAAGCTTCAGGATTGGAAAATTACGTTGCTCAATTAATTCTTATTAATGAGCATATTTATGGAAAAGGTTTCAAAAAAAATTATTATTTAACTTTTGAATTATCTAAAAAATTAGCAGAAGAACATGCGTGTGGAATGAATATTTTAGGACATTGTTATGAATCTGGAATTGGAACTAATATTGACGAAGAAAAAGCGTTCGAATTTTATCAAAAAGCAGCAGATTTAGGAAATTTTAATGCCCTAAGTAATTTAGGTTGGTGTTATTATGGAGGAATTGGAACTGATATTAAAGAAGAGAAGTCATTTGAATTATATCAAAAAGCAGCAGATTTAGGAAGTTCGAATGGAATAAGTAACTTAGGTTGGTGTTATTATGAAGGAATTGGAACCGATGTTGATAGGCAGAAGGCATTCGAATTATATCAAAAGGCAGCAAATTTAGAAAATAATGGAGCTCAATGTAGACTTGCTTTAATGTATGAAATTGGAGATGGAATTAAAAAAGATGTAGATCAAGCAATTTATTGGTACAAAAGAGCTGCTACACAAGGGAACCTAACTGCTCAAAAAAAATTAGATGTTCTTTTAAAAATTAAGTTTGTAGATCAGTAGTAATAGGATATAAACCAACAATTTTCTTTTAAATTTTTTTAATAAAAAGCTAACTGAATATTATACTGATTGGCGGGATTGTCTATCTTAATATGATGTTAATTTTTATTGATATTACACGAGATTGAAGTTACTTATCAAATTTAAGAAATTTGCCAAAATTCTGAAATTACTTTGACATTTTGTTAAAATAATCTTTTAATCAGAATGTTAGACGTCTACTTTAATAATAAATTTGAAGTCATATTCAAAGGACGGAGATAACGATTTAATTTGTCCATGTAAATTTACCAATTTTGATAAATCTTCAGCGGACGAAAAAGTAATTATGGCGGATTAAAATCAAATTTTATTTGTTTAAATAAACCGTTCTATTAGAATTATTCAGTTATACCGGTTACATTAGTATACAGATCGAATACTTTCTGTTATATACAACAAGTCTACATATTCTTCAAATTCTCTTAAGAATTTATATAACATTTACTTTACTATAAGATAAGCCGACTATATATTTTGATAAAAGCTTAAAGAATTAATGTTACCATCGAAAGAATGAATTTTAAAAAAATTTCATTATTAATCATTTAACAGCTATAATAAGAGAAAAAGAATGGTCCCGTTAAAATTTATTAACTTAATAGTGTATTTTATTCATCGATTCATCGTTGAGGTGATACAAATCACCTAAAAGGAGATTCCTTGAAAGGGAAATTGTTTATTACGCGAAATATCCAGCAGCTTGCAATATATATATATATATATATATATATATATATATATGAAAAATAAATAAACATATTTGTTGTATCGAAGTTTTTTTCTTTTTCATAATACAAGTTGTCCTACAAAATATTTATTTTTCAATATCAATAAGTTATTTTTGTTAAAGAAATAATTAATTCTAAATAATTAATTATTTTAACTTGATAAAAATCTATCGCGTATATTATTTGCTTATTATCCATGTGCAGTAATGATAACTTTACCTACTTTACCTATTAAAACTAAAATATTAAACAGTTAATGGTAATTTGGATAAGGTTGTATTTTAATCATCTAAAATTACTATTAATAAAAAACTTCTTAGAAATATTTTGGACACGAAATGTTGATGACTTAGCATCACCAACGTTGAAGTACAGCAACTTTAACCAGGGAGAAAAGGGAAGGAAAAGAGAGAAGATGAGAGTGAGTCGGAAGGATGAAAGAGAAAGGGAAAAGAAAGAAAGAGATAGGAAAAGGATAGGAAAAGAGAGGGGATAGGGAAAAGGAAAGGACGAAAGAGAGGAAAAGTAAAGGGAAAGGGATAGAATTTTGAGAAGAGGAAAGGGAAAAGAAAAGATGAGGAGAAAGTATGGGAGAGTGTGCGAAAGGGAAAAAGAAGGAAAAAGACGAGGGAAAGAGCGAGGGGGATAGGGATCAACAATCTATTTTACCCAATGTAACCCTATAAAAAGTAAATGTCCGGAAAATATCTAAAAAAATGTCCAGAAATTGTCTAGAATAATTTTGGGGTGTTTGATACTCAGATTTTGACATATCCAAACTTTGTCCAGAATTTGTCTAATAATTGCCCAGTATAATTGTTGGACAAATTTTAGACAATTAAACTTAGACAAATTTCGGACATAGTAAAAACTCGGATAATTTAAACCGGACAAATTCAGGACATGAAAAATTTCAGGACAAATTCTGGATATTATTTCCAAAGAAGGTTAAATAAATTTTGTAAAAAAATGCAAAAAGCAAGAAATACTATATATCTATGATATAAAAAATTCAGGTTGAGTGATAATGATGCGATCTTCTATCTGCCAATTATTTTACTTCATGACAAATTCTGCAACAACATATTTCTGGACAAATTCGGGACAAATTCTTAATGTCCCGAAAATGAGGTGTTTTCGGAACAGTTTCTGGATACAGAATTTCCGGGCAATTTTTTAGACAATTTTTCGGGCATTTTCTGGACATTTTCCGGACACTTATTTTTTATAGGGATAATATGGTTTGAGAACTCTACAATGACTTTTTTCATATAGAATATTGCATCTGATACCAAGAGACGTTAGAGAACTAAAAGGTATTCAATTAATGCACTAATAATAAACTGATCAACATCAGTTATTTTAGCTAATATCGTAGTAAAAAACCAAGACTTTATAATAAAGTATCTCAAGTTTATATGAAAAAGAATTTATTAAAGATAATTAATTATAGCAGTATCAAAACAAGAGAAGTACTGAATGTCCAATATCCATCTCTTTCATATCTTTTAAGCCGATTGTCAAGGATTAATCAACAGGTCGCGTAGGACAAACTACGGTATCAAACGGCAGAGAGGTTAAATATTTTCTTTTCATTTCCTTTTTTCTAAGTTAATGCAGTAAAAATGATTTTATCTGAAAGGTTCTATATTTTACCTGGAATAAACATCTATTCTGTACAGTTTAGTGAAAGTATTTTTTATATTATGATTTTAATAATATCTGGAATATATTCCGTTAGCTCTTTTGTTAATTACGTTAAATAAAGTTAAAAACTTATTTTTTATTAGATATAAAATTACTGCTTATCAGGAGACTTGATAATTATTATTTTTCTCAGAATACCTGTAAATCTAAATTTTTAAATTTTGGGAACTTAGTTTTTCCCAATACCGACACAAAATAAAAATGAAATCACATGATTTAGGTGGATAATTTGTAGTACATTAAATGCATTAATGCATTGTCGAGTAATGGCTGTGCAACATAAAAAAATAAATATTTATGTCGTACGAATGTTTCAAAAAAAAAAAATTTCTTTCTCAAACGATGTCTAATTTAAATAGAGATATTCTTTATTTAATATTCAAGCAATTACAAGATGATAAAAGGACACTTCTATCATGTCTTTTAGTTAATAAAACTTGGTGTGAAACAACTGTTCCAATATTATGGAAAAATCCATGGAATTTATTAAAAAATGAGAATGAAACGTTATTATTAAGCGTAATCATTTCGCATTTATCAAATCTATCAAGAAATAAAATAGGAGAACATAAATTACTTATAAATTCTAATCAAAAACCTACATTTAATTATATTATTCATTGTAAACATCTGGATTTAGATGCAATACTGATGATGATCAATAAAAACTTCGAAAAATCTAGAGTGTTGGATGCTCAAAATGAAATTTTTAATCTTTTTATTAACGAAAATATGAATTTTACCCATCTTTATATACGAAAAAATTTTGACAATCAAATACAATTCATTCATGGAGCTGAACGCTGCTTTTCTGGAATTAAATTCCTTAGTTGTGATACTGGTATAAATGATAATATTGTATCCAAATTAACAGAAACATGTAAATTAATCAAAGAATTGCAACTCTTTATCAGTAATGTAAATTATGGAATTGTTAAATTGATCGAATCACAAGGAAAATTACTTAATATTGATTTAAGTAGTTTTTTATTTGACTATGAATCATCTCATAAGATTTATGAAAATTCGTTAATTAAACATGCAAGCACCATACAATGTTGTAGGATTACTAGACAACCCTCTATCAAGTTTCTTTCGTCTTTCGTGAATTTAAAAGAATTAGAATTAGGCAGCGCTACGTCAACCATTACTTCATGGAGTTGTTTAGGAAATTTATCTTTTCCTTTTTTACAAATTTTAAGATCTAGTAGTGTTCCAATCGGAGCTTTAACATGTTTGATTAAAAATACAAGCAGATTTCTTACTGAGATTAAAATAGATTATGTAGGTCATGATGAGATGGGTAATAAATTTCTTATTCAAGCAATTTATCAAAATTGTCCCAATCTTAAGTATCTTAAAATAATGGTTAGATATTGTAATATTCTAGAATTAGAAACATTGTTAATTAGTTGCCAGTATTTAGATGGATTATTTCTTATTGTTAATGATTACGATAGACGTGATTTTTGGAATGAATTATTTAAGGTATTAACTAAATCATCATCGATTAAATTGTTTAAGTTTAAATTTTATTCTTATGAGTTACCCAGGTTAAATTCTTTGAAATTGTTTTTTGATAATTGGAGGGGAAGACATCCTATGTTATTGCAATTCATTTCTGATAAGACTATTAATCTTAAATTAATAGAAAGATATAAAGCAGAAGGAATTATTAAAAAATTCGACTATGATTATATATGGGGCAAAAGAACTTATAAAAATTTTGAATGGATTTAATATGTTTTCTTAATATTTGATATATTATTGCGTGTATGCATAATGGTATAATTACATATTTATGGCAAATGCAAAATCTCATATAAATATTTAATAAATTTTTTTTTTATTTTGTTAAATCTATTAAATATCTAATTTTTTTTTAAATTTTTGCATAACTTTTCTTTAAATCAATATATTCACTTTAACTAGTGTATAATTTTATTTTTATTTAATTTAATTATTTTTAGATAATTATTTATTCGTCTGTAACGACGTTAAATTAAGAAAAAGAAGAAAATATGAATAATTTTTGAATGTTTTACTACCCGGGATTTTTTGAGGCACATTAGGTATATGCATGTAATAACCGTGTAACATAAAAAGAACAATAATAATTACGCCGTATGATCGTTTCAAAGAAAAAAAAAAGAGAAAAAGAAAAGAAAAGAAATTCCTTTCTTAAACAATGCCTGAAGATATTTTTTATTTAATATTCACTTTTTATGTCTTTTAGTTAATAAAACTTGGTGTGAATTCGATCTTATGGAAAAATCCTTGGAATATTTAAAAGTGAAGAATAAAAACGTTATATGTAATTTAACGTTATCGTTTCACATTTGTTAAATGTATCAAAAAATAAAATGAAATATTTAAAAATCTATATATTCAATCTAAATTATTAAAGTTCAAAATGAAATACTAATTAAATATGAAATTTACTCACCTTTATACAAACTTCGGAGTTAATTATCAAATACGGAAATAGCGTTCCTTAGTTGCAGCACCAGAGTAAATAATTTTGTTTTTAAAATCTAAATTTATCGAAGCATGTAAAGATATCGAAAATTTGTTGAAATACTATTCAATATTATAAAGTCGCTAGATGACCTTCAACAAATCTTTTATAAATTTAAATAAATTAGAATTGGACCTCAAAAGTATAATTTTTATCTTTTTTATTACAAATTAAAATTCTAATGACGTTCCAATTGAAGCTTTGATAAATATAATAAAAATACAAATGGATTTCTTAATGAAATAAAAATAGATGGTATAAATCATAATGAGACTAATAATAAAAATTATTCAGAAAATTGTCCGATTTAGAAATTGTAATATCGAAATTTGTTAATTACTTGTCAATATTTAAATGAATTATATATTATTATTGATAGTTTTCAACATTGCATATTTGATTGGAATGGGTTATTTGAAATATTAACTATATCATCATCAAATAGTTTCGATTCTTATGCTGTACCCGCATTAGAATATTTAAAATTATATTTTAATAAATGGAAAGGAAGTCATTCTAGGCTATTACAAATCATTTCCGTTAAAAATATCAATAAAAAGTAATAAGCAGTTATTATTTTTTGTTGTACGAAAAGCGTATCATTGAAATTTGAAAATTTTGAATGGATTTAAGCAAAAAAATATAATTATTAGAAACAAGCATATGTAAATTTATATAAGGTATAAATAAATACATTAAAATTTCTTAAATTACTTTGTAAAACAACAACGACGCACTCATCTATGATCAACGGTATGTTATTACATAAATTCGATGATATAAGGAAATCGATGTAACGTTACAAAAAAATTGATAAATAAACGCAAGAAAAATATTGAAACAATAAACAATACCCTATAGATAGTAACTTTAAACAAAACATTAATAGAAACTAGCCACTTGTGAAAATTATCCAAATATTATTGTCAAAGAAATCATGGAACAAATTCAATTAATGCATAAACAGAAAAGATCCAAAAATGATAGAAATGAGAAATTTAGTCTGAATATCCTAGGTGCAATATTTTTTTACATTTTCATCAATACTTTTCAAAGAAAATTAACGCTAATAATATTTTGTTACCTGAAACTTCATTCTATCATTTGGAATTAGTTAACTGACTATTTCTCATGAAAATAGAAGAAAGTCATGGAAATACATAAATTAAAACAGGAAGAAAATGTTAGAAATGCATAAAAGAAATAGTTCTAAATACATAAATATAACTTTGTCAAATCTGACGTGTTTCAAAATAAAGTTTTGAATAAATTAATAAAAAATTTCTTATGTTTAATGTTGCTTTCATAAATTTTCGCATATAATGTAATCAATTTGTCTTCCTATAGCATGCTAATCTATGTATATAAAATGATGTTCTAGGTGGGTGGAGACAGCAAATATGTATATGATCTGAAATAATTTTTACACCTCTTTGGATTGCAAAAAGAGGAAAACTAATTGTGAGTACCAGTGGGTGACCAACCAGTTGTTTGCATAAAAAAGAGAAAACAATTCTAATAGCATGTATATATATAAGGCAAATCATAAATGCAATACATGGTTTACTATAGGCAGAGCAAAGCAGAGCCTTTGTGTGAGGCAAAGTGAAGCACATGTAAACAAACCATAAAGTATATAATGAATGCTAATATTATAAGGTAAATAGGATCACACTTTCCACTTCTAGGTAAAAAATCATATGATATAAATGCATATATATTGGATTCTGGAAACATTCCCAGAACATCTCTGGCACTAGCCTGTCACTAGCCTGAATTTTTGCAAGCTTATGACGTTGATAAAAATCTCAAATACGATATTTACCTGCATGTTTCTACAAATTTCCACACTCCATAAACAAAATTTGTCTAGGTGAATTCCAATGGACTTTGCACCCTTATTAAAAGCATATATGATGTAATAAATAATACATTATAAATTTATATAATTGCATGTATAATAAAATAATTTTTATACAGTATATATAAAATTAAATTAATATTTTATTTTATATTTATTTTTAAAATGAAATTTAGATCAAATTTAAAACTGAAATATTAAAGATTAGAATTAGTTAATAATAATTCAGTTTAAGGTTGTAAAATTACAGTATCTTAGAAAATTTTGATGTAAATTACATCAGAAAGTTTTGGAAAAAATATTAGAATAACTCAGAAATAATATTTAATGGAAATTTTAATCATATGCTTAAATTTGAACCATTAGGGATCGATTGTAAGTTATATAAGACTAATGTAACTTACTTACTCCGGCTTATATAATCTACGAAAAATTATTTTACCCGATTTTTCTCTTAAAAAGGTCTAGCCTTTATCTTTGGCTGAAAAGATTTATTAATAGTAGATCTTTTTTTTTTAAAAAAAAAAAACATATCACAATGGCCAGATAAAAAAATCATGTGCTTTTCCTGACCCGATTTTTAGATTACCGCCTTACCAAAATTAAGATAGAATTTTGGGCAGAATTAAAAATGTCATGAAATTCCGCACCGTGCGGCTTTTTTGACGTATTCTTTTTATTAATTAATACATACAAATAAATACAAAGTTCGATTTTTTTTATTCTATGCTAATGTCTATACATACGATTATTTTTTTTCGAAAAAGATAAGACTATCTTATTTATTTTCTGTTTTAACCCGCCGATCAAACACCCACTTGATTTGCCTGAACAAGTTCTTGAGTTTTCCAAGCATAAGACTTTTATAGAACACACTCTCATTAATGGGAAAAGTAAATGGTGTTCGCGAACTCAATAATACCTCGGCATTCCCATTATCACTATCGTTATATTAACTAGCTTAATTATGACCCAGTCAACCCCTGTCGAAGCAATACCATACATTATGTCTTCACGCAAAGCCTCATTATATGTGCGTTTCTTTTTTTACGCTGGGATGAAGCTTGTAATTGGATTGCATTTTGACCAACCCTCTGGTTAATACCCTCTCTTTTAGCCTCAGTAACAACGATAATCGTATCTCCAATCTTGATGACCCAATCCACTGGCCCTTTACCATAGCTTCCAGATAACTCGTATTCTGGACATACTTTCACTTCACCATCATAACAAGAGACAACGTCATGAAGAACTTATTGCTTCGTTCGCACTATTGACGTGAATGCAGGTCTTATGCTTCATAGTTATATCTCCAAAACGTGCTCCAATATCTTTTCATAATTGGCTGTGTCGGCTAACTCCATCGAACCGGGAGATCAATATAACTATCAGCTGTTAACCCGAATAACGTCTTGATCTGGGGAAATGTCCACTACGAAAATGGCTGTTGCGCTATAAAACACCCAAATTAACTTTTGTTAGAGGTATGCCACACCTATAGTAATTTACTCTCAAAAAAAAAAAAAAAAAAAAAAAAAAAAAAAAAAAAAAATAGCCAAAGACGCTTTGCAAAACGATACTTACTGTACATGTGTCCACGACGATTGGAAGATCCACCTTTAATCCTTGAGTCCAGATTACACCTGTCAAATCCTCATCATCAACCAAATAAATAATTTCCTTTTCATTACCACCACACTCACGATTTATAACAATATGTTCGTCTCCTGTCCCATCCGGAAATGTAAAACTTGTGCGAAACCGAGACTTCAAAGCAGATAAGGTTGTTTGTCCACGGGTTACGGCCCACTGAAACTTTTTTGACTTACGCTCATACGTTGCAGTAAACTTCTTTCGTCTCAACAGGACGCTGTACGATTATACATATGTGCTCGTCGGCTGGCTGGGAGGTAAAATGTTTGCTAATCTTCGAAAGAGGTGGAAGTTCCTCAACACCAAGGTCCTCCTTGATATTAACGTTTATTTTTGTGTTGACGAGCTCAAGTTCCGAGGATAATGTAAACCTTCCATAACTTAAGGTCTTTTGCCTTAACATTATAGTCAATTTTTCCTTGATAGCATCTTTGAGATGACCAACAGTCTTGTTAGTATCAATATCAACTGGAAAAAAATTTTCATAAGGCAACCAAATAGCTAAGAGTGATAGTTGTCATGGCGTGATATTAGCTCGAGTAAAAAATGTGTTACGTCCGGAGTGATACCGATGTGAAATAAAAATTTACTTCTGGGGGAAAACAAGCGTTAATATATGATTTTACGTCGCACAGACAGGTTCACCATTGCGCAATTACACGTGACTTTCAACGAGGGATATATCTGATATCGATACTTTATTATTATTTATGAAATAAAAACGTTACCGAGCAACTAATACAATAATATTGCGAAATTCATCGCGTACATGATATGAATAAAAATATTATTTATCTTTGATTAGTACCTCTGGCACCGTTTCAGTAGGAGGGTGCACGATAACATTGATTAAGATTTAAAAATAAAATAAAATAAAAAAAAATTAGATTAACTTTATAATTTAACTCGCGAGATTTTTTCAACATACGTTTCTTGTACAAAATCTATTATTCGTAGACAACCATCCACGGATACAATGAATAGATACGTTGAGGCTGTATAGGGAAATAAGTAAAAATTCTATCTTGCGGTTCCATTCTTATTACACCCTCTACTTCAAATTCATTGATGTTTCTTAAATTGTTGATTATGATACTATCGGTTATAAACGCGATCTTATATAAAGCCAAACTGGTCGAATCTATATCTTGAAATCGATCTAGACGACAGTTGATGATTTCATTCGCAAGAGAAGAAACTCGATTGTCATTAGCGTTAGAGATCGTTACTTCGAAATTATCATTCACTCCCTCATCAGAAATTAAACAATTAAGAATAATGTCTCCACCAGCGAGAAACTTTTCAAACTTATCAGAAGTCTTGGACTTATCAGGCACCTCGGTCTTATCGGACATCTTGCTTTCCTAAATACAAGGCCCATTGTGAGAATTTTTGTTTGCATGTATGTATACACAATTTCTGGCATAAACATACCTTAAATTTTTTGAGGGAAAGTTGCCTGAACTTCAACATACCTCTACATGCTTTATATCTTGCTGGGAAAAAAGATAAGGAGATAAGAATAGTGATTAGCATTGTCTTCTGATGCCAAGAGCTTCATCAAAACAATACAAAATAAAACTTTCGTACCTTTTCACATGGAGATCTACCGGAGAGATACATGTTGGTCTTACGCCTGGAGATCTCGAAATTGCGAAGTCCTCAGCCTTTCATAACATATGCTTTTGTCAACACTATTTACTTATGGGGTAGGTCCTGTATTACAAATAGACATTTTTCCTTCCTCCGGTCACATTTGTTTGGGAAAAAATAAGAATAGGAAGTTAATATAATTACATTTCGTTGTCACACAGACATCAATTTTATTTGTCGCACAATTTGTGGCTCAGCAATTCTTCCGAGCTGGTGATCACTTCTCCGGACTAGCATTAATCGAACTGCTTGGGAAACTGGAATAGGAAATGTCAACGGTTTGTTCACATCACTTTTTAATAATTTTACAAGGTTTTCTAACTCCTCCAAATTTTTCTCAAATGCTTCGATTGCTTCCCCTGGCTCGCTAGGTTAATTATTGGATGAATCTTTTTTATTACTTTCCACTCCTCTCTTGTACTGCGGAAGTTAGTCTAATTATTGAGAAGGAAAAAAAAATGATAATAATAATGAATATGTATTATACCCCAGAAATACCCGAATTACTTGAAGTTATCTTTGCTTATCTTAGTAGGAAAGACCTTTAAAGTTCATGTACCTAAAAATTTTCCGTGGACGAATTAATGGTGTCAAATAATCTTGTATCAGTTTCTCCTAAAAATTCTATCCATTTGCGGATAATCGTAATGTGCTAGCATAATACGTACAAACATCTCATTACCCCATGAAAAATTTCACGCACTTTTAATAATATAAATAAATTTATTTTAACTTATTGTAATTTAATTTTATGTATTAATGTGATAATTTTTTTATTATCATCCATGATATTAGGATTAGTACAATAATCATATTAGGAAAAAAAAATAATGAGTATATTAAATTCTTGATAAAAATAAAAATACTAAAGAAAACAAATATTAAGTATTGTGAATTGTTCAACCGATTGCTACCAGATATCATTTATCACACTGTTGTTACAATAAATATATCTTCATTGCGACATCTTACATTTGAATGATTGTCAGCGACTGTATCTTGAGTCTTGACAATACCAATATGCTGATAGCGCAACATTAACTTCCGCCTGGAGACGTGTCATCTGTATCAAAATCCCAGGTTGATGTGTATGGATTAACTTCATTAGGACCATTGTCAGCACAATGATGAGAATTAACAAATTGGGGTTTCTTTAAAATGCACACTTCGTAACTTCCGCCATCTTTAAAATAACTAAAGGTAAAATGGCTGATTGTGTGGGTGTTAGATTAGCTCCATTGTTAAGCTGTTCGAGAATATTAGTCGTAACTGTGATTTTGCCTGATGAACATGTCACATCTGAATCATAGAACCTATGTAAATTAATATCTTTATTAGTAAATTAAATTGTTAGAAAATTAACATACCACCAGTACCCGGTACATCTCCAGTAGGATGACATCCGTGAGTTTTTTCAGCACGTATAAAGAAAAATACAAGAAATAAAACAATAATGTAATTATGAAATTATACTTAAATTGTAATAGTACCCTGCATTACCGCGTAAGAGAGTGGATTTATTTATATCTTTTGTGCAAGAAAATCTTGTAAAATTAATCCGATTTTATGTATATTCATGTTGAGCTTTAATGGGTCATAGCCTGTATCAAATAGGAAGCGACAATGTCCGAAATCGGGATAATGCCCGGATCTACATTAGCTGATATTTAAAAAAATTTTCTTTATTGTGAGTGATTGCATGAGGAACACATTATCTATAAAAGAAAATTATTTATTCTTTTAGAATTCTAAATTGAAACCAGGCTATTTCTTTTAATTAAGAGGAAATTTCGGTAAAATATTCATTCATACGCAAGGATGATCTCCGGCTGTCCGGGCAAACTAAACAGCCTGATCTGTTGCCAAGTTACACCTGAACCGTACACATGATTCGGACAATCATTTTTCGGGTAACTATAGACTTTTTTTTATATCTAATTACGATCATTTATGCCACACATTCTTTAATAAAGTAAACCTAATATGATAATTAGTCATTCAGCTATACCAGAAACTGTATATAATTCCTTAGCTTCTTTGGATAATACTAATAACTTTATGAAAGAGAAAATACTGAATTTAGTACGAGTTTTGATATTGAGTTATTAACATTAGTGGTGATGAAAATATTGAAAATATTAATTTTGAAATTGGGCTTATATTGTATCATGGTTACATATGGGTTTATCATATATTCTATCACTTGTATTTTTCATCTCCGCTGAAACTTTTTGCTTGATTTCTTCATACCAAGTACTATTTATTCTGTAGAATTTATCAAGAGCCTCTAATGGAAGCTTTTGAACAATTACAGCGAGTATATCTGCTTTATCAATGTATGAATGCATTCTTTATACTTTTTGGTATAATAAGACTAGAAAAAAGTTCAATTTAAGAAATATTTCCCGGAATAAAAAAAACGTTTATCTCAACTTTCCTGATACTAGTCTTGATCATTGTCAGGCTATTCCTCTTCAAATATGAGTTTTATTTTTGGATGTAAGTTTTGAAAATCAGTTAATATATCCTTTCTAATCCGTGATCATTTCCAAACTAGAGGTCAGTCTTAGGGGTGCCAACGGTCGGTTTGGTTTCGGTTTAAAACCGTGGTTTTCAGCCAAAACCGAACCGACCGCAAGACCGACCGATAAAACTGAACCACAAAACCGATTGCAAAACTGAATAGAATATTATTAGAAAGTACTAATTGTGACTTTATTTAATAATATCATTTAAATTTACATAATTATTTCTTAAAAAAATAGCTCTGATTTTGACGATACGGAAAATCACATGATCAACGCACAAAACTAAATTTTCCCTATAATTTCAAAAAGGAGAGTACTATAAGTTTAAATATTAAAATTCATGTTTTTTAGTTATTCTCAATTGAAACAGAGATATTTTTTCAGAATATATTGTAAAATATTCACAATTAACGATCAGTCTTTTAATCGGTTTTTTTATATATAAAACTGATGGTTAACCGGTCGGTCTTGGTCTAAAACTGAACTGAAACTGAACCGGAAAACTAGGGATGGAAAATTAACAGTTAATTATAATTTGGTTATTTAACTGGGTTAATTAACTGTTATTTAACAGTTAATTAACGGTTAATTAAACTTTTATAATTTTGCCCAAAAACTACTGAATTATGTTAATTCGGGCTAAATTAATATTTTATTATTTATAAGATTTTTATTTATAATGTATGTAACGTTTAAAATTTTAAATTTTATTATCAAAAAATCAAAACATTTTATTCGTCAGCTACTATATCTGTAATATTTAATTCCAACCCAATAAATCTATCATCATCTGAATCATTATCATTATCAACATGATCATTACTATTATTACCAATATCATTACCATTATCGTTATTATCAATTTTTCGCTGATCATGTATAAATTTATTTTTTTTAAGTTTCAAACCCCTTTTGTGCATCCAAAGATTTCCATAAATAAAAACCAATTTTTTTACACGATCATTTTGTAATCGATTACAGATTTTATTATGAATAAATCCGAAGGTTGAAAATTTTCTTTCAGCAGCTGCAGATGATGTCGGAATTGAAAGAATTTTGATAGCTAACTGCTGAAGCTCACTTTTTGGCCAAGATTGCCACCATATGGATGGACTAAGAATGGATGATGATAACCAAATTGTTTCGTTATCATATGGTGAATTTTTTTGACGAAACACTACTAATTCTGCAAACAATTTTACGGATTCCTCCTGACCAAATCTTCTATTTGTGAATTCTGTAAACTCAGCATACCCAATTGCCTCTATATCCGCATCTTCACTTTCTTCTAAAAAACGTGGATCTAACATATAAGCAGCCATCATAACAGGATGGTATGAATACTCCCATCGTTTATGAATAAGCTGTTGAATATATTCAGAAAATTCACAAGAAAGTTCGCTAATTTTGTTTATTAATTTATTAAAATGGGAATAAACAGTTGAAAGGGTAGATGTGTCAGACTCAAACAATTTTAAAATTACAACCATTGGCTCTAAAATTTTTGTTATTAAATCTGCCATTTCCCAAAATTCTTCTGATAATACATTATTTCTCACTTCTCTATTTATTTTTTGGCGAATTTTGGGATCCATTAGCACTTGTTCAAGAGCAATTTTTGATTTTAGAAGTGACTGAAAACAGCTAAGATGCGTACCCCATCGTGTGAGTGTTGGTAAAACTAATGCAATCTCCTTATTATAATTTTCAATCTGAATACGTTTTAGTTTTGCCGCTGCTTGTATATGAGATTTAAAATAATTTACTATCATCTTGCCATTATTGACTATATCTTTAATTTCATCAATTTTCAAAATATCCCCAATTAATAGATTAATAATATGAGAGTTACATCCAAGACAAACAATATGAGAATATTTTTCTTCAATCCGTTTCCATGCTGCTTTCATTACACTAGCTGTATCTGTAATGACAGAGGAAAATTTATGAGTACCAATAATTTCCATTTGTTGAATTATTTGGTTTGCAATCCACTCTCCTGTGTGAGATTCTTCGCCTGAAAACATGGCATCAAAAAAAATTGGTTTAGGAGTACAAACTATAAAATTTTGTACCGAATCTCAATTAATATTAGACCAACCGTCAGAAACCATGCAAAGTGATTTTGCTTTAGAAATTTGTTCATCTGCTTGTGCTTTTACTTCATCATAAACATCATCTAACAAGTCATCAGCTAGTTTCTTTCTATTTGGCAACTTGAAAGCTGGTCGAAGGTGTTGAAAAAATTGAATAACAAGTGGATTATCAACAAAGGAGAATGAAACTCCAGCTGAATACAATGCTTGTGCTAATTGAAATTCAAGAACTTCTTGTTCTTCTTCGCTCATACAATCAACAAAACTTTCAATTTTTTGGGTTTTAATTCGTTTTACAGGTCTATTTGGTGTATCTGTAAGAATGGAATTTAATGCAATATTTGGGTGAAATTGTGTAGTTTCGGGTATAGAATTTTGTGAACCTACATTTTGTTTAGACTTTGCATTATCTGGTGCTCCGGGGCATTCTTTATCAAGGTGTATTTGCATTCGTGAAGGAACAGCCCGGTCAAAAATTTTGGTACAGTAATTACATTGTACAGGAGGATGTGAATTATTTCTATTATTTTCCACTTGGTTTTGTGTAATAACTGTCCAGTGTTTCCAGACAGGACCTCTTTTTTTGGTCATTGTTAAAATTAAAAAAAAAAAAGATGAAAAAAAATTGATAATCAAAAAAAAAGAATTTGATCACGTGATGAAAATTTTGCTTCTCTGATTGGTCAATTTATAATTAACCAAATTAACCGTTAATTAACCATGGTTAATTAACTTCCATCCCTACGGAAAACCCCGGATATGACCGGTTATAACCGAACTTTTGCATCCCTAATGTCAACTCATTTCAACACCAACATATTTTAATGTCCAAATTTATCCAAAATTACTATTAGTATATCTTTTTAAAATTACTTCTTACACAATGTTTATTTTTATTTGATGCAACTCCTCTCCTTCTTGCAGATTCCTTGCAGTTGACTCATGGATCACGAATTAATAAGTTTGACAATTTATACTTTATATTATTTTCATAACAAAGTAAAATTGTTCAAAAAGGAAATGGTTGTAAGTAATGCCACTGCAAGCATGAACGCCATCTGGGAAATAACTTATTAGGATTAGATCAAACATAAAAACTATTTTATAGAATTCTATAAAAAAAAATTTTTTCTTTTCTTTCATTTATTAGGGTTTGAAACTTCGGTTATTTATTGCTACAAGTGTCGGTGTGTAGCGGGATCGATTATATAAAGGTATTGTTCAGAATCTAAATTAAAAAAAAAAAATCTTTACAAAACTTTTATTCAAGAACATGCTAACTCTTGTAATTTTTTTTTTGACCTGTAAGAATGTCACTGTTAACAAAAAAACTGGCAAAGGCAAAAATTTCTCCGAATAAATCTAAATTTGTGGCGCAGCGAAAGGTCGTTATACTGCAAATGATTTAAATTTTTTAAAATTTTTAGTGTGCGAAAATTATGCTCACCACACCATACATCCAATAATTTTTTTTTTATCGTTTTAAGATACAAAGAAAAATAATCATCTCGAATTAAAATTTTAAAAAATACACATTATCTAATTTTCGAATTGAAACATTCAGCATGATAATGTTTTTTTTCGAATTTTCCTCAATGAGCAATGCCCAGATGTATTGTATAGATCATATATTTACGGTTCAGACAGTCTGCGTTTCTTACATAGGTAAATCGGTCAATTTTTAGCCAGATTGACAGATATTATTACTGAGAAAACTCTGACATTGGGTCTATTTTATTTAAGTATTAATTGTAGCATTTGTTAAAACTTATAATTTCGCAAATAATTCTTAAATGTTGTCAATTAGGAAAATTTAAAAAAATTGGGAAATCTGCATTTCTTATATAGGTAAATCAGTGGTAAATCGGCTAAGTTAGCTGAAATTTTACTGAGAAAACACTGTCATTGGATCTATTTTGTTCAAGTATTAATTGTAGCATTTGTAAAATTTATAATTTCACAAATAATTCTTAAAAGTTGTCAATTGGGAAAATTTAAAAAATTTGGAAAATTTTTTTTATTAAATAAAACTGTTAACCTTAAAATGGGAATAATCTTATTATTTATATTATTTTTTTTAAAAAAAAATCCATTAATATATGTCAAAATGCATATATAAATATAAGTTTTGAACCTTCTAGTACACATTTTTATTAATAAAAAATTGCAAGGCATTTTTACTAAAATTTTGTTAATCAACAATTATTTGTGAAATTTTAAACTTCATAACCGCCATAATTAATACTTGGATAATATGGATCTAATGTCCAAGTTTTATCAATAAAATGTTTAGCCAATTCGGCTAAAAATTGACTGATTTATCTATATACAAATTATGTACGAAATGCAGATTTGTGAGTCTGTTCCGATTGTTACATGAATTACGAATTAAAAAGGCTAATAAATAACTACTAAATATGCATATAGGATTTTTATGTAATAAAATGATTATATCAAAATATTTGACACTCATACAATTTTTTATAAAAAAAAGATTAATAAATAATTACTAGATACATTTTATGCAATAAAAATGATCGTGTAAAAATAATTGATGATGATACAAATCATTTTTGTTTTATAAAAAAAAAATATTTAAATAAATAAGATCTCTTTTTCAAAAAAAAAAAGGAATTTAAATATCTGTTTCTTACATAAATAAACTCTTTCTTATATAAATAATATAAATAAATAGTAAAATAAATAACTATGCCAACGAAACTCACCTTAATTTGCATTATTTATTCAGTTACTAAAATGAGAGAGCAACAATTTTATAATAAAAGAAGCTATTGCTGTTATGAGAAAAGAAGATAATACAATAATGAACCTGAACATAATTGCCTTTATTTAATGGATACTATAAATAAACAGTGGAACGCAAATTTAACTGAAAAAACTTTCAAATCAAAAACTATTTGCTGGCTTCACAATGGAACAATTGGAATTATTACAGACGTAAATTGTTCATTTATATATGTTTAGTGAGATTTTTGTTCTTATGAATAAATTTTTAAATTTTACTGTGAAAAAAATCATTCATTTATCTAACTATTTAACCAAAAATCAATATTAATGCCACTACTATCAGCTTTAAGGAATACATCATGTAATTTTTTTCCTTACAGTAAAATAGAGTATTTTTATGATACATGGGATGTCTTAATCAGTACAGTACAGTAAACATAGTTAATGAGCGTGCCAACTCAAAAGATCAACCCATCACGTGAAATTCACAATTTGATACAAACACCTACAAGATGACACAACGAACGGAACAAAGGAGGTTTTTGACAAGGTGTAAAGATTCGGCTATATATATAGACAAGGAGTGCGAATGTAAGCTTTTTTTCACGTTAGCGTTATAATAAATTTTTTCCTTTAAAAAAATAGTATTGCTCCAAGAATAGTATAAAAACTTTGATGGATGATACAATATATTAATGAGTTATTTGACAACTTATTAATACTGCCAGAAAAACACTTTCTCTTAGTTGATAAATTCGAATATTCATCTTTGGGTTTATGGGAAGTTGATTTAAATTTCGTTAGATAAACATAATATATGTATACTCAATTTCTTTGTTTATTAGTAATGATACTACTTATACTGCTTATTATTATCTACTATAATCAATTTATTAATATAAATATTTTTTACTACAATATATATCAATTTTTAACATGTATGTTTTCCAGATATGAATAGTATGAGTCTCATATTATTTCCATCATGCCTTATGCACGAAATATTCCCATTTCAAGTAAAGTGTGTTTAATTACTTTCACTCATAATAAAAAAAAATAATGATAAAATAGTTAATAAAAATTTAATAGAATAAAAATATCACAAGTATTAAGTTTAGTAAAACCCATTCTTAAAGATTCAATTATTAACAATATAATACTAATTAAATTATTATATTAAATTATACCTGAATATTCTATTCCAAGTAATTCATCATTATTGTCTGCATTTTTTGGTTCTGGAAGATTTTTAAAATCTAAAAGTCTACTTGTGTAAATTGCATGAGGATGTATCATATATGATAGAGCACTAGCTAGTAGACGATGATGGTGACTGAACCGTTGAAGATGTCGACTTTTTGTTAATTTCATCCACTTCTTTAAAATGTTTATAGAAAGCTGAATTTTCAATATCTTGAGAATGATTTAAATAAGTAAATAACTCATATAAACCATGTACTTCAGGTCGTTCTGAAGGGTTTGCATCCCAACATTGATTAATTATATCAACAATTGGTTGAGGGATTTTATAATTAGATTTTGGTCTTAACCCTTGACAAATTTTGATGGCCAAGAATTCATCATGAGCCATATCATGATAAGGAGGTAATCTTGTACAAACTTCATATGCAATATTTCCAAATCCATAAATATCGCTTGCTTGAGTATATTCCTTTTCCCTTAATACCTCTGGTGCTTCATAAGGTAATACTTCATATATTTTTTTATTGTCACTTTGATCATTTTCTCGTTGACATAATCCCAAATCTGTAACGTATGTTTCTTTATATTGGTTAGTTAATAAATTGCCACAATGGCACAATGAAGATCACGATGGAATAATTTACCATCATCATCATTATGAATTTCTGCAAGACCACGCGCAATATATCCATTTTTTGATTCCAACTTAATGAATTAAAATAGTCATCCAAAAATTGTCTTAAACTGTATTTTATTAATTCCATCACCATTATAAAATTATTTGTTTTTGGATCTTTGGTAATACCAAAACAACGAACTATCCAACCACTCTCATATCCACTTGTTAAAATATATGACTCTATCTTAAAAGAAAATTATAGTTAGTTTAGCATTAAAAAAAGATAATGATATAGTTTATAAAAAAATATCATACTCTTTTTAAAAATTTTACTGTAATGTTTTGTGAGTCATGTAAACATTTTAAAGCAACTTTCGTTTCTCCACTTCTTTCCCATTGTTCACCATAAAATTTAATACATCCATCTTTCCAAATTGCTTTATAAGTGGTTCCAAATCCCCCTTTTGCAAAATATTCAATATTTTCAAATTTATCATATTCAACCCACTCTAAAAATTGATATTCATTTTCAGCTTTTAGTTGTGTTTTTTGAATAAATTTATCAACTTCATTATCTTCACTTGTCCAATTTTTGGAATATTGTTGAACATGACAATAATTACACCAATGATAATTTCTTTTAATCCATTTACATTCCTTACATAAACCATTCTCCTTACAAAGTTGTTTTAATTCTTCATTTAATATCAGTTTATCAATTAACGATCTTTGTTTCTCAGTTAATTCCCAATAACCATTAAAATCTTTTATTCGCTCAAATACATCATCACTAAGTTTTATTTCGTCCATTTTGATGAATTATTTGTTGAACAAGGAAAATATTATTAATTCGTATTAAGTTAAATTAAATAGCGGCGAAACGTTATTTATATATGGAAAAATGGTTAATCCGATGCGCAATGATTTAAGATTGATAGCAAAATATTTGAAAAGAGTTAGCTTAGATAACACAGATCGGCAAATAAATTACTGAGAACGCTAAGTTCTGTATCAACCTTAGAAAATTTTCTGCTGGTGATCATTACGAATGATATCCGTCAAGAGAGTTTAGATAAAAATGAAGAAAATATAAAATTAATTGAAAATTATATTGAAGAAGGTGTTATTGAGATATTTTATTTAGTGAAGCGTTGTTGTAGTGTGTGTTGATAGCGAACTTTGGCATATTTAATCTTTCAATAACTTTGGTTTTCGTTACCACTGTCAACTTGTAATTTTTTAAAAACTGCAAATTATAATAACAAATTTAACAATTAATCAATATACAGTACAGTGGAAAAGTAGCTACAAGTGTGTAATGGTTAAACTATATCGCTTTTTTTGGATCAAATTTAGGATGTACTTGCAATAAAAAAAATTTGATTAGCAATTTAGCACTTCTTTTAACAAAATAAATAAATAAATTAAAATTTATTATAATATAAATGAGCTTTTATGACAAATAATCCTATTTTTAGAATTTTCTTGGTTTAAATCTAACATTCAACTCTTTACAAACCGTGATAACATTGGAATTATATTTAAGTGGTGCATTCGTATCTGCCAATTCAAGATCATATTTTCTATAAATTGATGCTAATAAACATTTTAATTCTATCATTGCTAATTTTCTTCCAGGACAAATTCTAATTCCATCTCCAAACATAGTATAAGCATTTTTAGCATATTGCTTTTCAAGTAAATATTTATCACTTTCTTCAATTTTATAAAATCTATTGGGATCGAATTTTTCTGGATCGGTCCAATAATCTTTGCGCCTCATCATTGCATAATAAAACATTGAAAATGAAGTTCCTTCTGGCCAACTAAATCCTCCAACATCATCCTTTTCAGCATTTACACGACCAATTGAAAAACTTACAGGACAATGTCGACTCACTTCTTTAATAATTGCATCACAATATTGCAATTTATCAAGATCATTATATGTTATGGATGTTGTTCCAAGAACAGAATCTAATTCTTGTCGAAACCGTTGTTTCACTTCAGGATAGTGTCCGAGATAATACACAATAAAACAAAACAAATTTGCTATCTAAAATATTTGTTTTTTTTTTCAAAAAAAAAAGGTCAATTTTTTTTGAAAGTGAATACATTTTAAAAAGAAAAAATGATTTTTTTTTTACTTACAGTAGCAGTTCCTCCGGCCATGGAATCAATTATACTTCCAAAAATTTCATTATCTGTCATTGGTCTTAATAAATCAACATCAGCGTGTTTTACCGAGCTAATATCACGTGGCGTATTTGCGGTTATTTGAGACATTAACATATCGTGACGAAGAGGTTGATCTAAAGGTGTATTCTCAATCTCAATCCTTCTTTTTTTAATAATGTCAAATATTTTATCATACAGATAATCTCTATTTTTCAATAAGTTTTTTACTTTTCCACGAATAAAAGGAACGTAATGACGCATGAACTTGTTAAAGATGACAAAATAAATAATTCCTTTCAAAAAAGTATCGATTGATTTAATAAATTTTTCGGATTCCTCAATTTTTCCTATTTCTTTTTCATTTAAAGTAATATTATTATTTTCAAGAGTGATTTTTTTATAATAAGAAGTGACGGAATCATTTTTCACACCAGTTGAAATCCTAAAAATTATTTCATTAGTGAATCTATACATCCACTTAATGAGATCCAATTCATAATTTTCTCCGAGATTATTCCAACAAGTTTCCATTTCATTCCATAATTCATTAGTCCATTCAATAGCTTGATAATTAAAACTTGGGGTCATCATAGCTTGACTATAAAATTGACGTTTGTATTTCCAAGATTTTAGATCATTATTACTGGCTATTCCTTGTAATCCATATTCAACGGCTCCTTCTAATTGAATATTTCTAAAAGGATATTTAGTTTTTGTTGAAGTTATATTCATATTTTTAATTAAATCAATCCTACATAATACGATTATACGTTTCCCTGCCATATTTATTTCAAATATATCTCCATATTTTTTATGCATTGTCATCAACCAATCATTATATTCAAATTCTCTTTTTTGATGAACGTTACCAAGAATTGGAAGCGGGAATGGACCGGGTAAAGGATTCGGTCGAGTAAAATAATGATAATAATATCTAGTTGCATAAAGAATTATCAAAACTAACAAAATAGAAAATGCGTCAAAATTTCCGAATGGAAAGATAATCGTAGATATCATTTTTTTTTTTAGAAAAAAAAAAAAAAAGAAAATAAATAAAAAAGGGGGAGGAAGTAAATAAATAAAAATCTTATGCCTTTATATTTATACCTAAAATTTAAGTTACTTTGAAAAAAAAACTTTAATAATAAACTTAAATATTGTAGCACTATAAAAAACCAAAAGGTGGCACAATTGTATTACTGGACCATGGATAGCCACTGAATATCATTACACACAACTTTAATGAGACCTAGTATGGAAAATAACGTATTCCGGATACCCAGATTACCAGATAGCCGTGAATAAATTTCCGGTTAAAATATATCCGGAAACTGGGTAAAAAAAAAAAAATCAAATTTACGCACGTATTCGTGGCGCAGATAAATAGATTTCGTTCTAAACACTACTATCTTTGTAATACTTATTTTTATGCATAATTCTTGTGTATAATCTTTATAGTTTACCATCATTTTCATAGCTTTTTAATTTATTTTATATATAATAATGATATTATGTACAATTGTCATATTTTTAAAAATTTTCAAAGTATTGAAACTGTTAATATAATTTAGGTAAATTCATAGTGTCGGCCGAAATCAAGTTTTACACGTTAATGACTTATTAAGACCGATCTACGAAAAAAAGATATACAGTATATCTTATCCGGATTATCCGAATCGGATAATCCGCACCGGACAATTTTTTGAGTTTATCCGGATAACGGTTTTTATCAACAATACTAGGCCTGTTCAATTCTGATCGTTCGGATTTTTGAATGAGTTTTGAGTTGATAAACAGATAATTTCAACTATCAGACTGATCCGTTAATCTAAATAATATTAGAAAATATATAATTATAGACCGGAGACGTTCGAAGAGTTTTTGGAAAAAGTGCAATGAAATCTAGCTTTTCATAAGAGTTCCTTATTTAGTTATTTAAAAACTATTTAATAATACAGGGAGCAAGTCATTTATTTAATTCTATTACTATATATTTGCATGATATTTACATATAATTTAAACTAATTTAAAATATCATAATTTTGGTAATTTATTATAGTTGGTAAGTTTCTGTATTTATTGTATTTATTTGTGTCAAATTGTATTAAATCCATTAATACGTTATTTATATGCCCTATAAAAAATAAATGTCCGGAAAATGTTATCAAAAATGTCTGAAAAATGTCCAGAATAAATCTGATATGTCCGGAAAATGTCCACTTTTTTGGTACATGTCTGATACACTTCTGATACTTAAAATTTTGACATGTCCTAACTTTGTCCAGAATTCGTCCAGTATTTGTTCGGTATAAAATTTTGGACAAATTTCGGACAGTTAAACCTGGACAAATTCTGGACATAGTAAAAAAACCAGATAGACAAATTCCGGACATGAAAAAGTTCAGGACAAATTCTGGATACTATTTCCAAAAAAGGATAAATTAATTTTGTAAAAAAATGCAAAAGCACAAAACTGACATTCAAAATCTTTTCTGTCGTACTAATTAAAATTGCAGAGCAGGCAAAAATACTATATATCTATGATATAAAAATTTTTGGGTTAAGGAATAATGATGATCATCTATCCATTGATCATCTTATGTGGCAAAATTTTACGAAAATACATTTCCGGACAATTTCAGGACAAATTCCTAATATCCCGAAAATGCAGTGTTTTCGGAACAGTTTCCGGACACAGTGTCCTGAATTTCTGGACAATATTTTAGAAAATTTTTCCAGACATTTTCTGGACATTATCCGGACACATATTTTTTATAGGGATGATATTCACACCAACTAAATTTTTTATATAATAATTACAATAATACGGGAGAGTGTAAGAAGAAAATTTCGTTGTACGCTAACAAAGTTATGTAACCCACTGTAACATTAACTAAATAATTATTGATTTTTCTTATATTTAAAGGTAATTTTTTATTTGTTTTCGTTATGTTTTCAATTGCTTTATCTCTTGTTTATTACATCTTTAAACTAAATACAGTGTTGCATTACAAATTAACTGGTTCTCTAAAAATATCGAAAAGTTATTTTATACCTTTCTTCCGAATAAATCGTTAATCTTTCAAAATGTAATCACATTCTAATAAGCAAGATCACAATAAGAACACGATTCCAGCAATGATTAAACTCTTAAAATTAACAAGACATTAAAAGTGTTTTTTTTATATTATTATATATTATTTATTATTTTTACAAATTTTTGCTTATATCAAAAGAAAATAAAAATATTTTCTAATTTATCATAATAAACTAAATAATTATTTAAAGTTTTTTTTTTATTAAATCCATTCAAAATCTTTAAAAACTTGTTCATACCAAGTATTATAATTAAATTTTTTAATTATCCCTTTTGCTTTATACTTTTCTAATAACAAATAAAAACCTAAATCTTAAGTACATTTTCTTGAAATCATATGTAATAACATGGGATGCATACCTTTCCAATTATCGAAAAAGAATTTCAAAGCCTCTAAACTAATTTCCCTATAACAATTACTAAAACTAAATTTAAACAAACTAGTCGGAGATAATCTGGTTAAAACTTCAAATAAATCTTTCCAATTAAATGAAACAAATAAATCACTAATAATAAAAAACAAACCAATTAAACGTTGACAATTAATTAATAAATTTTCTAATTCAGTACTACTATTTCTATACAATATCTTAAGATATAAAAGATTCGGACAATTTTGATAAATAGCCTGAATAATTCTCTTATTATTAATTTCACTATGATTTATAAATTGAATATTTATATCTCTAAGGTAACCCTTTGTATTTTCGATTAAACTTGTTAGAACGGGGATTGAGACAAAGCTAGCCCTTAAGATTTGTAAGAAAAGTAAAGATAAAGATTCAAAACAACCTCATCTAATATTTCGAAATTTAAATTTACCAACCAATTCTAATATTTTTAAATTCACAAAAGATGAAAGGATATTTGTGGTAAGTGGTTTTGTCATCTTAAAATATTGTATAGTATTCGCATGTTTAATCAACGAATTTTCAAGAATTTTACAAAATGATTCTTCAGCGAATTGATCCTCAGTTTCAAAGTGTATATTATATAATTATTTTGAGACTCAATGAATTTAACAATCCCATAATTATTATTAAACTTTTCGATAAAAAGTTCCAATCTCGTAATGGATTTACATATTTCCGTTAACCCAATTAAAACCTTCTCATCTACGTTCGTTTTACAGTAAAGAAATTTAAGGTTTGAAAAACATTGTTCAGCTCCAGGGATAAGATGTATTTGATAAACAAATTGTTGAGGTAAATATAAATGTGTAAATCTTGTTTTTTCATTAATAAAAGCGTTGATTATCTCATTTTTAACTAAAATTACTTGGTTTCCTTGGTATTTCATACAAATATCAATTATTCTTTCAATTTCAATAAAATTTAAATGTTTACAAAAACTAATATAATCAAAAAAAGGTCTCTTGTATGAATTTATCATAAAAAAATCTTTGTCTTGACTTAACTTAATCTTTAATTCTTTTGACAAGTATGAAAAAATTACGTTAAATAATTTCTTATTTCCATCCAAGGATTTTTCCATAAAATTGGAATAATTATTTCGCACCGAGTATTATTAACTGAGAGACATGAATAAGGTATGTTTTTATCATTTTGTAATTCTTTAAAGAATATTAAGTAAAGAATATCTCTGTTTACTCTAAACATTTTTTTTTGCAACAATTGAAATAATTATAGTATGTTACGTCGTATTCTCGTATTTAACGTATTGTCGTATTGTCGTGATATGTTGTACAAATATAAACCTTTGATTACGTATTGTGTATCACATTTTATCGAATTCACGTGTTATATGAATTCTGGTGCTGATTGGTCTTTGAATTTACGGTTCGATCATCCTTTGTAATGACATCATCAAGCACTTACTAAAAAAACACTTTTTGGTGTGGGTATAATATGTGTACTAAAAAATCTTAATTGGCTAATTTTTCATGTTTCATACAAGATACCTTAGTTATAATTTAATTTTTTGTTAAAGGGCAATTGATATATACCCAAGGCATTGATTATTGAAAATAATTATATCGTTTTTGATTATTCATCTACCCAGTAGCACAAAGGAGGACTAAAAACTAAGTATTCCCATGAATAGGTATTTTACCAACTTCCAAATGTTTTCCAACATTGATCAAACTTGATGATAATTTGCTTTATTCCTGAAATTTACTGGGTATTGATGATTATTGCGCTTTTGCTCTCAATAAATACAACAAAGAAACTCAATGACAATACTTACATGGCGTGAAGAAACTCTATATTTGTAATTTCTTTGAATTCTGTAACAGTGTAACTCACCTATTAATGGACATAAACAGTATTACAATCATTTTTGAAAAAATTATTCTGTATTAAATAGAGATGCATTATAATTCATATTCAAGAACAAAATATACATAACACTCATGTTTCACCTTTCATTAGCTGAATTTATATTTCTATTTTCCTTCGCTAATAACATATGGTATCTTTAAGATGTTTGAAGCAATGGCGAAACTGAAACTTGCCCATAGGCGAAACCTCCGAAACTTCCGAAATCTCCGTAACCCTGTAATCCAAAAAAAGGAGCTAAATGATGTGCGATCTACATCTGACTACAGACTACGTCAGCTACATCTGACTCAAATAGACACCTAACGCACAGCATATATAAAAATTAAAAAACGTAAAATTTGTTAAATAAACGCACGTAATTTAATAAAAAAAAAAAACGTAAAATTAGGTTTGAGCAAATTTTGGACATTATGAATGTTGTGGAAGTTTGGGTAGGTCAAATTTCGTGATCTAACTTAAAAGGTGAAACGTTTCTGCCGATCATAAAAAAGTTTCGTCCGCTAACGTTAGTTTGGATAGGTTATAGAGGTTTTGGCCAAGTCTCGGAATTCGACCTTAAAAGACGAAACGTTTCACTGATCGCAAACTCGCCCGCAATATTAGTTTGAAAGCACGTAAATAAAACATTTTATTGAGATTGAGGTATCGGTAAATTCAAGAGATGCTCGGTTTAAAAAGTCCAACAATCATTTGATATTATATTGTTCATTTTCTTTCATCTAACAAGTACATAATAAATAGATATGTTTAGTAAATGTGAGAAGAGAACTTTTTGAGCACGTCGTAATTGTAACCTGAGAAAGGCCGATGTAGCCTTACATGATAGTAACTTACTGACTAGACTGATTGGCTCACAAGCTCGTAAAAGTGAGCAAATAACTCCGCCTAATATTAATCTTGAATTACTACCTTTCATGATGTAGGTAATGAAAAAAAAAATACTTACATTTTCCTCGAAATAATCACATCATTGAAATCATGTAAATACTGTAGCAAAAAAAGCATATCTTTAAATCGGTAAAGATTATGTCATATCATGTGATTTTTTTCACATCATGGGAATTATATTTTTGTCGTGCGTGTTAGAAAACCTTTATTTACCAAATACAAACTAGTAATTAAATAAATAAATATATAAAAAAAATAAAAATATATAATATATATAATATATATACAATAAATTTATGAAAAAAAAGGAAGTTTGTGATATGAACCCCAAAATTTAATGACTCTTAAAATGTAACATGAGGCTAAAAAATTCAGAACATGGATTTTGATTTGATATTGGAATTTGTAATTCAGATATTTGTAGCTTCTTCAATCAGGTTCACCATCTTGAAATTTTTGATTGACAATGCTTCAATTCGTACTGTATAACTTTCATTTTTATTTACTATTTTACTATTGAAAATTTTAATTGTGAAATACAAATAAAAAAAATATGTATAAATAAATTTTTCAAGCAGAGAAAAGTCCCATGTAAAAAAAAAAAAATCATCTTCCGTCTATTATAAAATATATTTATAATATGATAGACGCATGTTGATCATTTTCCCATTTTCCACGACAAAGACACCTGTCGATCAACAAAAAATGTGATTACTGTGCCATTTTATTCAATAACAACAAAAGTATCCTAACTTTATTAAGGATACGATGTCATGTGATTGACGTAACGGGTGTTTTTGTTCAGTCAATGTAACCTAATGCAGTTAAAATGACGAGCCTTTGTTCAATGAAACAAATAATAAAAACCAATTTGATCTACAATAGCAAAAAATGTTTCACAAGAAAAAATTTTCATTATTATTGGTTTAAGAAATTTTTTTTAAAAAAAAATGGGGTTCTCCCAACACAATATATTTTTATTTAAAGGGGTTTTGTAATTGTGATCAAACTAGTCAACATGAAAACCATGAAAAAACAAAGAATTTTAGAATATTCTTTATATATTTCTTTTTTTTTTTTTAAAAAAAATATTGTATATCGGTTATATCGGCTGAAGTTCGTTTCACCAATAAATTTAGTTTCGGATCTAAGATAATTATTTATATATTTTTGTCGATATAATAAAATTAATGAATAACATGATTCCTAACGACCTATAATAATCTAAACCAAAAATAGTTTGAATAACAAGATTCTTTGTCGTACTTGTGAAATAAAAAGGCCTTAAAATGCATATTATAGGGAAAAAAAAAAGAATTTTAGAATATTTTTTTTTTAAAACGCATTTGTGTAACATTATTGTTATATAAACATTCCTCAACCGATCATCAAAATATAACCTCTCTTTCACTCTTAATCCCATAAATATATATATATACACCTTTCTTTCACTTGAATCCCATTTTTTTAAAAAAAAACTTTAACCTTTCTTTTACTTGAACTGAAAAAACCTACAACTTTCTTTCACCTGATCATACAAATATATATATATTCACCATGCCACCAAACGATGAATACGCAACCGGATATATTAAAAACAATTATTTCAGTGTTCGACGACCAAATAACGGTCAAAGATATGTCATTAAAGCTGAAAGTTTGGAGATGGGTGTTTATTTACATTCAAATACATTTGTCTCTGAAAAAATATACACTGATCATGTTAATTTTGTAATTGATTATAATATTCGCAAAATCAAAGTTGAATTTTCATTTCCTTATTATAAAGATAATTTAAAAATTTATCCTCCTTTTTCGTTGGAGACGGAATTCAAAGATGCAGATGGGGAAATTTATATTGAACAACATGGTTCTTATCGCTGGATTACAATAGCAAATAAGTTTCCCGGAAGATATTTCTTGTTTGATGACTCTAAACGTCATTTAAAACGGGTGGTAAAATTTTTAACACGAAAATGTGAAGGACCTCTTCAGCCTCATATGCCAGATAATAGTGAGCAACTTGGAAAGTGGGTTGTTTACAGAATAAAATTCGATTTAACCAGAAACAAATTTCCTCGTTTTGAAGAAATGTTTGAAAAAGCCAGAGAATATAACTTAATATCGAGCAACTGCTTCAATACACCACTTAAAATAGTTGATGGATCAAAATTAAACAAATACGTAGATCGTTCACAGTTGGATTTTGACGTTCTATATATGGTGGAATGTATTATTTCGTTTAACTTTTTACACGATTATAATCTCAATAATGAATTCTTTTATTTATTACACAAACTACCACCGCAATCAGCAGTTCAATTATTAGAAAAGATTTATGAAAATAAAGAACGTATATATGATCCATTAACATATATACGCTCAGAGTACAAAAAACTTATTAATGCTACCGTTAAACCAATAACTATCCCGGATTATTGCGTAATGATGCGCAAGATAATAGTAACTCCTACCACTATGTATATGCTACCTCCAAATATGGAGACATCCAATCGCGTCATTCGTAACTTTAAAGAAAAGAAAGATCGTTTCTTACGAGTTCATTTTGCTGACGAAGGATCCACTAAAATAGGGGCTTCAAGTGGGGATGAAAATGAATCTCATAACGATGCTCTGTATAATAGAATATTTCGTACTTTGCTTGAAGGTATAAAAATTGGAGATACTCATTACGAGTTTCTGGCTTTCTCATCAAGTCAATTAAGGGACCATTCTTGTTGGTTCTTCGCTTCAACAAATGATTTAACTGCTGATAATATAAGAGATTGGATGGGAAATTTTTCAGATAAAACAGTTGCAAAATATGCTGCCCGTATGGGGCAATGTTTTTCGAGCACTCGTGCAATTCAGCGTTTGCCCGTCAATGATATCGAGGAAATACCCGATATAGAAAGAAATGGGTATGTATTTTCTGATGGTATCGGAAAAATTTCACCTTCTCTAGCAAAAAAAATTGCATATAAATTAGAATTAAAGTATATCCCTAGTGCCTTTCAATTTAGAATGGCTGGGTACAAGGGAATGTTATGTCAAGATAATACTTTACAAGGAAATCAAGTTAAAGTACGCAAAAGCCAGTGCAAGTTTGAATCAACACATAATGAGTTAGAAGTGATTAGGTGTTCTGCTTATATTCCTTCATTTCTTAATAGACAAGCAATTACATTATTGTCTGTGTTAGGAATACCTGATGAAGTATTTATTCGTTTGAAAGATAAACAAGTAGATGAGTTAAATAGAATGCTTGAAAATGAAAGCACGGCAATAAGTACTTTACAACAAAATATCGATGAATATGGGATATCAAGATCTCTTGCAGAATATGTGAGAGCTGGATTTTTACAAGCAAATGATCCTTACTTAGTAAATTTGATCTCTTTGTTCCGTATCACGATGTTAAGAGATATCAAAAAGAAGGCAAAAATTCGAGTTAATAAAGGAGCGTTCTTGTTGGGGGTCTTAGATGAAACAAAATCATTAAAAGAAGATGAAGTATATTGTTGTATAAGTGATCCCTATAATCCATCCAGAAGAAAATTGATTACAGGAACGTGTATTGTATACCGCAACCCCTGTTTTCACCCAGGGGATGTAAGAATTGTAAAAGCTGTAGAATGTGATGCCTTGAATGAACTGGTGGATGTATTAGTGTTCCCACAAGTTGGAGAACGTGATATCCCGAATCAATGTAGTGGTGGTGATCTGGACGGCGACGATTTCACGTATGTATTTGAATTATAAATAATTTTAATTATTTTGTGCTTATTAAAAAAAATTATTTCTTTTCTTACTAATTTGATTTTTTTTTTTTTATATTTAGGATAATTTATGATGAGGATTTAATTCCGAAAAAAATAGAAGAACCAATGAATTACAAAGCTCAAAAACCGGATGAAGTCGACAGAGTAACCATGGATCATATTAAGAAATTTTTTGTTAATTATGTATTTTCTGACCAGCTTGGTAGGATCGCAAATGCTCATTTAGCAAGAGCGGATTATTTTCCAGAAGGTGCCAAACATGAATCTTGTATTAGACTTGCACATTTGCATTCGGATGCAGTAGATTTTCCAAAAACTGGGATACCTGCGAAATTTCCATTGAACCTTCGTGTTAAAGAGTTTCCAGATTTTATGGAAAAGCCCGATAAAGCCGTTTATCAATCAAAGAAGGTACTTGGTACCTTATACCGTTCGATTAAAGAAGAAGATTATAAACCGTATACAGACTTGAATTTTGATACGAGACTGCATGTTACAGGATATGAAAAATATTTGGATGATGCACGAATGCTCAAAAATTCGTACGATAAAGATGTTAAAGCATTAATGAACCAATATGGAATCCTAACCGAGTATGAAGTAACTAGTGGGTACATTATAAACACCCATCCAATTGACAAGAAAAAACCACGAGATGTGGTAAAGTGTGTAATGGATGCAATGGCACCAATTAAAAATCACTATAGAAAATTATTTGAAAGAGAATTTCATTATAATGATTATGATAATATTTTTACATTAGAGGCTTCTATTCAAATGGAATCAAAAGCCTATGCGTGGTATTATGTCACATATCATCCTTCCCAACGGACAAATGAAAATATGATCTCATTCCCATGGATTGTGGGAGATATTTTATGTAAAATTGCTTTAAAAAATCATAGTATTACTAGAAAAAATGATTTTATTAGGAGTTTACATCAACCACGTCAGCAACCATCACAATTATCATTAAATAATGATAATTTTACTGTAAAACGCGCTGATATTAATAATGTTAAAGACTGTAAATTTTACAGCAACAATATTGACGAAGACATACTTTATTTGAAAAAAGTAATTCAAACATGAATAATTTCTTTCCAATTTGACTTATTGGCACAAAATATAAAACTTAAATAGTTTTAACAAATTAAATATTTATTCATTCATTATGAATATGATATCATAATGATTATTGTTTTTTGTTATATTTATTATTAGGTTATTGATATATTGATGAATGTTTTTTATAGTTTATCGCTATAATAATGAATATTTTTCTTTTTTGATGTTATATTATTATAGTTTATTGGTTATGAATAAGTTTTAAATTACATATAATGATATATATTATATATTAAATATTATATACTATATATATATATATATTACAAAATAAATATATATTTTATGATTAAAATATTTTTATTGTGTATTGTATAAAGCTTCCAATGAAATAATATTAATACGTTGCAATACCGCTCGTTACAATAATAAAATATTAAAATCAAGATTTTAAAGTAAAATGTAAGGTTTTAGCAAAATAAAAGTTTTGCTTTGAAATAATGTTGCACATTGTTAGGTCTTGCATGGATAATATGGATAGTATAAATTAATCTACAAGCAAGCTACAAGTATAAATTTTTAAAAATACGTAGAACAAAAAGTTTACGGTGAAATCTATTAACAGTAGATATATCAATAAAATACTGCGTATATACTGTAATGGAAAATTATTTTTATGGACTGATTTTTATAATTTTGGAGTGGTAAAAATGGTTTTCATATCAGTTTTTGTTATGTTTAAAAAAAAAAAAAAAAAAAAATTTATTATTATTTTACCCGTATACCGGGTGAGAATTTTTTAAAAATTGAAAAAAAATTTCACATATAAAATTTTTTGAGGTTGTCGGGTTATTGGTGAAATTTTTATATTATGAAAACCATATAAAAATTAAGTTTATATGGCCTTTTGTTGTTTTTGTCAAAAAATTTTTTAATTAATAATTAGTAAAGTATTGTAAAATTTGGTACGAAACGATTGCTGCAATTTTTTCAATTTTTTTTTTTTTTTTTAATCGAAGAAATGTTTGAAGAAAATTCTTTGAACGCAGAATGTCAAAAAATAGATATTACTATTATTAATCGATGAGCCAAAATCAATCGAATATCTCGAAACGTTATATTTGGCTTAAAAACATTTACACGAGACTGTGATAATAATAGGTAGCGAAAATAACGTTACATCACCCTTTAACTGGCTTCTCGTTTACATTTAAAAAAACAATAATGATTAGAAATATGGTGAGGATAATTTTTTTATTTTCTGTTTTTTTTATTAAAAAAAAAAAATGTATAGTATATAACAATATAAAATTCGATAACGCTCTATGAATTATTTCTAAAATTTTACAAAAACTAGACAAAAAAAATCGAATCAGTGAAATCATAATTTTCTATAGGTAAATTATAATTTAAAATACTAGTATCGTTCTTATCCAAAGAATCATTAGAATCATTACTGTATTGTTGTTTAACTATTCCTTTTGATTTATATTTTTCTATTAAATCAGAAAGTTCATTATTAATACGACTCAACTTTAATAACATGGGATTTCTACCTTTCCAATTATCAAAAAATGATTTTAAAGTTTTCAATTTAGGAGCTTCATAAAAATCGAATTCAAACATGAATAATCTATTTGGTGAAGATTTAGTTAATATTTTGAATAAATTATCCCAATTAAAAGTATATAAATCACTAATAATAAAAGATAATTCAATTAAATTTTGACAATTAATTAATAAATTTTCTAATTCCGGAATATTACAACTTCTAAATACTAATTTAAGATATTCAAGTTTTGGACAATTTTGATGAATAACTTGAATAAGTTTCTTATTACTAATTTCATCATGACTTATAAAATCAATTTTTATTTCAATAAGATATCCACTCGTATTTTCAATTATAGTTGATAAAGCTTTAATTGGAACTCGACTTGCTCTTAAAATTTGTAAATAAGGTAACGATAAATTTTCTAACCATAACGTATTTTTAAAATTACCACAATCATCATCTAATTCCAAGATTTTTAAATTCATAAAAAACGAAAGAATGTTTGTGGTAGGTTGTTTGGCTATCTTAAAATATTGTAAAGTATTTGAATGTTTAATCAAAGAATTTTCAAGAATTTTACAAAATGTTTCATCACTTTTTGAATAATTTGTTAAGAAATGAATATTTAATAATTTTTTTTGTGATTCGATTAATTTAACAATTCCATAATTATTATTTTCTAGATCAATAAAAAGTTCCAATTCTTTAATTGATTTACACATCCTCGTTAATCCATCCAAAACATGATCTTTTATGCTGGTATTACAGCTAAGAAATTTAATTTCTGAAATACAACGTTTTGATCCAGGAATATTTTGTATTTGATAATCAAATTGTTGAGATATGTAAAGGTGAGTGAATCTTGTATTTTCATTAAAAAAGAGATTATAAATTTCATTTTTTATAATCGTTATATTAGATTTTGAAAAATTATAGATGATAGTATTAATTATTCTATCAATCGCATTTAAATTTAAACTTCTACAAAAACTAATATAATTAAATAAAGGTTTCTGATATGAAGAAATTGAAGTAAAATCAATTCCTTGAATTTTTAAATCATTTTTTGATTCTTCAGATAAATGTGAAATAATTACATTAAATAATATTCTATCTTTTTCCCATTTTGAATATTTCCAAGGATCTTTCCATAAAATTGGAATAATTATTTCACACCAAGTTTTATTAACTGTTAGGAATGAATAAAGATCCTTTTTATCATCTTTAATTTCTTCGAATATTAGAAAAAGAATATCTCTGTTTAATTTTAACATTTTTTAGGAAAAAAAAAATAACATTTCATAAAAAGTTGTAATTTATATTTATTTATTTATTTATTTATTTATTTATTTATTTATTTTTTTTTTTTTTTTTTTTTTTTTTTTTTTTTTTTTTTTTGATTTGAGGCATTCAAAAAATTTTTTTTTTTTTTTTTGTCTCAAAAAAGATTGGTATATGTTCGTGTTATGTAATTTTTGTACTCTGTTATACGGGGGAATGCAGGATCCTTGTTTCTAACGTGTCACATCATGATTATTATTTGTGACACACATATGGCACAAATGACACAAATGGGCTGCGTATGTCGATCAGATACAAATTGTCATTCGTGAATTAACGTTTTTGGTTAGTTTAACGCTAAAATAATACCAATAAAATTCGATTTTATTATTCATTTTTATTTATTTTTAAAAAAAACAAAAAGCTTGGCCACGTGCCAAAGAGTTGTTTAACATTAAAATTTCTCATCATACATTTTTCCATTTATCTCCATACGCACGTGTGCAAATAGATTACAAAAAAAAATATTTTTATTTTATTAACTGTTGTATTAAAGATTTTATTTGTTGCGACATAAATGACATAAATGACGTACTATATCCATATTTGAGAACCACTTCATTAGAAAATACTGTAAAAAGAAAAAAGATTGCATGCGTTATTGACATTAACCAATAAAAGAAGAAAGATTTAAATTAATTTTTGAAATTTAATTAATATATCCTTTAATTAACAATAAATCCTCTAATCGTCAATAATATCCTCTAATTAACAATATTCTCTAATTGTTAATAATATCCTCTAATTATCACTATGTCCTCTATTTGTCAATAATATTATCTAATATCAAGATTATTTATTAATTATCCCATTTAAAGGCTTCTAATGGATTTCTATGCAAATATTTAAAATTTCTAACTATTCCTTCTATCTTATATTTTTCTATTAAATCAATGTATTTTTCTTTAACTTCATCTGTTTGAAAAAATCTTAATGACATAGGATGTCTACCTCTCCAATTATCAAAAAATGATTTTAAAGTTTCTACTTTAATTGGAATTTTAGGAGAAATATTGAACTTAAACTTAAACAAATTAATCGGAGAAGATCGAGTTAATATTAAGAATAATCTATCCCAATCAAATTCACCATATATAGAGACTACGATACACAATCCACTTAAATATCGACAATTAATTAATAAATTTTCTAATTCCGGAATATTGCTATTTTTAATCAATAGCTTAAGATATATAAGGTATGGACATTTCTTACAAATAGCCTGAATAATCCTTTTATTATTACTCTCATCATGAAATATATAATCAATACTAATTTCATTAAGGAATCCTTTCGTATTTTCAATCAAACTTATTAAAACTTTTAGTGGCACACGACTAGCTTTTAATACTTGTAAATAAGGTAAATATACATTGTCTAAACAATTCCATAACGTTCCGCGAGCATAACCATTCAATTCTAACCTTTTTAGGTTTACGAAAGACGAAAAAAGTTTTGTAGCAGGTGGTTCAGTAATCTTAAAACATTGTACATTATCCGCATGTTTGTTCAACGAATTTTCAATAAGAGTATAAAATGATTCATTCTTATTTGAATAATTGAAATAATTGAAATAATTTGGCTCAAACTTAACGTTAACCAAGTTTTTGGAGGAATCGATTAATTTAGCAATATCAGGATTGTTGTGATATTTTTCAATAAAAAGTTCTAATTCCTTAATTGGTTTACATATTTCTATTAGTCCAATTAAAGTATTATCGCTTATACAAGTATTACAACTAAGAAATTCAATTTTTGAAAAGCAGCGTTTCAATCCAGGAATAAGATGGATTTGATAATCAAATTGTCGAGGTATGTAAAGATGTGTAAATCTTGTATTTTCATTAATAAAAAGATTAATCACTTCATTCTTAATTATTTTCATATCAGATTCTTCATCAATAATGTTGATTAACCATTGAATTGCATTTAGGTTTAAATGTCTACAAAAACTAATATAATCAAATGATGGTTTTTCATATGTATTAATTTGTAAATTTTGATTTAAATGATTTCTTGATTCATCAGATAAATGTGAAAAAATTACGTTAAATAAAATTTTTCCTTTTTCCTTCTTTCGTTTTAAAAATTTCCAAGGATCTTTCCATAAGATTGGTATAATTAATTCACACCAAGTTTTATTAACTGAAAGGCATGTATAAAGAACATTATTATTGTCTTGTAATTCTTCGAATATCATATAAAGAACGTCTCTATTTAACTTGGACATTTTCTTTTTTTTTCTTTTTTTCTTTTTTTTTTCTAGAACAAAAAAAAAATTTTTTTTTTTTTTTTTTTTTTTTTTTTTTTAAAGTTGTATTGAATTTATTGGAAATTTTTGTTCTGTTTTACGTGTCACGACAATTACATACATGTTGGGTGCATTGTCGATTAATTACAAATAAGTATTTCTAGAACCTAGAACCAAAATACAACGGATAACTTCACCCGATCAGCATCACTTGATCAAATATATTGATTGTTCTTTCTACGCTGTTTGTGTAACAAAATTTTTTTTTGCATCATTCGGATAATTCGGATGCTAAAGAATGGTGAGTGTTTTCACATTGTTAAATATCCTTAATAAAAAATCATTTTACGGTAAGGCATGGATGTAGATCATCATGGCGGAGCACCTGATTCGTAAAACAATTGGTTCATTTAATTTATTTACGGTTAATACACGTCGCACTAATTGTGGCTTACGATAAAGAATTAGCGTTTTTTTCGTTTTTTTCCGAGATATTTTTAGACTTTTTATGGACGTTTTGTTTTTTTAAAAAAAAATAAAAAACAAGAAAAAAAAAAAGGAAAAAAAAGTAATCGTCTTTACCTTTGTCTTCAATAATACGTAAAAGATTAATATATTTGATAAATAAAGAAAAAAATAAGTATAAATGAATAAAGTATTGTACTGTACATACAGTATTATAGTAATTAATCAGAGCATAACTAATTTCATGGTTAATTACTACTGTATAAGTCAATATTGTACGTGCACGTTTAATACTTGGCATTAATGGTAATAATATTGGTCCAATTTCGGCCAGCATAGGATTCATAAATTTATTTAAAAATATACAAGTCTACATTACGAGCATTTTGTTTCAACATAACTTTTGTGATTGTTAAATTTTTAAGAAAGCGGCAAAACTTATTTGAAAGTTCTAAATTCAATTAAAAATGTCATATTTTTGTATCATAGTTTGGTCAGCTTACTGTGGCTTTGCAGGAATTTGTGGTGTTTTGGTTAATCTTAACGCCTTGGTTGTTTAGCTTTATAAGGGCTATACGTATATTTGACTTTATTAGTTTATTTACCTCCTAAACTTAGTGGAACTCCAGCGTAAAACTATTATTATAGAGCTTATCGACTAATTTTGCTTTTGAATTAAATAAGAATTCTTTTCCGAGTATATTCATTTGCTGAAGTGCGAATTTATGTTGATATCATAACTTATTAACTGATGCATCTTCATTATTAATTCTTGCAGAAGTAAGTTAATCTTTGTAGAAATAGATAAGCCGAATGCATCCTCGAAGAGGTACGTCATTGGTGAACCGTACCGACAATAAAATGCATAAATTTGATCTTTTCCTTGATGCTGACAGTCGCAGTGCAAAAACGTCGTAAGTATTGACTATGGATAATTCCTTTTACATTTGCCTTCGTGAGTCCGAGAGGTATTTTTACTTTAAGTTTTCTGAAATCACTTTGCGAAGATCTTGCGCATTGATGTCCATTATCAGAATATCATAACGGGTTGGATCGTAAAAAACGCCCATTTTAATCATTTTTAAAGAACACGGTATGCACTATGCACTAATATATGGAGATTGCTGTTTGCTTCACTATCTTTCGTCGTAGATAAAAAGAGAAAAAGAGAAAATACGGTTAAGATAAGAAATATGTTGGTGATGATGTAAACGATGTATTATGCAAATATTTTATTAGTAATATCCGTGCCTTAACTCGAGGCTATTACGAATCCTGGCTACCAATGCAAAGGCTTATTAACATCACGAAGACATCAGCAGGTCAATATTTTTGACTCTGCATGTTCTATGCGTAATTGACAACCATTTTATTCTATCCAGAATAATTGATGTTGAAACAAATAAAATCTGATTGGAGTTAATGTTGGACCTCAAAGGATCAATTCATGTGACCCATCAGTTTGACCCGAATTATTTCGATTTTTTTTATGAAATCACGATTATTCCTTTTTACCTTTTTTAAAAACCGATTTTATCGTTTCTCACTATTGAATCTTTTTTTTTTTTTTTTTAATTGTTTTTTTTATACAACACAATTTTTTAATTTATTTTTAATTGTTTTTTTTTTATCCACATTTTTATCCACATTTTTTAACGGTTTCTTATCATAAAACTGATTTTTTTACACATTTTTTTAATAGTTTTTTAGGCGAGTGTGGTTCACCGCAATTATAGACGTTTTTACTTGGTAAGGATTTCATATCAGGTGAATTTGCAATTAAAAATTTTTTTTTTGATTTTACTTCATGAGCTCACGTTAAAATAGAAAAACTTAATATAAAGTCCTCAACCCATCTAACATAGTTAACAACACTGGTAAGTCATTTCATAAGTTATATTTCATGGATATTGTACGGTGTTGTATTTATATTATCGTACGGCTAATGCAGATTATGCTCTCTGTCAGCCATATAAAGTTTATCAAAAGTCTAATTAATGATATGATTGATATCGATAAATACTGAAATTTCGATGCATTATAATATTGTATGCAAATAAATTATCACCGTTCAATATCGTACGCAAATAAACTATTACCGCTCAATATTGTACAATAATATTATTATTAACAATTTATTAAAAATATAGTTTAAACGACATCAGCATGATCCTATAGGACCGTGTGATAATAATAGTTATAGTAAATAGTTATTTTTTTAGCTGTTTTTTTTTTTATTTCTATTTCTTTCTTTTCTGTCGTTTTTTTTTTTAAATAAATTTTGTTCTAACTTCTTTTGTAGCTTCCTATGTACAAAATATTTTTAGAGATAAACATTGAAAGAAGCTAAAATTTGCTTCTTCAACACTTTTTATCTTTATTCTACCATAGTGAAGGATTATTTTGACCGATTTTAATTAGGGTGGCTTAGCAATAACATGTGATATTGCGTATGAACCAAACCCGCCCATATGATGCTTATATATTGTATGTAAAAATAAAGTAATTATCTTTTAGTAAAAGGTTGTAACAAGTATCAAATTCTGAATAAGTGAATTAATCAATTTTTACGATCATCATCGGATCGTATGGCGCAGTAATCTTTTTTTTTTTTTTCCTCGGGTTACCATCAGACATCATCTACTAATGCATAACAGTAGAATGTCCTTTAACAACAAAAAAACGTAAAGAAAAAGCAAAAAAGAAAAATGTAATGGAACGAAAAGTGACTAATAGAAAATGAGAGGAAATAATAATAAAAAAATCTGTTAATTATTCAAAGCAAAAAAAGCAATATAAAAAAAAAATAATAAAAAAATCGAAAGAATCTACCTTAATAAGTGGTTCTATTATCTGAATCTTCAAAGTTTGCCATGAATAAGCTTGAATAGTTTAGAAACGAGAAACGAAGATATCTAAAGCGAATAAAATAGTCACTTAAGTTGGTCAATCAACTTTTAAATAATTTCTTTTAGATACGATATAAACCAACTTTACGGTTTGGCTGATCGTTCGTTTCCACATGACAAAATGATGACATTATTTATTGATCTTCCGTAATGTTTTTTATCCCCCCCCTTAAAGAAAAAAAAAAAATATGCCCAAATTATACACAGATATCCTTTTATTTAATATTGCAAGAATTAAAAGACGATAAAAAGACCATATATTCGTGTCTTTTAGTTGATAAAACATGATGTGAAATAGTTGTTCCAATTTTATGGAAAGACCCATGGAAATTCTTAAAGAGTATTTGTGAAATACGAAAGAGGGAATTACTATTAAAAATGATTAATTTATATTCAACAAATGAATCAAGAAATAATTTAAGTCAATACCTTGGTTTTTTAAAAGAATCATATAAAAAACCATTATTCAATTATATTAGTTTTGTAAACATTTAAATTTAACGGAAATATACAAAATTATTATTAAAGAAATACCGGACGTTCAAAAGGAGATATTCAAAATTCTTATTAATGAAGATACAAAATTTACACATTTTAATATACCCAGTTACTTTTATTATCAAATACAACTTTTACCTGGAGCACAAAATTGTTTTGAAAGAATAGTATTTCTTAGTTTTAATACGAAAGTAGATAATTAATAAAAATTAGCAAAACAAATTAAAGAATTAGAACTTGTTATTGAAGACAATCATTTTACAAATTTCTTGGAGATTCATTAATAAAACGACCAAATACCATACAATATCTTAAGGTAACTAATCAGGCTGCTATAAAGATTCCATCTCTTATGTATTTAAGTTGGTTTGTGATCGCCATTGTGATTGGGATTGCTTAAAAGACCTATCGCTACCTTTCCTACAAATTTTAAAAGCTAATCGTGTTTCAGTTAAATCTTTAACAAGTTTAATTAAAAATACAAGTGGTTCACTTATTGAAATAAAAATTGATTATACTTATCTTGATAATGAGATTAATAATAAGAGAATTCTTCAGGCTATTTATCATAATTGTCCAAATCTAAATTAGTGATTTTTAATGACAATATTTCAAAATTAGAAAAATTATTAATTAATTGTCAAAGTTTAATTAAGTTAAATATTCGTACTTATGAAAAAATATGGAAGGTAGATAACGAGGCAAATACTATTGTAAACTTTTGGGATAACATATTTTGTTATATTAACTAAATTATCACCCAATAATTTGGTTGAATTTAAATTTTGTAATAATAATATTTCACCTACTAGTTTAGAATTCTTAAAATCATTTTAGATAATTGGAAAGGGAGAAAATCTTTGTTGCTAAAATTAAAACTTAGAGATAACGAAAATATAGAAGAATTTTCTGATTTGATATAAATATATAAATCAGAAGGAGTAATTAAAAAATGCACTATAACATCTTGGAAATACCAACTACTTAGGGAATTATCAACAGCTTGTGAACTTCGAAAAATCGTGATCTGACTTCAATCACAACTAGAGTTTAAAATAAATAATAACAATTTTATGATATTTATTTAATTATACACACTTTCCAATTATTCCTGCGAATATTCTGGGTGTACTGTATAAAATCATGATAATATTAGAGCAGAAATAGATACGGTAATCTTATAAAATACCACATAAATACAAATTTTGTATATTAACCAATCAAATTTGACGAAATTATTAATACCTAATCAGTGATGTTAACAGAAAACATTTATATTTCCTATATATAAGACTGTTTATAAATAAAAAAAAGAAAGCTTTAAAGTACAAAGTTCAAAAAAATGGAAACAGATTAGCGCTAGTCGATTAAAACGGCCAATCGATAAAAATCGTTGCTGGAATATATTTATGCAGAGATAGCCGGGAATCATAAACGGAAAGGGAGCTATATTGAAACAAATGTTATTATTTCAAAATAACATTAAAAGATTTATGTTATTATGATATTTATCGTTTCAAGACCAAATATTACAGCACTAAAGTAGACTATCTAATTAAATTTGTATTTGTGAAACATAAAAAGTAATTAAGAATGAAAAAATATTTACAGAAAATCTATTTTAGTGCTCCTACTGGATCATGTCGGGCCAGGTTTTGAAGATACACCCGACCCGAGTATGATTTGACCCGATATCCCGGGTCTAAACCCGAATTTTTACAGCTGATTTCATAATGTACGAGGCACATTTCTTGCCGAGAGAAACTCGGTAAAGCTAGGTAGAGATTAAAATGAAATAAAGACTATACCGCTATATACTCGGATTAGTGCTCCGAATCTAATGATATGAGTTTTACCTTATTCTGAGTTTTACCGGGTTTTGCCGAATGTAAATAAAAATGGATGTGTCCCTACATTATGAAATCAGCTATAAGGAAAAAACACATTGAACGATTACTAATAAATTATAATAAATAACTCGGGTCAACCGGGTCTGGTCATGCGAGTCACCGAGTCATAAAAGTTATTACATAAACTCGATCGAGCTTTTAAGTCGGGTCGGGTCGCATAGCACGGGTTAACTCGTATCGAGCAGAACTCTAATCAACAATTAAAAAAACTATTTTATACTTCTAATTTTATCATTCATAATGATAAATTATGATACTTTATTTTATTTTTTTTTTTTACACATTTTATGAATAATTTTTTTTTTTTTTTTTTGCAAACGATATGATGGATATAATCATCCTAATCATGCGTGAAAATCATGTTAAACTGGTAAAAAATCCATATACCATGAAATATTTATTACGTGAGAAATTATAAATTTAAGGCTTAAAGTTTGAAAGCGGTAAAACTTCGAAAAAAAAAAAAATAAATAATCATTCGCTGTATATCATCATCCGGATTTATTAACGAATCAATCCTTTGGAATTATAGAATGCGGATATTCTATCCAGATTAAATGGAACTTAATAATCAAATAATTGTTTAGGAGTGGATGAAGGCGCAGTTTTAATAGGAAACTTGTTGCGTCCGCAATGTGATTTTAAGGGGTTTTGTTTATTTGTATGAGTTAATTGGTAAAATTAAAATTTTGTGGCGTAGCTAATTTTAGAAAGAATTAATTTTATTGGTTTTCTAATTTTCTAATTATTTATTTAAATTGTCTTGGCAATATTCTTTTTATAAAGTGGTTTCATTAACAAACCAAGCAAATAGTGAATTTTGAGCAACTGCGATAGTTGTGGCAAAAATGTAATTATTACATGGGGTCTACCCTTGCAATGGATTTACCCTTGCAATGGATTTACCCTAGAAATGAAAATATTTTATTTGGCTCGCTAACTTCTTTTTATTCATACATGAAGGATTGAAGGGTAGCTTTTCCTTAAGGTGAACGACAGTCAGTTCGAAATATTTTAAATTTTTGTAGTTTAGATTTTACCGTAAACTAAATATCCATATATTCCTTAGTTCGAAGAAGCACTTTATTCAATGTCTTACAGTCAATATGATGTGAAATAATTTTATTCATAAAATCCTTGAAAATTTTTACAAAAAAAAAAAAAAAAATTGAAAAGAGAAAGCGTTACTAAACGTAATTAACAATTATTCAATGTTTGTATTGGAATCTTGTGCTGTTAAGAAATTCATACATTTATCTATGAAACTCTTGATGACAAGGATGTCTTTCACAAAAGTCCTTTCATCTTGAGTACAAATAAATTGAATTAAATGTCAATCGCACAGATTATTAGGGTTAATAACAAAAGAATTATTCAAACTATTTAATGGAATTGTCTGAATTTTAAAAATAAAAAGAAATATAAAGAAGAAATAATTAAAGAATACGACAATAAGTACATAACAAAGTTCCTTATGATCTTAATAAAAATATTTTACAATTAATATGCATTCCGTATTTCCTTTAGGAATTTCGTTATAAATAATACTCTGGTTTCTTTTGAAAAATATCGTAAATGTTTCTCATGAATTTTTTTTAAATGAAAATTCTTGTTTTAAATACCGCTGGTACTCCATGTACCGATACATTACCGTTACGGCAGGTCGTCTATGAAACATAATGCGGGTAGCTAATAAATATACCTAGTTTGTGAAAATTTATAGAAAAAAATTTATATGTTAATATTAATAATTAGCAGGTAAAAATAAAAATTTTAAAATATTTTTAGATTTTAGGACTTAAAAATTTTAAATAAAAAATACCGCCGATCTCAAAATTTTGAGTCCATGAAACGAGTATCAAATTTTTTTAATGTTGTATCGCCTTACATGAAACACATTTATCGCCGTTTTCAAAATGGTTAATATTATTTATTTATAATTAAATATTTCGAATACCAATATTCGTTCGGTTTTCGCCCAATTTTCGTCCGGTTTTCAGGTTTCTTTTTTTTTTTTCTTTTCTTCCAAACATAAGCATCAACCATTTTGAAAACAGCGATAAATTTCTAGAGCTGAAAAAAAATCACGTGGTTATTCTTGAAAAGAGTCATGTCTCAAACAACACTTTTGACTTTTTGAAACAGGGTCTAATATGTAAGTCGAAAATCAATTAATCGGGTCAAACGATTTCCAAAATCGGTTTCACCTATCGACTCTTTTTTTAGTTTATTAAGATCTCTATTTTTACTTACGTGTATGAATACAAAAAAAATATCATTCCCGTCTCCACAAAGTTATTATTTGTTCGAAAACAATTATTGACTAAGAAAACGCTGATATGCTGCATTCCCGTGTAATAAATAATAATGTTATTGAATGAGTACGGTTATCGGCCGATACTTTGACGCCCTGTTCAACAACATACGATTATAATACAAATAAAAAATAAATTGGGAATAATTATAACCATGACATTAGATAGTTTTAAAATTTTCATGTGACATGAAATTTCTTCGGAGGTGAAATGCACATTTAAAAAAGTTTATTAAATAAATTTATAATGATAAAGTTTTGTTTAAATAAATTTAAAAAGTTTGATTAAGTTTTATTTATTATTCTATCATATTAGAAATTATTACGTATTAATTATCTAAACGTTAATAATAAGATCAAAAAATACATTACAATTAATACAAAATTTTTATAATTTTAAGAGAAAAAAAATAATAAAATCGGTTTTAAGTATATATAACAATTATTCTTTTATTGAGGAGGGGGGTTTTGAGTAGGATCTTGGGGAGGATTTTGACCGGGGTCTTGACCAGGATCTTGACCAGGATCTTGACCAGGATCTTGAGCAGGATCTTGAGCAGGATCTTGAGCAGGATCTTGAGCAGGAGGTTGAGTAGGATCTTGAGTAGGATCTTGAGCAGGAGCTTGAATAGGAGCAAAGGAACAGCCCAATATGACTGGAGCATTTGGATTAGATACATCAGCAAGGGAAACTGTAAGAGCGCTTGCGTCAGCAGGTATAGCAGCTGGTGCTGTTATGGTGAAGGGAGTAGTACCATCAGTTGGGCATGTAATTCCATTAGTACAAGCATCAACTGCAACGGGTGCGTCCGTCGTTGGATTATTATTAGCGTCGAGAGCTTGAAAGATCAATTGGGCACCTCCGGGAACTACGAATGATCCGGTAACAGTAAAAGTAGCGTCTTGTCCAGGAACTGGAGGATCAGGGTTAACTGTTACGTCGTTAAATGTGCCAGTAGCACCAACAGTTGGAGGACATGGGGCAAATGTGGTGTCCCTTTTATTAAGTGGAACTGCGTTGACCATTGAGAGCGTGGCCAATAAGAGGACTGACAAACTAAGGGTTTGCTTCATGATTTCTTTTATAAATGAATTATATGTGATTTAAAAATATTTTGCAAGTAAATTGAGACCAAAATGTTTAGATAACAATTTCTTGTTAATATCAGAGTGAGTTAGAATCCCTGCCTTTTTATAAGAAAAAAAAATATGTCACCAGGGGAATTTTGCATATGTGGATTGATTATTTCGAGTATATTATTGTAACTCAAATTAATATTTACATGTAATTACAAGAAAAAGAAGATTGCATGCAAAATTTTAATGGCTTGGTTTTTTCTTGGCGTAATCCCTATTTGTGTAGAAAATATTGATGTTTTTATTATTGTTGATCCAGCTAACGAGAATGGTTAGATTTGTCAAAGAACAATTGCACAACAAACAATAATGTATATAATCTTAGAAATGATTTTATTTTTCTTTATTTGGCATATAACTTATTTAAGATTTACCAAAATAACATGGATATAATTAATTTTATTTGACTTATTTATAATATTGTTAATTTTAAGTCAAATTGTTTCTTTAAAAAAAAAAAAAGAGAACTTTTTTTTCCTGGCTTCTTTTCCATAAATATGATAAATATACAAAAATATCCTTGTTCTAAAAAAAAAAAAAAAAAAACATTCCTTATTTTAAAAACTATTTCTTGTTCTACAAAAAAAAAAAATAAGAAAAAAATATTTCTTATTTTAAAAACTATTCCTTGTTTTACAAAAAAAAAAATAAGAAAAGATATAAATAACTCCGAATTTCAAATAAGATAGGACAAGTTATTTCCGATCTCTTATTTATCTCTGTCGTGTAAAGTTTAATCACTTCGAAATTATCTCTTTAGATCGTTAATATTTGAATGTACTAACATAAAGAACTGAAACTAAATGACCATTAATGTAAGCGCCACTTGTCGGAGTACCAAAAGAGTTTTGTTTTGTCATACATTATTTGTTATTGAAATTTAACTGACGTAGCACCAATGTTGCACCATCGTAAAAAAAAAAAATATTTTTTCCGAAAGTTTACTTTTTTTTTACGTTATACGACAATTTACTTAGAAACTTATTTGTGACAAATTGACTTCAAATAAACATTAACTTGACAATTTCCTTCATGTATAACAATTACCCTTGAATAGTTAACGTGAGAATAATTTCTATTTCAGAAGTACAAGTAGTGATGAGTAGTGATACGTTCCAAAAGTAGGGATGTAATATCTGGAGATGATTTGGTATGTGAATGCGGCGTAATAGTGTGACTTGACCCGTGTGACAGATGCAGTACAACTTAGGTATATCCCGATGTTGATCTCTACTAGTTTTATTTGGTACCGGTTTGAAATTATAGAACAGATTTTTCAGTTTGATTTGAATGTGTCGACCTTTTTTAGAAATTCCGATTCCCGAACAAGAAAAAAAACGAAAATTTTGGAAAGTTTTTTTTGTTTGAAGAAAATAAAAAATAAAGTACCGCAGTCCGCAAAGGTCAGTTTGCAAATTTCTTTTGTTTTCACGTGCAAGTTAGAACTTAAAACTTTCAGTTCAATTTATAATTCGTAAATTTTGGGTAGTATAAATAAATGTGACCAAAAATCAATCGATCGGCAATGAGAAGGGTTTATATTATCGTAAAAAAAATTAGTTTGTATAGTTTAAAAGCTTAGTGTTGGTTGAAAATAACTGTAATTCCGGTCGAACACCATGCTTCTCTCGATTCGATAAAAATTACGATCTTTATTTGCTTGAACGTTTTATCGCCACTTTGAATTAGTGTGATCGACAATTAATTTTGTAAAAAATGAAAATCGGATTTCAAGACTACAAAATAAATTATAATTATTATTAAAACGTTAATATCGTAATGCTTTAATAATGGTTTTATTGTTTTTGCTTTAATTTATAAACCGATTCTTAAAAACCGTTTTCCAAATATTCTAAATATTTGTAACGACTACAACTAGGTAACAGGTGTTTAGTGGAAGATTTGGGAAGGGAAATTTTTCTTTAAAGATTTCCTGACTTTCACCTTACATTAATATTTAAATATAAATATTCCTAAAGTTCTAAAGGTTTTAATAGAAGAAGCAGATGTCATTTTTTTTTTATAAATTTTAATTAATCATTTACTTTTTTTTTTTTTTTTAATCAATTGGTTCAGTTAATAGCAGTTGAAAGAATTGTAGGTGTAAGTCATCATTATTATATTTGTGTAACGTATAGCGATGTTTATTAATAAAAACGATGATATATTAAGTTTCGATGTCGAAGCAGTGAGTACTTGGGATTACTTAGATAGGTAAAATCATCACATACAATACACACCACAATTAACTACCCCATCTCCAAAAAATTCTGCGTAAATCATGTGATCATCACAAATCACATGATTTTTATTAAACAGTTACGTAATTACATAAAAAGTTTCGATTTTCCACTTTCAATATGAACACTGCAATTACTAGTAATTTACAAGAATGTAAAAATGTTGAAAAATTTACCCTTGGAATCTTTCATTAATGAAAATATAACAAAATATAACCAATTGAATAATTCGTCCAGTCGTCCTGTTATAAAAACACCTATAACTACGACAACTTAAAAATTTCATCATAAAAAAACTTTACGATATGGACGATCTAATCAATCTAATATAGATTTAACACTAAAAGAAATTTCAAAACAACTATTTGAAAAGATTTTAAAAATTGACACTAATGAATATTTCTTACTTGTTTAATTCTACAACAATAACAAGTATTTATGTGGCCTTTATGGCGAAAAGATTTTAAAAGGATAGAACAATTTGTAAAAAAGAAATTGATAATGAATATTTACTGATACTGAAATTTCTTGTTTAGGCTTTTTATCGCTGTTTTCAAAATGGTTGATGCTGTTATGTTTGGAAGAAGAAAAAAAAACTCGAAAACCGGACGAAAAATGGACGAAAACCGGATGAATATTGGTATTTGAATATTTAATCACAAATAAATAACATCAACATTTTGAAAACGGCGATAAAATCAATTTTTTCTTTGTAAGCATTTAATTAATTTACAATTAATCCTTCTTTTTTCACAAAGTTAAACGTCAAAAGATATATTTTACCATATGAAGAATCGATGCAAATTCCATCTTCTAATCCAAACAAAGGTAAATAATGTTTGTTAATAGTAACAAAAATAAACGTTTATTTTATTTTATTTTATTTTTTTTTTTTGACAATGTATTAAGTAACGCAACAAGTTTAATGAATAATGATGGTCAAAAGATGCAATTATTTAAAGATTACAAATTAACATTATGTGAAGCATTGAGCTTTGTAGAAGAACAAGAGAATATTGGTAATCAAAGATGGGTACAAGCAGTTCAAAATATTTAATAGAATTAAAGGTTTAATAACTATTATTAAGTATGAAAGACAAGTTACGAGAAAAGTGATTTATTTTGTAGATACGACAATAATTAATAAACTGGTGAAATATTTATTTTTAAAAGTAATTATGATTTCTTTAAATAATAAAGAGATATGCATGTTAATAAAAAAAAAAATAATAAAATAAAATTTTTCTTAAATACTTTCCACAATTCATTCAATTCATTCTAAATTCTGTTCAGGTTGACATAGTTATAAGTAACATTAAATAGAAATCTGCCTCAATTATGCAAGTTTCATTCTTAATTTAGATAACTTAGGATTAGATTGTGAAAGTAAACGAGAGTAATTACTTCATATAGTTTTTGTTTTTTTTTTGGCATGAGGAGTACGTAACATTGCATTATTAAACTACGACTTTTAAATTGGTCGGTATTAATAATTTTAATGATCCGTGATCCGCATGCCGAATCATAAATTTTCTTGATCCGCGATAATAAGTAGTATATTATCGATAAACCCATATTAATTTATTAACAACAAACATTTTCAAAGTATCAATTAATTTACTAAAAATTCGGGCTGGTTTATAGGAGTTAAACTGTGCTTGTGTTTACGGGTCTTTTCAGATCAGGATGAATATATTCTCAAACCGACCTGGTAGCATCATTCCATATTAATCAGTTTGAAATCGTAATAATTCTTCAGAAAATAGAAATTATTAAATTATTAACAGTTAAAGGAATCAATTAATTTAGCAATATTGTTATTTTGTTTTTCAATAATATCAATAATAAATTCCAATTCTTTAGTTGAATTGCGACCAATCTAAAATATTATTATTTATGCCAGTATTACAACTAAGGAATTTTATTCTGAAAGGCATCTTTTGGCCTCAGTAAAAAGATGTATTTGAAATTTTGAATAAAAAAATCATAGTTTCATTTTTAATTTGATTTTTCATCATTTTTTTCATTACCGTATAGCATTGCATATAGTATTCTCCTTTGAGCGTCCCCATATTATAAGACTCGGGTATTTTACCGGATACAAAAATTTTACCCTTTGTTAATACCGTCCCTTAATTTTGGTAACTTAAGCCTAGTTCTGGTAAAAATTATATTGTACCCACAATACCAACCCCGGGTATTTCCTAACTTTTGAACCAGGTTTTCGTATAAAACAGGTACTATATGCAGTGCTATACGGTATAATTGTGATTAAATTCTTTAAATCTAAAAGTTTGCAGAACTAATAAATAAAGAATGGATTTATCTTCCCCAGTATCACCACAAAATTTTCTGACTTTAAAAAATTCGTTATCGGTATCATACCCTCCCTATTTTCCATTTTTACTATGTATTCCAGGGACAAATTTTTTCGCTATGTAAAATCCTATTTGTCACCCCCTTATTGTTACATGCATAATTTCCTAATGCCGGCCGAAGACATGTAATTCCGGCCAAAATCATGGAAATTTTAAGTAAGATACGTGTCATCTGCTGAGCAATACTTCATTAATAACATGTGAAATATATTAAGCTATATACACACGGTAAAAATAGTTAGACTCAACTTGGGTACAAAAAAATTTTTGTGGTTCATTTTTGACTGTTCATTAATAAATTCTGGGACTTAAACAGGCTAAAAATATTTATAGATAAATCGGTTTAAATGACGGATATGGATGAATTTCGGTATTTTATAAGTCCGCCACAATAGATTATACCGGCCAAAATTATTTAAACGATTTCAAATGTTCCGTGTATTATAAACCTGTGGAATCATAAATTTGGCCGCATTAAAAATAAATGGTTCGAATAACAAATGTCTAGGTCACTCAATCAAGGTCATTTCAACATGATCATTTGTTATCAATTATTATAAAGGTGTAATCTATTATGGTCCAATATCATTTGGTGAATTTGGTAAATCTCTCAATCTCTTGTTTAAAATATTTTCCAGTTCTGGGAACACCACTCGCTTCTTCAACAGTCACAATAAGCTGAAGGTGGGAGTTGAAAATGTGTATTAAGAGGCATCCTTTTAAGAAAGGATGCATATAAGTAAAAATAAATTAAAATTCGTTATTTTTTTTTAATTCTTTAGAATTCTGAAATTCTGGAATAGATTATGTAAAATCGGATCTTATGACATAGTGAAACCATAAAAAATATATAAATTATGTAATAATGACAACTGAAAGGCCGTGACGATTTTCAAACCCGACAAATGTTGATTTTAATTAAACCAACCGTCTAAATACAGTATGTATATTAAAATATATCAAATTTGTCATCTAATACTTTTATATTAAAGGAAATTTACTGTGTATATATTAAAGCTTATTTTCGTTTCATGTCAACATTGACTCTAATTGACAGAAGCTGGGTCAATGAGATTTTCGATATTTTTATGTCTAGATTACAATTAAAATTAATATATGAATAAATAATTAAAATTATTGTAAATTTGACGAGATTGACTGAATCAAAACCAATTTTAGATCATAATAAGTAACTATTACCAAATATTATAAGATATTACTAGCATCCTGACAAATATATGTTTGATTGTATAACAATTTATCACCTATGACTAAAAAATTTTTCATCAGACTAAAAGTGTGTCAATCCAAGTCATATTTTCTATAAGAATTTATTATTATTTAAGACCAACGGATCTTGAAAACGAATGTTGAATTATACTATCATAATAATAATCATAATAACAAAAAAATTGTAAAGCAATAACTTTCTTATATCGTGGATCCTTTTCTAAAGAAGAAAAGAAGCAGTTCGTCATCTTCTGAAAGAAGCGTTAGATGCCCTTTCTATAAAGAAGAAAAGAAGCAAAAGCAAATAAACTCCAAATAAGGTGTGTTATTTTTTATTTTGCAAAGTAAGGGTAACTCCTAGGTTGACCGCGTCTTGACTTAGGAGAATTACTGGGTTTGTTCGCTTGGTAACCATCCCAATCTTTCAATTCAGGCACCCCAACTTTGTTGTTGGTAAAGTCTGCTTGCTCTGGAGGAGGAACTTGCTATGTACCTTCTTTACTACTAAATAAATTTTAACACACTACTAATAATTATTTCTTTCTAATGACAGGAATGCATAATAGAGTTTGGAACCGGTCCAAAAAACCTTAACCGGTTAAAACTTAATTCTGGTCGGCATTAAAATTTGGCCAGAATTATCATTTGCGAAACATAATTTCGGCCGGCATTAAGTTGTGACCGGAATTAACGTGTCAAAAAAAAAATTCCGAATTTAGTTAAATTTTGGCCAGCGTCAGAAGTTTGACCAGAATTCTTATTTAATTTAATTAATATGAAAATGATCTTCGGTTATTTTCTTAACCGGTTCCAATAATGCAAAACATTTGTATATATTGTGGTAGACCTATCAAAAAATTGTTATTATTGGATTATTACAATAAAAATTAGAGAGAATTTTATTAAAAAGAAATTAATAATGCTTCTACTAGTAAAAGATATCGGAATCATATATAAGTCACCATTTTTTCATTTTTGTTTCTACATGTTTCTTTGCAGTTTGATTATTTATTTACAAATGTTTTATTAATTTTTTAAAAAATAAATTGCCACACTTTTTTTTTAATATTTAATCATTGTACTGTGTTGTTTATTATATGCATATACAGTACATGTGAAAATAAATAGTTAGTGAAAAAAATAATTATTATTAGTAATTAGTAACAAATTATAATAATTAACTCACCTGATCTCTTTTGATCAATCCATTTCAAGTTAAGTGGCCTTATTTAGTTAGTAAATTAATTTCAGCACAAAAAATTTCTCATTACCATCTGATTTACCGCAGCACCAAAATCTGCTTCACTCCGTCTATTTCATGAAAATGAAAGAAATATTTATTATTAGCTATAAAAAAATCTACCGATTTGATGCAGTATGGTTCAGGAATGATAATTAAACTACCGTACATCCCTATAAAAAATAAATGTCTGGAAAATGTTATCAAAAATGTCTGGAAAATGTCCAGAATAAATCTGATGTGTCCGGAAAATGTCCACTTTTTTTGGTACATGTCTGACACACTTCTGATACTTAAAATTTTGACATGTCCTAACTTTGTCCAGAATTCGTCCAGTATTTGTTCGGTATAAAATTTTGGACAAATTCTGGACAGTTAAACCTGGACAAATTCTGGACATAGTAAAAAACCAGATAAACAAATTCCGGACATGAAAAAGTTCAGGACAAATTCTGGATACTATTTCCAAAAAAGGATAAATTAATTTTGTAAAAAAATGCAAAAATCACAAAACTGACATTCAAAATCTTTTCTGTCGTACTAATTAAAATTGCAGAGCAGGCAAAAATACTATATATCTATGATATAAAAATTTTGGGTTAAGGAATAATGATGATCATCTATCCATTGATCATTTTTTGTGGCAAAATTTTACGAAAATACATTTCTGGACAATTTCAGGACAAATTCCTAATATCCCGGAAATGCAGTGTTTTCGGAACAGTTTCCGGACACACAGTATCCAGAATTTCTGGACAATTATTTAGACAATTTTTCCGGACATTTTCTGGACATTATCTGGACACTTATTTTTTATAGGGCATGGTTAGTATCTAGGAAACTACGATATAAAAATTATTGTTTCGTGATTTTTACATGAAACAAGGCCTAGAAAATCAAAGGGTTGGTTAGTATTAAGTAATACAAATCAAGATCGATACTGTTCACAGGACATACAATTTCTGCCACTCTTGCCTCTACTGGACGAACTTTTAACCGCTTCCTTCTCGGAGCATGCACCATTTTGTGGGCGGAAAGCATCTCTTACTAGTGCCACGCTACTTTTCCCACAATAAACCATAACATTAGGGTAATTCTCTGCTCTTATGATCGGATCCTTTGTTTTGCTCATGATTGAATCTCTACAAAATAATTTTATGAATTTCAAAACAAACAAAAAATGGCCAAATTCAATGAATTTGAAAATTAACAGAAATAATTAACAAAATAATTATAATTTCAGGCTTCATTAAAATATTTTACTAACTATTCCTTCTGCTTTATATTCTTCTATTAAATTCTTGTCATTTTTGATATCTGGGTCTAGTAATACTAATATCATAGGGTGTCCGTTCTTCCATTTAACAAAAGATATTTTTAAGGTTTCTGGTTGAATTGAATTAAGAGTTAAATCTGAAATTTAAACTTAAATAAAGTTTAGCTAATTTAAGAATAAACTATCCCAATCAAATTTCTCAATTGTTTAACTGGGGGTATACATAAAGGGGGATACTATAGGCAGTGCTAGACGGTAAAACCTTGATACGAAAAATTATTATCAAATTTTTTCATATAAATAATATTAGTTAATCTTTGATTAATTTATTAATATTAAAATTGATCTCAGTCATACCATCTATGATTAGTTCTAATTCACTAATTGGTATGCATATTTCTGTTAACCAAAATAAACCATCATTATACTACAATTAATCTGAAAAGCATCTTTTCGATTCAGGGTTAAGATGTATTTGAAATTCAAATTTCTGAGGCACATAAAGTGTGAAGTATTTTCATTAATAAAAAGATTGTATAATTCAGTTTAATTTTTCGAAGTTTTTCAATAGAATTTTAAAATTGCTCTATCAATTTATTTAAATCCAAATGCCTGCAAAAAATTAATATAATTAAATAAAGATTAAGTTTGTTGAAAAATCAAGTCATTTCGCATCACATTCACCAAAAATATGCCAAATGTTGATTATTCGTCTCTTTTAAAAAAATTTAGAAGAATTTTATATTTGTGAGAGCGATAATACTATAAATTTAACTATTCCTAAATTCTGTATTAATCTTAGAAAATTTTTTTCTAGGTTCGAAAATGATGAATTAGAAATATTAAAATAATTCTTAAAGCCGTGAATACTTGGAAAGCATTGGAATTTGTTGTGGATGCAAAATAAAAATGAAGAAAATATAGAAACAATTAAGAATATATTGAATTATATGTTATTAAGAACTTTAAAGGTTCCAATTATGATGAATTAAACTAAAAATCATTGCATTATTAATTTATTATATGTTAATAAAGGTTTCTAATATAATATGGTCCGTTAGTACGGGCATTTAAAAACAAGTAGTTTAACATTTCACTATCTTTTATGAATTTATATGTATCATTACTTGAAAGGTGGGAACATGAAGGTTTTGATACTGTCAGCAGATTCTTTATCGGAAATATTTTCACACAGTATAAAAATAATATATGTAGCAAAAAATACTGCAATGTTATCATTCGGTTCGAATTTATTACACTGATCTTTATTCAAAAGCACATTTACTCAAATTGCTTCGCAAGATAACATGTATAATTGAATATAATAAATATATGGATATAATATATAATAATTAACAAAGAAGTTTTCTTTGTCCATGCGCTTGCCAGTATTGATTTAACTGATAAATCCATTCAAATCTTATGTAAAAGAAATGTTTGACTATTCTTATTGTTTATATTCTTATATTAAATCATCAAAATTATTTTTACAGCCATATTGAAAAATTTCTAAAATCGTAGGATTTCTACCTTTCCAATTATCAAAAATATTTTTAAGGATGATTTAACTGGACTAAAAACGTGAAGAAATACAATCAAATTTCTCATATATAAAGGTCACAATAACGGTCGGTCATAACCGGTTAAGGACCTTTGACCGACCGACCGTTTTGGCTGACCGTTTTCCTGACCGTTTAACCGACCGTTTAACCGACCACTTTTTTCTTTTTAACGAATTAAATCAAGACAAACCGTTAAAAAGTGTTTTTGTTAGCGAATTTAATCAAAAAAAAAAAGTTATTTAACTTCTTTATTCATTAAATTCGTTAAAGGAAGTGTCAAATGAATAAGGTTGGCTAAACGGTCGGTTAACGGTCGGTCAAAACGGTCGGTTAAATGGTCGGTCAGAAACCTTTGACCGACTGATATCGGTCACGGTCATAACCGGTCATGACCGGTTAATAACCGTGACCGTTGCCATCCCTAGTCACAATACATAATCTATTTAAATATTGACAATTAACATACTCCAGGTTGGGACATTTATTATAAATAGTCTGAATAATCTTTACATTACTAATCATATCATGAGATAATCGAGGTATGTAACTAATACTTATTTTATGGAGTTTTCTGCTTGTGTTTACAATCAAATTCGTTAGAACTCTTATTGGTATACGATTAACCTTTAAGACTTCCAAATAGGGGGAAAATATATTATTTAAACAATTCCACTGTAATTATTAAGACAATCCAATTTTAATCTTATTAAATACACAAAGATGAAAGAATATTTGCAATAGGAGGTTCATTCAACTTGAGATATTTTACCGTATTAGCATGTTTAACCAACGAATTTTCAAGAATTTTATAAAATGATTCATCATGAGAAAAGAGATTACTATAATAATTGTTTTTATAATAATAAATATTAACTAATTTTTCAGTGGAATTGATTAATTCTTCAATGCAAAATTTGTTTTTATACTTAGCAACAATAATTTCTAATCCGCTAATTGATTTACATATTCCTGTTAACAAAAATAAAACATCATTATTTATATCTGTACTACAACTAACAGCTAAGTAATTTAAGATCTGAAAAGCATCCTTTTGATTTTTATTTGGATTTCAATTTTCTGAGGTATATAAAGGTGTGTGAATTTGTATTTTCATTAATAGTATAATTCATTTTTAACTTCAAAATTGTTATCAATAGGATTAATTATCTTACTAATTTCGTCTAAATTATTTAATTTATACAGAAGGCATATGAGTCACATTTTGGAATACAAAATAATTGACATTGTTATTGTGGAGCGTAGGGGTGTAACAAGAATCCTGCAAAGTGATCATATGGGCTGGTTTGACTCTATCCGATTTTGTCACATAAAGTGCATTTTTCTTAGTTCACGGGGTTGAATTATTATGATAATTGTAAATCTGTAACACAATAAAATAAACCAGTGACAAGAGCTGATCCTATATCAATCATAAAATCCTGATGATCTATATTTTTTTCAATGTATTTCGCGTCTTCAAAGTTCATTGCAAATTGGTTACAGATTGGTTTTGAGGAATCGGAAAGGAATCAGCAAATCTAATAAAAAACATATTACGTTGTTTATAACAAATAATAAGCTATTATACACTTTATAAAACGTTAAAAGAACAAGAGGGCACTGTATGGTTTGTAGATTGCAAAAAAATTTGTAGCTAAACTTTCAAAATACCAACTTTTGCTTGCTCAATAAGCATTAGTTTATTAATTCTCACTTTCTTTATTATAGGCTTTAATGAGTAAATAGTAAACAACAGAGAACAACAGAAGATCTGGACTTTTTTTTAAATAATTATTACATTTACATAGTTTTTATTCTATTTTAATTCGTTGTAATCCAATTTAAATAGTTTTTGTTTAAAATAATATTTATGATTATTACTCTTAATTAATATATAATTTTCATGATTTTAAACTTGTAAATTAAGATAAAATAATATTTCTTTTTTTATTCCTTTGCGCAAAGTATCGTTAAATGTTTCGTTATGTTGATCATCATGTGAGATTGAACCAATAAACATATTTTAACATGCTACCCCCTTGTTATCACATAAGTGATATTATCGCATCACGTGGAGTCAAATCGGCCCATATGTACAATCCATACTACACGTGATGATGTACGAAGCTTTACGGATTCCTTCCGCTTTATATCTTTCTGCTAGCTTAAAATTATTTTATTCAAAGAATAGAATGGCTATTTTATCAATTATAAAAGAATAATTTAATTTAATTTGTTTCAACCCATCATTAAATTTAAATTTAATTCGAACAAATCGGTCGGATATGACTGACCAATTAAATTCATATCCATAAATAATAATATATAATCCATTTTAATATCGACAGTCAATTAATAAATATTCTAATTCTAAAATTTACTAATTATAGTTAGTAATGTTTTAAGATACTTATGAACAATTTTTACAAATAACCTTTTCTATTATTAATGTTTCCCATAATAATCTATCATATAATAAATTTGTTGATGTTTTGAATTAAATATATTTTGCTTTTGAAATTCGTAAGGATGTTAAATATAATTAATCCCATGCTTTTAAATCGAAAAACGTTTATGTTAAGTTATCCAATTATAATGAATATTGTATGATCCATACATGTTTAATAAATTATCGACTTAAGAGTTTCAAAGAATAAATTATTAACATTCACGTATGTACTGTATAACTATATATATACCTTATCAATTTAATTTTCATTCATACCACAATCTTGCTAGCTTTCGACATAACAGATAAATAATAATAATTATTATTTATTGAAAATCAAAAACTTTACTTGAATATCTACAAACGATTAATCAATTTATTGTTATATTAATGATGAATAATAACATACATACTGTACACATTAGATAACTCAATTATTTGCTTTTAATAGCACGTAAATTTTACTGTCATATTCCCGTATGAAATATTGTCTCATATACCGAATATAATATTTTAATTCCGAATACATCGTATTTTGCATTCATCATAAATCAAATTCATACATTACGTTGACCGGAATATTTTGTTAGTGCGTTCTATACGACAATTTTTTATCACAACGCTTTATGCTCTTTTTGTATTCAAAAGTAGGATGATGATTTTATTAATTGATATTGAACTTGTTTTGATTAATGCAATTTGAAAAATTTCAGAAAAAATTATTTATATTACTTTATAATATACAAATTTTACTGTATTTATTACGAATTTTACTTAATGTGTAATGAAAATATTTTCGATTGCTAAAAGAATTCGGTAACAAACATATATATATATATATATGTTTTATAAGTATATAATCTATATTTCAAATAATAACTACATTTTATCACAATTTAGTAATAAAACCAAATTGAATTGATGAAATGTATTGTATTAGCAATACTATAATCTACTTATTAATTGTCATTTTAATAACCCTTTCTCTCTCGTATTTTTTTTTATCAAATTTATTAAGCCAAGATCATAAATTTCCATATGTTTGTGATCCAATTGCAAAGATATTGGACGTCTACCTTTCCAATTATCACAAAATAATTTTAAAGATTCTAATTTAATTGGTGTAGATAATACAGCAGATAAATCAACTAAAATGAATAATTCCCGTAAATATTGATAATTAATCAATATTTTTTCAAATTCTGTCATATTATTACTTATAAGGTTTAGTTTAAGATATTCAAGTCTTGAACATTTATTATATATAGTCTGAATAAATTTTTTATTATGAATATCTTCATGTAATGTGAATCCTCTAAACAACTCCATGGATAATAATCATTACAATTCAAAACTAATTCTTTTAAATTTACAAAAGATGAAAGTATATTCGTGACAAGTTGTTTGTTTGTCCTATAGTATATGCATGTTTGATTAATGAATTTTCAAAAATTTTGTGAAATATTTCATCAAATTATTCGCACGAAAAATCTAGAAATGTAATATTAGTTAATTTTTTTAACACATCAATTAATTTAAACACACTATAATCGACATCTTTTGCTGAGTATTCAATATAAAACTCCAGTTCTCTAACTAGTTCGCACACCCCTATAAATTCATTTAATCCATTATTGCTTATGGCAGCATTACAACGAATGACTACAATTTCAGAAAAACATTGTTTTGCTCCTGGAATAAGATGCATTTGATAATCAAATTGTTGAGCAAGTTTGGGAATGTAAAGATGTGTAATCCTTGTATTTTCATTGACAAAAGTTTCTTTAATTCATTTTGAATAATTGAAATTTCATGATTCTTACCTCTACATGTAATACAACTCATTTTCCAATATTCTATTAAATTCAAATGTTTACAAAAACTAATATAATTAAATGCAGGTTTCCCATAAAAGTAATTAAAATGAATTCCCTGACTCTATAAGGTATTCCTTGATTCATCTGACATTAAATTCATTAGTTTCGTAACCTTTATTAGTATTTCCAAGGATCTTTTCATAAAATTGGAATAATTATTTAACAGCATGTTTTATTAACTGAAAGAGATGAATAAAGTGTTCTCCTATCATTTCGTAATTTTTTAAATATCAAAAGAGAATATCACTGTTTAACTTGGACATTTTTATGAAAAATGTGAAAAATCAAAAAAAAAAAATATTTCGTTTTTAAAAAAAATGTTTGTATCACATTGTACAATCAAACGGTTACGTATCCATGATTCATTGCAAATTTTGTGCTTTTGTAAACTTGCTTGAAAATTTAAATAAGTCATGCAAAAGTGTACCTGGTAAGTCACTCATATTATTACTGTACTGTATATGAATGATGGAATGAATCATGAAAAGAAATAAACTATTTTTATGTATATGAATTTTCTAGGCATTTCTAAGACTTATAAAATTATACGCTAGAAATAAATATATTAAATCTATGCCAATTCTGACATCTCTGTATCATATATGATACTATGATATTTATGAAAAAATATCAACTAGAATTTTGCAATTGTAGTTTATTTATAGCTTAATAAAAAAAAATATCAGCACGATGAAAAAAGCATGATCCTATTTGGCTGTAGGGTAACACTTAATAGTCAATATTTTAAGTTTATATGTAAATTATTGAAATTCATTACTTTTTACGCTTCTAATAATGAAAATAACAGAGAATTTTTTTATTTTACCATATAGTCACGTACTACCAAACCCGTAAACATATAACAGCAGTTATACACTCGGTTTTCTAATTTTAATTTTGAGTCAAAACATATATGAAAAAATTAGCGGTAAATTAAAATTGAGTTTATACCTGTAATACATATATTTTAAATTCGCTACTCATAATGTAATTTTTCTAGCTCTTTTATGATCAAAAATCACCAACTTTTATCCAGTCCGTGGTTAAAGAGAAAATCAAAGTTATTAGATTTATTTCTACATGAACATGATCAGAAAAAATTATTACTTGTAGTATCAATAGCATAAAGTATTATTTAAAATTTCATATTTCTTACATTTTTTCTTTCATCAGGAGTTGTATTTTTTATAGAGTCTATGTAATGTCCATAATTCTATGTATATCCAATATAAATTTATTATATAAATTTTTATAAATCTGTAGTCTATATAAATGATCTATTTATTTTTCATATGAACATAAAAATATTGTAGATATTTTGTATAAAATTTATGTAAATATAAAATTAGTTAAATATAAATTTATATGTAATTTATAGTCAAGTAATATCCATGTAAATATTTTAAATAAAATTATACAGATACAAATCTATTTGAATATGAATTCATGCATAATATATAATCAAATAAATATTATGCAAATATTTCATATACTAATTATATATATACGAAATTTGATGTATATTTTATATAAAATTTTCATAAAGATTTGTATAGAATTATTAATTTTTAAATAAGTATAAATTACTATAATCGTTCAAATGTAAAATATAATGTATATATTTGTACATAGTTACTTTAAAATTATCATGATTTGCAATCAATATTAGCGACTAGTGGTTTTTTTCAATAACCTTAATATTTTTTTATCTCTTCTATATGGATACTCTTATTAAATTAATTTCAAAAACTTGTACATTTATAAGAATATAGTGACTGTTTGCTAGAGCTTCGAACCAGATAACCCTAATGCTGTTATAGGGTTATCCGTTTCAAAAAAATTGTATCCGAATACCCTGTGTCAGTTAGTAACGGATAAATCTGAATGAAAATTATAAGGTATTCTAGGCTTACAGGCGCAGCAATTATACATACTTATTTATTATAATTAATTTAAATAAATTTATATTTATTACATTTTCACTCGCTAAATAATGTATTTTAGTAACAATTTTTAGAAGAGTTAAAAGCTTTAAGAAGCTTAAATTGTCCTTATTAACATTTAAATAACAATTAAGCTATAAACTATTATTAAACCTAGGGTATCCGAAAGTATAATCCGGATAATCCTATATAAAAAAAATCAATATTATAAAAACAATCCGGATATATAGGCTAATAGGATAAATCCTAGAGTATTCTAGTTACATTACCCGTTAAGGAAAGCTCTACTGCTTGCCGTATCTCATCTAATCACGTGTCAATTCGTACAACATAAACGTCTATTTTTCCAACACATCTTCCCACTTTTGATCTCGTTGTATTGTTTTCTTCATCTTTAACAACTAACATTCATTCTTAAAACAATGTTTTTTTTGCCACTCATTTTGGAGTATTTCTTTATAAATAAACTTTTTTATATCATATAAAAAATTTTTAAACTTTTCTATTTCGTATTTATACTTTTTTAAACTTATTTTTACATTCCTTTATAAAAAAAAAACTTCTTTGTCTATAAAACCAAAAATGAATTTTCCCATTAAAAAAATTTTTTTTTATTTTCTTTTAAACTGTGAAAGAAAAAAGAAAAAAACTTTTATAAAATGGTATATTTTTTATCAATAAACTATTTTAAGTACTATAAACTGCGGATGAATAGAATTTATTTTGATTATTAACTTCAGAATAAGGTGAGAGTTGTAGAGAATTAGGAAATAGAGACTATAAACTTTACTAATTTTCCTATTTTTTTTTACCCAGAATCTCAAATTCTTTGAATTGTTATACTTTGAAGATTGGGAATGAACTCATGGTAAGGATTAGGGATCAAATAAATTTAGGAAATATTAGTAACTGAAGACTTTATAACACTCCTTTATTTTCTTCTTATATTTCTCTCTCAGATGGCGTTGGATTTTGGAACAGAAAAGTAGGATTGGGAATTCGTCAAACCATTGAAAATAAAAAAAGTAAGCTTCATCATGAAACCTACTTTATTTTATATATTTTCTATTAAGCATTAACTAGTGTTTCTTAATTTTTTTTGTAAATCCGAGTTATTGGAATCAACAAAGAAAGTAAGTTTATTGTAAAACTTTATTTGTATTTTTTTATTAAAGAAATATTAACTAGTATTTTGCTAATATTTCTTCCTTTTTTATAGATCTGCAAGTTTTGATAGTCTTTTCCCAGTTTTTAATTTGTTTTTCTCAGAAATGTATATTCTTGTGCAGTTGTGAATCATCCATGCTGAGATTTATATTTCTTAATAGTGATCGCATAACAAATGCCTGAACGATTACTGTGAACTTTCTTTTTTGGTATGTATTCAATTTTCTGTTTCTATGTGTGTAGTAGCTAATTTCTTTGTAATATTTCTTGCATCTCTATCTGTTGTTTGACATTATATAAGTAGATGAAAGCCAACAATCATGTTGATAAGCACATGGGATATAGAAAATTAGATAGATACAGTGTTTTGATATGGAAATCAGATAAATATTGCAGGTCTGTGATCATTTTAATTGATTTATTAACTGCAATAAGTTTTTTTTAAAAATGTCCATATATGATGAAAATAAATGGAAACTGTATCTTTATGATAATGACAGTCTACGGAAAACACGAAAAATATAAACTAATGAGGAAATTAATACTGGGGACTTAGTTATGAACTATACTCCTTCCAAGACAATTATGGGGTATGTTGATATTATTAGTGCAGGTTGCAAAATTATTTTTGATTGATACTTTGTTTGATTTCTTTAATCTTAGAAGGTATACCATACCACGTGTATCATATGACATATAAGGCATATTTGGCCAAAGATTTGTGAAGTTGTAAAACGACTTGTGTAAAGTCCGGTATGGCGTTTGTAGATATTATATTATCATGAAACTGTTTATATGTAAATTGGACTAGCAAAGCAGGTCGGAAAGTGATAGTAATCTAATGTATATCATTAGATAATTCGTTAGTAAGATTTAGAATGTATTTATGCAATAATTTAAAATGAAAGCTTTATTTGCAAATTAACAAATAATATTAAATGTAATATTTATTTAAAAAATACATAGACTTTATTTGAATTTTAAATAAAAATTCTATATAATTCTATATAAATTTACTTTACATGTAAGATCAGGTTTACGTAAAATCCATGTTGGGTATTTAAAACTATGTAGAATAGTGTATATAAATTTTACATAGATTTTTCATATAAATCTACATAGAATACAACTCCCGATGTTTTTAATGTTTGACTCACACTAGTGCTTTTTCCCCAATAACTTTAAACTGTCGTTCTATCTAAGAAGATTCTTTTCTAGGACCATATTATATATTACCGAAAGTAGATGGAATTAGTACACTGCTTTTTACAGAACCTATAAATGCCCATTTTCTGCTTTATTTTAGTTATACAATATTAAATACCGGAAGTGCTTATTAAAACAATCAGAAAGAAATTTCTTTTTTATTCAAGAAAAAATAAAGGATATTTCTCTAATCATAATTCTAGCTTTCCAATGCTTTTATAGAAGTAGCGTGTAGAATATAACCTGGTAATGAAATCAATAAGTGAACTTTTCCATAAAAAATATAAATATGGTTGTTTGATAATTTGACAATGTTTCTTGATTATAAAGAAACAAATTACTTTCAATTTTAAGTTAATAACAATAAAAATACTATTTTTATTTTATTTTTTTCTATTTTTTTTTGAACGAAATTATAACACGTCTAGTTTTAAAACCTGTTTTTTTGTATTCAGATTTTTGGAACTATATGATCAACAAAATTTTCCACTACGCACATATGAAAAAATTCCTTTAACGCGTTATTCTTTCTAAGTAGCAGCTATTTTTACCTGATTCTATCTATCTGACCCTAATTCCACCTCAATTGAAATATTCTTTGTATGATACTGTACTTATGTTGACGTCCAGATATACTATCAATCTAATTCGTACCCTATGAAAAAACTGTGTGTGATTTTTGTTGAATTAACATTCAATTAAATTTACTACGATTTCACTACAATTTCTATATATTTGACCATACAATAATTGTGCAATAATTGCACGGTGATTCGTACAATAATTATCCTATTTTTGTCCTGAACTTATACGATTATTGTCCAATTTTTGAGCCAAATTTTAGGCCGAATTTTAGGTATTATGATAGGTTAAATACTAAAAATTTTACACTTTACAGTAATGACAGGCAAATTTATAAAGTAAAATTATGAATTTTTATTAATTTAAAATATAAAAATATACAAAATATTAATAAATAAAATACTATATTTTGATATAAATCATAAATGTAAAAAATATAAGAAAATAAAATAAAGTATGTTAGTAACAGTAAATTAGCAGTAGTATCAAAGAAGAGTAAATTATTAGTGTAAGTAAATTATTAGTATTAAATATAAAAAAGTATGAAGTTAGTAAAGAAAGCAAATTAGTAGTGTTGAAAAGTAAATTATTAGTTAGCATTAGTAATATATAAAAAATATGATTAGCAAGTGTTGAAAGTAATAATAAATTATTAGTGTTAGTAGTAAAAAAAAGTATGAAGTCAGTAAATAAGCAAAGTTAATAATATTAAAATGTAAAAAAGTTAGGAAAATAAATAAAAAGATAATAGAAAACAAGTTTTTCTTACCTGAAATTTTGAAGTTAAAAAGGGTTAAAAAAAAAACAAACATTTCGCGTCATATTTATTTTGACAATCAGATCACGTGTTTAATATACAATTTTAAGATGCATAAATCCGGCCAAATTATAATTCTGGCCGGAACTAATTCTGTAACTTAATAAAAGTTTGGACTTTTTTTTAGTTACGAAGCACTACAAAAATTGTACCAATAGGTCCAGAAGATACCTATTTATAAATAAATATGCAGTTGAATTTTGTTTAAACTTACTGCATAAATCACTTAGGAAAATATATTCATAATGATGGTTAAAAGTGGTCTATTTGCCCCAAAAAGTGGTCAAATATTGGATGGTAGGATTACTCAAAAATTGAATGCTTTCTGTATCTTAAATACAAATTTTATACCCTAAAATTTTTATTGCACAAAAATTGAACATTTTCTATATCTTAAATTTAAGTTTATTTTCAATTGTACAAAAATTGCACACTTTTAACACACTATAAATAACTGCATGGTCATTTTTACCAAAAAATTGCAATAATTGAATGATTTTCACACAGAATTGAACAAATATTGCACGAATATTGGATGATCTTTTTTCATAGGGGTATCGATAGGTCTACTTTTAATCAATATTAGAAATTGATCTATGTACAGTACAAAACAATTAAAATGTTCCATTTAAAAAAAAATTAGATATTAAAAAATGCAAAAAAGATGATAAAAAATTCAATAAACTAAAATTTTTAAAAATAAGTATTAAAAAAAAAAACAAATGCAAATAAGTAAATAAATAAAATCTGAAAAAAAATAAAAAGATGTGTATGGGTTACGAGAATCTAACTTTGCTGAAACCTATGAAAACGGGACTAGGTAGTAGCTATATTGCCGCCATTAGCATAGTAGGCGTATGGTTACTTTATATTATTTTCAACGCGATAATGTATATTTAATATAGATGAGATACAGCAATTGTAATAGAAAATGCAACATTATTACAAAGTAAACATATTTATAATTTGGAATAAACATATGGTACAGATGTAGTAAATATATTGTAATTTATGTATCACCTATAGTCCAAAAATCAGACTGAATTCCTACAAAATAGAGAAAAAACGTTAATATATAACTTTTTTAAATGAAGTTATCAAAATAATCTTTGAAAACTTACCAAGGATCTTGGTACTGGATTATATATATATATAAAAAATAAAAAACATTAATATTGTTTTTTGGTAAATTAAGTTTTTGATAAATTCAAAATTTGCCCAAGATCCACGCTTCAAAATTTGGTGCCAGATTCCTACAAAAAAAAAAAAAGCCTAGAAAAGAAAAAAATGAAACATTAGTTAATATTTATCTCATTAAAAGAATAATTCAAAAAAAACCTATTACTAAAGCTCTTGTCTCTTAATTCATATAATTTTAGTAAATTGATTCATGCCAATAAAATACTTGGCAATCAGCTCCATGGAGTGGATCAATGAGTGGATCTGCATGATAAACTACCAATTCTGAACTATCCAAGAAGAATCTTAAAAGTTGCGAAAAAGCAATCTAAAAAATGAATAAGAAAATTAATAAACGTTTTGTTAAAGAAAATAATTTAAAGGAAAACTCACCATGTCCAAATACTCGATCAACCAAACTGTTTACAAGAGAACGAACTTTTATTAAATAGCTATTAGAAAACAAAAGAAAGAAAATACCGCTTTGTTAGAAATAATTTTTAGAATCCTTGCCGATTTTCATATGTCTAGACTTACCTAAAAAAAGAAAAAGAATAAAATGATATTCTCTTTAAATGTGGAATTTGTATTCTTGTTTATTTTGACAAAATGTTTACTAACGCTTCTCTTTTTTCTAGTGCATGTTTCGTTAAAAACTGAAATCCCACACGTTTATTGAGCTAAAGAGCAAGTCGTCTAAAAAAGAAGAAAAACAAACCGTTAGTAAGATTTTGTTAAATTTGTAAAATCAAAAAATAAAATAAAAAAAAACTAACATCCAAGGGCTCCCTAAAATCCGCAACTACAAAAGAAAAATAAAGGAATATTAGTAAACGTTTTATTTTATTAAAATTAAAAAAATTAAATTAAAAAAAACAAATACTTAGCACAGTCCTGTATCCAGAGATCAAAATACCAATTGTTTAAATTAAAGTATAAAAGAATGAGATGTAATATCAGTAGATATTCATTTCTCTAAAAGTAAAAAAAAAATAGTAAAAGAATAATTCATGTCCAAAGATATTTGGAGAGCTGCAACAAGAGCTATAAAAATCGAACTGTTACTGAATGTCTCATTAAGAATTTGTTGAATACATCACTCTTCATACATGTGAAGTATTCAAAATATTTGGGTGTTTCAATAATTCATTGATAAATACATTATTTCTGTTTTAGAAACTTTCTTTCGATAAAGTTCATCATGAGTTTGATATAATTTAATTTTGTTAATTCACAAGATGAGAGAAGGAAGAGAATGAGGAGGAAAGGGACGAGGGAAGGGAAAAGAAAAGAAAGGCGAGGAGTTTAATTTTTTTTTATTTTACTTTATTTTAGAATGAGAAGTTAAAAAGTTTAACGGAGTTAAAAAAAAAAAAAAAAGTTTAAAAAAAGCAGATCGGTATATAGTTAAACAAGTTCGCTGATAATCAATTATCGATTTTCACAAGGCTAAAGCGTGAAAATGTTACCAAAATAAAGCTAAGGATGAACGGCTACAACAGTGATCATCTTTAATGTCAATTTCTTCTTTAAAGCAGATTGAAAAGCGTTTTGGAAATCGAAGTATAAATTGAACCCCACCCTTTTTTCCTATACATTATCTTGCCTGCGTAGTTTTGGATTTCTTTTTCAAGGTTATGCCTTTTCGAAAGTCAAGTTCAGTGCTTTTTTTAGTCATGTTAGGCATGCTTTTTTTTTGTATTTTCTGTTAATGATTTTACTTAAATAAAGCGGCATGCATATAAAAAAAAAATTTTTTCTTTTTTTTATTATTATTAAAATAATTAAATATTGTAAGCATGCATGACAAGGTAAAAAACATTCAAGAGCCAAAAACACAGCTATAATAATTGTGGCAAATCTACAGTGAGAAATATTTTACATTCAGGAGCAACTTAACGAATATAATAGAAAAAAAAGCAAAGTTTTTTTTTCTCAACACCATGATGTATATTGAATTTACATGATAAACATTAAATTTAAAGTGATGAACATTATTAAATACTATTCATCTAATGATAAAAATTCCAAATAATATGCATCAACATTTCATCATTACTGAACATTGCCAAAAAAATGATGTACATTATCGTAGTGTAAAAAACAGATGCTAAAATTTTCCTATTCGGTAATCTGTTGTGCTGTTCAATTTGGTAATACAGTTTTTTTTTTATATTTTTTAGAATAATGTAACCCATAAAGTCCCGGCTGAATGATCATCAAAACACTTGCCAGGTATACTCTTTTTTGGGTATGATCTACTAGAAAACTTTGCTTGCGAATTTAATTCTTAGTTCTTAGGAATAATGAATCTGAATCTTGAATCTAAGATAGAGTATTTCGCCCACCCTCCCTCCTGATGAACAGACGTTTATTATATAATAAAAAAAAAATTTTTTTTTCATTACATGTTTATTATAAGATACAAAAAAAAAAAAAAATAAACAAACAAAAATTGAATTTCAAATGATCTTCCTTATATAGATTTATTCTATATTTATGGCGTACCGTAGAAGTCAAAAAGTTGTTGTAAAAACAACAAGTTAGTTGTTGTAAATCAACAAGTAAGTTGTTATAAATTAATAAATTACTTGTTGATTTACAACAACTAACTTGTTGTATTGATCAACATAGCGAGGTAACAAGTAACTTGTTGCTTTTTATGTCGATCACATTTTGATTTCCATTTATGGAAAATGATCCATATATATATCAGATTACCGATTAACTGGGTTATTCGATTATATCACTTCACTATGGCGTACCGTAGAAGTCAAAAGGTTGTTGTAAAAACAACAAGTTAGTTGTTGTAAATCAACAAGTAAGTTGTTGTAAATTAATAAGTTACTTGTTGATTTACAACAACTAACTTGTTGTATTGATCGACATGGCGAGGTAACAAGTAACTTGTTGCTTTTTATGTCGATCACATTTTGATTTCCATTTATGGAAAATGATCCATATATATAGCGGATTACCGATTAACTGGGTTATTCGATTATATCACTTCACTCCCGTTATAAGTTAAAATAAAATATAATAGAGTAGAATAAAGCAAAATAAAACTAAAAGAGAAACTTTAACTTCTTATTATAATTACAATATTTAACATTGTAATGAGACAAAAAAAAATTTTTCTTTTTGCAATTCCATTAATTTTATTATATTTTATTTTGTTTTATTTTTTTTTGTTAATATTAACATGAAAATTGAATAGTTACGGCAATATGAAAAAAAAATTATTTCATTGTATCATCATTAAATGGCTATTAGGGAGATAATAATAAGGATAATGTATAATAGCATTGTTGCATAAATTTATTATATTTAACACGCATACATAAAGAAAACTATAAAAAAAAATTTTATTAAATAATTAAACAATTTAAAGAACATTACAAGATAGTACTTTTTTGTTAAATAATTAAAAAGACTTTTTTTTATTAAATTAATTTTAAAAATAACACTTTTTCATTAAAATGACCAAAAAAAAAAAGAATATTTTTTTTATTAAAATAGTTTTTTAGAATGTTTAATAAAAATCATTATTTTTTATTAATTAAACGATTGAAAAAATTTTTAAAGTAAAAACGATTTTAAAAAAATCATTTTTTTTAAGTGATTAAAATCTGTTTTTTCTTTATGTAAAGTGATTTAAAAAAATTTAAATTAATTTAAAAAATCATTTTTTTTTAGATTTAAATGATATAAAAACCAATTTTTTTTAGTTATAAACGATGAAAAAATCATGTTTTATTAGTTATAAATGATAAAAAATGATATCATTTTTTTTAGATTTAAATGATATAAAAACCAATTTTTTTTAGTTATAAACGATGAAAAAATCATGTTTTATTAGTTATAAACGATAAAAAAATCATTTTTTATTAGTTATAAACGATAAAAAAATCATTTTTTATTAGTTATAAACGATAAAAAAATCATTTTTTATTAGTTATAAACGATAAAAAAATCATTTTTTATTAGTTATAAACGATAAAAAAAATGATTTTTTTAAGTTATAAACGATAAAAAAAAATGATTTTTTTTAAGTTATAAACGATAAAAAAAATGATTTTTTTAAGTTATAAATGATAAAAAAATGATTTTTTTTAGTTATAAACGATAAAAAAATGATTTTTTTTTAGTTATAAACGATAAAAAAATGATTTTTTTTGTTATAAACGATAAAAAAATGATTTTTTTTGTTATAAACGATAAAAAAATGATTTTTTTTGTTATAAACAATAAAAAAATCAATTAAAAAGATTATTTTTTAGATGTAATTAATAAAAACATCGTTTTTGTAAATGTTATGATTAAAAAAATTGTTTTTTTAAAATGTAACTAGGGCAATTTGCATATAATTAGTGAGCTTTAGAATACTAAAAAAAAACTGTTTGGTCAATTCAGATCCATTAGGTTTAGGTTTGATTCAATTTACCCGTTTAACCTAAAATTAAAAAAAAAAATATTGACACTAAATGAAGCATTTTGGTATTTTTTTTTCAGAAGTTTATGCGAAAAAATGCCAAACCATTTTTTTTATAATGCAAAAAAACCAAGGCTTTTTTTGCCAATTTAATTTTATATTACTAAAAAAACGTTAAAAGACGGGTTTAACATTTTTTTTTATTATTAAACGCTTAAAAAGTGTTAAAAAAAACATATTTTAGTGTTTTTTAATTAAACACTTTATTTAACGATTTTTTTTAAAATTTTAAAATGCTTAAAAAAACATTTTTTAAGTTAAACGCTTAAAAAAGCGTTTTTAATATTTTTTAATTAAATTCTTAAGAAAAATTTTTCAATGTTTTTTAAATTAAATGCATAAAAAAGCGTTGATAAAATCGTTTGATTTTTTTATTAATCGTTAATTATTTTAACAAAAAAAATGATTATTTATATTCGTCTTAATAAAAAAAATGATTTTTTTATTATCTTCTTAACAAAAAAACAGGATTGTTTTTTATTAATTGTCTTAACAAAAAAAAATGATAGATTTTTATTAATCATCTTAATAAAAAAACAATTTTTTTTATTAATCATCTTAACGAAAAAAAAATTGATTTTTTTTTATTAATTGTTTTTAACAAAAAAAAATTGATTTTTTTTTATTAATCGTCTTTAACAAAAAAAAATGATTTTTTTTTATTATTCGTCTTTAACTAAAAAAAAGGATTTTTTTTATTATTCGTTTTTAACTAAAAAAAAAATGATTTTTTTTTATTAATCGTTTTTAACTAAAAAAAGATGATTTTTTTTATTAATCGTTTTTAACTAAAAAAAGATGATTTTTTTTATTAATCGTTTTTAACTAAAAAAAGATGATTTTTTTTTATTAATCATCCTTTAACAAAAAAAATGATTTTTTTATTAATCGTCATTAACAAAAAATGACTTATTATTAATCATTTTAACAAAAAAAAAATAACTTTTTTTTATTAATTGCTTTAATATTATGTACCTCTTAGCACGAATAAAACACTATCTACATATGCAGCTGCATTTACCATTTCTCCATTAACACGAGAATTCTGGTATGGTAATATTCAGTTAATTGTTTTTTTACAAAAAATTTTTTATTAGACGTATAATAAAAAAAAATTATTTTGACTATTTTTCTGCTATTTAGTATAAAAACTGTTTTTTTCCTAATTCGTTTAATAAAAAACCATTTTTTTCTAAATCGATTAATAAAAAACAATTTAAGCATTGTTTTTGAGTTGTTTAATCATTTTTTTTATAACAACAAAGCTAAAAATGTCAAAACCCCATTCATTTTCTAGCATCAAATATTCTATTTTATTTTATCTTGAAGTGATATAATCGAATAACCCAGTTAATCGGTAATCCGCTATATATATGGATCATTTTCCATAAATGGAAATCAAAATGTGATCGACATAAAAAGCAACAAGTTACTTGTTACCTCGCCATGTCGATCAATACAACAAGTTAGTTGTTGTAAATCAACAAGTAACTTATTAATTCACAACAACTTACTTGTTGATTTTTAACAACTAACTTGTTGTTTTTACAACAACCTTTTGACTTCTACGGTACGCCATACTTCACTCCCATCAAAAGATAAAATAAAATATAATAGAGTAGAATAAAGCAAAATAAAACTAAAAGAGAAATTTTGATTTCTTATTATAATTACAATATTTATCATTGTAATGAGACAAAAAAAAAAAAAATTTTTTTTTGCAATTTCATTAATTTTATTATATTTTATTTATTTTTAATATAAACGTGAAAAAATAAACACTAGTCACGGAAATATGAAAAATAAAATTATTTCATTATATCATCATTAAATGGCTTTTAAGAAGATAATTATAAGGATAATGGATAATAGTATTGTTGTATAAATTTATTATATCTAACATGCATATATAAAGAAAACTATGAAAAAAAATTTTATTAAATAATTAAATGATTTAAAGAACATTACAAGATGCTTTTTTGTTTAATAATTAAAAAGACTTTTTTATTAAATTAATTTTAAAATAACACTTTTTCATTGAAATGACCAAAAAAAAAGAATATTTTTTTATTAAAATAGTTTTTTAGAACGTTTAATAAAAAAGATCGTGATAATCATCATTTAAAGTAAAATGATTTTAAAAAAAAATCATTTTTTTTAAGCGATTAAAACCTGTTTTTTTATGTAAAGTGATTTAAAAAAATTTAAATCAATTTAAAAAATTGATTTTTTTTAGATTTAAACGATAAAAAATCATTTTATTTTAGTTATAAACGATAAAAAAATTGATTAAGATCATTTTTTAAATGTAATAAATAAAAAAAAATCATTTTTTTTTAAATATAACGATTAAAAAAATTGTTTTTTTTTTAAAAAAATACAACTAGGTACAGTTAGCGAACTTTAGAATACTAAAAAAAACTGTTTGATCAATTCAGGCCCATTGGATTTGACCCGATTTATCCATTTAACCCGAAATTAAAAAAGAAAATACTAACACTAAATGAAACATTTTGGTGTTTTTTTTTCAGAAGTTTATACGATGTTAGACGAATAATTTGCATTTACATGATGATGAATATTAATATTACTGCGCCACAAATAATCGATGAAGTATATAAAGTATATTAAGTATATTTAGTATATTTAGTATATATTTCTTATATATCATTTATAGTATATATAGTACTTATTTCTTATATTTCTTTTATTTCTTATATATTATTTATTATATTTATATCTTTTATATCTTATATTATTTATATATTTAAATGAAGTTCAATTTGTATAAATATCTTGAATATTTGCTTAAAAATAGAGGGATGAAGTTCAGACAAGTTGTTTATAATAAAGTTGTAATTGCAAGTGTTATAAGATTGCCTTATTGTATAAGTTGTTAACGTACCTACAACTAATAAAGATACATTTTAATTATTGAATACACTGCCTTTTAGTATACAAGGAATTGATTAAAATACTTCATGGCTAGTGTCTCCCTGAAGATATTCATAATTCACTGCTTAACAGACTGAGTTGGTGAACAACGTATTTAATTATAATAGTTTTTATTTAAAACAAAGATCTTTTGGAGCTAGAAATTTATGAGTTAATTATTAGTCAATGTAATTCTTCTCTTATCTATAGCTTAAATATTAATAGTAATTTATAACCTCCGATGACCTTTACAAATACAAAATCTGAATCAATAAATTATTAGGAAGTATCGACTCCCTGCAATTGACTGGTTTGAAGCTACCTGATTTGATAACTTTTGTAAGTTTGTTTATTGGTCAAAATATTGATTCTCTATTAGTAAAATTCTTTTACTAAAGCTCTTATTTTGAATCTACTTCTAACTCTTTAAATAATTTCTTTGATGTAAATAGAACAAAGACTTCTCATAGTTTAACCTCAATTGCGGAGGAATACATTTAATAAATAAACATTTTATATGTCGTATACTTTTATCTTAATTTATCTATCTAAAATATTCATTACCCTACACTTCAATAGAAAATTCATTATAATTACAATACAATGGGCCGCCAGATTTTAATTTAGATTTTTTTAATTCCATCCAAAATCATTGTAATTTTAATCAAAACTGAAATTAAATTGGCTGATATACCTATTAATTCAGGATTATTAAGAAAAATATACTAGCTTATAATTATCATTACCTGATTTTTATTATTTATTATTTCTCTTGTGGATTAATTATTTGTGAACATTAATTTTTTAATTAAGGTGTGTGATTTGTGTATTTTTATATTTTTAATATTATGAACTTTCTTTTCATTTTGAGAAATTTTCTACTTTTAATCTAACAACATGATTTTAGGTATCAAAGCTTTTCTACAAATTTCTCATTGTATAAAGTCTATCATAGACGGAATTTATCTGTTTAATGGCTATTGATATTAGTACTTCTTATAAGAGAAAAAGAGAAAGGAAATATTGAAGGAAAAAATAAAAGAAACAAGAACATGTGTACCCACCCACCTAAAAAGGAAGAAAATAACAAAATAAAAAAAAGATAGGAAAAAAAGATAGGAAAGAAATATGGGTGTACCCACCCTATACAGATAATTAATGTTATTTTCTTAAATGCAATAATTTTTACATAGTAGTACACATACCACTTTTTTCTATAAATTTTATGTATTGTATTCAAATGATAATTTATAATACTTGTTTGTAAATTATAAACACAAGAAAAACCACAATCCTATAAAAAATAAGTGTCCAGATAATGTCCAGAAAATGTCTGAAAAAAATTTCTAAAATATTGTTCAAAAATTCTGAACACTGTGTGTCTGGAAACTGTTCCAAAAACACTGTATTTTTGGGATATTAGGAATTTGTCCTGAAATTGTCTGGAAATGTATTTTCGTAAAATTTTGCCATAAAAGATGATCAATGGATAGATGATCATTATTATCCCATTGGTATTATGTATATACCGATGGATTTTTTTATTACTTACTCCACTGGTTTAACTATATTTTATTTACTTGATTATACCTTTTACGATTTTATTTGTGATTATTAATAAGATTTTTTAATTTAATAATGAATATGAAAATGTACATCTTTAACTGTATTAGGAATAATTATTTTTGAAAACTCCAATTGTATACATCTTCATCTAAACCATCATTATCTGAAGCATCTGAATCACTATCATTAATGTTCAAATTTTCCCAATTTCCTGAAAAGTATTCAAATTCTTCTATTTCAATATCATCAAGATCTAAAGGTATTAAACTAACAACATTCTTAATTTTTCTTGCTTCATCTGAACTTTTGTAAGTTCTTACTCCTTCTCGTGATCTATGACCAGAAAATTCCATAATATCACATCTCCATCTTTAAGCATTTGTATTGCTGTTCTACGACAACTGTGATTAACAATTTTCTGACCATCAGATAAATCAATACCTGTTAAGGTGGCAATTTGATGCAACATTTGCCCTAATTTATTTTGTCCCATTCTGTTTTTTTTGTACCATATTCCTTTATTAATATCTAAAAAATAATACTTTCTCAATATTGTTATTTATCAATAAAAATGTAAATACACTTATTTACCCGCTTTTGATCTTGTAGTCTCTAAAAAAAATGATGGACATGCTTCTGAAGGTCTCATTGATTTATATTTCAAAATGTCATATATGGGTCAGTAATTATTTCCTTCAAAATCTGGTGGAATGGGAATTTTACGTGATGTAGATTTTCCATATTTGTTTCTATTTCTCACGCCCTCTGGTTATTTTTTTCAATAAACATTTTCAAATTTAATCCACCATCTTTTCTTCATGTTAATTGTTGATCTTCAATTTTATAAGCATCACCACCCCGCAAACCATATAATAAAGAAATCCAAAAGAATACTCTTCTAATCAATGATTCATTATCTTTACCATTCATTGTAGAATGGTCTAGTATTTGTTGGATTTCTTGCCGAGTTAATGAATCTGCTTGTGCAGTTTCTCCCAATCCTTGAAGTTGAAGTTGTTTCATTTTACCATCTAAGGTTTTAATTGCCAAAAGAAAAGAATACTGATCCCAGATTTTACATGGCTTAATCACTGACTCTTCCTTTAAATATCTTGCTAATAATGCATAACAATTATATATAGACTCGGCTTTATATTCTTTACCATTTAATTTTTTAAGCCATGTAATAAATTTACATAGGAAATCCACAAGTTCATTACATGTGTCATATTGATTAATTTTTTTTGTCATATTAGCTTCTTTATTAAATCTATCAACTACACGAAGCCATTTTGAAGTACATTTGTCTGTATTTTTAACTCTCAAAAGTTGTTGAAGTCTATATATTTCTTCATGAGTAGGAATAGACATAATAGTAATATTATTATTATTTTCTTAAAAAAAAGAATATGCGAGAAAAAAAAAGTATATGTAAAGGAAAAAAAAAAGAATGTAAAAAGGAAAAAAAGCAAAAAAAAAAAAAAATAAAAAAAGTAAAAAAAAAGCTTAAAAAAGTAAAAAAAAGCTTAAAAAAATCCATCGGTATATACGTCATACACAATAAGATAAACCTGTTATTTTATAGAAAGCTAAGAATAACTTAGTATTCACTGATGTTCCCCTCCCTTCGGGGGGACTCCCTACATCAGTGAATAACTTAGTTATCCTTAGATATCCATGAAATAACAAGTATTTATTCTTTAACCCAAAATTTTTATATCACAGATATATAGTATTTTTGCCTGCTCTGCAATTTTAATTAGTACGACAGAAAAGATTTTAAATGTCAGTTTTGTGTTTTTTGCATTTTTTTACAAAATTAATTTATCCTTTTTTAGAAATAGTATCCAGAATTTGTCCTGAACTTTTTCATGTCTGGAATTTGTCTATCTGGTTTTTTGACTATGTCCAAAATTTGTCCAGCTTTAACTGTCCAGAATTTGTCCAAAATTTTATACCAAACAAATACTGGACGAATTCTGGACAAAGTTAGGACATGTCAAAATTTTAAGTATCAGAAGTGTATCAGACATGTACCAAAAAAGTGAACATTTTCTGGACACATCAGATTTATTCTGAACATTTTCTAGACATTTTTGATAACATTTTCCGGACATTTATTTTTTATAGGGCAAGTTTCTTCTATATCATCGATAGTGTTAGCATAGAAACAATAGGTTTTCCATCAGTTACCGGTTTAATGTATTCCCAAACCCAGTTCACCTTGTTAGATATGTCATATTTTTAGCAGTATTTTGCCTTTTTTAAAGGTACTTTTGTATTAGGGGTACAGACATTTGCTTTTTTTTAGATACGTCACTTAAAAAGTTGTAACCTGTGACGTAACTTAAAATTATATGAATTATTAATAAACCTCTATATGAGATGTTACTAACATAGAAAAGTCACATTAGTAATGTCTGCACCCTATTTTGTATTTTCAAAAACTTGCTTATTACCATCACTTGAATTAAGCACATAAGCATATTCGATATGGATAAATAATTAAATATTTGTTTTTCATGATAGACTTGACAATTTCAAAAAAAAAAACAAAACAAAACAAAAAAAAAAAAAATACAAAAATCGTTAAAAAGAAAGTATAACGAATTTTGTATAAGACCCTAAATATATTGATTGAATACCTCCTTGTACAAATTACAAAGCCAATATTTTTGGTAGTAGATTTTATGAATTAAATTGCATTAATTGCTAAATATCATGATTAATTTGTCATTAGAAAACTTTTGGCAATTTTCAAAAATTTTATTGTATATACTATATTTTATATAAATGTATAGCAATATGATTCTACAAGTAGTATAATAAATGAGTATTTAATAATTATGATAAAAATCAATATGTTTCAGTATTACCAAAAAATGAGATTTAATCCAGATTCAGAATTGAACTGCTGTATCTATAAAATAATTGTTAGTGTAATTAATAATTACGTCCTAAATAAAAAAAAATAATTATTTAATAAACAATTTTTTACTTGAATTTTAATGATATTAATATAACATCAAAGTCCTTTATTTAATCGATTACTTCAATTAAATATTTTCTCTTATTATTTTTCTTTATAAAATAATTCAAACATATCTTATGGCTTTATAACAGAACCCCAAAAAATATATAAATAGGTAACAACCTTTTGGCAAAAATTTACTATTAGTATTAAGCTACAAATGTTGGGATCAATTAATTGATGAAGCACTTGTTGTTATCCGCTATGCTGAAATGCCTTAGTATGAAAAAATATGCATAAGCCAAGATGCCATTTACCAGAGAAAGTAGTGACGAAAAGATAATAGCTAAGCATGCTTGATATATCAATCTACATGTAAGCTGTTGCTGATAATTCCCTATGAAAAAAAAATATACTTAAAATATACATATGCACTTTTAAAATGTACTTAAAATATACTTAATGTACTTAAAATGTACTTAAAATTTTTAAAATGTACTTAAATTATACCTAAAATTGCAATTTTAAGTATATTTTAAGTGTAAATTTTTTGTACTTAAATTATACCTAAAATTGCAATTTTAAGTATATTTTAAGTGTAAATTTTTTGTACTTAAATTATACCTAAAATTGCAATTTTAAGTACATTTTAAAAATTTTGTGTATTTCAAATACATTTTAAACGTATTTTAAGATTTAAGTATATTTTTAGTATATTTTAGAGAAATTTTTTTTCATAGGGATTCTGATGACAAATATATATACTGGTATGAGGTTCTTACCTTCATGAAATTCATTCTGATTGTTAAATTTTTTTACCTTGTTTCTTAACCTTAATCAACTCAGTTCACAATGGTATGTGTGACTAATAATTATTAAATTTAACCTTTTTATTAAAGAAATAATTCAGATAGACTTCCTTTCGGTTTGAGTCTGCTATTAAATATTTTATTTATTTATGGGAATGAAAACAGGGAAAATTAGGTTAACAATTATATACAAAGACCTGTAATAATTTAATATCTGTAATAATAAAATGCTTAATTTTAAATAGATAAATTCATTTCAGTTAATAAAAGATTAACACACTTAACATTTGTTATATAATGTATTTGAATTTTATTTACTTACTTATTGTTAAAAAAAAAAAAATACAGTAATTTTCATTAATAAATTCAAAATAGTCACTTAACCCTCTACCCTTAACTAATAATAATAATGAAAAGATACACCGGATTCAAGTGATGCCAAAACTCTGTAATTTCATTTGAATGCATAATTATTTTAATATGCTGATTAAACCTAATCAAAATGCATATTATATTTTTTAATAACTCCCAATGCTTTATATTTTTTTATTAATCTCATCAAAGCAGAATATTCTTTTATATCTCTATAATTAAATTGTAGAAACATAGGATGTCTACCTTTCCAATTATCAAGAAATTGTTTTAAGGATTCTAATTTATCTGGTATAGATAAATTACTAAATTTAAATTTAAATAAACTGGCTGGCGATGACTTAGCTAAAATTTCAAATAGCTCTCTCGGATCAAACAAATTATTAACTGAAATGAATAATTCGTCTAAATATTTACAATTAATCAGCACTTTTTCAAATTCTTTAATATTATTTCTCATAAGGATTATTTTAAGATATTCTAGTTTTGGACATTTTTGATAAATAGCTTGAATTATCCTTTTATTATCAATCTCTTCATAAAATACATAATCAATATTTATTTTAGTAAGATGCCCGCTTGTATTTTCAATTAAACTTGCTAATTTTTCCACTGGAATAGCTCTAGTTTTTAAAATTTGTAAGAAAGGTAATGATAAATTTTCCAAACAATCCCATGAAAAATGATAATTACTATCCAATTCCAATTCTTTTAAATTTTCAAAAGATGAAAGAATATTTGTAACAGGTGGTGCACTTATCTTAAAATGCTGTATGGATTGTGAATGTTTCCTTAACGAATTTTCAAGAATTTTATTATATTGTAAATTGAAAGTGTATGAAAAATAATAATAATCGTTATGAATATGTACATTGGTTAACTTTTTAGGGATATCAATTAATTTAATAACCTCATAATTATTGTTTTTCTCTTTGACATAAATTTCGAATTCTCTAATTGATTCACATATTTCTGCTAATCCAGTTAAAACGTTATTATTCATATCAGCATTGCAGCCAAGGAATACAATTTCAGAGAAGCATTGCTTTACCTCAGGAATAAGACTGATTTGATAATCGAATCCTTGGGGCACATAAAGATGCGTAAATTTTGTATGTTCATTGATGAAAAGTTTGATTAATTCATTTTGAATAATTGAAATTTTATGATATTCGAACATATAGATCATCCTTTTAATTATATCTAAATTTAAGTATTTACAAAAACTAATATAATTAAATGAAAGTTTTTCATACAAGTTTATTAAAGGATAAATGCCATGACATTTTAAATTATTTCTTGATTCTTTTGACAAATGTGAGATAATTATATTTAATAGTAAGCTTTCCCTTCCATATTCCAGGTATTTCCAAGGGTTTTTCCATAATATTTGGATAACTATTTCACAAAATATTTTATTGACTAGAAGGCATGAACAAAGGGACTTTTTATCGTTCCATAATTCATCGAATATCAAATAAAGAATATCTATATTTAACTTTGGTGACATTTTTGAAAAAAAATTTTTTTTTCTTTGATGTGAAAGTGAGCTGATGAATCTATTTATACGTTTCTGAAAATCATACGATGTTTGTATCACCGGCGTCACTCCTTCGTTATTAGTGAAAATATATTCTTCACATGTTATTTGTCACATCATATTTTGATTATAATAAACTCGTAATGCGTAAAAGTTAAAGTACATATGACTATACTTTGGCCTATTCGAATATTTTCATCTAAACAATTGATAATAACATGAAATACAAGGCAAGGAATTTTATTTCAGTTATTTAGTAATCTTTTTATAAAAAAAAAATAATACGTTTATTTTAAATAAATAAAATAAATAAACAAAAAATGAACATTTATACTACATAAACTTTTATACTACATAAACTATTAAACTAAACATCTTTAAAAATTTATAACATACAATATGAACTCGGCAATGCCCACCCTCTCCGACATCTGACTGAAATTAATTTAATCTAATATCTTTACCATTCAAAATCTTTAAAATTTCTATGCAAATAATCAAATTTTTTAATAATTCCTTCCGATTTATATTCTTTTATTAAATCAATTAAATCTGCACGTTTTGAATCAAGTTGTAATAACATTGGTTGTCTTCCTTTCCAGTTCATAAAAAATAATTTAAAGGACCCTAGTTGAATTAGTTCACAAGAAATAATCATGTTAAATTTAAACTTGAATAAACTAGTTGGTGATGATATAGTTAAAATTTCGAATAGTTTATCCCAATCAATCATACTTATACTTTTAATAAAAAAGTATAGCCCATTTAAACGCTGACAATTAATTAATAATTGTTCTAATTCTGAAAAATTTTCTTTTATAAGCATTAGTTTGAGATACTTGAGATTTGGACAACTTTGATAAATAGTCTCAATAATAATTTTATTGTCATCCTCCATATGAAAACTAACGTTGTCAAGGCTTATTTCGGTAAGGCTTCCATTTGCATTAACAATTAAATTTCTAAAAGCTTTTACATGAGAAATATCAAATTTCAAAATTTGTAACGAAGATAGTGACATATCTTCTAAGAAATCAAAAACAATTAATTCCAACCAGTATATTTTTACCAAAGCTGAGGATGGAGGTAGTGAGCTTAACTTAAAGTGTCGTATGGTATGCGCATGTTTCATCAATGAATTTCTAAGAATTACAAGAAATTTTTTATCAACTTCATTCTTCTTTGTCAAATCGACTATTAGACGAACATCAGTTAATTTTTTAAAGGAATCTATTAACTTAATAATACCATAGTTGTTGTTTTTCTCTTCACTAATAAGCTCAAAATTTTCAATTGATTGACATATTTCTGCTAGTCCAGTTAATACGTCATCATTTAATATTATAGTATAACAACTAAGGAACACAATTTCAGAAAAACAGTGTTTGGCACCAGGAATAAGATGTATTTGATAATCAAATTGTCGAGGCAAATTGAGATGCGTAAATTTTGTATTTTCATTAATAAAAAGATTATATATTTCATTTTTTAAAGTTCCACAAGTTAAGTTCGAACCTTGATGCTTGAAAGTTCCAACTATCCTATCAATCGCATTTAAATCTAAATGTTTACAAAAACTGATATAATTAAATAAAAGTTTCTGATATAAAATTGTCGAAAAATCATTGCAATGAGCTTTTAATTTATTTTTTGATTCGTCTGATAAGTGTGAAATAACTACGTTAAATAATATTTTTATGTTTTCTTTAGCTAAGTATTTCCAAGGATTCCTCCATAAAATTGGAATAATTATTTCACAACATGTTTTATTTATCGAAAGGGATGAATAAAGAGTCTTTTTATCGTCTTGTAATTCTTCAAATATCAAATAAAGAACATCTTTATTTAGCTTGAACATTTTATCGAAAAAAATTTTTTTACTTTTTGAAATGCTGAACAAATTTGGCTTACTTATTGTAATACATAGCACGATTACGTATTAACATTATGTCACGAAAAAATCACATGAATGTTTATTACATTGTCGCACTGTAAGATTATCGCACGTCTGGAATGTGTGACAGGTTACGCCGATTACGCCGAAATGTTAATATATAGAATATCAAAATCGGTTCTTAAAATCATAATTCTGGCCAAAATTTTCTTAGTTCTGGCCAAATTCGTAATGCGGCCAAAATTGAAAAATTTCAAGGTTAAATGCTTAAATGTAATTAGTGTTGTCTGCAGTAAATAGTTGTAAGTCCAAAATCAAGTAATTATAATGGTTGTAAATCAGTATTATCATCTTTCACTTAATCACAGTAGCATAGTATTTGCAACCAAATTACAACTTATGTTTATAATATTACAATCCGCTTAGGTTGTAAATTGTAATTCGAATATAATAATTATTACTTACGGTACGCAACCTTAAATGTGATGCCGCATTTATGAAATGTAACGCTTCAAACCAAAAAGTGAAAAATAACCTTATTAGTCTTTTCTACGAATATATTGAAAAATATTTCATTTAATCTCTGTTATTGGAGTTGGATCTCCACTAGAAGTTTGTGTATCGAAAATAAAAAATAACGAGTTATTCTTTATTTTATTTTATTTTTTTTTGTTTTATTCTTTTTATATATCTTTTTTTAGATTTCGTTTGAACTAACTGTTTTTCTAGATATCAGACACTAGGTCCTTTCTTATAATTTAGAATTAAGAAAGATATTTTTGGACTTGTATTTTATGATGAAGGAATCATATCAATTATTTAACTTTATAAGTAATAAGTGGGAGTCTACCTATTTTTTTTTTCTTAAATAATTTTATTTTTATTTTTAATTTAGAGATACTTCAGGACTTTACTTCAAGTAATTTAGGTATGAGTTAGTCTTGCTTTTTTCTAATTAATTTTGTTTGCTATTTTCTGTGAACTTTTTTGGGACTTTTATGAAAAATAAAAGAATTCCATATGTCTTAAAAGACCTGAAATAATAGAATCAAGATCACATCGATAAAAGAGGATTATTCCTATTTTAAACTACACTATGATCCTAACCTAAAAATCTATGTCAGAATTTCAATGAACGTAGACGAAAAAAAGGATCCAAAAAAGGTTTTAAAGATCAGGGAGTATCGTTTCAAAGCCTAAAATAAAACAAAAAAAAATGAGGAAAGATGAAAATTAAAATAAAGAAAAATGAAATAAGCAGATATAATATCCCACCATTTCGAATCTTCACTTCCTATTTTAAATAACATCAGCAGAAATTTATTACCGTAAAGTTCGAACCTTCAGCCTAAAATAAAGTAAAAATAAACAATAAAACGAAAAATTAAAATAAGAAAATAAAAAAAAACGAATTAAAAAGACAATCTCACCCTGATCGATTCTAATTGAATCAAGATCAAAAATCAGAATCAAAAATTATCACATTTTTTGAAAAATGTGCCATTATATTATTTAACCTAAGAATCGTAGCTTGAAGATTATAGCCTAAAAAAAAGTAAAAACGAAAGTAAGTAAATGAAAAGTAAAGAGAAATAAAAAAAAAGCTTAAAGCTCACCCCAATTATTTCAAATTGAATCACAATAGCTTAAAATCGGGAAAAAGACAAATTAGAATTTATATATATATATATACAAAAAAAAAAATAAAAAAATAAAACAAAGAAAGATGAAAATAAAATAAAAAAAAAAAAAAGAGCCAAATAAAATTTCGACTTATCCTAATATTTATTTAAATTAATTAGTTTGATCGATAATAATTGCACAAAGCCGACTGGACGAGAATACTGTATCTTGCGACTGGTAGATTATGAAAAGATCTGTTACTTTTTATTCTTAATCATTAATATTTCCATTATATGGCTGGGCCAAATTTCAATATTTCTGCTAATACAACCATTATGTATACCAACGCCTATAAAAAAGAAAAAAGAAAATTAGCAGTAAGCATAGACCGAAAATAATACAAAATACAAGAATATATTGCTAACTAATAAAAATAAACGAATATTAATCATCATACAGAACAATAAAAACCTTTTTTTATAGTAAAAATTTGATTATTTGCATTTTACGTGAAAACTTCTTAAATAACTAACTATTTAAGCTTAGAAAAACGTTTTCTATGAAAAGGAATTTTTTTTTTTTTTTTTGACAGATTAATTAGTACGGGCGCAGCATAACACAAATTTCGTTTAATATATAAATTTTTTTACGTGTTACATGCGCAGTGACTGTTATCTTCAGTTATCAACTTTCGAGAATTTATAAACAGAAGTATTGTACATAATAATTATATGTTTATTATAAAAACTTGAACCAATTATTTTTATAAAGTAAATTATACTTTTAATCTAAACGAAAAAATAAAATTGTTCTGAATTAAAGATTTAATTAATGTTATACCTGTAAATTAAACTATAGCATACAAAAATAAATTTTTAGAATCCCCTTTACCATTCAAAATCCTTAAAAGTATTATATCTATTCAATTCATTAAATTCTTTAATAATTCCTATTGATTCATATTCTTCTATTAAATCAATTAAATCAACACTTCCATATAGCTCGAATTGTAATAACATAGAATTTCTACCCTTCCAATTATCAAAAAATAGCTTTAGTGATTCAAGATTAATTAATTCATCAGGAATAATTTTAAATTTAAATCTAAATAAATTTGTTGGTGATGATTCAGTTAAAATTTTGAATAGTTTATCCAAATAGGATGATACATCTGTGAGAAGAAAGTAAATTCCATATAAATATTTGCAACAAATAAATAATTGTTCTAATTCTAAAACATTTTCATTTCTGAACATTAATTTAAGATATTGAAGATTTGGACAATTTTGATAAATTGCCTGAATAATGCTTTTGTTGTCAACTTCATTATTAAATGTATCATCAATGCTTATTTCAGTAAGACTTCCATTTGTATTCACGATTAAACTTCTCAAAATATTTGTTTGAAAGTTTCTAGATTTTAAGATCCGTAAATTAATTAGAAATATATCTTCTAAATTATTCATTTGTATACTTCGATTTCTAAAATTTAATTCCAATCCTTTTAAGTTTACCAATGATGAAAGAATCTTTGTTGTAGGTGGTGATGTTATCTTAAAATATTGAATGGTATGCGCATGTTTCATCAATGAATTTTCGAGAACTTTACATAATTCATCAATATCTGAATTGTTAATCGTCGGATCAGAAAAAAATATTTTATTATCGATTATTAGACGAACATCAACTAATTTTTTAGAGGCTTCTATTAACTTAGTAATACCATAATTGGTATCTTTCTTTTCGACAAATATTTCCAGTACTTCAATTGAATGGCATATTTCTGTTAATCCAGTTATAATTTCATCGTTTATTAAAGTATAACAACTAAGAAACACAATTTCTGAAAGACTGTGTTTTGCTTCTGGGATAAGATGCACCTGAGATTCGGAATCTTGCGGTAAATAAAGATGGGTAAATTTCGTATCTACATTAATAAAAGCTTTTAATATTTCCATTACAACAGACAACTTTGTACTCTTACATTTCGAATAACAAACTTGTGTTAAGTAACTGCTGTTCATACTCATATTACTATTCATATACATTATTCTACTAATCGCAACTAAATCTAAATGTTTACAAAAGCTGAAATAATTAAATAAAAGTTTCTTATATAAACTAGTAGAAAAATCAATGCCATAAAATTTTAAATTATTTTTTAATTCGTCTGATAGGTGTGAAATAATTACGTTATATAGTAAGTTTTCACTTCTAGGCGTTAAATATTTCCAAGGATTTCTCCATAAAATTGGAATAATAGTTTCACACCATGTTTTGTTAACTAAAAGGGATGTATAAAGGGTATTTTTATCATCGTGTAATTTTTCAAATATCAAATAAAGAATGTCTCTATTTAGCTTGGACATTTTACCGAAAAAATTTTGAATTATGAACAAATGGTCTACTTACGTTATATAAAAATGCTTTTGACACATTGTACGACTACGCACCACATTTTACCCCGTAATTTTAGGGGTTCTGAATTTGCAGTTCCGATGATCGGCAGCCAAGAAATTATGGGGAAAACAAAAAATTGCGAATCATATTATAAAAAAGGAAAGAATAATAAGACAAAAAGAAGAAAGATAAGGATATGAATTAAAGATATTTGAAATAGGTATAGTATAGATAATAAATTAGGTAAGAATAAATCAAATTAAGGGGAGATATTGCGAAACGGAAAAGTGTCGAAGATCATTAAATTTCCGAAAAGTCTCACAACTGATCAAACTGAGAATAGTACCAGCCGGCTCAATAAAGAACCGTTTGAAGTTAGCCTGTAACACGACCTTGAAATTAAAAATAAGTCATTATGTAAGATTGGTCTAAAAAATTTGAAAACTGGCACAAATAAAGCTAAAAAATGACAAGAAATACAAGGGAAGACGAGAAAGGAAAAAGATTCAAGAAAATAAGTAATATTTTCATAACTATGTCAATAAGGTTCTATTATATAATCTTGAAGATCAGAATCCGTAACTCAAGCCTGATGTTCACAATCCTGACGATCCAAGAATCCCGAAAATTCAAAATCCTGAATATTCATTATCCCGACTAAATATTAAAAAAAAAAAAATTAATTAATATAATGAAAATATTAGTTTTTGCGAAAGTATCTAAACCATACATAACTGATAATAATAAAAGATATTAATTTGTGAAGTATTAATACTAGTCAGATTAAGATGAAGTCGTGACCGACTTGTGATTAGTCAGAGAAAGAGTTAATCGTATGTTGGGATATTCAGCAGATCGTTGATCGTTAATAAATCGCAATGTCATCGACATCAGCATCTGTTATGTAATAGATCGTAACATCGCCATAACGAATTACTTAATAAATCGTTAATCAACATACTGTAACAGGTTGTGTAATAAAACTAACAAATCAGTAATAAATTGCAGAATACTCTTATCGACGTAGTAACCTAACCACATTACCACATTGTAGAACGAATCTAATTATGTTATAAAAGCATTTATAATAAATCTTAATCATTTTGTGGCCAAATCGTAGTGAAACATTACTCATATACAGTATAAATTGAACACTAGACAAACTGGGCCGGCAAATTTTAATTAAAAAAAAAGACCCGGCCGGCAGATTTTTTTGGGAAACCCGGATTTTCTTAATTCTGGCCAAAATCGCCTAATTCTGACCGAAATTAAGCTTGCCGCAAATTTCTAATTTCGGATCTGACTTGAAAATCAATATTATTTATTTTAAGTTCATATACGAGTTGTTTTTTTTTTTTTATTCAAACACTATGTTTTTTATAATAAAACTTTTAATTTAATTTTTTCTTTGTTTTTTCTTACATATATTAAAAACCAGTCCGGCCTGGGCCGGGCGGGCCGGCACATGATACACTGTTTTTAAATACGGGCCGGGCCGGGCCGGGTCGGGCCTCAAAATATGGCCAACAATTGCAATAATTATAAAATTGTACTTGAAATGATTATATCACAATAACTAGAATATGCGCTTATTTAGGGGACTTCGTCCCCTATGATATATAAGCATACATGCTGCAACAGTATTAATATCTTGTTAATAATTGTTTTTAAGTAAAAAAGTGATATTAATATTTTTTGCTAGTCATTTTAGTAAAAAACAATATCTGATATTGATACTTTTTATGGTGTACCATTGAGATCAAAAGTGCCAAAATTATGAAAATCAATTTTTGAAATTTCGTAAAAGGAAAATTTCCTTATAAAGGAATTTTCCTTTAAAGGAAATCTTCCTTTTATGGTGATTTTACGTTATACAAACTTACAAATAAGGATTTTTGTGTAATATTAGTGTAATACAAACTCCTTTTTTGGAAGTTTGTGTAATGTAAATCTGTATTTAAAAAGGAAATTTTCCTTTAAAGAAAATTTCAAAATCAAAAATTCAATTTTTGAATTTTTAATTTTCAAATTTTGATTTTTCATTTTTCGAATTTTTGAAATTTCAAAATTTTCAAATTTATTTCCTTATAAGGAAAATTTTCTTTTATGTATAATGCTTATTTTCAGCATTTAATGGTGTGTCTAATAAAACTTGGAAATTTTTTAGGGAATATGATAATTAGGTTAAACTATCAATAATTGTCAGTATTATTAAAATTAGTGTTCTGATCAGACGGTTACCTTATCCGTCTGACCCATCTGACCTGAAGTAATTTTGTCTGTTATTACTATTATAATAAAAAAAAAGCTTATATTACTATTATAAAATATGATAAGAAGTATTAAATTAAAAGTGTTTTGTGATTTTACGTTAAAAATGCCAAAACACCTTTTTTTTGCATTTAATCTAGCTAATTCACACAAAAAAAGTTTAAGATTTGGCTTTATCAGGTTTACTAAAGTAATTAGAAAAAAAATGTCAAATACATTCTTTACTTTTTTTTTAGAGCGTTTAATTTAAAAAAAGTATGATAAATACTTTTTTTAAGCATTTGATTTTTAAAAAGAAAATGCTAATTGGATTTTTTTTAAGCGTTTAATTAAAAAACTTTTTTTTTAAAGTGTTTATAATTAAAAAAATGCTAATACTTTTTCTTTAAAGCGTTAAAAAAAATGCCAAGTATTTTTTTTAAAGCGTTTAATAAAAAAAATGCTAAATTCTTTTTTAAAAGCATTTATATTTAAAAAAGAAAATGCTAAATATGCGTTTTAACTTTTTTTTAAAGCATTTTTTTATTTAACATTTTTTTTTTAAATTTTGATCTAAAAAACATTTTTTTAAGCGTTTAAATTTAAAAAAAATGCTAAAAAATCATTTATTTTAAGCGTTTAATAAAAATAACATTTTTTTTTAATGTGATTAAACCAAAAAAAATGTTAAACCTTTTTTTAAAGCGTTTAATTTAAAAAAAATGCTAAAAAATCATTTTTTTTAAGCGTTAAGTTAAAAAAAACTAAATACGCATTTTAACTTTTTTTTAAGCGTATAATTTAAAAAAAATGCCAAAGACAACTTTTTTAAAGCGTTTAATTTAAAAAAACGTTTTTTTTAAGTGTTTAAAGGCATTTAATTAAAAAAATTAACCCATGTTTTAATGTTTTTAATTAAATTGGTAAAAAAAAGCCTCAGCTTTTTTTTGCATTGAGGCTTTTTTTTGCATTAATTACTAAGAAAAAACATTTCAGCATTTTTTTATGAAAACAAAATGCAGAAATATTTCTTTACAATCATTTAGTGTCAGCGTTTGCTTTTTTAACTTTGGGTTAAACGGTCAACCCGATAAAATTACCATGTCACATGATTTAAGGATTATTGGTAGGTTTGTTAAAAAATTTTTTAGCCACACTATTAAATGCTGAGAATAAGCACCATACATAAAAGGAAATTTTCCTTTAAAGGAAAATTCCCTTATAAGGAAAATTTCCTTTTTTGAATGTTTAAAAAATCGATTTTCAAAAATTCCAAAAAATTGAAAATTGATTTTCATAATTTTGGCACTTTTGGCCCAAACGGTACACCGTAGCTTTTTTTATTAATCGTTTTAATAAAAACATTTTGACATTTTTTTAAAATATCAATTATTTTTACTTAAAATCTCATCCGATAAATAAGTATTATTTTTATCAAAAATGATAAAAAATAATTAATTTTATTTTGTTAAAAATGATTTTAACAAATGCTCTTTTAGCTTTTTTTTTTTATTAAAATAACTTAATAAAAAGGTGGAGATTGTTTTTTTTTATTAAAAAATTACTGTCAATGAAGCAATTTTTTTGCTACATTATTAATAAAAACATTTTTTTTAATTATAGAAGTAAATAATTAAAAAAAAAATATTATTTTATTTTTTTTTAACATTTGTTTATTAAACCGGATAATAAAAAAATCAATTTAATTTTTTTTAATGGTTTATTAAATCTCAAACCAGATAACCAAGAAAAATTGTTTTCTTTTATGTCTTTTAAACTAACTATTTATTAAAACAATTAACTGTTTTTTCCATTAAAATGATTAATAAAAAAAATCATTGTTTTAATAAAAAAAAACAAACCCATTTTTTAACATTTTAATGTTATTTTGATAAAAAAAAATTAACAATTTTCAGTATTTTTCTTTGATTTGTTTTGATAAAAAAAATGTTAAGTTTTTTTATTAAACGATTTAGGAAAAAATGATTTCCATATTAAATGACAGAAAAAAATGGCCAAATTCATTTTTTTATTAGATGACCAATAAAAAATTGGTTTTTTTAAAACAATTAATACCATGAAGATTGTACTTTGGTCCTGGAATAATTGCAAATGAAAAATGAGATCCTTTTTTTTGTTAAACCGATTAAAAAAAATCATTTTTTTGTCATTTTTAAAGTATTTAATTTGAAAAAAATGGCCTGAAGTTAGAAAAACATTTTTTGGCATTTTTTTTTAAATTAATCACTTTAAAAAATGCATTTAGTATTTTTTTTAAATTAAACTCTTTAAAAAATGCTAACTTTTGAAAAATTAAATGCCTAAAAGAAACACATTTTAGCATTCTTTTTTTTAAAAAAATTAAACGCCTTAACAGAACTTATTTTTTTTTAATTTAAACGCTTAACACTTAAAAGAAAGTGGTATTTTTTTTAAAAAATAAAAAAAAAATTAAATGCCTTAAATATTTTAGTATTTTTTTTAAAAATTTTTTTTAAAAAAATAAAACGCTTTTAAAAAACACATTTTTTTTAGCAATTTTTTTAATTAAACGCTTAAAAAAGCAATTTTTTTAATTAAATGCTTAAAAAAAGCAATTTTTTTAATTTAAATGCTTAACGCTGTCATACTAAGAGCCTGTAAGGTTGTCTATATTTACGTTGCCACCTCTTGGATGAAATATAAAAGAACAAAATCATGCTTGGTTTATTAGTACACAAAAGGTTAGTAACGAACAAAATTTCTACATATCTAAAAATAAAGTTAATAACGAACAAGAACATAACAAAAATAATACAACGATTCATTCAATAATATAATAACATTAATAACAAGGTAAAAATTTATACTTGATATTATTTCAATATTTCATTCTTCATTTAAAGGATACTATCTAATTTATTTTTAAAAAAAGTTTTTAACAAGAAAAATTAATTCTTTATCGTACTTCTGAATTTAATCATTTTCCTTTCATGAATTGATTACAAGTTTATTAATTAAAAGAAATTTTCTAAACTAAAAATTAATTTTCAAATTCCATTTCTGCATAATTTCACCCCTCCCGTTACTTCTTCTTCTATTCCTTCTAAATTTTGTTTAAGCAGAGTTTTCCCTTCTTTATTCCTTATTATTATATACGAAGCTAGAACTTGAAAAAGCTCCGTTTGTAAATGCATCTCAAGATTAATTTATAGATAATTTTTCTGCATATTTTCCTTCAATTTTTCTTAATAATTGTCCTTTTCTTCCATTTCCAAGTGAATGATTTAATGGTGAATAATTGAAAGATTCAATAATTAAAAATGAATCATAATTTGTCATGCTTGGCATTTCTTGGTGGAATATTTTCCATTAGAATTTATTTCAAAGATTGTAAGAGAAAAATATTTTTTTCTCTAAAATCCATTTTCTTGTTTTCTAAATATGGTGGTTCATTATCGGAGATCAGAATTATTACATCATTTAAAAGGATCCAGAATTTTATTCCTCCATTTTCCTTCAAAACTATCTATTTTCCTTCCTAACTATTCTATCTTTTCTATTTCTAAAAATAAACAAATAATTAAAAATAAAAATAAACAAATAAAAGAAAGTAAACTAAACTATTTTAGATAAACTATTTTAAGGATAAACTGAACTATAAATAATTTGTATTACTATTCAGTTATATCATGTGTTCTTGTATTACTATTCGGTTATATTATATGTTCTTGTATTACTATTCAGTTTTGTACTGTGTTTTGGCTAATAATTCTTCCATTGGATAAAAATTTATCCATTTCCTTCAGATGGTAATTCTTCCATTCCTTTCAGATAATAATTTAACCTTCAGCTAATAATTTTTCCTTTAGGCTAAAATTTATCTGATAGTCATTTCGTCACTACAAACTATCGTCACCCTGAAAAAATTGTGTCCCATAATTTTCCAATAAGATTTCTTTGTCGTGGTATTTTTTCAATAAGTTTCCATTTACTGGTGTCCTTATAATTCGTCTATCTATTTCTTTAATTTTGTATGATCCATTCAATAAAATCTCATGAATAAAATAAGGTCCTTTCCATTTTTCTTTCAGTTTTCCTGACCATTGTTTATCTTTGGCTGCGTCATATTTTAGAACTTTTTCTCCTATTTGATAGATTTCTTTTCTCTTATTCTTCTTATCATAATAATCCTTTTGTTTATGTTGTGATTCTTCAATATTAATTTCTGCCTATTCCCTGGTATTTGGTAACTCTTCTATTAATTGATAAATTCTTATTTCTTCATTATTTTCTTCTTTCGTTTCATCTATTGGTAATCTTGCTTCTCTTTCATAAGTTAAGTAAAATGGTTTAACTTTGCTTGAACTATGTTTCTTTATTCTATATGCAAATAATACCGGTGGTATTTTCCTATCCCAATCATTATTTTCTATGGAAAACCGTTCTATGTCAAAAGTCTGCTGATTTTCAACAGGCCCCCTGTGATTTTTAGCAGGGAGTCTGCTGTTTTACAGCACACCCCCCGCTGTTTTCTGCAGGTGCCTCTGCTGTTTTACAGCAGGTCCCCTGCTGTTATTGTAGCAGGTGATGTGTGGTACAAACAAATCAGCACAAAACTGCCTTTTGCAATAGTTTTACCAACCGGTTGGAAAATGATAACTAAATTTAGTAATTTATGGATAAATTTGGAAATTTTTGCAGACCTTCTGGTTTGTAGGATAAAAATTCAATTTTACCACAAAAATATTGAACTTTACTTGGAATTAATTCTAGGCAAATAAATTAAATTTAAAAGCCATTTTATAAGTATAGAAATATTATTAAATTTAATTATAAGCAGAAAATAAACATACAATTAGTAAATTCTTAAGAAAAATGAATTCATGTTGCATTATGTGATATGATTTTTCTAAAATTAAAAGAGAATCTACCAATTGTACAATGACATTTATTTTCTGCTAACTAAATTTAACACTATTTCAATATTTTATGAAATGTCTAATGTCTTTTGAATTTAAATTTAAAAAAATTTGTTTATCTAACATTAATTTTTAAATGAAGTTTTGTTCAATGTTTTTATGATAAAATTGAATTTTTATCCTACAATTAAAAGATCCGCAAAAATTTCCAAATTTATTCATGAACTACTAAATTTAGTTATAATTTTCCAACCGGTTGGTAAAACTATTGCAAAAGGCAGTTTGTTTGTACAACCCATCACCTGCTGCAATAACAGCAGGGGACCTGCTGTAAAATAACGGGGCACCTGCAGAAAACAGCAGGGGGTGTGCTGTAAAACAGCAGACTCCCTGCTAAAAATCACAGGGGGTCTGTTGAAAATCAGCAGACTTTTGACATAGAACGGTTTGCCATAATTTTCGCTTAATTTTGCTAATGATTCGCATAGTATTTAGTTGAATCTTTCTACTAATCCATTCATTTGTGGATGATAACTTGTAGAGAATTTATATTTAACATTAAATTTTTCCATTAATTCTTCTATAAGTCTGTTTTTGAAATGCGATCCTTTATCACTAATTATTTTTTGTGGTGTCCTATGTTTACATATTATTTCTTCATAGATAAATTCTGCTACCACCTCTGCATTATCCTTTTCACTGCTTTAGCTTTAGGCCATTTTGTAAAATAATCCATTGCTACTATAATATATCTATTTCCTTTCTTTGTAACTGGTAATGGTCCTACGAAATCTATTCCTATTTGATAAAATGGTTCTTTCACTTTAATTGGATATAATTCATTTCTTCCTATGGGTTTTCCTCTTTTTTGACAATTATCACAAGATTTTACATATAATTCTATATCCTTAAACATTCCTTTCCAATAATATTTTTCTCTGATTTTATTATATGTTGCCTTAATTCCAAAATGTGCTGATAATTCATAATCGTGCATCATATACATTAATCCCTCAAATTCAAAGCTTCTGATAACTAATAATCTCTTATCCTTTTTAATTTTATATAACCTATCATTATTTAATTCATACTTCTTTTCTTTATCTATATTTTCTATTATTTTCTGATAATCTTTTTCATTCATTTTGATAATTTTTGTATTTCTTCATATACTCTTTTCCAACTTTCTTTATTATTCTCAATCTCAATTTGTTTATACTTTTCTGTTTTTTTCGTATAAATTTTGGTATAATCTAAATGATTCAGCCATACTTTTATAAGATTTTTCATCCATCATTTTGTAAGATGCATTCTTCATTTGACTCTCTCTTTTCTCATAATTGTTCCAGCAATCTTTATTTTCCAAAAATATCACTATCACGTTATCTATTATATGTTTGTACTTGAATATTTCTTTTTCCATTAAATAATTCTTATATGATGAAATAAGTCCCCTATCTAACTCTGGTATCTTCTGATAATAATATTCACTATATGGTGACTTATCTATTATTATCCATTTTTCATTTTCATATTCTACTAATCTTCTATTTATCTGTTCAACGCATTCTTTCCTGAATAACCATTCATATTCTTTTGTTTCTTTTGTAAATCTTTCATCATCTTCTCTTTTTCTTTTAAAGGTGTTATATCTCACTTTTTCTTCGTTTTTCTCAAATTCTTTAATTATGTTCTTCACTACAGTAGTTTTTCCAGTCCAATCTACTCCATCAATGATTATCAATTTTGGTTTTTCTTCTAATTCTAATTCTTTTAATAACTTCTTTTCTAATTCCTTCCCTATATTCATCAACAATATTTCTTTCTTATTATATACTTGTAAAGTTCCATCTAATTCTTGAATCTTAAACATTTTATTTTCAATCTGAAAGTTTATCGTTATAAAATTCCTTTGTATTTATATCATTTTCACTAATTAATCTGGATAACGTATCCACATTCTTATTTTCCTTTCCTGCTCTATATACTATTTCAAAATCATATTGTTGTAATTCCATTACCCATCTTGCTCTTTTTCCTTTTGTGACTTTTGTATTCATTAATCCTTTTAATGCGGCGTAATCTGTTACTACCCTAAATTTTCTTCCTGCTAAAAACTTATGAAAATGTTGTACTGCCCATATTACTGCTAAACATTCTAATTCTGTTATTCCATATTTCATCTGTGTTTCATTCAATGTTTTACTTGCATATGCTATAACAATTTCCTTATTCTCTTCATTTAATTGTGCTAATACTGCTCCTAATCCATAGCCTGATATATCTGTCATTAATATGTACTCCTTTTCGAAATTTGGGTGTTGTAATATTGGGTAATTCATCAATTTTTCTTTCAATAACTCAAATGTTTCTTCATATTCTTTCTTCCATTCTACTTTTCTACACGATTTCTTATGTCCTCTTGCATTACATTTTCCTATTGCTTCCTCTTTTTTTACTAATTTTATCAATGGTCTTGCTGTTTTTGCAAAATCCTTTATAAATTTTCTATAATAGGAACATAATCCCAACATTGCTCTTACATCATGTGTACATTTTGGCATCTGTAAATTCTCAATATTTCTTTTATCTGGTTTAATCCATCTCTTCCTACTTCGTGGTCAAGAAATTCTATATTTCTTTCTCCAAATTTACATTTCTTTAACTTCAATGTTAATCCTGAATTTCTTATTCTTCTTAATACTTCTTTAATATGCTTTAAATGGTCCTTAAAATTTTCTGAATATATCCTTATATCATCTATATAAACTACTACGTACTTGTTTATACATCCCTTTAATATTTTATCTATCATTCTTTGAAATGTTCCTGGTGCATTCTTTAATCCGAATAGCATTACATGAGGAGGGGCTTTTCATAAGATTAAACAGATGTTGTATATACGATACATATGTACCATAATGTACATATGTACATCTGTAACTTAGTATATCATTATAAAAAAAAAATAGGAAATTTTTTTTTTTTATAGGATTTTTTTTTATAGGGGAAAAAAGTTGAAAAAGATTCAGAAAGGTCCCTATATATATAAAATTATAGTCACGTGAATCATATGATATAACAACAATACAATTGCAGCTGCACTGCCGCAGTTTAATTAAGCTTTTTTTTCTAAATAAATTTAAGCTGTTTTTCAAGTTTCCTCTTTCTTTCTTCCTTTTCTCTTTAGTTCTTCCCCTTTCCTTCTCTCTCGTAACTTTTTTTTACCTCTTTTTTACTTTCTTTACCCATCTTTTGACTTTCTTTTACCCTTTATGATTCTTTACTTTATCTTTCATTTATGCCTCTTTTATCCTCTTTCCTCCTTCTATTTTGTCTTCTTCTTTCCCACTTTCCTTTCCTTCTACATAAATAATCATTAACTACTTTCTTAGACGCATGTGAGTATTATTGTTTTAAAAATTTTTTTTATATCATTTATTCAGATATTTTTTATTGTTTCATTTATTAACTCTGCCTTTCATTTTTTTGTAGGCTTTGGCTCCTTTTTTTCTTTAAATTTTGATGATTCTCTCAGGTTTTAATGGCAAGTACACTTGCAACAGATTATTTTCCTGACAGTAAAGAAGAACTTTATGAAAACAAACCAAGTGATCTTCCTTTTATTTCAATAAATTATAACTGAGATCATTGTATTTCTGGACATGTAGAGTTTTGGTAAGAAAATATACGATTTTATTTTTTTTTTGAATTCATTTTTTACAAAACATTTTACGAACATTTCTATTCTTTTTTTCTAGACGGCCAGGGTTTTTGAACACGTAGAAATTTGGTAAAAGAAAATCCAATTTTATTTTTTTTTAAATTTATTTTTTACGAAACATTTTACTAACATTTTTATACTTTTTTTCTAGATGGCTAGAGTTTTTAAACACGTAAAAATTCAGTAAGAAAATATCTGACTTTATGCTTTTTTTTAAATTTATTTTTTACAAAACGTTTACTAATGTCTCTATTCTTTTTTTCTAAATGGCCAGGGTTTTTGGACGTGTAAAGTTTTGGTAAGAGAAAATTGAATTTTATTTTTTATTGAATTTACAGTATTTTTTATGAAACGTTTTGCTAATAACATTTCTGTACTTATTTTTTTCTAGGCGGTTGAGTATTTTGGAGCATATAAAGCAATTCAAATGTGGATCAGATAGAGGATTACAATGTTGTGTGGATTTAAAATGTTAGTAAAGTTGTGATAACGGTTAGTCCTATTTAGGACTAAAATATTTAGAGCGGAAGGGCATTGCTCAGGTGAATGATTTTTCCTGTTGCAAATATGGCAAAGGGAGATTACTTCAGGGAGTGATGCATTGAATTTTGGATAGAAAAACTGAAATATTTTTTGATTTTGATTTTTAAAGAAATGTTTTACTAATGTTTCTATTATCTTATTTTTTTTAGGCGGTCGGGTATTTGGATGTGTTGAATTTTGATAAGAAAATCTAAAATATTTTTTGATTTTAATTTTTAAAGAAACATTTTACTAATGTTTCAAATTTATATTTTTTTTTAGGTGACCAGTTCTTTGGATGCGTTGAATTTTGGTAAGAAAAACTGAAATATATATATTTTTTTGATTTTAATTTTGACAAAACATTTTACTAGCATTATTTTCATGCTTTTTTTTAGATGGTCAGTTTCAATTTCAAAGTTTTAGAATACCTTTCAGCTTTGATTTGCAGGTGAGTTTTGAAAAAAAATTTTGAAACTTCATTTAAAAACCATTTTTTATTAACTTTTATTGATTTTTATTTTTTAGGACTTCAATTTTGTTTAAAAATTTGATTATAGTAGGTCTTCAATCTGGCTTTGACTTCGTTATCAAAATCAGAAGAGCAAATCTGTGGGTTTTCACATTGTCAGTCTGTGGGTTTTCACATTATCGGGCATTTGTATTGGAAAATGTGGTTGGTGGATACTTTGATTACAAATTTAACTATTGGAGATTTACTATGTTTATTTGATTTCAAAATATCTTTTATTATAGTGTTATAGTATTTTTATTAATATTTGCAAAATGATTGTAAACAATTAAAAAATAATTTGAAATCCATTACAATTATATTATAAATTCATTATAAATTCATTATAAATTTATTATAAAGCATTTTGAAACTGTTACAAATAATTACAAAATGATTACAAAACTATTGTAGTTTATCTGACATTATTTTGTAATGAAATTATAAGCCTAGATAACATGGTTGATACAATGTATTAAATCTATATAAAAATAACATTGTAGTTATATCAAAAGCATATCAAAAAAATTGATATTTTTAGTAAAGTTTGCCGCTCATCTTTGACTGAAGTTCCTTTTAATAAGTGCTTTTCTAATTCCACTGTGAATAGTGATTCTCATCTTTTCTTTTCTCTTTTCTTAACTTTTTTCATTACTTTTATTTCTCTTGTATGATTTACTCCTATTCTTTTACTTAAAATTCTTCCTATTTTTTTGCTTACAACTTTTGATTTAATTATACATATATATAATAGGCTATTTTACTTTTTCATAAATATAAATTTAATATTCATGGTTTATATCCTAAATCCTTATCCTTTTTTTATACCCCAATAGTTCAGTCATTAATCTTCAAATGACAGTTCATCCCATGCAGTTTTAACCAATTCAGCTCTGAACTACTTTTTTTTATTGTTTCCTTATTATTCCTTTGTATCATTCTTACCTTAATAACTTTATCTGGTACATCTCTCTATTAATTACTTTTATTCTTCTTAATATTGCTCTTCCCCTCTTTTTTCTAATAACAAATTTTTTTCTACTCTTTTTTTTACATTTATAAACTTTTAATTTTTTTGTATTAATTTTTTATATATCCTTATCTGAATTTATCAAATCCTTACCCTTGTTAATATCCGAATAGTTTAATCATTAATCTTTAAATGATAGTTCATCCATGCGGTTTTAACCAATTTGGCTCTGAACTACTTTTTTATTGTTTCCTCATTGCTCCTCTGTACCATTCTTGCCTTAATAACTTTATCTGGTACATCTTTTGATTAATTACTTTTATTCTTCTTAATATTGATTGCTCTTTCCCTTTCTTCTAATAACAAATTTTTTCTACTCTTTTTTTTCACATTTATAAACTTTAATTTTTTTTTTGTATTAATTTTTTTATATATACTCTTATCTAAATTATCAAATCTTTACCCTTGTTAATATCCCAATAGTTCAGTTGTTAATCTTTAAACAATAGTTCATCCTACGCGGTTTTAACCAATCTGGCTCTGAACTACTATTTTATCATTTCCTTATCATTCCTTTGTACCATTCTTACCTTAATAACTTTATTTGGTACATCTATTTTTTTATTTACTTTTTATATCAATTTGTAAATATATGGGGTGGATTTATTTATTTGAACATATGGCGGTTTAATAATCAACAAATATGAGTGGATTTCAAATAATTTTAATGGTCGTATCATCTACTATATTTACCAATAATCAACGGTATATACCAACTAATTTTTGTTATTTTTATTATTTAAAACTATTTTTCTAATTTCTAATTACTGCTTTTTTTATTTAGACAATTATTAAAAAGTTTATTGCATTTTCTCCAACCATAATTCATCAGTTTTGAAAATCACAAATTATTTTAAGAAATATACAGCCCTATAATTGTTTTTACTATATAATCATAGAAACATGAAATAAAAGACAAACCCTAATCAAAAGTTGAATATTAGGGAATAATATTCAAAAATATTGTTTAAAATCCAAGTGAAAGACACAATAATTCAAGAATGAAATCACTCAAGAATCAGAATCACTATACTACAGTGGAAAGCAAGTGAAATTTATTTGTTAATATTTTAAAAAAAATCATATTACACATTATTCTAACTAATTACAGAAAATCAAATTAAGTGTTTGTGAAAAATTAACAAAATGGTTTTGATTTAAAACAAGTTTGGTTATCAAGTTCCAAATGCATTTTCTTGTAGATAAAGGAGACGCATTATGTGAAAACAAATAGGGCAGATATTACTAAACAAAAAAACAAATGACCATTAAATGGAATTAATAGACAGAAAAATAGGTGGAAAGAAAAAGTAATCATAAATTTAAAATAGATTCTTTGAAGTTTTTATTAGATTAGTATTAGGTTAAAAAATTTATGGACAAAAAAAATACTACTCATAACAATAGAAAATGCTATTCTTAGAGAATAAGCAATTTAGAATAATCATTTTTTAAAAAAAAAATACAGAAATTTAAAATAAAATAATCTATGATACTTGTATGTATTATCAAATCATTAATTTAGCGAAAAATCTCTTATAATTTAATTGTGATTGTTTAACAATCAGAAAATCTTATTTATATTTAAATAAAGCTTCAATGATATATTAAATATTAATAGAATAAAAGTCCTTTTATTTATTTTTTTAAAAAAAAACACTAAATATTTGAAAATATTGAATCTAACTTTCAATAATTGATATATCATTGACACATTATTACTAATAATTACTTTATTATTAATCGCTCTAAATTTAAATGTTTACAAAATCTGATATAATTAAATAAAGGTTTTTGAGACGTAAAAAACCCAAATTAAATTATGATTCGTCCGATAGGTTTGAAATAATTACGTTAAACAAGGAGTTTATATTTCCATTAGTTAAGTACTTCCAAGGATTTCTCCATAAAGTTGGAAGAATTACTTCGCAGCATATTTTATTAACTAATAGGGATGAATAAAGGGCCTTTTTATCGTTTGCAATTCATAGAATATCTCCATTTAATTTGAACATTATAAAATAATTTCTTTGACATATTATTCGTATTTATATGCTTGTGAAACATTGTACTATTACGTATGTGGCAACGTCACTTAATCACTTGGTGAATTTATTAGTTTTCAATAATAATTATTTAGTTACTTTTATGTCTTCTTTATCTTTGTTAGCTTTAAATTTGCTATACTCAATTAAAAAAAAAAGATGGAAATCCTACTCAGAAGAATTATTTAACACGCATAACAAATTTTGCGAATTTATTTTTCGTCAAAAGTAGAATTTTTTATAGTGAATTATAATGATGATTTTATTATTCATTTATTTTTTTTTTTTTTGAGTTTATGGAAATGATTCTCATTTGAATTAACCAAAAGACCAAATCAGGATTAGTTAATTTATATAAAAATATTGGAATAAATATATAAAAATATTCTCCTTCTATTAAGCTATATCATATTGTAAATTACTCCCCTAATGAAAACCAATTTCTTGTTATAATCTAAGATAAAATGTTATTACCAAATTATTTTCTACAAGACTGAGAATATGAAATGAAGGTAGTTGAAGCATTTACCGCACTGACCTATAAAATTTCTGAGTATCTGCGTTTATAAGTTCCGAAAATATAATATATTTTACTGGAATTTACTAAACACTATCTGCTATTTGGAATTATGTATTAAATAACTTTATTATATATAAGATACTGCTCACTAACTAAAAGATAAGTATAATAAAATAGTAATTCTGAAAAGTTGCTCTGTAAAAATATATTCTTCATTAAATTATAGCTAATAATAAATCATATGCTTATAATATATTATAAAGTTCTTTCACCATTCAAAATCTCCAAAATGAAAATTTCCATGTAAATTATCAAACTTCCTAATAATTTCTTCCTTTTTATATTCTTCTATTAAATCAATTAAGTCAGCACATCCATATGGATCAAATTGTAATAATATTGGATTTCTACCCCTCCAATTATCAAGAAATAGTTTTATTGATTCAGGCATAATTTTCTCATGTGAAAGAACGTCATTAAATTTAAATTTAATTAAATTAGTTGGTGATGATATTGTTAACATTCTGAATAGTTCATCCCAATCAAAAGTTTCTATTGCAAAAAAATATAATCCATTTAAATACTGACAATTAATTAATAATTGTTCTAATTCTAAAATACTTTCATTTCTAAACATTAATTTAAGATACTTAAGATTTGGACAATATTGATAAATGGCCTGAACAATACTTTTATTATCAATTTCACTATGAGGTATATCATTAATGCTTATTTTAATAAGGCTTCCATTTGTATTTGCAAATAAATTCCTTAAAACTTGGACTCGAACTACATTAGATTTTAAAATTTGTAATGATGGTAGAAATATATTTTCTAAATTATTTAATTTTATATTCTGATTATTAACACTTAATTCCAATTCCTTTAAATTTACCAATGATGAAAGAATTTCCGTTGTAGGTGGTGTGGTCATCTTAAAGTATTGTATGGTATTTGCATGATATTTCATCAACGAATTTTCAAGAATTGTATGAAATCTGACATCAATATTTGAATAGTTGATAAAAAAATCATAACCAATTACATAATTGGTTATCAAACGAACATCAATTAATGTTTTAGAGGCATTAATTAACTTGATAACACCATAATTGTTTTTTTCCGTTTCGATAAAAAGTTCTAATTCTTTAATTGATTGGCATACTTCAGCCAGTCCAATCAAAATTTTATCATTGATTCTAGTATAACAACTAAGAAATACGATGTCCGAAAAACACTGCTTAGCTCCAGGAATACGATATATTTGATAATCAAATCGTTGAGGTAAATAAAGGTGTGTAAATTTTGTATTTTCATTAATCAAAAGATTGAATATTTCATTTTTAATAATTGATATATTACTTTTATATTTTGAATAATTATTATTAATTATGTTATTAATCATATTTAAATTTAAATATTTACAAAAACTGATATAATTAAATAAAAGTTTTTGATATGAAATTATCAACAAATCAACTCCTTGAATTTTTAAATTATTTATTGATTCATCAGATAGATGTGAAATAATTATGTTAAATAATAAATTCTTACTTTCATTATTCGTTAAATACTTCCAAGGATTTCTCCATAGAATTGGAATTATCATTTCACAACATATTTTATTGACTAAAAGTGATGAATAAAGGGTTTTTTTATTATCACACAATTGTTCGAATATCAAATAAAGAATATCTCTATTTAGCTTGGGCATATTTGCAAAAAAAAATTTTTTTTTTTTTTTTTGTTCTTTTTTTTCTTTTTTTTTTAAAAAAAAATTTGTTTTACAAAAATGTGCTTGTGACACATTGTACGATTACGTCTCAGAAAAGCACGTGATTATTGGCACGCACTGTCGCACCGGCATAAAGATTATTTTCATTCTTTAAAGATTTCTTTTTTTTTAAAAAAAAAAAAATTGTAAAATATTATACCCTTTATTTTAAAAAATTGTATTTGTATTACATGAATATTATACCATCAAGAATAAAGCTCTGCAACATAGTAATAAATAAATTTCTAATTAATTAAAATTGTTTTACCATTCAAAATCTTCAAAAATATAATTTTTATACACATCATCAAACTTTTTAATAACTCCATCAGACTTATATTTTAAAATTAAATTGGTTAAATAACCATTTCCATGTGAATCAAGTTGTAATAACATAGGATGTCTACCTTTCCAGTTATCAAAAAATAATTTTAAGGAATCTAGATTAAATGGTTCATAAGGACGAATATTATTAAATTTAAATTTGAACAAACTTTTTGATGATGATAGAGTTAACACTCCGAATAATTTATCAAAATCACATGCACTTTCGTTAAGAAAATAAAACCCACTTAAATACTGACAATTAGTTAATAATTTTTCTAATTCTAAAATATTTTCATTTTTAATCAATAATTTAAGATACATAAGATTTGGACAATTTTGATAAATTGCTTGAATAATGTTTTTGTTGTTTTCAACCTCATTATTAGCTGCATCATCAATACTTATTTTAATCAGGCTTCCATTTGTATTTACAATTAAATTTCTTAAAACTTTGATTTGAAAATTTTCAGATTTTAAAATTCTTAAATTAGGTAGTGATATATTTCCTAAATTATTCAATTTTACATCTAGAAAATTAACACTTAATTCCAATCTTTTTAAATTTACCAAAGATGAAAGAATTTTTGTGGTAGGTAGTTCAGTCGACTTAAAATATTGTAGTGTATGTGCATGTTTCATTAATGAATTTTCAAGAATTTCATTATATGATTCTTCAAGATCAGGAATATCCAATAGAGGATCGGTTAATAAACGAACTTCAATCAATTTTTTAGAAGAATTAATTAATTTACTAATACCATCATTGTTTCTTCTCGGTTCAATAAAAAGTTCCAATTTTTTAATCGAATTGCATATATCCGCTAATCCAGCTAAAATATTGTCGTTTGCTAAAGTATAACAACTAAGAAATTCCATTTCCGAAAAACACTGTTTAGCTCCAGAAATAAAATGTATTTGATAATCAAATCGTTGAGGCAAATAGAGATGTGTAAATTTTGTATTTTCATTAATAAAAAGATTATATATTTCATTTTTTAAAATTGTTAAAGCTGAACTCGAATAATGATATTTAACAGTATTTAATATTTTATCAATTCCATTTAAATTTAAATGTCTACAAAGACTAATATAATTAAATAAAGGTTTTTGAGATGAAACTGAAGGTAAATCAACGCCTTGAATTTTTAGATTATTTCTTGATTTTTCCGTTAAGTGCGAAACGATTACTATAAATAATGAAAAGATCTTATATCCACTAGTTGTGTATTTCCAAGGATTTCTCCATAAAATTCGAATAATTATTTCACACCATGTTTTATTTACAGAAAGGGATGAACAAAGGGCTTTTTTATCATCTTGTAATTCTTCTAATACCAAATAAAGTATATCCCTATTTAACATTTTTTTGTAAAAGTGTGTAAATTTGTTTTTGACATTATTTATTTATTTGCATTAAAATACTTAGGTTCGTGAAACGTTGTGTGGTTACGAATAAGGAATAGTCATGTTGTTCAAATGACTCATTTATTTGTATTATGTGCAGTTACGAATTAGGCATAGTCATGTGATTTGACGCCGATGACGCAATTATACAAGCCTAGTTGCCTAGTTATGGCAAAATAAAGTTCCGAGCACGTGACTTATGAATATCCATCACATCGGGCACACAACCTTCACTGGTTATTATCTGAGGAACATGACTTTTTTAGGTTAGAAAAAGGCCTATTTTGTCACAAAATATTCGTCACATGTTTTTTCACGTGTCGGAGCATAACTCCGTAATTTCCCATCGGGTCAGGGTAATCACCCGACCCGATCCGATCCGTTACCGAAATATACATAGAACCAGGAATAGCAATTGAATAACACCAATCATTATTGAACAATGTGTAGAATGAAGCACGTGACATCTATTAGATTTCGTACTAATTATTTATATAGCTTTGATACTTGTGAATACCATGATTTACAAGCATAAAATTACAACATTTTATCTTTTTCCTTGTCTCACAATCAATATAAATTTTATTAAATATGATGATTAAATAATGCGCTTAAATATTTGATTAATGACGTATTGACAATCAGCTTGTCAATTAGTCAACAATAAGCCTTATCAATAAGTCTAATAAAAAATAAACGTATCCCCTTTAATTGATTTATTAATAATTAAAATAAAATAAACTTGTTCCAATTCGAATATTTCAAATGTTGTTAATTTGATATTACTAGGTTTTCATTTATTTATTTATTTATTTATTTAAAAAAAGAGGAAAAAAAGAGTTATAAAAAACGTTAAAACCTATTATAATAAATCTATTAGTAATAGGTTTTAATAATAGAATTATTATAATTCTTTCTAAATAAATAAATAAATAAATAAAGTTACAAAGAATAAAAGAAAAATAATATATTTTGTGTATATATATATACAGTACATATATTGCATTTAAATTTTCCAAAGAGACTAAATAACTTGTAATAAAAATTATCTTTATACCGTAAATCCAGAAAATCAAAGCCCTTCCTTCGATGAGAAAAAATACAGCTAGTGATATGATATTCTGATATCATTTTAAAAGTCAGATTAGTGATTTGGCTCAGTGACATATAGAGTGTAGTAAAGAATCAATAAAGTCGTAATAGTTAATAATTTCGCATGATGAAATAATACCTGATTCACTTATCAACTAGGCGGTAAGTGCATACTCACCAAACTCGAAAGTGTAAATACAATCATAAATTGTTTTCCGTATTATTCTTTCACACCTTTAAGAAGATGCTATGCGTAAATACTGTTAGGCATAGAATGATTTCTTTAAAAACCTACAAGTTGATAGATGAATTATTGGGATATAATGAAAGGTGTACTAGGAGGGTAATATTCATAGTTGTTGTAGAAGGTGAATTAGTACAATTTGGGGACAAATACTTTCCTTTGCAAAGATCCAAATAATCATATCGCTTCCAGGCTTTAGGTTGTGTGTATCTATGTTGTGATGTTGGAGGTAGTGTTTAAGGGTCTGTTTTTGAATCCATGGCCGAGAAATATTATATAAACACTTGATGACCGTTGGGTTATGTTCTTTGATACGGAGTTTCACCAAGAGCGGTCATTCAAATCCGCCGCTATTCCACAGTTGTTGTTGTCGGATATAAATGTTAAATTTTAAACTAACAATATGTAAAATTAAAAAAAAATTAATCAAATAAATCAAACCAATTCCATGATAATCTTTATTCTAGTATATTAATTAAAAAAAAAAAAAATATATCTTATAAAAATACATAAGCCCCATCAAATCAAATGATTTGATAAAGTAATTACTCCAACCGTCACAAAATACTGTGACATACAGTCATAAGGCTAATAATACATAATAAATAAATTTAATGAACAAAATAAAATTAAAAATCAAACTTTTTTATTCTTTTTATCAAAACAAAGTAAAAAGTACCTAGTAACTGAAAATGGGATCATGCACTGGCAAGACAGTGACACTAACAAAATCAAGTTTTTATACCAGGAATTATTCTTACTTTGCAGAATGTTCTTCATCATAAATTATTTAAATATTAAAAGGTGTGCTAATTTTTTCACTAATAATAAGGAAAAAAAGATAATCACTAAAATCTAGATTACATGTAATAATTACGAGAACAAAAAAAAAAGAATGGGTTAAGGACTATACTATTCATCAAAAATAAAATAAAGTAATTAGACACAAATTTTCTTAATGGATCTGCTAAAGTATTAAAAATCTTGATGGAGTCCTTCGACTTGTTCTGTTTCTTATGTTTCTTTTTGACCGAGTTAGTGCTACTGCTGAACCGTTGAGATGCGCTCTTTTTGCTGGATGAACCATCAGCCTGCTTGTCACGAGGCTAACGTTGATTTTTCCTTACAGGATCACTGCGGGACCATCTAACGAAGTTCTTAGGACGAAATTCGTATCCGTGTGCCGCTCAAAGAATCCGATCCATTGACGATCTACTGAAGGTGTTTTAATAGCTTTATAAGCTTTGATGTTGTATTTCGCTAAAAATTCCGATCGGTAAGTTGCGGGGTTTAAACTTTTAGTGATATATTGGTTGTTCATTTCGGTGGTTTGTATTCAAAGCGTAAACTTTTTAAAAAAAACTTTATCAATTCTGTTGTTGCTTTATTAGTTTTATTAACGGGTTGTTCAGACATATGAATACTTGAAGTATTGAAGATTATAATTATCCAAATTTAAAGTGCAGAATCTAATGAGTACTTGAAATATTCAAGGTTATGAGCAAGTTTCTTCCAATTTAATTTACCAAATAATCATTTTATATGATGGCTTTCTTTCATCAATTGTTGATAGTTACTAGCTCAATATTTTCCTTCTTTAATATATTTGTTTATTGAATCAATTTATTTTCAAATTTTGATAATCCTGGATAATAATAATTTAAGTAAACTGCACGTAATGTTTGACTATGACAGAATAAATTGCAAAATTACCTTCTATTGAGTATAGTTGGTTAAAATCTATGTAATTGTGTGGTTCTTGCAATTTTTAAATTATAAACTCTTTCTGACATTAATTATAGTAATTTGTATTCTGTATTTTATTTTAGAAATTATAAGTATGTTGTTGCTTTATAATCCTTAATCCTATATGACACATTATCAGTTTATTCATCAGTAGTGAAAAGTCTATGATCAAGCGTGATTGAAGTATTCTATCGAGTTATAAGGGTTTATTTAATTAATTGTTGATAGGGAAAGCTTTATTTGTTTCATTTTTAAAAAAATTAGGGTAAATTTTATTAATAATTAGCCATATATATATATATATTTATTTTAATAATAAAAAATTGCTTTGGGCTTAGTATTTAACAAGAAATGGCTTAGTTATTTTTATTTTCAAGTCAAAATATATAACTTTTTTTGGCTTAGCATTTAGTTAGCTAAGCCGAAGGGGCTTAGTTGTTTTTAAAACCAATTTGTATTAATTTTTTGTGGCTAATTAAATTTTATTTTAATTTTATTTGGGTTAGCGTTGGGCTTAGTTTTTAAGACAATTTATACTTACAATATGTAAATGATTTTTATACATATTTATTATTAAATGTTAAGCTCAAAAAAATCAGCATAATCTTTCAGCCAAATTAAATAAAGAAAAAAAAAAAATAGCAATTTTAGAAATTGAATGTTAAACGTAAGTGCACGAAATTGGAAAAAAAAAAATTTATATTGTACGACAAATCTTTATTTATTTCAAAATGTAAATAATTTTCCCAATTTTTTCAGCATATGCGATGTTTTTACTCGACATCAACAATTATTTTGTTAATAACAATAATATGGATTTTACTACTTTTCGTCTCACTTTCAATTGATTTCGGCTGGTCAACATCAATAACTTCTGCCGTTATTACATGAATCCGAACCGATTACAATCGGAAAGTGGGTGAAATAAAATTAGTAAAATCTAATAATAACTTGATAATATGATGATGTTAATTGCAAATTAGTTATATCGAACCACATTTTGTGAATGGATGGGCAGAAGTAAATAAATAAGTTTTATTTAATAGTAATTTCAAAAATTAATAATTGATATGGCTACTATGTGTAATCAATCAATTAATCGATTACGATTTTTTTAGAAGAATTAAAACCCCCAATTATTACTAAGGTACATTTATTAATTACCCCTTCTGATTTATATTTTTCTATTAAAGTAGAATATTCTTCTTCAATATTTTTCATTATGCTAAATTTTAATAACAAAGGTTTTCTCCCTTTCCAATTACTTAAGAATATTTTAAAGGAATCTAAATTAGGTGATGCATAAGAACTAAAAAATTTGAATTTAAACAAACTACTAGGTGACAATTCAGTTAATATGTTAAATAAATTATTCCAATTAAATTTAAGTTCATTAAAAAGAATATATAACCTAATTAAACTTTGACAATTAATTAATAAATTTTCTAATTCTGGAATATTATCACTTATAATCTCCAATTTAAGATACTTAAGGCTTGGACAATTATGATAAATAACCTGAATAATTCTTTTATTATCAATCTCATTGTGATTTGTATAATCAATTTTTATTTCAACAAGAGAACCACTAGTATTTCCAATTAAACATGTTAAAGGTTTGACAGGAACATAACTAGCTTTTAGAATTTGTAAGAAAGGTAAAGTTAAGTTTTCTAAACAATTCCATGGATGATAACGACCACCACACAATTCTAATCTTACTAAATATATAAGAGATGAAAGAATATTTATGGTAGGTTGTTTAGTCATCTTAAAATATCGTATTGTGTTTGAACGTTTTATTAACGAATCTTCAAGAATTTTATAAAATAATTTATTATTAATATCTAAATAATACGCAAAAAGACCAGTACTTGGATGATTGGTTATAAAACGAACATTGATTAAGTTTGTAGGAATATCAATTAATCTAGTAATACCATAATTATTGTTACTGTCACTAATGAGAAGTTCCAATTCTTTAACGGATTTACAAATTTTTGTTAATCCATTTAATACATCATCTTTTATATTCGTACTACAACTGAGAAATACAATATCTGAAAAACAATTTTGAGCTCCAGGAATACAATAATCAAACTGTTGAGGTATATAAAGATGATGAATGAATTTTGTATTTTCGTTAATAAAAAGTTTATAAATTTCATTTTTTAATATAATTAAAGTTGAGTTCGAATAATGATATTTGATTCTGATAGTAGTAAATATTTTATCCAACGCATTAAAATTTAAGTGTCTACAAAAACTAATATAATTAAATAAAAGTTTTTGAGATGAAACTGTAGGTAAATCAATTCCTTGAATCTTTAAATTATTTTTTGACTCATCCGATAAATGCGAAATAATTATTACGAAAAAAGAAAATTCTTTAAATTCATCCGTTATATATTTCCAAGGATTTTTCCATAAAATTCGAATAATTATTTCCCACCATGTTTTATTGACTGTAAGAGATGAATAAAGGGTTCGTTTATCATCTTGCAATTCTTCTAATATCAAATAAAAAATATCTCTAATCAACTTCATTTTTGTCGTTAAAAAGTGCGCAAATTGTTCAAGTGGCTTATTTATTTATTTTAAATAGAGGCGTTGTGAAGTTACGAATTAGGCATAGTCATGTTGTTCAAATGACTCATTTATTTGAAGTTGGGTTCGTACGAATTAAAACGTAGTCACATGATGCGATGTATAGAGCAGATCTTAATTTATTTGTACATTAATAATAAGCATGTGACATTCATATATTGTAATAATAAGACTAGACATTTCCAGTTAGATAATTGCCCTTTATCTAGGGGTGCAGTCTTTAGAATATAAAACAAGTATGTCATAGACGTAATTTGACGTAATTTGACGTAATTAAGTCAAGTTTACATGACTTGAATAAGTTATAACTCTAAGAGTATACCTTTATCACAGGTTTACAGTTTAATTTTTCATAAAATTTTACAAGTAGATTGTACTCGCTGTATATGAGTTCCACTAATTTAATCGAATGGTTAATCGGATTAAATTATTCAAAGCAAAAAAAAAAAAGCGTTAAATATATGCGGTCATTTCAAACTTTATTATTATAATATTCATTAATTTGTTGGATTATTAATTTTGAAATTTAAAACTAAATACTATTAATGTTTAGAAGCTTAAATGTTTCTGCCCATTTGAACAACTCACAATATCACAGTTGCGTTTCACATTTTATAAATTATGTTCTATTTTACAAAGAATTTTACTTGTTGTAACAATATAAAATTTAAATTATACTCTAATTTAAACATAAATCCTGCTTTCAATTATATCCTCAAAATATTTATCATTAAATTGATATTAATAATTATTACTTGTTTGAACTATGTCTTTATTTAATATTAAAACCTATAATTGTTATAGTATGAATAATTCTTTTGTTATCAATATCATTATGACTTATATAATCAATTTTTATTTCAATAAGAGATCCACTAGTATTTCCAATTAAATTTGTTAAAGGCTTGACAGGAACATTTCTAGCTTTTAAAATTTTAAATAAACCATTTCGTAATGGTTAACTAATTTAATAAAAAAACCTGTTGTAAAATGGTTTTTATCTTTATATTTAATAAAAAAATAATACAATCCAGCAGTCTTCAGTTTTTTGATGAAATATCTGGTATCCATCTATAGATCCAGTTAAAGCAACATCATGTGCATCTTGAAAATACCTCATTTTCAAAAGATTAAAATAACATTCTCCATCAAATACATCTCCTATTTTACCATCTTTACCAAAACCATCACGTGATGTGTATATATATTGATAACATAACTCTTCTGCACGACTTGGATTCTGGTATTGCATTTATAAGAGAAAAACATGCAAATTGGTAACGTGATTTTTTTTGTTTATTATATCTTTGTTCATTGCAATAAGGACATTGTCAAATTGTCCTGTATATGCACAACAGGAATGAATACACATGTCAATCCACTGTGGTTCGATATCTATTAATTTTTTAATGTTGTTCTTATATGATAAATACTAATCGAGATATTGCTTGCTTTCATGATTTGAGTAAATGAATTATCAGTTAAATTGCATCGAATTTTAATTTCAAAAAGTCGTAACGCGTATGCCAAATTTTGAGATATATTTAATTTAGAATTATCTATATCAGTTTGAAACTCTGTTAATTAGCTCATATTTAATTAATATATAAAAATACAAATCAAAGCTTACCATTATTTAATTCATTTATAAATGACATTTGTGTATCATAATTAAAGCATTCTTGATCTAACTCTTGCATATATTAATAATCTTGTAAATTGTCATCACTTAAATTATCATAATTTTGCAAGTCATCATTTTCATCACTTGAATTATTATCATCTTGTGAGTTATCATTGTCAGTTGAACCTTGTAAGTCATCGTCATCACTTGAATTATTATCTTGTAGTAAATTATCGTTACTTGAATTGTCATCTTGTAACAATTCATCATCACAGAAAATAATAATTAGTAAAGTTTCATTTTATTTAATATTAAAGTAAAAAAAAACTCACTTTCCTTCAATACTTTGTTGCATATTTGTACTTTTGATCCATTCAAGTTCTCTTTTTCTATGTTTATTTAACAGTTATGACGGTATAAAACTTACCGCCTAATTCAGGATTTTCACTTTTGCAAATAAAACATAGACACAATATTTTTTCAGACATTATAAATTATGAAAAAATTTATTATTAAAAAGTGCACTTAAATCCGTCATATTTACACGGGGCGTGATAAATTCAATTCAACAATTAAATATTGATATCTTATGTATCACAAGAGTGTTTATAAAATTTCCCCATGTGCGTTAATGTAGATTAGATTATCGATCATTCATAAAATGTATAAAATGAACGTAAACGTATAAACACTTGCATAGCTGTGAGCATCATCGAAAATGTGAGCATTAGCAAAATTTGTTTTTACGTAGATGTGAGTATTGGCAAAAATTTGTTTTTTTAGTTCGTGTTCATTAATAATTTTTTCTTTTTTGAATAACTTCTGGAATTTATAATTGAAATTTGATAAGTTTTTTTTTTCTTATTTTTAAAGAACTTTTATTTTATTTTTTCTTTCTTTATGTTGACTCTTTTAAAACTGAAATCTTGAAACAGCTGTAATGGTAATAGTGAGCTTTATTATATTAATTATTAATCTTTATTTAATTAATTATTATATTATTTGGACGGGATTCAACAAAAATTGTGACTACAAAAGATGAAATCCAATATTTGGTGTTATGGTTTTTGACTAAGCTCACAAGACGAAAATGGATTGCTCGATTTAATGGCATCATTTCAGAATTCATTTCCAAAATTAAAGGAAAAATGTTAGTGACGGGACTTATTGTATATCTTGCTGATACCTAAACTTTTTTATGTTGCTTAGGTTATGACATTGAATGAACATGATTGGAACTCTGTCTTTAATCCGTGCCCGATATTAGATATTTTTACAAAACATAATTTAAGTTTATCGTAGAATTAACTAATTTTCCTATTTATTTTTGGATCAGATCACAACCAATAGTGGAAGGCTTATATCATGGAAGTAATACCAATACCTAGCCGGCTTTCCGTCAAAGACTGCGTAGCTAAATGGTTCAAAGAATTGTCTTTCTTAAACACTCATTACCAGGATAATTCTGTGAATTTTCTTTGGCTAACTTTGAATACTGGGCTTTTTACCCACGCTTTCGACGGATGCTTGACGAAAACCTATTATTCTTATTAAATCTCATAATTACGATAATAGTGCTAGATATGATATAGGGAAAGTGAAAGACGTAAGTTTCGAGATGAACCGTATTTTTGAATTTTTTTTTTTTTTTTGTTTTGATTTTTTAAATTTTATCTTTTTTGTAAGTATCAGTTCCTTCGATTTTGGATTTTGGATTTGGTAAGTTTAGACGAAACTTATACTTTTTATTTTTTATTTTTTTTTTTTTTTGATTTTTTTTTGTTTCAAGACGAAACTTACATTTTTCATATTTTTTTTTTTTTTAAATTTTATCTTTTTTTTCGCAGGTATTGGCTCCTTCATCTTAGGATTCTGACTTGGTAAGTTTCGAGACTAAACATATTTTTTAATTTTTTTTTTTTTAAAATTTCATCTTTTTTTTTGCAGGTATCGGTTTCTTCATCTTTAGATTCTGATTTGGTAAGTTTCGAGACTAAACTTATATTTTTTAATTTTTTTTTAAAAAAAATTTTATCTTTTTTTTTGTAGGTATCGGTTCCTTCGGTTTTGATTTTGGATTTGGTAGGTTTAAATGAAACATATTTTTTAAATTTCTTTTTTTTGCAGGTATCGGTTCCTTCATCTTTAGATTCTGATTTGATAAGTTCCGAGACTAAACTTATATTTTTAATTTTTTTTTCTTTTTAAAATTTATCTTTTTTTTGTAGGTATCGGTTCTTTGCTTTTGTGTTTTCTTGGATGTAAAATTTCAGTAAGTTTTTATTTCTATTTTTATTTTTTCTTTAATTATTTTTGTTTTAACGAAGGACTTCTAACAGTTCGTTTACTTTCCTTCGTCTAGGCAGTTATTTTTGGATATTGGATTAGTATTGGATTCTGGTAAGATTAATTTATATATATATTTTTTTAATTATTTTATCTCAACGAACTTACTAATAGTTCTATTTTTCCGGTTTTTTCTTTTCTTATGATGGCTCTTTCGGATTTCTCTTTCTTGAGGTTTATTTTTTTTTTTTTTTTTTTTGTTTCCTTTTCGTTCATTATTAATTTTCATCTCTTTTATTTTTCTAAGTTTTGGTACTTTTTCCTTAAGTTTCTGTAGCTCTCCTTGCGGAAATGGAGGTTATCGTTTCTTCCTTTTTTTAAATATTTAGCTCTTTTTTTTTTAGGTGCCGGCGATTTTCTTTTTAAGTTTGATGATTCTCTTTGGAGATGAAGGTTAGTGTTCAATTTTTTTTTTTTATTATTTTTTTTTGTTTCGTTTTCTTTTACTAATATTTATTTTGTTCAATTATTTTATTTAGGCTTCAGATGACTTATTCTTGGGAATTCATAAGTTCTGGTGCTTTTTTCTTAAGTTTTTAATTTAAAAAATCTTTAACTAATGATTAAGCGGTTCTTTGGATTTCTTAGACATGCAGTAAGATATATGGTATTTTTTTACTAACTTGTTTATTTATTAAACTATTGACTAACAGTACTTTTTGGAAGTTCGGTGAAGTTCGGTATTTCAGTTCATACGACATGGATTTTTTAGGTTCAGTACTTAACTTACATGACATGGATTTTTTTTAGATTACTGGGTACATACAACATGGATTTTTCTTTTTTTTTTTAGGTTTTCTTGGATTTTTTCTTAAGTTCGGTTGCGATTTAGGTTCACGATTTTTTACCTTTTTTTAGGATCGATACTTCAGCTCTTACGATTCAGACTTTCTTTTTTTCTTAAATTCGGTACTTCGGCTCTTACGATTTGGTTTTTTCTTTTTTTTTTTAAGTTTAGTACTTTGGCTCTTATAATTCAGATTTTTTACTTTTTTTTTAGGTTCAGCATTTCAATTCTTGTGATCGGTACTTCCCATTTTTTTCTCCCTTTTTTTAGGTTTTGACACTTCGATTTGAATTGATTCTTTTCTTTTTTTTTTCTTTCAAGTTTCGATACTTCTTTTTTTTTAGGTTTCGGCTCTTGTGACTTAGGTTTTCTTATTTTTTAGGTTCAAATATTTGAATTAGATTTTTTGCTTTCTTTAGATTCAGTATTATCATTTAGAATAATTTTTTTTCTCAAGATTCAGTATTACCATTTAAAATTATTTTTTTTCTTAAGATTCAGTATTATTGGTTCGGATTTTTTCTCTAAGGTTTGGTTATTTAGCTTAGACTTAGATTCTTGGATTTTTTTTTTTTTCTCTTAGCTTCAGCATTTCGCTTTTGCATTTAAGTTTCGGTATCAGTTTTTGGATCTGGATTTTTATCTTATAGATTTTGGTGTTAACTCGGATTTAAATTTTTATTTTGTAAATCCTATCAGTATCAACTATTTAGATTATATTTGGAATTTTTTTTTCTTTTTTATTTTAGATCCGTTAGCTCTTTTAGTTTAATAATTATTGTATGAAAAATCTTTAATGAAAATTATATTAAATTTATTAAATTTTAATAAATGAATTTAAATAGAATCACAATAAATAAATTAAAATAAAAAATCAATGAAAAAAAATAGGTCAATTTGTTTATTGATTTAGGAATTTAGCGAATCGCTATAACCGATTTTTTTGATACTGATCGGCTAAGATTAGATCAAATTTCGTCCGACAATCGGCAATTTAAAAATTTCTGCCGAAATGGACTAGCGTTTTTGTTTGTATGTTCCAACATTGGAGTCAGTCCTTGAAGATTAAAATTCGAAACCATTTTTTTTTTTAATTTTTGATTTCCTTAATATTGCTGTACTTAATTATACTTATAATTAAAATTCATGTACAATTCACATAAAATTTAATAAGTTTTATACTAAACTGACTTTGATATTATTACATTTGCGCCTAATTGTTTAAAAATTATCACTAAATTGTAGTTCAATTGTTTTTACAAATGCTTGTTTGCATTCAATTATCTGAATTGTCTTACTATTATCTAAATTTGCTCAAACATTAAAAACTAATTCATCAGAGAATTCTCCGTTTTCTAAAATTTGATAAAAATTTACCAGAATTTTCTGGTAAATTGTGTGACGATTGAACTTGTGATTAATAGGCAAGTGATTTTCTTATATGGCTTAATTGATTTTATGGTTTATGTGGCACAATGATAGCAACATTAACTATTAATATTGTGCTAATAATTTTTTTAGATGGGCTATGCTATATTGCGTAAATTTCTCGTGTAAGATTTTCTAAAAATATTATAAAATAATGGGGCCATTCCTTCATTTAAAATTTTACCATACTCTTTTTTTTTTTTTTAAAAAAAAAAAAAAAAAAAAAAAAAAAAAAAAAAAATTCAAAATCCGGGATTTTGAATTTTTTTACTTTATTTTTCTTTTATTTTTCTGTTAAAGAAAAATGCTAGAAAAAAATTCAAGAAAAAAAAGAAGAAAAAAATAAAGAAGAAGCTCTTAAAATATTTAACAGACAAGAAAAGGAAAGAAACGAACTCTTATTAGAGTCACAGAAAATAGCAACTAACGACATCAAGGATCTTTTTAAAATTGCTGCTGTTGTAATTAAAAGTACGGATCCGTAAGTAAAATAATTAATAAAATAAATAAAAAGAAAAATCTTTTGATTATAATTTTAAATACATTTTTTAGAGCCGAAATAAAAAAGTGTATGCTTTCATTATCCCATATTGGTAATGACCTTTATAATTATTTTCCAAAGAGGAAATGAAACAAAAAAATATCCCAATCTTTTTAATATAAAATAATTATGTGAATTTACTAAAATAAAAATTTTCATTAGCGACAACAGTAAAAGAAACAGCAGCAGCTGCTATAATACAAGACCAACCAGTACAAAATCAATCAACATCACAACATGGTATTTATTAATTTATTATAAAATTATTTATAAATTATCTAATAATCTTTTAAAATAATTAAAAATTTTAAAATTATAAAAATAGAAAATTCAACCAAGAATATGTCGTGTCTTTTTTGTTTTAAACCTCACTATGTAATTGATTGTCCTAAAATACCAAATCAGTATAGGGTACTATATAAACTGTTGGAAATTTACGAATCACCAGGCGAAACACTGCAAATCCAATAAGCGAAAACCACCTTGGGTTTTATAATTTTGTAAGTAAAATTTTAAAAATGATTATTACTAATTTTTTTGAAATTTGACATCTAATTTTAACTTTTTTTTCATTTAATTGAGATCAGACCAAATATTTTTTTTTTTTTTTTTTGTTCATATTCAACCGAGTTTGACTTTATGTCTGATTGGGTTCAGACCATTTTTTTTTTTACAATATTTTTAGTTTCTTTTTCTCTTATAATAAATAATAAAATTCCAATATTTTTAAAATTTAATAATGTGTATATTTTGTTAGCATTGAATCCATAAAAATATGTACTAGCTAAATTTTCTTCTAAATCATTTTTTTCTTTTGTTTAACACAGGTGTAAGTCTATATTAGATATACTTTATTTTACAGTATTACGGATTAGGCGTACAAAATGACACATTTATTTGAAATAAGTAGTTGGGTTCATGACACGTTGGGGTGGTCTTTCAACTAAGTAAATCAAAACTATGTATAGACCCTATGAAATTAACTATTGATAGATTTTTTTTCTGAAAATTAAAGCCGATCATATTTAACCTATTGATTTCGGGTATTCAAATAATGCTCCCATATACATCTTCCCGTTAAAAAAGCTAAAATCTTTAAATTCTGATAAATCGTTCTTTATTACTTTAAAAGCAATACTTAACATTTAAACAGATGCATATCATCCCTAAGAAAATGCCAATAGAACGATTTTTCGGAAAATATTAAAGAATAAAGGTTTTTTCTATGCGAAAGTAGTTGAGATGCAGTTCAGAAACTTACTTTACGTTTTTGTATTCCTTTTTTGAGAAAAAACGTTCTATTACATGAAAGAGACAATATTTTAAAATACTTTTACATAAACCAGAACGAAAATAATGAGAAGGATCCAGAGTTATGAAGAATAATTTTAATAGGAATTTTATTATAAAAACCAATTTTAATAGCTATCACGAGAAAATCTATCAATAGTGATTTTGTCGCAGTCCATACATAATTTTCATTTAATTAGTTTGATTGACCACCTCAATGACACGTGCAGTTTACGAATCAAAACGTAGCCACGTGATTTAATGCGATGACGCAAAATTCACACTGCAATTAAATTTTACAAGTATTGTGATGTCACCTCCCAAATCGATGGACATGATCCTAAACTTACCAGTGGTTAAATTACTCTCCTCCCAGCCGTCCTTCGAACAAATCGAAGCATAAGTCAAAGGACGATGCGGAATAGTGCTTCAATCCGGATGAAAACCGTCATCTGAACTGGATGAAAACTATTATTTAATGAAAATCTGAATAAAAAAAAATTATTTCAACAATCCAGTCCTAATATTATATGCGCAATATCAAACACTATCAAACAAGCCTTTAATTGTTAAAATCCGATCATTGGTTTCGGATATATCTTAAGAGGACCCCAAAATATCAGATATACATAAAAAGGTCAGATTTGAATTTGCAACCAGTCAAAAAAAAAAAAATCATGAAAATTTTTCCTTTTATGGATACTTTCTGGTGAAAACCTATTACCGGTTTTGGATAATGGCCAAAATTATTATATCTCCGGCCCTGAAAAAATGCGTACAGCTAATAATAAAATTTTTTTGGCAGCCTCTGACCTTTTTATATATACTTCGGGGTCCTATTTTAAGTTATCCGAAATCTGACAATCCGGATGAATCCGACAAAATCCGGGTCAAACCGCGGATAAAACCGCGGATTTTCGGTTTAATCCAGATCAATCCGGATCAATCCGTACACGGATCGAAGCACTAATGTGGAAGCGTCTTCTAAAACTTATAGAGTGCAAAGAAGAAATAATCAATCCAAGAATCGTAACAAAGACTCCAAGAACGCCGAGTCCAACAGATTCAACTCGTTAACCAAAGCGAAGTTGAAGGAATTACTGTTGACAAGAAGAACTAGGAGCGTACTTCCTAGCGGTGTTCGTGGAACCAAGATTAATGGTCGCGTGGGAATGTTAAGGAATTATTTTTCTTTTTATAGATTAGGATGAACGTCCATACGCAGGATTCAGGATCTAACGGGGGAAGAGAAGGCTCGATGGGCTTTTTTTTTCTTTTTATTAACTATGTTTATTAATTTTTTTTACGTCTATTCCTTATTTTTCTCCAGTACGATTCCTCATCCGTATCTATATGATTGTAATTAGGAGTCGTTTTTCATTCTTCTTCCTTTTTTTTGGATTCTTAAGACCTATATGGCATTTTCTTTTTTTGTGGGATCGCCGGTTGAACTATAGATCCCCCCTCAAGGCCTTCATCACTTTACTCAGTGCATTAGCTATTATAGGCGTTGATGTCGTTTCCTAGCACACCGAAGTGAGCTGATACATGTAATAGTGTCCGTACTTTTCGTTAGATTAGTTAGACCTTTATTTGTAACGTTTCAATGTCATCATATAAATAAATAAGTAAATAAATTATACAAGTATTGTATAAAAGTTTTACTCAGGCACTATGAATTATTCTTACTGAGTTAACGCTAATTTGTTTCCATTTTTTAGATCATACGATTAATTTAATCGATTCAGACGGCTAATCGATTAAGTTCTATCCCAAAACAAAAAAAAAGTTAAATATATGCAGGTCATTTCAAACTTTGCTATTATAATTATCATTAATTTGCTAATATAAGAGTTTTGATATTTAAAATTGAAATACTATTAATGTTTGGACTTTAGAAGCTTATCTATCTCTGCCCATTTGAATAACTCCAAATACCACAATTCTGGTTCGCATTTTATGAATTATGTACTATTTTACAAAGAATTTTACTTGTTTGCAACAATATAAAATTTAAATTATGTTCTAATTGCTCTAATTTAAACATAAATTATGAATTGAAACATAATAGGATTATTTTATTTAATATCAAAACTAATTGTTATAGTACAAAATAATAAAGTTATAATGATAATATCTTAAAGAATAAAAGATTAACGATCAAATTTACTGATCACTCCTTTTGCTTTATATTTTTCTATTAAATCAGAATATTCTTCCGTATGTTTAATATTATTAAATTTTACTGACAAAGAATTTCCCCCTTTCCAATTATCTAGAAATATTTCTAAGGATTCTAAACTAGGTGATACATAAGAACTAAAAAATTTAAATTTAAACAAATTATTAGGTGATAATTTAGTTAATATTTTAAATAAATTATTCCAATCAAATTCAACATCATTAGTGAGAATATATAAACTGATTAAACTTTGACAATTAATTAATAATTTTTCCAATTCTGAAAAATTTTTATTTCTAATCACTAATTTAAGATGCTTAAGCCTTGGACAATTATGGTAAATAGCCTGAATAATTTTTCTATTTTCAATATCATCATGTGTTGTATAATCAATTTTTACTTCAATTAGAGAACCACTAGTATTTTCGATTAAACTTGTTAAATATTTAACTGGAATATACCTGGCTTTTAAAATTTGTAAGAAAGGTAAAGTTAAGTTTTCTAAACTATTCCATTCATTCCATTCATAGCTACAACCACAATCCAATTCTAAACTTATTAAATTATTAAAAGATGAAAGAATATTTACGGTAGGTTGTTTATTTAGCTTAAGGTTTCTTATGGTGTTTGAACGTTTTATTAATGAATTTTCAAGAGTTTTATGAAATGATTCATTATTAGTATCATAATAATTTGCCCAAAGACGATAAGAATTTGGGTAGTTTGCTAGAAAACGAACATTAACTAGGTTTTTAGGGATATCAATTAATCTAGCAATACCAAAATTGTTGTTATTCACATTAATAAGAAGTTCCAATTCTTTAATTGATTTACAAATTTTTGTTAATTCATCCAAAATATTATAATCTATATTCGTATTACAACTAAGAAAAACAATTTCTGAAAAACATTTTTGAGCTCCAGAAAAACGATAATAAAATTTTTGAGGTAAATAAAGATGTGTAAATTTTGTATTTTCGTTAATAAAAAGGTTGTATATTTCATTTTTTAAAATTGATAAAGTTGAATTTGAATAATGATATTTGACAGTATTAAACATCTTATCAAACGCATTTAAATTTAAATGTCTACAAAAACTAATATAATTAAATAAAAGTGTTTGTGATGAAGCTGTAGGTAAATCTACGCCTTGAAATTTTAACTCATTTTTTGATTCTTCTGATAAATGCGAGACAATTACTACGAAAAACGAAAACTCTTTAAATCCATTTATTAAGTATTTCCAAGGATTTCTCCATAAAATTCGAATAATTATTTCACACCATGTTTTATTGACCGTAAGAGATGAATAAAGGGTCCGTTTATTATCTTGCAATTCTTCTAATATTAAATAAAGAATATCTCTATTTAGCTTGGTCATTTTTTTTTTTTTTTTCTTTTTTTTTTTTCCTTTTTTTTTCTTTTTTTGTGAAAAATGCAACAAATTGTTCATATGACACATTTATTTGCATTAATTGTAGCACGTTGTGACTTTGTACCTAAATATGGTCATGTGATTTGATGAGTTGACGTGATCACATGTATCACCATGAAAAAAAAATGGTAACCGGATTTCTTGCCTGATTTACACATGATCTTCACACATGATCCAGATGATGTCGTACTGTTGTATTATAAAATGCGCAACGCTTCTTATAATAATCTTATTCCTATTACTGAATTAAAAATCCAAAAAATTATCAGATGATTTTCAAACTTTTGATGAGAAGCAACCCGGCACTGCTAATTTTAAGGAAAGATTTAGTTTATATGAATGGGTTAAAGATTCAGTATATGTAAATCTAAGAAGATGGATTAAAGATTTTCATCTCCTTCAAGGTTTAATTCTTTAAATTAGAAAATAGCAAAAAAAATTGCTATTGAACTCAGCAATATTCCTAATATATATTCAAGTAATAAATCTTAGAAATAATAACGCCAACGACAAGTTTAGAGAAAATGGTAACTTTGAAAAATTATTTTTCAGTTAAAAATATGATGAATACATTTCCGCTAAATAAAAGAATTATTCAGTCTGATAATTTAAGTAATGTAGATGATACTTATTTTCGAGTAAAATGTGAAAAATATAAGATTTTATTTAATAAGGATGATGTTAAGGCATCAAAAGAATTTAATCAAGCTATAGAAAACGCACTTGAAAGCATGAAACCTTTTACACATTTACAAGATGTATTTAATGAGTGTGATCATTTTTCCTCTTCTGATAGTTCTGAACGGATTGATATAAAATCGCCAACATTTAATCTTTTAGGATCATATTTAGAGAAATTCAATATTTCAAATCTTTTAACACAAGAAGGAAATATTATTGAAAAGGAAACATAAAAGAATGTATTCAAAACTCAGATGATAGTTTAGAAATTATAGAATTTGATAAATTGATTCATTTATATGAAATTCTTGAATTAGAACTACAAAGAAAAGTGGAAATTGTGTTAAATACGAAAGGTAATCTTAAAATTATATTTACGGGAATTGTTGATTTGAAAGATTTAGATATTGGAAGATACCAATTATGAAGTTTTGGGATCAATTATTTCGAAGGATAATTCAAAAGTAGATGATGTTTCCGTTACATTTGGATCATATGATAGATATTAATGGATTTTCGGTGATAATAAACAAATCATCAGAAACAAATATTGAGTAATATTTCTAAAATAAAAGATTTATTGAAAATTTAAATATGTGTTGAGAAAACATTTAAGGGATTATGCAAAGATTTTGATGATAATAAAAGTAATCCTCTAAATCCATTCAAAATCATCATCGAAGTCATTAATGTTACTATTATATTTTTTAAATTTTTTAATTACTCCTTCTGCTTTATATTTTTCTACCAAATTTATTAAATCAGTAATATATTCATTTATATCTCTAAAATTTAATTCTAATAACATAGCTTTTCTACCTTTCCAATTATTAAAAAATGATTTTAAAAATTCTAGTCTAATTGACTCGCGAGAAATTATACTAAATTTAAACTTAAATAAGCTAGGTGGCGATGCTTTGGTTAATATATTAAATAATTTATTCCATTCAAACATATTTATCCAACTATTGATAATTAAGAACAATCCATTTAAATGTTGACATTTAATTAATAATTTTTCAATTTCACACATATTATCATTTCTAAATAATAACTTGAGATATTGGAGGTTTGGACAATTATTATAAATAGCCCGAATAATAAGTTTATTATTATACTTATTTTGAAACATGTAACCAATTTTTATTTCTGTAAGACATCCACCTGTATTTTCAATTAAACTTATTAAAGCTTTAGCTGGAACATAATCAGCTTTTAAAACTTCTAAGAAAGGTAATGATAAATGTTCCAAACAACTCCAAGTCGCATCACAATTATTATTCCCAAATTCGAATCTTTTTAGATTTGCCAAAGATGAAAGAATTTTTGTAGTAGGTGGTATTGTCATCTTAAAATATTGTATGTTATTTGCATGTTTCATTAATGAATTTTCAAGAATTCTGTAGAATGGTTCATTGTTATAATCAATTGGAAAATTAGAACAATTTGTTACAAGACGAACATTAATTAATTTCTTTGATGTATCAATTAATCTAGTAATATTATAATTGTTGTTGTTATCTTCAATTAATAATTCCAAATCTTTAATTGATTCAGATATTTTTATCAATCCATTTAAAATATTATCATTTATTCTGGCATTACAACTAAGGGACACGATTTTCGAGTAACAAAATTTTTCTCTAGAAAGTTGATAATCATCAAATTGTTGAGGTATATAAAGGTGTGTAAAATTAACATTTCCATTAATAAAAAGATTGATTATTTCATTTCTAATAATAATTCTCTTTTCAGATATTTCACTTATCATACTGATTATCCTTTGGATTTCATTTAAATTTAAATGTTTACAAAATTCGATATAATTAATTAAAGGTTTTTTATAAGAATCTTTCAAAAAATGAATATCTTTACTCAATTCATTTTTTGCTTCATCTGATAAATGAGAAATAATTACTTTTATTAATAGTTTCAACTTTTGGCATTTCCAGGTTCTCAGAAAATATTTCCAAGGGTCTTTCCATAAAATCGGTATAATTATTTCACAAAATGTTTTATTGACTGTGAGACATGAATAAAGAGTCTTTTCATCATCATGTAATTCTTTGAATACCAAATAAAGAATATCATTATTTAACTTGACCATTTTTTTTTTTTGGACAATAATTTTTATCTTCCAAACTACCAAAGATTAGAAGACTTAAATAACTGTACGTGTTACAACCTTGTTTATTAAATACATAAATATCTGTCGTATCACCTTTGCGGAGCATAGTAATAACGTACTACATATGTTACGTATGACGACATTTATGTAAGTATTTAAATCATTGGATGACTTGGATCATTTTATGCATGGAGATCAGGGGTAAGTATCATGATATCAATTGCGAACTTGGTATCACGAATCAAATTTCTACGGACTTATCTCCGTCTTTCTCACATTTTGCGTATAACAAATGTTACTGATTATTAATAGGTCGTTCTATTTTTGGCCAGGGATTAATATGATTATGTTGTCAATAACTTTACAAAAGTAGTAATAGATTAATTATAACTCGTACCTGACAAAATGATGGAATTCGCATCTCATATACAGTGTTATTATAGGATGTAAAAACTTTTTGCATCAAATAGTATTTTATTAAAGTTTACGGTAATTTGCTTTTAAACTTGTTGAAAATATAAGATATTAATTGTGTTGTATAAGCGTATAAGACAATGTTAAAAGAAGTGATTAAAGAAATCATTAAAATATTTTGATTTTGCTTTAATCAATTGATCTTTTTTAAAAAAAAGTATCATTACGGTAAATATTTAAAATCGCTCATAAATAATAAATTATACTCTTGAATTGATTCACTATATTTATTATTAAAGTATCATCTTCCGCTGCATATATGTGACATGCGAATTTGCTAAAAAACAAATGTCAAACAATGGCATACCTTCAAAATTGGAACATTTGATCATACTTTTGGTTAAAATGTTGCTTTTGTAACACATTCTAATCATAATTTTAAAATAGTAAATATACGAACAAAATTATTTATTTCAAATAAGACATTGATACGAAAATGTCTGTATTGTAATAAACCTTTTACTGGTTAATTTTACTAATGAATTATAGTTAATCTCGATGGATAAATTTTGACAATTGCTTTTCGATCACCCACCACGTCAATATTGAACTTCAAAGTAATCGGACATCTCCTGGCAAGTTTTCTTTTTAAAAGCTTCATTTTTTTATAGAAAAGAAGTTAAACATAAAAGAAATTGTTAAAAAACGTTTTTAACATTTTTTATTATTTCGTAGAAAATTGGTCAAAGTTTGAAGAAACTGGATTTCATTTTTTTTTAAATACCCAATACTTTGGATTTTTAGAAGTGCAGGATTTCGGTAAGGGAACTGAAGTTTTTTTTTAATTGAAATTAACAAAATGTATTTTAACGTTTCATTTTCTTCTTTTTTTAAATGCATATGGTTTCGTGATCATTTCCATTATCCACATGATTTACTGAAGACCTGAAGCATATTTGACAATTTTTGGTAAGTTTTTGATGTTTTTTTAATCTTTACTTTGACAAAATTGCTTTTTCTTTCTTTTTTTTTTAGGTGACTGGCTATTTACGAACGTTTGTTTATTTATTTTTTTATTTTTTTTATTTTTAGACGTTTCCTTGGGATCTCTTTGAACTTGGGTTTTGATAAAAAAATTTTTTTTATTCTTCAGGAAATTCTTCAAGTATCTGGACACGGAATCTGTCCTTGAAACTCTGGATATAGGAATTCGGTAAGTGGTAAAATTTTGATTTTTATTTCTTTGACCATTTCCTAACGAATGGTTACTAACATTTTTTTTTTGGATATAAGAATTTGGTGGTAATTGACAATTGTTATTCACATATGGTGTGAGTAGTATTTGCAGGTTAATGGATTAAAATGTTTTCATTACTCATTTATAAACTCTTTAATCTCCACTCTATATCTTCTTTTGGGAGTTCATATTTAAAATTTTAATCTGATAAAACACGGATTTTGATTCACCATAGGTAAGTTTATTAGATGTTGCAAACTAACTATGATTTTCTTTTTGAACTTTTTATTTATTGGTGTTTTTTTTTGTTAATATCGGGTTCAAGATGATGCAATGTCGAAATTAGTTAATTTCGCAACAAGTATTGCGAAACATTAATTTTATTATTACTTTTTTTTTTAATTAGAAATGCTTATTTACGTTTCTCTATATTTCTTTTTTTGTAAATTTTGGAAGGAAAGTATTCTTAGCTACGGTTAAATCATAAGATTTAAAAAATCTGGAGAAACTCAAGTTTACCGAAAAATCAATCTAGTTAAATCCTGAAGAAGATTTATGAGGAAAGAGCGGCTTTTTTTTTTAGAATATCAAAAATAAAATTGAAGATTTCAGAACTCTGAAATGGTGAATTTCGCAACTAAAAATTTAAATAGAAACATTTATTAATTTTTCTTTCTTTTTGAAAGTTTTGAGACTTTCGAATTTTCACTAGACACAAAATTATTAATGGTGGATGGACAAGCCAATTATGCAATATATATTTCAAAGGAGATTATCAAGATATGAAAAAAGTTATTTAAATAATAAATTGTGTATTTTATTAATAAATAAATTGTAATAAATTATTATAAATTTTCATAATTATCAACTATCAAAAGATTTTTTGCTACCGATCAAATCATTGCAGGCACAGAACTGGCACAGGCGGATCACATATCACAAAATTCAAATTTATTCATACACGATAATCTAAATAATATTACCGGTATATAGGAATTTTTTTATAACATAGGGATAGAGATTCCAATTCCATATAATCTATGTATCAATTGTTATAATAGAAGTTAGAGTTAATAAAAAATGCAAACAGTTAATTAAAAAAAAAAAAAAAAAAAAATTAATTGGGGAGACTTCGTCCCCATACATGTTCTAGTTTTAATTTGTATAATTTAGTAAATTAGGTTGATGAAATGAGAATAATTAAAATTATTTCAAAATAAGTTGAAAACAAGAATCAGAGTCTATTAGTGGAGTAGGTGGATAGAAATTTAGACATTCCGTACAAAAAAAGTATTACATGATGACAACAAGAAGTGTGGGAGCAATAAAATATTATCTAAGATAAGTCTTCTTTGTGCACGAACTAATTTATTCCTACTTTCTCTCAAAATGTAATGAAAACATGGATTCACACGATATAATGTGTGAGCACCAGTAGACGAATTCTTTCATATTATTCACTATGAATTCTAGTCTCACATGTCCTACTACATATAAATCTCAAAGATGTGGGATCACATTTCATCAGAAAATAGCTGAGAACGATGTCACTTCTTTTGAAAGAATTAATTGATAGCTTGATACGATCGCAGCAAAAATATCAACGTACGTAGGCAACATAATTTTTTCGTTATTACTAGATTGATGTCACCATTTCGACTAAAATAATCCTCAATGTGTTCCCGGGGTGTCTGCAAATATTACTATACACTCTGTTAACATATTCTATTCAGACATGTGATTGATTACTATGTATCTTTTGGATATATTCGAACCACATTATTATCCCGGCGAACATGAACTTGTCTCTATTCATTATCTAATTCTGTCCATGTAAAAATAAAAAATATTATCTAAATCTGCTTTTTTGTAAATAATATCTTCTTCGTTAATAACTGTATTCATGAGAAAATTTTATCGATTATTGTATTGTTATTATTTATACATAATTATAGTAGTGCATTCGCTTTCCTGAGGGACATAAACATATTTGTCAACTTGCATAATCTGTTACATGACCGGTTTACTATATTTCGTGTTTCATCATATACTGTATATAGTTTTAAATAATTTTTTTTTTCAGATTTATTTCAAAAGAAAATAAAAAAAATTTCACCTTTACATTTATTTTATAAGTTCGTTCCTTTAATAATAATAATAATAATAAAAAAAAAAAATTTTTTTCTTTTTTTAACATCATGCTGTGACTACTTTCGTAGTACTTGGATTTGTTTCAACAAAAATGAATAAAGGCAAGTATAACAAATATGTTTTAAAAGATTCGGTATTTTTTTTTTGTGAGTGTAATGTGATGAGCATGGGATGACCCTCCCCGCAAGAGAAATGTGGTAAACGTGAGATACCCCTCCCCGCAAAAGTGTGTGTGATAAGCGTGGGATGACCCTCCCCGCAAGAGAAATGTGATAAGCGTGGGATAACTCTCCCTGCAAAAGTGTGTGTGATAAAGCGTGGGATAACTCTCCCTGCAAAAGTGTGTGTGATAAAGCGTGGGATAACCCTCCCCGCAAGGGCACAATGTAATATCTGTAGGATGAATGTAATGTTCATTTTTAGTTCTGGAAGAGGAACCAATTACGTATCTTCTTTCGTTATTCAAAGAAATTTTATAGAAGTGATTGGCTCACAGAAGAAAATTATCAACCTTTTTTTCTCACTATTTTATACTTGTTTCTAACCTTTTTTTTTATTAATTTACCCTTAAAACTTATAGACTTACATATCATAAGAAAAAGTGTGTGAAAGGAAAAATATGAAGTTGGAAGGAAAAGATTAAAGATAGCTTGCAAAGTTTCGCAAATGGTTTTATAACACAATCATTTTACTATTTTAATTGTGGCCTGGGGATAGTAATATCCTTTTCACTATCTGTAACATGACCTGAATTATCGTAATTGGAAGTAATTCTTGCTCACTTCTCTTTTGGAATTTTCGGATGGTTAGTTCTGTAATTGACAACGTGAGATGATGAGGTGGATTTGACAATAAAAGATGTAATTCTTGTGATGAGATCAATTCATCATGTAAGATTAAAACCATTTTCAGGAAAAAAAAGTTTTTCTTTTTTATTTATTTGGCTTTTATTTTATCAAGAAAAGAAAAGAAAACGAAAAAAGTAATGTAAAGAGAGGTTTTAGAAAAAAAAAAAAAGTAAATGTAAAGATGGGTATTCAATTTTATTTATTTATTTATATATACTTTTTTTTTCTTTATTTGTATTTGTATTTTTTTTTTTTTTTTTGTGTTTTTTGGGGTATCTTTGGGGTTTAAAGAAGCTGTAGTGATAATAAGTTTTTAATTTGCTTTTCCAAGATGTTGAGAATCAATCTCAGCCCCTATTTATAATTCAAGAAATATTTATGGTCTTATGTTTCATCAAGCAACACTCGGTTATTCGGTTACGAACTTGATTGAAAGCAAATGATAATACTGTATATGCACGTATTGTTTTATTTAAATTTAAATTATCTTCTTATTATAGCGCGTTTCTAATCTAAAGATAGCGTTAACCTGATATTTCTTTTGTACTTGTTACACGATTCTTTGTTATCTTAAATAATTAAGGTAACTTTAATTCGGACACCGTACTTATCGCACTTGGTACATTCCTTTTGTTGTCTAATCTTATTATATGATATTATTTATCGACCTTTTTTTTTATTTGAGTCAAATACGATCGGAGTAATTTTAAAATAGGTAAAATAAATTCGGGTTTTACTTAGCGCGATAAGTTAATAGCGCCAATAATTGACACGTGTATTATTATTATTATTAAATAAAAAATATAAAAAAATAATATATATTTATAATAAATAGATATTATTTTCATTATATCAAATTTATCCACTTCAAATATAAGAAAAAAAATATAATGTAGATAATACTGATAAGATGCAATATTTATTTTATTTATTTATTTGATGTTAGGACAGACAGCCATACAAACATGGAAACAGAATAAGAAAACGGGTTAAGGTATCCTATAAATCAATCTGACGAATGTATGCAAACCCCGCAAAAACCAGCGATTATCGGCCACTAAATTTTCTACTGAAAAACCGCACCCCAAAAGATGTGGAACCTACACAAAGAGCTAGTAATAGGTTAATATACCAGTAATATACCCATCCAAACCCAAATAATGGATGAAGGAAAAATAAAAAAGGGGCAAACAGGATTACGTCTAAAGAAACTAACTAGCGCCTATTTTTGATATGATAGTAAAAGATTTTTATATCACGTGATTTAGTATTATGATTTCATTTGATAAAAAAAATAAAATTTCTCTTTACTAACTTGTCATAATACTAAAATAAATAAATAAATAAATAAATAAATTCTCTTACTCAGCTAACCATTTAAAAACTAAATATAATTGAGTACTAATTTAAAAGAATATTGTTTTCTTAGTATTCGAATGTGTTTAAATTAAAAAAAAAAAAAAAAAAAAAAAATAAAACCTCTCATGATTCCATCCTTCAGCCACTCATCTTAAAATAATTTTGCGTGACTACTCCTGGATCTATTCAGAAACAAATCAAAAAATTCAATAAAAAAAAAATTTTTTAATTGATTGTAACAATAATCACAGTTAAATTTTATTATGTCGGCATGTACTCTGCAAATCACGTGATTCTAATATTAGTTGTCCAATAATCTTTCTATGTGTGAATCTAGTATTACAGTAAACCATTTGTTAGTGATATATGCATTTATTTTGTAGTAATGGATATTTTATATTATATATCATTATTATAGTCCAACCAATATTCCAAATACTGAAATTGTGAACTCGAACACCGTAACATAATAGTTTATTAAATACAACACATATGTAAATTAAAGTGTACCTGTGTAATTTATTATTGATATATTTATTAAACAAAGAGTATTCGACAACATTGTAAAAAGTTAAATATAAAACTTATTTTATTAAAGTTTCATAGTTTCATTTAAAATTACTTTCAATTGAAATATAATCACGCTCAGGTTGAAAAGAATTTGTTTAATTTGTGGAAGTGAAAGTTGTCGAGCCGGAGAAATTAGAATAAAAAAAATAAAGTTCAAAATTTATATGGACATGGAACATTATTGGATAGTCAAAAAATTATTTTTTTCTCGTTGGGAAAATTTATTTCGCATCAGATCGGTAACCCGCGAAGATCGACATCAAGCGTGTAACAGGAGGCTAAATAAGACCATATGACATCTATGTTTGTAACACAATCAACACAATAATGAATTGATGAATTAATAGTTTCATTTTAAAAAGAATTTAAGCCTTCTTCGTTCGATATTATTATTATTATTTAAAAATAATGTCTCAAATTCCTGTTGATTGCTTGGAAGAGATTTTTGAATATTTAGATGATGGTGGATTTACTTTGCATTCATGCATATTAGTTAATCGTCATTGGTGTGCGGTTTCAGTGAGAATGTTTTGGAGAAACAGTCGTAAATATAATATTTCACACTTTAATACTTTAGTTTCTTGCCTTCCAACCAAATCAAAAGAAATTTTATCTAAGAATGGAATCAATATTTTAACCCCAACCACAAAATTTCCAATTTTCAATTATGCTTCATTTTGTAAAGTCCTATCAATTAACCACGTTCAACGAAAGACTAAGGAACTTTTAATATTTCAACAAATTATTCCCCCACAATTTCTTAGTAATAGTGCAAATATTGTGGTACATGAAATATGTGAAATGTTCATGAGTCAGATCAGTGTATTAAAGAGATTAGACATATCTCCATATGAATGCGATATACCAAATTTTACCCTTTATCCTGAAGCAAAGGATTGTTTGGAAAACCTCTCAGAATTATATTGTAGCTCGGGTATTTCGGCCAAAATATTTTATCAACTATCACACATATGTCATAATATCTCACTAATCAACATAAAGAATGATGAGTATTGTGGTATTTCGGATGGATTAACAAATTTAGTTTCTGCTCAGAAAAATTTAAAACATTTTATTTTGTCACAATATGATAGTAGACATCAAGATTATTCCCCTTTAGTAAGAAAACTTCCGAATACTTTAATCAAATTAAATCTTATTGATTCCAATTATATGTCATTATCATTTATTGCTAAATTCTCCAATTTACAAGAACTTAAATTATTATTTTATGGTGAAAGTGATTTTATCGATTTTGACAAATTATCATATGTTAGTTTTCCCCGATTACAAATTTTAAAATTTCAATATTTACGTCCAAATAATGAAGCGTTAGCAAGATTTTTAGAAATTAACGGAAAAAATTTAAAAGAATTATATGCGGGTGTAAGTAAATATTCAAGTTATAATAATATTTCATTAAATTCAGAATTGGAAATGTTAAAAATAATTCTTAAAAGTTGTAAATACTTAAAAAGTATTGAAATTTATTGTGGAGGTAAATTATTGGGAGAAACGGAGGCGCTGAAAGAGATTGTTTCACATGAAAATATTTCCGAAATAATCTTGAATTACAGGTATTATGCGGGATCAAAAAAATTGCTACCAAAGGAATTGGAATCTTTTATTGTAAGTTGGGCTAATTATATACCACGACAAAGGTTACTTTCTTTTGCTATCGTTATGGGTGATTTTCATAAAGAGAGTTTATATATAAATGAAGAAAATATGAATATATTTAAGAAGTATATTGAATTGGGTGTTATTGAGGATTTTAGAATTAGTTATGATGATGATGTTCGAGAGCTTTATTTTTAATATTTAATATAAATCTACTATGTAAATTATATATGTATAAATAACTGTATAAATAAATTTATATAATGATTTTTTAATTCGATCAGAAAAGGGTAGGAATTACCATTTTCATTAAATAAATCTTACTTGGTGATATTTGCTTAAAACTTTTAATCATTCATTTAAAATAGTCCTTCAATTAAATTCGAGCAAACGCCTGAACCGCCGGTACCTGGAGTTAAAATTAATTATTTTATTGATTGGTAATCAACGGTCTTAACAATCTAGTATAGATCAGGCGCAGAACTGACGCAGATCATGCGTTCCCCAATTCAGAAATTTTAAATTAACCTGTATAAATATCGAATCAGCGTTACACGCAATTTTTTTTATTATCTGTTTGTTATGTTAATTATTATTATTATCATCATCATCATCATTAGGATTAGTATAACGCCAATTACCGGGAAGCAACTAAAAAAATATTTTTTTTTTATTTTTTTTCCCACAACATAAATTTGCTGATAATCGTCTAAATCGTCTTAACTTTTAAGTTTAGATCTGGCGCTGATCTGGCGTTTAACTCTAAATTATTTATAAGATAAGATAATCTCAACATCATTGTGTAACAGAAATAATTTTTAATAAAAACAAAATAAAAAATAAAAACATATAAATAAATTTTAATTTAACCAATAATGACTAAACAAAAAAAAGCATAATAGCCAAATCAAGGGGTGCGTTAAAGCGGGGTAGAATCACGTGATTTAAAATTGTTATGATTTAAGGGAGCATGTAGTCACGTGATTTGTACTATTGACACAAATATTTTTTGTACAGTCTAATACTTTTATGTTAAATATTGTAAAGTTGTTAAATATTAACAGTTAAAGAAAGAGTCAATTTCTCACTCGTTAATACCTAGAAATTTACAAGGTAAAGTTTTTATTTAGACTTAAATATTATATTTTAGAGAAAATATCAAAAGAAGTTCCAAAAAAATTCAGAATCGCTTAATGAAACTTCCGAATCTCTTTATGAAACTTCCAATAATAAAAACAGACTGTTTTTAATAAGGTTTTATATTAAAAGATTTTGAATATGTAAAATAAGTTCAATTTATAGTTCTTCAATAACTTTTACATGTTTTTCTCTTGTAAAAATACATAATTATCTTGAAATTTTTTTTACAAATACTTCAATTTTTTGCGCCACGATAGTCATATTAAAAATCACGTGCCTACACGCTCCCCTTAATAAATTTTTTATAAACTAAAATTATTGTGAACTTGAAAATCATAAAATAAGTGTATTTCAACCTGCTCTGCAAGTTTACTTAGGGGAAAAAAGTAGATTTTGAACATTGTTTTTGACTTTACATATGAGCGAATTATTTTTTGCCAATCATATTCAAAAAAGGATAGGTCAATTTTAACGAAATTGAAAAAGTTGAATAAATCAAAAACGGTGTTCTAAACCTCATTTGTGCTCTAAGCAACTTGCAGAACAGACCAAAATACTGAGTATATATTTGTTTTAAAGGTTACAGTGTGTAACAAAAAAAGTTGCCATGATAAAAAGTAACGACTACACAAGATAATTGAATAAACTATTTTTATTAGAGAGCTTGATAGATATATTATCAAATACAAACTCTTTAAAATAGTTGTTCTACAGATATTTTTTTTAAAATAAATTCATTTCACTTTTTTTTTATATGCAAAATCTTTATGTATTTTGCTATAAAATAGCCTCAACCTTCAGTTAATAATATGATATGGATATTAATCTTTACTGTAAATGAATTTTATAGTAAAAAATGCCATTCCTGCAATATTCTTACATAAAAATGGTCATTTGTTATATGATAAAAGTGTTTTCTCCTTTTAATAAGCTACAGATCATTATCTTGCATATTATAGCAAAATTCTTAGTTAAACGGGTAATTATTTTAATTATACTTAAAAATATTTATTTATTTGAACTCTTGAAATTACATCCAATAATATGAAGAGAAATACTTACCCCTGATATATTTTTTTTTTGTTAAATAAGTGACATTGGACTAATATTGAGAAATAATGATAAACAATTTGAGATCAGACTTTAATTTTGTATAACATATATTTATAAGGTATTGTTAAGAGAAAATGCAAATTGACGACCCTTTTTTGTATATGAATGACTTTAATAGAATAGTAATAAGCCAAATAAAATATGTGGGGTGCAAAAATGAAAGCATTTTAATGTTTATTATACAAAAAAAAATTATTTTCAGGACGGCAACTTTTTTCATTACACACTGTATGTATATAATAAAAAGTTTTATTAAAAAAACAAGAGTTCATGTTCAAAGAGGAGTTGGGAATTACAAATGCCAATGTATTTACTGAATTATGATTCAGTGTATTGATTTAACTGGTTGACAGATTAATCCAATATACTAGGGTAATTGCCATAAAAAACAATATATGTAAGGTTCTATTTTTGAACTTATATTCTCACAAGTACATTGAAAACCTGGTTTTCATTATTTGAAGAACTGTAATCCTATAAGAAATCTGTATATGAAAATGATGCGTTTCATATACAATTATCATACGTTTTTGTAGATTCTGTATAGCAATTCCATATATTTAATACACAATTCATTTTGAACATTTTTTCAAAAAAATTAATATATACGGAATGTATATGCCTATACGGAATTTATACGGAATTTTTAAACTTAATAATTTATTGTCATTTCGTATCAGGTATCATAACACGTGATCACGTAATTATTGTTTTGTTATGACACGTTTTTTGTTTCCTTCCCCATTTTTTATTTATACCCTCCTTTTTTTATTTCCCATATTTTTTTTTTCTCTTCTCCTTCTACCTTTCTTCTAAAAAAAAATTTTTTTTTCTCTTGATTTTCTTCTCACCCACTGCTCCTTTTTTTTTAATAAAAAATAACAAATTTTTTCTTTCTATTCTACTCTTTATTCCAACCCCTCCTTTTTAAAAAAAAAATTTTTTTTTTTCCACTTTTTATAAAAAAGTTTCGTTATTGGTTCTTTCTATTTTTTATTCCCTATTTTTATTCACTATTTTTATTTCTTTTTATTTTCTCCAACTTCGTTAAAAATTTTTTTTTATTTTTATTATTCATTTTTCACCCATGCATCTCGCTCCCCTTTCTTTTGTAAATATATTTTTTTTTCGTTAAAGATAATTTTTTTATATTGAAGTTAATATTTCTTTTTTTTGTTTAATTTTCTTATAGGGTGAGAGTCTTTTTCTTTTTAAAGATCAGGTTCAGGTTTCTTTTCTTTTTGTGAGTTAGTTCATTCTTTTTTTTTTTTGTAAGATGCTTCAAAGACTTTTTTTTTGTAGGTTAATTCCAGATTTTTACTTTTTAGGTAATTTAGTTTCTCTTTTTGTAGTAGATCAGTTAAGACTTCTTTTTCTTTGTTGTAGGTCAGTTCTTTTTATAAGTTTTTTCCTTTTCACAGATTGATTTTTTTTTCCTGAGTTGGTTAGGGAATTGAGCTGACCAATTCAAAATCGATCATGATCAATCAAGTCAAGTGACTCGACTAATGATTTTGTGTATCGAGTACTCGAAAAATTAAAATCGATCAACATATAATCGAATAAATTTGCAACACGTAAAATTGATTATATAATACTCGAATAAAATAAATCGATTAAAATATTAATCATGCTTTAATGATAAAATTGGTTAAATAAACGTGATAAATCCTTAAAATAGCAACTTCGCTAATTTTTCTTTGTAACAAGTAAGAAAGTTTCTTTCTTTCACACTCTCTACTTATAGTATTAATAAACTCTTTTAACATAAATAATACCTCTAAAACGTGCAAATAGTTCCACTGAATCTTTACACGCATCAAAACGTTTGGCAAGTAATATTACAGATGAACAAGAACCACAAATTATCCCAAAATCTGCAAATAAAACCAGTTGGGTGTGGGATTACTTTGTAGAGAAAACAGACGGGCATGTGTATTATCAATATATAGAAAAAGATGGTGAAAATGAAATAGTGTGTGGCGCAAATTTGCTATATAAAACACAAACTTCAAGCATGAGTTATCATTTGGGTGATAAACATAAAGTGTTTAATAAAAAAAAGGAGCAGGTAAATAAAATTGTTAAATTGAATTAATTTTAATAAATAATTAATAAATTTTCTTTTGTTTTATTGAAATAAGCAACTTAAAATAGATGATCAAATTAAAAAATTCACTCCACATAAAGAACCCAAACAGCAATATTTACGTAATGGTCTTACAGATTGGCTGGTTACTGATAGGTGACCATTTGCTACAATTGTAGAAGAAGGTTTTAAACGGTTTATAAAAAGAGTGGATCCTGCCTTTATTGTACCATATTACAGAACACTAAAAGCTGATATCGGAGCTGGTTATCAAGAAGCACTTTTGCAAATGAAGCAATTGATCAATGAAACTTGTATTTATGCAGCTATTACAACTGATTTATGGATTGCCCGTAATAATCAAGGCTATATTGGTATTACCGGTCATTGGTTAACTCCTAATATGGAATTATATGATATCCTTATTTGTATTGATCTTATTAAATATCCTCATACAGCTAAAAATATTTGTTTAGCATTAGTAAAAAAAATTCAGGAACTTTATTTATATGATAAAGTAAATTAATGGAGCAAATGTAGTAAAAGCGATTAGAGAGTGGAATGGTGTAGATAGGATTGCATGTACTTCTCATATGCTTCAGTTATGTATAATGAAAGAATTGCGTAAAATTAAGTCATATGCATGTAGATTTCGAAAACTTAATCAATTTTTCAATTCATCTAAACAAGCTGAACATCTAGAATGAGCACAAATTGAAATTGCAAATTTAAATAAAGAAATTACAAGACAAACTTTAACATCATCTGATAGGGAATTACAAGATTCCAATGAACCAATTAATATTCCAGGTAGTTCTCTGCAAATCCTTCGTACTATTGCTGATTGTAAAACAAGGTGGGGATCTACTTTATCATCTTGGAAAAGATTATTAGAATTAAAAGAAGCAATAAAAAGGACGCTAATAACTTTAAGACTAGATTCAAACAGTAGCGCAATAAAAGATTAGAAAAAATTAAGAAAAAGATATTTAAAAGATTGTGAATGAAAATTATTAGAAGAATTGTGCAAATTATTTCAACCAATTGAGCGTGCAACCACATTTTTGGGTGGTGAAAAATATTGCACAATATCCTTAATATATTCAACTTTAGAATCTATTAGATTTTACTATACACCTTTAATTGAAGATGATGATGAAAATGAAAAAGGTATTGAAGGTAATGGTGATGAAAATTTTTAATTATTTGAAAATTTTTTTTATTTTTTTATTTCAACTTCTAATTTTTAATAATTGTTAATATAACTATAGATGATGATGATAAAGTAGAAGATAAAGTTCTGCATGAGCTGAGCCAGCTTGCAAGCTGGCTCAAGCTTTTCAAGCTGAGCCAAACCAAGCCATGATTAAATTGGCTTGGTGGCTCACAAGCCAGCTTGAAAAAGCTTGAATCAGGTATTAGGCTTAGCTTGATAAATTCAAGCTGGCAGTAGGCTTGGCTTGAAAAGCTCAAGCCGGCTCATGAGTCAGATCAAGCTTGGCAATTTTTTATAAAAAATGCTGGTACCAATAGTTCTGGCATTTTTTTTTGCAAATTTATATATAAAAATGCTGGAACTATTTGTTCCAGCACTTTTTGCAATTTTATGAATAAAAAACGCTGGTACCAATAGTTCTGGCATTTATTTTTTACAAATTTATATATAAAAAATGCCAGAACTATTTGTTCTGGCACTTTTTGCAATTTTATGAATAAAAAACGCCGGTATCAATAGTTCTGGCATTTTTTTTTTATGATTTTATAATACAAAACACTGTTAACACTATAACAAATTATTCGGTATAAAGGCAGGATCATGTGATTTGCCAATCTAATCAGATAATCCGAATATCTGATCTTTTTTTTAATCATTTATCGGTTTATTTTTGTGGTATTGCCAGACGAAAATCACGACTGGATTTTTGGAATTAAGGTAAGGGAGGGGTTGGGGAAGGTGTTTCAGTGTTTTTTTTAACTAATTAAGTATTAACTTTTTTTTTACTTTTTGTAGTGTTGCCAGATGAAAAGCACGACCGGACTTTTGGAATTAAGGTAAGGGAGGTGGGGAAGTGTTTTTTGATGTTTTTTTTAACTAATTAATTAATTATTTTTTTTTTATTTTTTTATAGTGTTGCCAGACGAAAGGCACGACTGGACTTTTAGAATTAAGGTAAGGGAGGGGTTGGAAGAGGTGTTTCGTTGTTTTTTTTTAACTAATTAATTAATTATTTTTTATTTTATTTTTTGTAGTGTTGCCAGATAAAAGGCACGACCGGACTTTTGGAATTAAGGTAAGGGAGAGTGGGAAGTGTTTTTTCGGTATTTTTTTTTAACTAATTAATTAATTATTTTTTATTTTTATTTTTTGTAGTATTGCCAGACGAAAGGCACGACCAGACTTTTGGAATTAAGGTAAGGGAGGGGGGTTGGGGGAGGTGTTTCATTATTTTTTTTTAATTAATTAAATATTAATTTTTTTTTTATTTTTTTGTAGTATTGCCAGATGAAAGGCATGACCGGACTTTTGGAATTAATGTGAGGGAGGGTGGGGAAGTGTTTTTCGGTAATTTTTTTTAATTAATTAATTAATTACTTTTTTTTTATTTTTTTGTAGTGTTGCCAGATGAAAAACATCACCGGACTTTTGGAATTAAGGTGAGAGAGGGTTGGGGGAAGTGTTTCGTTGTTTTTTTTAATTAATTAAGTATTAACTTTTTTTACTTTTTGTAGTGTTGCCAAACGAAAAGCATGACCAGACTTTTGGAATTAAGGTGAGGGAGGGTGGGGGAAGTGTTTTTCGGTAATTTTTTTTAACTAATTAATTAATTATTTTTTTTTTATTTTTTGTAGTGTTGCCAGATGAAAAGCACGACCGGACTTTTGGAATTAAGGTAAAGGGAGGGTGGGTGAGGTGTCTTTCGTTGTTCTTTTTTTTAACTAATTAATTTTTTTTTTTTACTTTTTGTAGTATTACTGAATGAAAAGCACGACCAGACTTTTGGAATTAAGGTAAGAGAGGGTGGGTGAGGTGTCTTTCATTGTTCTTTTTTTTAACTAATTAATTATTTTTTTTTATTTTTTGTAGTGTTGCCAGGCGAAAAACACGACCAGACTTTTGGAATTAGGGTATTAAAAACTGAAAAAGAATAATAAAAATAAATAAATTTGGTATAAAATACCGAAAAAAGTGAAAAAATAAATAAAATAAAATAAATTTTGGTAAATACCGAATAATTTAATTTACCAAAATTAGTATTTTTTAAAAATAAATTCACGTATATCTATTATTATAAACTCTACGCAAACATAATATGTGAGTTACTCCAAATTGACCGATTTACACAAATTCAATTTGTAGGTTTAAAAAGTAATTTCATATAAACTCTACGCCAACCCGTATGTGAGTTATATTAGTATTATTCGGGGTCCTGCCAGGACCATTAGTTCTGGTATTTTTTTTTTTGTAACTTTACATATAAAAACGCCTAGTTTTGGCTTTTTTTTTTGATAATAAAACTTGAGCCAGCTTGAGCCATCTCAAGCTCAACTTGGCTTGAGCTAGAATTTTTCATGGCTCAGCTTGGCTTGAATGAGTTGAGCTAAGATTTTTTGTGGCTTGACTCATTATGACTCAAGCCAGAATTTTTTTTTTCAAGCCAAGCCAAGCCAGACTGTAGCTTGACTTAAACCGGCTCATGCAGAGCTTTATTAGAAGATGATGATAAAGAAAGTGATGATGAGGATAAGGGGGAAAGTGAGTCAGATGAAGAGGAAGAAGATGAATAGCGTATACAGCCAAATGTTACTACAAGACAACAATCTCAACATCAACAACTTCAACAACAACATCAACAACAACCTCAATGTTAACATCATCAACAACAGCTAAATACTGCATCTATAATTAATAAAGTTCAAAAGGAAATTTATGGTGCTTTATTTGATTATTGGAATGATCCTCCTATGGCTATGCTTTTGGCAACTATTCTTGATCCCCAATGCAAAAGAACACATGGTTGGCCTAATGAATTGCGAGAAAGAGTAAAGGTTGAACTGAAAGTTCAGTATGATGAGATTAAGCCTCAAAATAATACACAACCCAAAGAAAATTTTTCTAATAATAATTCATCAATTGACCATTTTCACGCATATATTTTTGGCCCTCAAGTTATAGAAAAAAATGAAGACACTGAATTTGACAATTATTTTAGGACTCCTCAAGCTTCTTACGATACCAATCCTTTTCAATGGTGGCAAAATAATAAAGATTCATTCCCAGTGTTATATGAATTAGCTTGTAAATATTTATATATACCAGCCACGTCAGTTTCAAGTGAAAGACTATTCAGTGATGCTGGAAATCAAATTTGTGAAGAAAGGAACCGGTTAAAAGCATCTATAGTTACTGAATTACTATTTCTCAAGAGAAATAGCGAATATTTTAATGTATTTAAGTAGTTTGTTTGACATGTACTGTATGTCAATTTAAAATAATGCGAAAGTATAAAACTGCATAAATACTATTATATTTATTTTTTATTTATTTTAATTTACTAATAAAATACTAATTATTTATGACATTTAATCGATTAATTGTTCGATTAATTGTTCAAGTTTATTAGATCGAGTATACCTGATCGAACTTTAATCGATTACAGCTTATTAGTCAATTTTGGTCGATCTTGCCTAAAAAATTTAACCAATTAATTGAACAATGATTTTGGGTGTCAACTCAATTCCCTAGGGTTGGTTACTTTCTTTGTGGGTTTCTTTCTTTGTGAGTTGATTTCTTTCTTTGCAGGTTGATTTGTTTTTTCATGTTGATTTCTTTTTGTGGGTTGTTTTTTTTATGTTTTTTTTTTTGTAGGCATGCTAACTCTTGGAGACTAGCATAGGATAATTCTAGAATTACTGTAGGTATAATACAGTATAGGGGGGAGTTTGGTTTTTAATAGAGTTAAAGAAATGTAATAAGAAATTAAATATTTGTATTAAATAAAATGATATTTATTTATTTATTATTTAAATATTGATTAATAAAACATATTCAATGAAAATATTATTATTTAAAAATTAAAATTAAATAATAAAATTTATATTATAAATTACGTTAAAAAAATGTATAATTTCAGTATTTTCAGTATTTTTTAGTATATAAACTGTAATTTTATGATACGGAATTGGACAGATTTCTGTATCATGTATTTTTTACGTATATATTTTTTACAGAAAATTCTACGTTTATTATACGATAATCATACAATATTCATATGACTTTTTTCGTATAAAAAAATGTATAAATTCCTTATCCAATTTTTTTATAGGATAATTATAAAGTCCTTGCCATTAAGGATACAACTAACATGCATGTATAAGCAAAATGGTATGGTAAAAACTATGTTTTTGTTGTTTGAATTTAATGAAACAGTTTTCCACTAATCTCGTGTAAAAATACTATAATGTAATATTGGAGAAATAAGCCAATTCCTAGAAGTTTCAAATTAAAATAACATTTTTTAGACATTTGGCTAGTGAAACTTGCAAACAACTTCACATTCAGGAATATGGTTTTTAATTAATGAATTTCTGTCAAATTTTATTATCGTTTTCATCACCTGACTCAAAAATTGCCAATTAAAAATGTTAAAAACATTTTTTCAATTATCAAAATGCTGATACGGCATTCTTTTTTTGACTAAAGTATTTAAAAAAATGAGTTTTTTAATTAAATCATAAAAAAATCATTTTTTTTTAATTAAAACAATTAAAGAAGTTGTAAATAAAAAGGGTTTTATATTTTTTAAAAAGTGATTAATAAAAAAAAATGATTAAAAGAATCATTTTTTTTAGTTAAAATGATTATTTTTTAAAAAAAAAACAAAACCATTTTCTTTTTAATATAACTATTAAAAAAAACATTTTTTTTTAATGATAAAAGATGTTTTTATCGTTTTTTTAAATTAAACAATAAAAAAAATTGGTTTTGTCATTTTTTTTTAATTAAATGATAAAAAGCCATTTTTATTGTTTTTTTTAATTAAACGATGTTCACCAACTCAGTCTGTCGAGCAGTGAATTATGAATATCTTCAGGGAGACACTAGCTATGAAGTATTCCAATCAATTCCTTACACGCTAAAAGGCAGTGTATTCGATAATTAAAATGTATCTTTATTAGTTATAGGTACGTTAACAACTTATACAATAAGGCAATCTTATAACACTTGCAATTACAACTTTATTAATTATAAACAACTTGTCTGAACTTCCTTTATTTTAAGCGAATATTCAAGATATTTATACAAATTGAACTTCATTCAAATATATAAATAATAAAAGATATAAAAGATATAAATATAATAAATAATATATAAGGAACTTAAATAATAAAAGAAATATAAGAAATAAATACTATATATACTATAAATGATATATAAGAAATATATACTAAATATACTAAATATACTTAATATACTTTATATACTACATTGATCATTTGTGACGCAGTAATATTAATATTCATCATCAGGTAAATCATTCGTCTAACAACGATAAAAAAAGTCATTTTTATTATTTTTTTTTAATTAAACGATAAAAAAAATCATTTTTATCATTTTTTTTAATTAAATAATAAAAAAAGTCTTTTTTATTGTTTAATTAAAAAAATCTGATAAAAATGACTTTTTTTTATTGTTTAATTAAAAAAAAATAATAAAAATAAGTCTTTTATCAGTTTTTTTTAATTAAACGATAAAAAAAGTTATTTTTATCTGTTTTTTTTAATTAAACAATAAAAAAAGTCATTTTTATTAGTTTTTTTTAATTAAACGATAAAAAAAGTCATTTTTATCAGTTTTTTTAATTAAACGATAAAAAAAGTCATTTTTATCAGTTTTTTTAATTAAACGATAAAAAAAGTCATTTTTATCAGTTTTTTTAATTAAATGATAAAAAAAGTCATTTTTATCAGTTTTTTTAATTAAATGATAAAAAAAGTCATTTTTATCAGTTTTTTTAATTAAACGATAAAAAAAGTCATTTTTATCAGTTTTTTAATTAAACGATAAAAAAAGTCATTTTTATCAGTTTTTTAATTAAACGATAAAAAAAGTCATTTTTATCAGTTTTTTAATTAAACGATAAAAAAAGTCATTTTTATCAGTTTTTTAATTAAACGATAAAAAAAATCATTTTTATCAGTTTTTTTTAATTAAATGATAAAAAAGTCATTTCTATCAGTTTTTTTTAATTAAATGATAAAAAAAGTAATTAAACGATAAAAAAAAGTCATTTTTATCAGTTTTTTAATTAAACATCAGGTTTATCATTTCCTTTAATAAAATAATTAAAAGAAGATGTTTTATCATTTCCTTTTAACAAAATGATCGAAGAAGACATTTTATAGTTTTCTTTTAATAAAACGATTGAAGAAAACATTTTTATCATTTTTTTTAATAAAACGATAAAAAATAATCATTTTTTTATCATTTTAACTAAAAAAATTCAAAAAGAAAACAATTTTTTTAAATTGTTATATTAAAAAAGATGATTTTTTTTATCATTTTATTAAAAAAATAGTTAAATTGATAAAAAAAATCAGTTTCTTTTTTGAATTTTAGTTAAAACTATTAGAAAAAAATCGTTTTGTTAAAACAATTAAAAAAAATTATTTTTTTCTTTAGTTAAAATGATTAAAAGTTTTTTTAGTTAAAACAATTAAGTTAAAACAATTTTTTAATCATTTTTTAGCTTTTGACATATCTTTTAAAAAAAATAAAACCATTTTTTTAATTAAACGAGCAAAAAAAATTATCAAAAAAAAAATATCTTTTTAGTTATTAAAAATAATTAATGTTTTTATCATAAAAAAAAATAAAAAGATGCCAAAATGGCATTTTTCATAAAACAATAATAATATAGAAATATTTTCGCAACATTTTTTATATGATAGCTTGATCTGGCTTATAAGCCAGCTTGGGTTTTTCAAGACAAGTTCATTACTGACTGTAACCTATCAAGCCAAGCCTAATGGCTTGGCTTGGTTCAACTTACGTAGAGCTTTATACAGTATATTTAATTATATAATATGGGCCATTGCAAAAAGATTTGTACCTTACCCAATAAGGAAATGATTTATATCAAGAAAAGTATCGCGTGATTAAATTAAAGTGGGCTGAAAAAAATATATATTAAAATGACTTCAAATAAATAATTTTACCAAAATTTTTTTACCCTACCTCGCATAGTTCCTTCATGAAATGAAGCGGCACACCACTAACTTACAACGAAAAGTTGATGATAATTAACATTTACAATTATTTTTTAGGGGCTAACTCTAAAAAGAAAGATCATTATAAGACCACATTACGCAAGCATATTGCTGAGGTGTTGGGCGTAATAAAGGGTACAGTTGAGAGTGTGGTGTCAGACTGGAAGAGCCACAGAGACAATACTTTTACACTGCATAAACCTTTCAAATAACCTAAATTGCAATCCAACAAAAACATTTTAGAACTTTTGCGTACAAAAATTTTAAATGCTAATAAAACAGCTGAGCAACTTTCTACACATACTTTACAACAGTTTCTTGCTAAAAAAGGATATAACTTTTCTAGATGGAGGCTTGTTCGAGTATTACATAAGTTGGGCTTTTATTATGGTTAAGGAGAGCGTAAAACTTTCTTCATGATTCACCAAACAATGTTGCTTTCTGTAGCCATTATTTACATTTTTGTTTTGCTAATTTAGAAGGCCAAAATGATGTTTCACATCGTCCAGGAGTTTTTCTTGATGAATCATACTGTCATTTACATCATAATTCTCGCAATATATGGGTTCCTCATCACGGTATTATTTTAACGCCTAGGCATGGTCTGTTAGTGGTAATTTTTGAAGCAATTATTGTGTTCCAAAATGGGTTTTCTAACAAGCTATATGGTAAACTTGTTCCTAATTCTATCCATATTTAGGACCCAATAATTAAACCTCCAAGTAACAGAAGAAGAAAAAGAAATAATGCTGAAGAATGGAATGATGTTCCCAATGTTGTTAAAGAAGCAAATATCGTTCCCAACCAAGTAAATTATCATGGAAATTTTACTGCAGAAATTTTTGAAGACCTTTTTTCAATTCTTTGCAAAACACTTCATGAAAAATATGGCCTGTAAGTATTTACATGGATGGGGCAAACTATTACAAATGACGTGTTGAAAGTATTTCAACTTTGAGCGCAAAAAAGCAAGAAATTATTGATTGGTTAAATGCACATGATATTGCTTTTTCTGATGAATTAAGAAAACCAGAACTTTTGGAACTGGTTCAAATAAATAAAGAAAAGGTTCCACTTTCTTGTGTTAAAATTGCAGAATAATATGAACATGAAGTTAATTTTACCCCCCTTACCATTGCGAACTGCAATCTATTGAAGGTGTTTGATCAGTTGTGAAGGGTGAAGTTGCACGATTCAAACCTTTTATCTGTTAGAAATACACTACTAAATGCATTTAAAGAAAAAATTTCCTCAAAAGTTATTGTATGACTATAGAGAAGAGCACTTAAAAATGCTAAGGAATATTTTGAGTTTGACAAAAACATACAATTAATTGATGATGAATTTGACGCTTATAGTACTTCTGATGAGGATTATGTGACTTAACGTAATATTTATATTATATCTTTCCCAATATGTACTGATAATATTTATAATAAAAACAAACAAATTTACATAATAAAATTTTTTTTATTGATGCAATATTTGAGGTACAAATCTTTTCACAACGGCCCATATAGAGAATTAAATTTCCTGAATAATTGCATATTCTAGTTTATAAATAAAACATGAAATACTATCTAACAATTTTTAAAAAAAAACTATATGGTTTTATTATATGATGATTATTATTATGTTTGATGTATTAAAGTTAAAAAATCTCTTGCTGATCAACAAAATTTCAAAAATTTACTATTTGATGGCTCAAATTAATGCACAATAAAAGTATCACAGGAGAGCCTAAATTGCAATTTTATTCTAATGATTTATGAGTTCAAATTTATGTTCATGTTTATCTTAATATTAATTAATATTAATTTTAATTTTAATTAATATGAATATTAATATAATTCTCCAGGAAAAAATTTGATGAAAATCTTGCCCATAATTTGATAATGACAAGATAACATTAAACGATCATTTTTTGTAATAATCTAGAATCAAAAAATTATGATCAGCAAAATTAAATTCCAAATTTATACAGATCAACAATTTGATTTTTAAATTAATTGATTTTTTTTTACATAAACTTTATAATGGTTTCAAATTCTTTTTTCTAAAGTCACGTGATTCTACCCACTTTTTAACAGTCGCCCAAATCAAGAAGGAAACATGAAATAATAATGAGAATCAAATAAAAGTCAAATGAAAGTCAAATAATCAAAATATTAATAAAGTAGTCAAGATATAAAAATAAAAGGGATAAACGTATACTTTTTCCAAACTTTCCTTAAACTTGTTCCTGAATTACATTATATAGCGAAAAAATCTTTTTGAAACAAGGATTTGGTAAACTGTGTGTTTTTTGTTCTACGACCTATTTAAATAAAAAAAAAAAGATTCTGATAATTGCAATAATTATTTTAATTTTATTCTAAAAAATGGTTCCAAATGATTTTAAAGATGTTGATACATACTGTACATGTTCATATGTTTTTGCAATGTACTGTATAAACACTTTCTTTACATATATCAAATAGACAAATACCTACTTAATTTCTTCTTCATTGACACTATTAAAGGATCACGAATAACACCATATTCAACATTAAAGACTTGTCAAATATTATTTCTTACATCATATTTTTTTTTTACTTTATTTGATAGAAAACATATTATGAGCAATTTGATGCTAAGTACATGAAAACACACATAAGAAACAAAAAAAAAAAAACCTTGATTCCCAACCATCCTTGTGACAAGCCCATCCTGGCTACAAATATCACCCATGCCACCATTAATTTAATGTTTTAAAGTCAAAATACGTTGGTCTTTCACAGAAAGTGTAAACTAATGATTAAAAGAAAAATTATACGAACAAGCACAAGATTGCAAAAACCTTAAATTTAGCAGAAGTAAAGCAGTTATAACAAGAAAAATAAATTGCAGACAATAAGAAAATAGTATATAAAGGATAGAAACATTAAAAATCTAATAATGATTACACATGACATCTGCTAATACACGTAATCTCGAAAAATAGAAAAGATATGATGAAAAAAACCCTCAACACTTATATTTTTTGAAATCTGCAGTAAATATAATAATTCTTATGTCCTTCTTACACCGTCCCATTATCTAGAGATAGATAAATAAACTTAAATGTTACACAGTCCGATCACGGGTTGATCAGTACAAACCTTCATAAAAAGATCGCAAACGAAATTACGTATTAAAAATTCGTTTTTCTTTTATTTTTCGATAACATACATATAATAAAGCAGCTGATTCTAGGAGCTGAGTTGTTCATATTAGGCGATGCAAAATTAATTTTTTGGTTCTTATATCATGAAAACTTTGTAAATGACCCGATAACCCGGCTTTTAATTTTTTTTCTAAATTTTTAAAAATTCTTACCTGGTATAGTAATAATATAATGTTTTCTATTACTTTACAATAGAATGTTAAAAAGATACACTTTTTTCCTGAGATCTCAATAAAAAAACCAAATATTTTTTATTTAAAACATTTAAAAAGGCGTTAACTTCGTTTATTGTATATTAGGCCGTTCCAACTTGATTGTTTAACGTCCGGATTATGAGAAACGTTCGGAGGGTTTCAAATAAATAAACTAAATAAATTAAGCATAACATAATTATGGAAAATTTGGGAAATTTCGGAAATTTTAGAAAATTCAATTTAAATTTAAAGGGGGAGGCATTTAAACATATATGTCATTATATGTTTATTAGGATTTAAATTTCTTAAAAAATGAGACGTTAAACAAACAAACAAGTTGAACGGCCTTATTTTTTAAGTATTTAATAAAATTTTATATAATTTTAGGCATTTCAAGTAGCTGTTCCTATTTTTTAAAAGATATCGATAAAGAAGCGGAAATTTTGACAAAAATTATATTTTTTGTTTGACATGATCTTTCACTGGCAATATTTTACAGTATGAATTATTTATAAGCTTCGGTTTTTTTGGTAATTGATCAGCCTGTATAACATTTGTTTATTTATCTAACCCTAGATATAATGGTGTAACAGGTGGGCCAAGGATGCTAGACTAATAAAGTTCATACAAATACCATATGATTTTTATATTTGTAATACAGTCAAACACAATTTATGTTTTATTATTTAAAACCTTCTTTGTCAAATATCATAATTAAAAAAACAATGTCACAATTTCCTGTTGATTGTTTGGACGAGATTTTTGAATATTTAAATGATGATAGGTCTACTTTACATTCATGTATATTAGTTAATCGTCTTTGGTGTGGGGTTTCAGTGAGAATTTTTTGGAGAAATAGCCGTAATTATAATATTTCAAATTTAAAAACCTTAATTTCTTGCCTTCCAAACAAATCAAAAGAAATCTTATCTAATAATGGAATCATTATTTTAACTTCAATTACAAATTTTCCAGCATTCAATTATGCTTCATTTTGTAAAGTTTTATCAATTAAACGTGTTCAGCGAAAGACTAAGGAACTTTTGAAAAATCAACAAATTATTTTACCACGTATTCTTAATAATAGTACAAATATAGTGTTACAAGAAATATGTAAAATGTTCATAAATCAGATTAGTTCTTTAAAGAGGTTAGACTTACCTCAACATAACTACGCTATGCCAATACCAAATTTTGCTATTTATCCTGAAGCAAAGGATTGTTTGAAAAATCTCTCAGAATTATATTGCAGTTCAAGTATTTCAACTGAAACTTTTTATCAATTACTATCACAAATATGTCATAATATCTCGTTAATAAACATAAAGAATGATGGATATTATCGTATTTCCGATGGATTAGCAGATTTAATTTCTGTTCAGAAAAATTTAAAACATTTTACTTTGTTACAACATGATACTAGTCATTATCAAGATTATTCCTTTTTAGTAAGAAAACTTCCAAATACCTTAATCAAATTAAATCTTATTAGTAAACGTAATCATCGTTCTATGTCATTGTCATTTATCGCAAAATTCTCAAATCTACAAGAACTTAAATTATTATTTGATGAAAGTGATTTTATTGATTTCGACAAATTATCAGATATAAGTTTTCCCCAATTACAAATTTTAAAATTTCAACATATACGTCCAAATAATGAAGCACTAGCAAGATTTTTGGAAAATAATGGAAAAAATTTAAAGGAATTATATGTAGGTGTAAGTCGAGATTCAAGTTATAGTAATAATTTATTAAATTCATCCATTTCTAAGTTCTGTACCAACCTTAGAAAATTTTCTGCTGGATTTAAAAATGATGAATTGGAAATGTTAAAAATAATTCTTAAAAGTTGTCAATACTTAAAAAGTATTGAAATCTATTACGGAGGTAAATTGTTGAGCGAAAAAGAGGTACTAAGAGAGGTTGTTTCATATGAAAATATTTCTGAAATAATTTTGAATTACTGGTGGTCTAATGCACAATCAGTAAAATTGCTACCAGAAGAATTAGAGTCTTTTATTGTAAATCGTGCTAATTATATACCACAAAAGTTACTTTCTTTCGTGATCGTTACGGATGATTATAAAAAGAGTTTAGATAAAAATGAAGAAAATATTAAAATAATTAAAAAGTATATTGGATTAGGTGTTATTAAGAGTTTTAAAATTAAAGGCTATGATTATGATGGTGAATCCAATCAAAATTAATGCATTATCAGTTTATTGTATGTTATATACAATTTATTCTTATTATCAAATGTAATGATATATATTATGATTTATAGTCTGGAGATTTATCTGCCATAATTACTTGAAAAGTGAAATTTTTTAGGGCTAATAAGCTTAACATTATTAAGATATAATCCTACGCTTTTTTTTATTATTGGTTAGGAGCATAAGATATCGATTATTATATAACTGATTAATAAAGTATATGCGTTTATCAAACCAAAAAAAAAACAAAAAAGTAATTAAAATGTTAATTATTTAAATTTTTTATTCTTAAATTGAATAAAAGCATGAATGTTAAATTATGTTATATGACCCAAATGCTAATTATTTTATGCTGTATCAATATTTTATACATCGTACCTAAGGCCGCTCCAATTTAATTGTTTGTTTAACGTATTCTGTCGGCCCGTCCCCCCCTATATTTCCTTAAAAATCTGGATTGGAAAAACACAAAATATTTATTATATGTTTTAAATGCCTTCCAAATTCAAATTATAATTTTTTGAAATTCCCCGAAAATTCCAAAATATTTTCCAAAATTTCCAAAATTTTATTATAAATTCGGACAATTAAATAAACTTGAGAGACCTAAGATATATGACAAATGCACACAAGATGCGTTATATTGTATCAGTATTTTTACCATTAAAGATTTTTCTTATGTTTTGCTAAATTCATATATGCACACATTTATCTTAATATTTTTTTTCTTCCCTATTAACTTTCCTTCTTCAACCAATATTAACGAATATTAACTTTTAGTTGTGCTAAAGTTAATAGGGGAAAGAAGAAAAAGAATATTATGATTATTAGTAGATGAATTTCATATGGGCTACCAGTGAGGAGCTAAATATTAGGCCTGTTCATGTCCTGATGTGAAAAGTTACATTCCTAATAGTGATATTCGTCCTAAAAACAAAAAAATATCGGGCTAAAATATCGGGTGATGTAAACAAATGCAAGCAGATCTGGCCAATCAAACTAAACCTCAGACATAGTGGTCTATGAAATGATCTAACTCGTTTTTTACTGGTGAAATTGCAAAAAAAACTCATCTAAACAGGTATGTTTAGCAAAAAGTTGTGTATGACGTTATTAGAATAATGCTAATAATGATCAACATAAGGTTACTGAACAATCGTTTTATCATGGGGCTTCTAAGCCATAGAATTTTTAAGTGAACTAAATTCGATTATTTGCCTTATAAAGTAAAATATTTTCAACTAGCGGAATTTTAATGTATAATGTTAATAAAAATATTCCAACTTTTTATACATATCATAGATTGCTAAAAAATAAATATCATTTTAGAGCTAACTATAAAAAATTATCGTCACATGCTATATCAAACTTTAAAACCCCTTTTAGGCGATTGTATATCTAAACATTCGTCATAAAAGATAATATTTTTTTAGTTTCGATCAATCATCTTTTTTTTTTTTTATGATCTATTATTTGATTAGTGATTGCAGTTAATATAATAAATTTCTCGTATTTTAAAGTTTTACGGTTTACACTTCATTTATTGATAAAAATATCGATAGAAAATATTTAACAAAATATACATTTGATTGGGATAGAAAATCATAGAAAACTAATTATCACTAATGCTATCTTTTTTATTTGATGTCAATTTTCTTGCCAGAAGGACTTGACTTAGGAAGGTTCATTTCGAGGATACCATTTTCAAATTTAGCCGTAACATCCTCAGTTTTTATATTAGGTGGTAGTGAAATGCTACGAGAAAAGTGGCCATAACGGCGTTCTTGAACAAGAGTTTTTCCTTCTTTGATTTTTTCGTCTTTCTTGACTTCACCAGAGATTATAAGAACGTTGTCACGAACATCGGCGGTAATTTGATCCTTAGTCATTCCCTATAATATAAAGGTTTTCAATATTTAATTAAAGAATAAAATACATAAATAAACAAAAGAAAAATTAATTTCATACTGGCAATTCTGCTTTGACTGAATATTCTTTCTCGGTTTCATGAACTTCCAACGCAGGGAACCGGCGGGCACGTACGTTACCACGTCTAGTTACGTTCAAATCTTTAATAAGATCATCGAAGATACTGTTAACAGAAGTTTCTAAATCATAATTAGGGTCCCAACTACTCGAGATTAGAGCAGCCATCTTGTTTTAATAATTGAAAATTTTGATTTGTGTACTTTTTATTTTTTGATGTACTGTATCAAGGAAATCCAGTTATATTTATATTCAAAAAAAAAATTCGAGTTTTTAATTTTTCCCGCGATTTCCAAAGAACTGATTGTGAATAAAATTAATAAAATCATAATGAGATATGATGCAATGAGAAAAATTTTTTCTCACTTAAAAATTTTTTTTTTTTAGTTGATCATAAATTATTTATAATATTGCTGGAAATTTCTACATGGGAATTTTTGATTCACGTGAATACGAAATCATTAAATATATCATTAGGCATAAATAATCTGAGTGGTGATATATTACATGATCAGCAAATTTGCCAAGAAAATAAACATAAAGAGTACTATTATAATAATTATTTTTAGTTGGTTCGAATTCCGAAATGATACAAAAAATAAAATATTCGGATAGTGATGAATAAAAGTCACGGATCTCATCTTTTTCATCGAAAAATGTAACTAGCAGATTCCTTATTAGTTATATAAAAAATGAATTTAAAGCATTATGGAACAATTTTAACCGAACGAATTCTAAAATTAGAGGTTTTTTCAATAACAGCTAAATTTCATTCATTTCATTCTTTTAATTACGAAAATTTCATATTTTCAGGCGTTTACACATGAAAAAGATGATAAATTTTATAAATTCGGACTTATCTTTACGCATTGTATGAATAATCATGAAATTTTTTTGCCCACGGTTAATTTTTTTTAGCCTTATGAGAAAAAAAAGATGTCACAAAACCAGTTGATGTTCCTTTACGTTCTGAACGGTCATTAAGAAGAAATGTTAAAAATTCATCAGCACAAGAAAGGAAGAATTTGAAGGGAAGACCGAAAATGTCAAGTACCGCGAAAAACTTAAAGGGTTTTTTCTTTAATGTAATGTTTTTAGCACACGAATTTTTTCATTTCTTTTTCTTTACAATTACAAGTAGGGTACATAAGGATGTCCTTTTGGACCTCGTAGTCTTTAAACGGTGAACGGTTGGTTATGTTCATTACGGCTACGTGAGTTATGTGACAATATTTTTAAGAATCGTTCTTCCCTTTCTCATTCTTGTACTTTTCCCCTTCCCTCTCTTTCATTCTTCCCTAACTCATTTTTTCCCCTTTCGTCTGTTTCTTTTTGCCCCTTCCTATTACTTTCCCTTGCTCTCTCTTCCATTCTTCGGCTCTCTTGTGGAAACATAGGCAGATTTTTTTTTTTTTTAGTTGTATTTTTTTTTTTTCTTTGGTACTAATCATTCTTTTTTTTGGGCTTTGACTTCGTGGACGCGTGGTAATTGAGTAGAGTTCTTTTATATATTTCTTTTAACGAAACGGTTTTAACGTTTCATTTTTTTTCCTTTTTTAGACTGGTCCGGAGCGTGGGACGCAGAGAAACCGGATTATTTTTTTTTTTTAGACAGCCGGTTCCGGTTCTTTGGGCCTTTGTAGGCAAGTATCGGATATTTTTTTTGATATATTTCCTTTAATGAAAAGTTTGCTAATGCTTATTCTACCTTTTTTTTTTAGTTGATTTCGTTATTTTATTCGTTATTTTATTTTGTAGGAATCAAGTTCCAACTTGGATACCAGATTATTTTTTGAACCGCTAAAAAAGGTTTTTTAACGTTTTTTTCTTTTATATAGGGAGTAGGGACTCCGGCTCACAACTAGTGATGTACATGCAACTTGTATGGCGTTATGAAATATCGCGGCAATTTAAACTATATACTGTAAGTGCGCATATAACTTCATAGGTTGTTTAGAATGATGTGCGTGTAAAAATAATCTACTATAATTTCTCGAAACAAATTAAATTTTTTTAATAAAGTTTCAGTTTTTTTTTGTAGGAATCTAGCAATTCTTAATTGTCTCTTAATCTTTCGCATATATCCTGCCAAGAATAAGATGAGTTACCTTCGAAGGTATGATCCTTTTGCAATTTTTTAGTTTTTTTTTTCACGGAACTATTTATTAAATTTCCTTTTTTTTATTCTGCTTCTTCGAATGGGTTCTTTGGATGATTTCTTTTGATTACATTACTTTTAAAATCTTTTCCTTTAGCTTTTCCTAATGAAACATTCTGTTTTATTATGTTAGTTTTCAAAGGTTTTTTTAATAGGTGCGATTTCAAAAGAATTTGTCTTTGAAACAATTTTTTTTCTATCGAAATTTTGATTTGCTATTTGTAGGTCCCAAGGGTTTTTGACGGGACTTAGAATGTAATATTTTGAAAATTTTTACATACTTTTTTTTTTAGCGTCATTTTTCTTTTTAGGTTACAACGGCGCTGCCATTTCGAAAGACTCGAGATTTCTTGTCGTTCTATTTTTCTTATTAAGGAAAGGTGAATACTGGGACTCGAACCCAGAAGTTTAATAAAACATTTATCGTCTTGTTTTCGCAGGTGTTGATATTTGTTTCCATTTAGATTATAATTTTAACGAAAAATTTATACATTTCGTTTACTTGTTTGTAGTTGACAGGATTTTGGTGTGTTTCAAAATTTTTGTCTTGTACTGATGAAATGTTTTCTAGCTTTCATTTTTTTCTTTCTTCAGGTTTTGAATGGATGAATTTATACAGAATGTGCTGACAGATTTTAGCATAGATTTTGTAGATATGATATTTTAAATTGATGATACAACTTGATCTAAACATGCTTATATTTAATAAATATGGAGTAAAATATATTTAAAATAAAATTCATTTATTTATAATAGCTTTAATAGCTTTATATATTCTCTACAGTGGCTTTACATCCGCCAACTATAAATACCCTATAATAAGCGTATTGTGAATGCAGCCACATAATCTAATCGTGAATGTGGCTCGAGTGCTAAACAATTTTTTTTACCCAGATTAATGCTACTTATATTACAAGATTCATCCATCATTCATCATACTATTAAATAAATAATGAAATTTAACTGACACAATAAAGAGGAACTATTTAATATACCTAATCATCAACTCTATTTTCATCATTAGTGTTTGTTAACCCTTAAATATAATAAAACGTACTTATCATTAGTATCTTTTAAAGCATTATACATAGATCAAATCGTAAATTGCATTGATAGTACCTTTAATTGTATTGAATTAGTAACTTCCAAATCGATTAATTGAGATCACGATCTATTAAATTATAAAAAAGTCGACATCCATTTTTTTTTTAAAAAAAAACAAATAAATAAATAAATAGATAGATAAATAAAAATAAATATAACGCTTTTATTACTTACTTCACTATCAACATACGAAGTAATAAGAGATGAATTAATAGGTTTTGATAATATGTTGTTAAATGTAAATGCTCTGCCAGTATATATAGCATCAGAATTTTTCCCATACGAAGTTAAGATATTTGGAATCTCTTTATCTGCCTTTTTAAATGAACTTTAATTTCTTTTCCTTTATAACCAAATTTCTCATCATTATCTGCAGAGCCTTGAATAGAATCATACAATAAATTAAGAATATCAAGTAAATCTTTAGTTGTTGGTCTTTCAATCGAATTAGAACTCATACATTTATAAGCTAATTTTTTATAAAATTCAGGAGCTCCTTTTCCAAATTCTGGTCTTAATCCATTATATATAGCTAATGCTAAACTTAAATCGTGTTTTTTATTGTAAAAAGGTGGTTTTCCAGATGATAATTCAGCCATAACTACACCAAAACTATAAATATCAGATGATGATGTATATGATTCACCATTTAATACCTCTGGAACGATGTAAGGCAGTACTCCGTATATTTTGTCATCAGATTTTTGATCGTTTGTTGGTCCAGATAATCCAAAGACTGAAACAAAAGTCATATAATCATCAACTCGTAAAATATTTCCACTGTGAAAATCTTTATGAAAATAACCTAATTCATGTAATTCCTGTAAACCTTCTAATGTATCATACAATAATTTAATTTTATTTTCCCATAAAATATCGTTAAACTTATTAGAAAGACTATCTCTAAAATTTCCGTTATCATTAGCAAATTTTAGAATCATCATAAATTCTTTAGTTTCTGGGTCTTTAGTTAATCCAAAAAGTCTTAACCTTTGTGACTTAAATAAATTCCAATGTATTTTAAGCTATATTTATGATAGAAGAAATTTTTTTTTTTTTTAAAAAAAAAAAATAATAATAATTTTAATATTAAATTAAATTGAAAATAATATAATCATAAAAACTTACTTCATTTAAATATTTATCTGAAATATTCTGTGAACCACTTAACTTTTTCAAAGCGACTTTTCTAGGTTTGGGCTTTTCTTTTACATAACTTCCATCATTATTTTTATGATACTCTGACTTACGGTCAATCCATATTGCAGAATATACTTTTGCAAATCCACCTTCACCAATTTCTTCTATATCTGTAAATCTCTCAAATGGTACCCATTCAAGAAATTGACGAATCCATCCTACATCATATCTTATATTATATATTGTATCTTTTATAAGCTTATCAATATCAGGATTTCCGCTAGTCCATCCTTCCATTATTCTGAATGGGTCACATTCTTTACAATAAGAACAATTTATATCGTGAATTGAGATATTTAATTTGTTAAATTCGGTTTCCATTGGATGATTTTTGAATTTATTTTACTTTACCGAGAAAAAAAATTTTTTTTTTTTTTTATATATATTTTTTTTCGGGCCGTATTTTTCCGATTCATTGATTGATTCAAGTTACACAATTATGAATTATTGTTGAGCTCGGAGCGAAAAAAATTGGTTATCCTCTGTTACCTTTTTTTTTATTATCGTAACATAAATTTCAATGACGTAACGTGTGTGGAACATCCCATTAAATTTTAAATTCTATCATATTTGTCCAGGTTTGGCCACGTGATTTTTATGCCATATCAAACGTTTATAAACATATATAATCATTCGTTTGGTCTTTAACATTTAAATAAATAAATAAATAAATAATCATTCGTTTCGCGCGAATTCCAGATCATTGATGACCATCGGTGAATAAAGCGGAGCTGCTGAAACTAGTGTTAGCTTTATTGAAGTAGTTTTTCTTAGGAATAGCTTAATTGTAGCTTTGGATGTCTATTATAAGGTATCCATTCTGATGCTTTGCCCACATTATTATGACATGATAGCTGAGTATCTTGAATAAATTTGTCAATATCATTATTATTACTAGTGACTAGTCCAATTTTCAAAATTTATCTTGAATAACATGTGACATTTATATTCTTTACAAATTTATCACTTAAAACCATTATTTTTTGGATCTTGAGATGAGTTACCCCGTACAGTATAGTATTCTAATTTAGATGCATGAAAAATTCTCTCTAAATTAAGTAAAGTTTCAGTATTGAAGCGAAATGACCGAAACTTTTATAAATTTCTGAAACAAAGTTTAGAATGAATTTGTAACATATATTTGTTAGACATTGTATATATGAGAATTTGCATTTCTGAATTATTTTACTTGACTAATAGTTGACTTATTAGAAAAAACATTGCATAATATTGGATCATGATTCTTGAAACTTCTCTCTTTGTATTAGGAAAAATTTTATATATTTATGTTATTTATTTAATATTTTAATTCATTTTTTTTTTTGCATCATTTTGGACAATCAAGTGATCATATAATTCAATTACATATGTACAGTACATAGCAGTTTTTGATAATGACGTAAATAAAAATAAAAGTTATAGCAAAAAAATTATTTAATTGCAAACTAAAAATCTTGCAAAATATCTTACTACTCTAGTCTTAGTGTTTAAACAATTCCAAACGAAGAAATAAATAAATATATTTAATACTTGGATAAGTTATAAAAGTAAGGAATGATCTAAATTACATACTAAGAAACTTGTAAAACATTTTACTACTACTCTAGCCTTAGTGTTTAAATAATTCAAATGAAATGAAATAAAAAAAAATTATATCATTTAAAAAAAAAAAAAATATTACAATTAATTTTTGCCAATTTTAATATCTAGATAATTATAAATAAATTAATCAATAAATAATTTGCAAATTACTCTTTTTTTGTATATTTTATATACCTTATGACTTTACATTCACTTCCTACAGGTTCATTCGAATTTTCACTTGATTTATCATCAAATTCTTAAATCTTCAAAATCATCATTTATCATTTCATTCACTTCTCTACTAGTAAAATTATGTAAACGACTTATATGATATGCTTGTGGATGAGATTCAGTAATAAAATTATTATTTCCAGTTGGTGCATTTATAAATTCCATAATGTCGCTTAATAATTCTTCACTAATGATTTCGTCATTATGAGGATGGAAAATCCATTTTTTAAAAATAGCATTTATTTCTGATGCAGTTGGCCTTTTTAATGGGTCTTCATTCCAACATCTTTTCATCAAATCCACATAACATTGTGGAGTATTTTTAACAATTTCAGGTCGTTCACCTTTACAAATATTTAAAGCAAGTTCAAGACCATGTTCTCTATTATTAAATGGTGGAACTCCAGATGTAAATTCCCACATAATCATAGAAAAACTATATATGTCACTAGCTGGAGTGTATGGATTGCCTCTTAAAACTTCACGTGCCATAAATGGTATAACACCAAAAATATCATATTCTTTTAAAAATTTTTCAGATTGACATAATCCCAAATCACTAACAAAAACTTCATCACTTTCATCTTCCTCCCCCTCTCTTTCCTTTTCATCCTTTTCATCCTTTTTATATATATGATTTAAAATATTGCCATCATGAAGATCACAATGAATAAGATTTACATCATGCATTCCATAAAGGCCAAGATTGATATTATATAACATGAATAATCTTTGTTTCCAACTATTTTCAATTAGTTTTGTTAAGTTCTCTCTTAAATTACCTTTATTGGCATATTCTATTACTACCATATAATTCAAGGTTTCAGGATCTTTTGTAAATCCATGTAAATTAATTATACAAACTGAATCTAAACATTTTCCATGATAATTCCACTATATAAAAAAAAAATTAAAATTAGTATAAATAATCTAATAATGAAAATTAAAAATAAAATAAATAATATACTGTATTATTTTACTTCATTTAAAAATTCATCTAAATTTTTATTCAGATTATTGAGACATTTAAGAGCTACTTCAATATCCTTATCTTCTAGTGACCAGATGGCCTTGTATACAGTACCAAATCCTCCTTTATTAAGGTATTTAACATTTTTAAATTGATTATAAGGAATCCATTTTAATTTATTTTCAGAAATAAATTTGTCCAATGTTTCATTTTCACTTTTTCCATATCTATATGTAATTTGAATAATTGAAACTACATTAAAATTTATATTTGAAATTTAAAATTAAAAAAAAAGTGAGATTATAACTTACTCTAAAATTCAATTAAAAATTCAAATAATTATAACTTTTAGTTTTTATATAAATTATTTTTATTGTTTATATTCTGTAACTTACCAACTAAAGTATTGAATAAATTCGGTTAATTAAATTATGAAAAAATATTATATGAATATAATAATAAATAACGAACAACTTACAAGAATCTAAAGTAAATCATCAAATAATTTTAAATAAAAAATATAGTTGGATTAAATTAATATATATAAAATATGTAATAAATAATTTATAACTTACCAACTAAATAAATTACCAAATAATTTATTAAATAAGAATTTAGTTAGATTAAATTACATATAAATATTATATAAATACATATCTAATCAGAAATAAATAAATAACTTACGACTACCATCTAAAATAAATTACGAAAATAAAGAATTTAAGTTATACGTAAATATTATATGTGTAATAGAATCAATAACTTATAGCTTACTCCCTATATTATTCAACATCAAACCATTTTTTAAATAGTTTGTTTAAATTATATGTAAATATAATATATAATGATGAAATTAAATAAATAACTAATTACTTACTCCCTATATTAAATAATTTTTTAAATAAAAATTTAGTTAGTTTAAATTATATTTAATAATGGAATCAAATGGATAACTTATAACTTACAATCTAAATATAATTTTTTAAATTAAGAATTTAGTTAGTATTACATAAATATGTAATAAATAATAAAATTAAATAGATAACTTACACACTATATTAATAAATTATTTTTTAAATAAAAATTTAGTTAGTTTAAATTATGTGAATATGTAGTACTGTTAGAATTAAATAAATAACTTATAACTTACCATCTAAAATAAATTACCAAATTAATTAGTTTAAATTATATGTAAATATTGTGTGAATATATAATAATAGAATTAAATAACTTATGACTTACTCCCTATATTATTAAAAATAAAGAATTTAATTAGTTTAAATTATCTGCTGTACTTTTATATAAATACAACAATAGAATTAAATAAAATTTATAACTTACGAACTAAATAAAATAAAAATTTAGTTAGTGATTAAAATTATATATATATATTATATAAATATGTAATAATATTAGAATTGGATAAATAACCTATAACTTACCATCTAGTAATCAATAAAGATTTTGGTTAGTTTAAATTATATGTAATTATCATATAAAATTAAATAAATAATTTATAACTTACTGTCTAAATAGATACCAAATAATTATTAAATAAAGAATTTAGTTAGTTAAATTATATGAAATATGTAATAGTAATAGAATTAAATAAATAACTTATGATTTACTCCCTGTATTATTAAAAATAGAGAATTAGTCTATTATAAATGAGTATTATATTATTATATAAACATGCAATAATAAAATTTAACTTACTTCCTGTATTATTGAATAATTTTTTAATAAAAAATTTGTGTCTTGTAATAATAGAATTAAATAAACAACTTATAACTTACTATCTAAATAAATTACCAATTAATTTTTTAAATAAAAAATTTAATTAATTTAAATTATATAATAATAGAATTAAATAAATAACTGTGACTTACCAACTGTAATAAATTACCAAACAAATTTTCAAATAAAAAATTTGATTAGTTTAAATATATATTTGTAAAATTATATAAATATGTGTAATGGAATTAAATAAATAACTTATAACTTACTTCCTGCACGTATTATTAAATAATTTTTTAAATAAAAATTCAATTAGTTTAAATTATATTGTATGAAATAATTGATTTAAATCAATGACTTACTCCCTATATATTAAATAATAAGAATCTAATTAGTTTACTAAATTATATGTAAATTTTACACGAATTATAATAACTTACAATCTAAATAGATTACCAAATAATTTTTAAATAAAGAATAAATTATGTAAATATTATTATATAAATATGTAATAAGAGAATTAAATAGATAACTTACACACTATATCATTAATTATTTTAATTTAGTTAGTTTAAATTATATGTAAATATCAATAGAATAATTAAATAACTCATAACTTACTATCTAAAATAAATATAATTATCAAATAATTTTTTAAATAAAGAATTTAGTTAGTTTAAAAAATTATACGAATATGCGATAATTTAATTAAATAAACAACTTATAAATAACTTACTATCTATAATATTATATAATTTTTTAAATAAAAAATTAATTATATGTAAAAATATATGCAATAATAGAATTAAATAAATAACTTATAACTTACGCCCTATATTATTAATAAAAGAATTTAATTAGTTTGAATTATATACAAATACAGTATGTAATAATAGAATTAAATAAATAACTCGTAACTTACTCTCTATATTATTAAATAATTTTTAAATAAAGAATTTAGTTAGCTAAATTATATGTAAAAATCATATAAGTATGTAATAATATTAAATAACTTTCAACTTACTCCCTATATTATTAAATAATTTTTAAATAAAGAATTTAGTTAGTTTAAAATTATTTAAATATTGTATAACAGAAATACTATGTAACAATAGCTAAAATTAAATAAATAACTTACTCCCTATATTATTAAATAATTTTTTATATGTTAATTAAATTATATTAATGACAGAAATATAGATAACACATAACTTACACCCTGTAGTATTACTTATTAATTAGATGCAAATATTATTACAAAAGTATATACTGTAATTTAAATATCACTTACAATCTAATCATGCATTTAAGTAAAAAATATAATTAGTTTTGAATTATATGCGGATATTATGCAAATAAATATAGTATAATTAAATTTTGTAACTTACCATCTATGATATAATTAATTATTAAACAGTTATTTAATCAAAGAATTTAGTTATCTGAATAGTATATAAAACAAAGTAAAAAGGTAAATAGCTGAAACTTACCAACTATAGTATTATTAATTGTTAAAGTTATATAGAATACAATAAAGTCATTATTATTTAAATTATAAGAATTATAGAATAATCCATTAACTTACATGCTAAATTATTTAAATTAAATGTGTATAAAGTATAATAATATTTAATAATTAAGTTTAGTATATTTTACCTTTAGATTCTTCAGCGCTACTTGAAACTAATTTTATTATATTGCAAATTTTGTTTAAAAATTTTGAATAATTCTAACTTTCTATTGGTCAATCATGCTATATGCTTTTTACCTTTATCATTATTGTGAGCCATCACTATATAATTACATCAAATTTCGATAATTTTTCTTTATTAAACTTCTTTGTTAATGTAGGAAATTGTTAGTAATAATAATTATACAAAATGAACACTATGTTGATCAGTTGATCACAATTTAACTTTTATATCGGAACATGTGACCGGACCGGAAATCTGATCTTCACCAGTATGACGTATTGATATTGTCTGCCTGTATAAAATCACGTAACCTATGCTAGCTCAGGTAAAAATCAGTTTGCACTTAAATAAGAAAAATTAACTAGAAATTGATTCGCAAATGGTAAATTATAATTTATTATAAGATGGTGATTGAAATGAATTAAAAATGCTAGGTTTAAGAGGTATCGTATTCTTCTTATTTTTAGTGATTTGGATGGTGTTTAATTTCAAAAGTATTTTTTGAAAACTTTTATTGTGATACATTATACATTATATTTTCAGTTGAAATCAAGAAGAAATTGAAGAAATTCTCATTTTCAAGTTTTTTGTCAAAATCAGGGTGATGCTTAAAATTGGTAATTGTAGAAAGAAATCATAACAAGGCTAATTTTGTTTTCCATTATTTTAATACAAAGTACTAGTCCAATTTTAAAAATCTTTATAGAATAATTTCAAAATTATCCGAATTATGAATTCCATGATCAAGTTATAACTGCTTTAAGGTCTAAGAACTAATTTCAAAACGTAAAGAAGGCATAACCTATTAAACAAAAATTATTGTAGTAAAATTAGGAGAAAAACAATAAATAACACTGAATATATTATATGTTGCAATAATTTAACATGCATCCTAATAATTTCGATATTATCATTAACCTCAAAGATTTATTAATAAAAATATGTCATTATTAGTACAGTCTCTTATTATTCAAAGTACAGGTTATTATCTCTTCATAAAATGATTTAATTTAGAATTCCTTTTATGAGGCACAACAATTTTCCCACACACAATAATTATTTATCTAATAATTAATTTAAAAAAAAACAAGCTAGAATATAATAAACATTATCTTTATTTCTTGAAATGACCTAAATATAAATTCATTGATAAAGTTATTGTAAAATAAGAATAAATTATCATGAAACAGCTTCCATCAAACAAAATATCACATAAATGATAGTAGGTCGCTTCCATCAAACCAAATATCACATAAATGTTAGTAATTACCTCAAATTTTTTTTCCAAATTTCACTTACTTCAAGATCATTACAAAATAAACCAAAGAAAAATATCAGTAATAACAATATATAGCAATTTTTTTTTCTACACATGGTATTTATTTAATAATCATAAGTGATAAATTACAGGTCATATTTATAAATAAAAATAAACAAAATTTAGAAATTTGATAACTAATATCTCTAAATAAACAAAAAAAAAGATGACATTTTCAAAATACGAACTCGTTAATGAACGTGAAATCTTTGGAATTTTCAAACAATCTAATGGTTTTTTCCTTTTTATACTTTTCAATAATATCATTAAATCTCTTTTTATTCTTATTAAACTCTTCCCTACTTAGATGTCTATTTTCATAATAATTAGCCAAAATAGGGTATAAATATAAGGGTTTTCTACCTTTTTTACCTTTCCATTTCTTAAAGAAATTATCCAGGGTATTTATGTTGAAATAACAATAATGAAGTTGAAATTTATATAATTTATCTTGTGCGGAATCAGCCAAAACATCCAATAATTTTTTACCATCTTCATCATTATAAATACTTGCTCTGAAAATATATAAACCTTCCAAATCCTTACAATTAAGTAAAAGTTGTTTAAAATCTTCAAGATTTTCGTCTTTTAAATAAGTTTTAAGATATTTAAGCTTACGACAATGTTCAGAGATTGAACGTAAAAGTTGAGAGATTTGATCTTCGGATTCTTGATTCCCTTTATCCAACCAAATAACTTGAATAGTATCTTTAGTTGCCTGAATGATTTTCACAGCCACGGAATAAGATATACTAATTTTAAGGACTTGTAATTTAGGATAATTTCCAAATTTCAATTGCTTATGAACAGTGACATTACGATATCTACTATCAGCTAATACTAATTTTTGTAAATTAGCCAATTTTGTAAGAAGAATATTATAAAAAGATACGTTATTTTCAATAGTTAAATCCAAATAATTAATATCCTGTTTTTCAGCTATCGCATCACCAACGGTCCCATATTTGCTTTCTAAACTAGTATTATTATTCTCATTAACATTATCCCTAATTATAAGTAATTTCAAATATGGTTGAATTTGAATAAATTTACTAAGTCCTGTAGGATTTGAACAAGTAAGATTAATATCAAGTTTTTCTACTGATTTACATATTTCTGATAAATCATTAATAAGTTGAATGGTTTTATCATCAAAACGTAAATAATTGAGTTTGGAAAGGTTTTGTCCAACATCAGGAAAATCATGTAATTTATATTTAAAATTGGTTAAATCGATAAAAGTAAGTGAGGAACATTTTTTAAAAAAATATTTATAAATTTCTTTTTTCAATTCAATTTTTTGATGTTCATTATATTCCTTAAAAACGTAATCATAAATATCATTATCTTTTTTACCATCAGCGGAATATGTATGTTTAATAAATCTGAGATGACTAACATAATCGAATAATGGTTTTTGATATTCTATTTTAATATTTTTTCCGGTCAAGAGTTTTCTAGAACTTTCGGGTAATTGAGATAAAATAGTTCTAAAAAATGGTTTCGCTTTATCAAGATTATCTTCATTTAAGAATAAGTTCCAAGGATCCTTCCATAAAATTCTCAACGACGTTTGACACCAAAGTTTATTAACGAACAAACAAGAAGTTAAAGATTTTCTATCATCGTTTAATCTTTCAATTATGAGTACAAGATTATCACTATTAAGTTTAAACATCTTATTAAAAAAAAAGATAAAAAAATAATTTTTTTTAAAAAAATTTTTTTTTTTTTTCTTAGAAATTTTTTTTTTTTTTTTAATAGAAAAGGGAAATGCGTAAAAGTTACACGTAACGTAAAGTTTAGCTAAAATATGGAAAATGATTTACATATTTATATTAGCTTTACGCCAAGGTTTATTCTAAAATAGATTTGATCTACGATTACGTATGCCACAATGTTTACTATTGTGTATTTTTAAACTCTAACGCAGTAAAGATATCAATGAAACAAATAAGAAGAATTTTCTTTAGTGTAATGACAGAAATTTCTGATTATGTCAATAATATCACAAATTCTTTTATTAAGTTTAGCACATTTTTTTATTAAGTTTTATTTTCGATAAAGATTGTCAATATTTACTTATCTCTTTTAAGTTATTATACAAAGAAACTTTAAAAAGTAAATAAAATAAATAAATAAATGTACTATTTAAACAGGGGGGTTCATTTACTTACAAGTATGTCTTTCCAAAGAAATGAATGTAACGTCCTGAAAATATTTTTTAAAAAGGAAATTTTATTAAAAAAGAAATATAAAAATAAAATAAAATAAAATAAAATAAAATGAAATATAGTAAATTATCTATCGTATAATAATTTTATTAAAGTTGTAAAAAAAAAAAAGTCGGAATTCTTATATCTTTTTGGTATTTTTGGAAATTTTTTTTCTTTGAAGTGAACCAATTATATTAATTTTTTTTTTTTTAGTTTCTGCTGGCGTCGATATTAAAAATTAAACATGTTAACGTGAACTAAAATTATTTGGGTTGTTAATTGTCCGTTCGCTATATTTTATAATTTGATACACAAAAAGGCCAAACTAAAGTAATAAATTTGTACTTAAAAAATTACACCTAACCAATTGAGAACATGAAAAATACCGAAGAATGGAAGAGAGAGAAGAGCATTTAATTAGAGACTTGATTCATTGTGTGACATGTAGCGTTTGCGGATTACAATACGTTAACGTTAACGCAGTCTTACGTTATGGTTATTAAAACATGAAAGAAAATAGGTTGAATTTTTTTAAAGTTGGCAAAAGAATTTTTTAAAAAATATTTAGTGAAACATATCAATTATGAAGAGACGTAAAAAATAAATAATGTTATGTGAACCATATTAGTCTGTCTAAATTATAATTAATTATATATATTTTTTATTCTGTGGCATCAGCTTTAATACGTTTTTCTATTTCAAGAACAAAAAAATTCAAATCAAAAACAAATTTATAAATAAAATATAAAAAATACTGAACAATAAAGTATTTACTTACCAGATATTGCTGAAATAAGTGCACTTAATGGTCTACTGGTATAAATTGCACCTGGGTGCTGAATGATTGTGGAATTTACATTTTCTGAAGATGAACTGAAATAATAAATAAAAGTTGAATATTTTCTTTAACATAATATACATATAATTTTACTCTTATTGTACTATCTTACCTTTGCAGTTCATTAATATCAAACTCAGTTTCTCTCGAAGTATATTCTAAATAATATTATTGTTGTTGATTATTAGTTGATTTTCAATTGATGAATTTAAATATATTACTCGTTTTTTTTTAATATAAACTTAAAGTAAATTATATAAAATTTCCTATTGTATATATACCTTTTAATAACACGGATGAAGTTGAATTGATGGATGAAGGTTCAGAGATATTAGTGGCCTGCTCGATTGCATTCGAATGGTATTTTTTAATAGATTCCGTTCCAAGTATTTTTTGTTGTAACAACTCTAGTCTTTTGCTCTCAGCTTGTTTAAATTGGTCCGCATCTACTTTTTTGAAATACCAATACCAAAATGAGCCATGAACTTCGGCAATAGAAGGCCTTTTCATAGGATCAGATTCCCAACATCTTTTCAATAATTTAACAAAACATTCGGGAGTATCTTTTGTGATTTCAGGTCGTTCCCCATCAATGATTTTATAAATAAGTTCTGTATTATGTTCAACATTTGCAAAAGGTTTACATCCTGTTGTAAATTCCCATATAATCATACCAAAACTATAAATATCAGATGCTTTTGAAAAATTAGATCCATTGAATACTTCTGGCGCAATATAAGGTATTACTCCATATATCTCATCATTTAATGAAGTAGCATTATTTGCAGGTTGTGACAACCAAAAATCTCCAATTTTACAATTTGGTATTGTCCGATCTTTCAATAATAAAATATTTCCACTATGGAGATCACGATGTATAAAATCTTTATCATGAATCTTTAAAAGTCTAAAATAAATAAATTACACGATTAATATCATAAAATTATTAATAAATAATATAGTAAAATAAATACCCTTTTGAAATTTGATAAAGTAAATTTAATTTTTTTTTCCATGTAAGACCAGCAAAATTTTTTAGCAAATAATCATGCAAATTTCCTCCTGTCGCATATTCCATTATTAAAATATATTCATCCGTGTTTGGGTCTTTCGTAAGGCCATGGCATCGAAGAATATTGTCGGAGTGACATGTGAAATGTACTCTTAACTAATTTTTTTTTTTAAAAAAAAAAAAAATAATAATAAATAAATAAATAAATAATTATCCTTAATAAATTATCATCTTTTGTTATTAGTACATCAAAATATATTACCACACTTAAAATTTCCTTGCTAAGTTTTTGAGAATTCTTAAGCTGTTTTAAAACAACAATTTCTTTGAATGCATTCGACAAAATTGCTTTATGTATAGTGCTGAATCCTCTCTCCGCTAATTTTTCCAAGTTCACAATATTAGAATATGGAACCCAACTCATTTTAGATCCACGATTATCATCAAGATAAAATTTTATAATAGTTTTATAAGTATCTAATGAATCATGATTTCTTTTCTCATTAATTATTTGATTTATAATCTTATTCTTTTTGTTGTCCTTAAATCTTGTATTAAGAAGAAATTCATCTATATCATGAATTCCACACATAATACTTTTATAATCGATAGAAATTACCAGTATTCTTTTACATTTTTTACATTGAGACTGATCTGATAACCCAAATATAATATTAGTGGTTAAACAATATCTACACCCGGTATAAATAATATAACAATTACTACACCATTTTTGACAATCAGACACAAATTTCAATTCTATTCTACAACTTAAACATCTATTTGAATTATCCCACCATGGTAAATAACAAACTGGAATGGGTTTGTCACATATTGAATTTATCCATCCAGAAGAAATCTTATAACATTCTGAGCACACACTAAAGTTAACATCTTCACTAGCTAATTTTCCACATAAGTTACAATTTTTTTTCATATTCTTCTTTTCATTATAATAATTATGCGAAAATTTATAGATTATATCTTCCGTGATTATTTGCTCAAAATATAAAATAAATGAACAATCTTTACAATACATCGTATTTTTATTTGTTCTACTTTCTTGACATAGGCCAACGCAATATTCACCACCTATACATACGCTCAAGTATGTATTATTGTCAGTTACTTCATTAATAAATTGAATGAAACAATTTTTGCAATATTTTTGATCATATAAATGAGTCTCTGTGTATTTCTTTCCACAATGATAACAATTAACATCAATTTCTTTAAATGAAATAAAGTTAATTGGTATTGGGCTAGATTTTAATTTTGGTGTTAAATCATAATTTATGTTTGTGAGTTCCATGTTATAAAAAATATTTGATAAGAAATATAAGAATTTAAGAATTTAAGAATTTAATTTATCAAATTGCATTATATAACGATTTTTAATTTTTTTTTTTTGATCTTGGTTTCTCTTAAAGCTTTCTATTCTAGAATTCCATTAAACACTTCTTAGTTTGGTCTATAAGATACGATCCACTTCGCATTTCTTCGTAGAATATACCGTGCGACACAAAATCAATATGTTGATCACTCGAGATATTCTAGAATTTTCGGCTCGTTCAAAAAAGGACTTTTCCGACAAAAATCTGCAGATTAACGTCATAAAGGAATTCCATAGAAAATGTGTGCTGATCAGTTCTAAAAGAAAGTCCGGGGAAAAATTCCGGTGTCACGATTCTTTAAAACACAATGAATTTGCATCGTCTAACTTGTACACAAAAACGTTTGATATTTTTTTCGCTTGCCTTTTTGCGCTCATTCATCACGCCCTTCCAGTAATTTACGCAAAAAGTCTGACGCGCCTTTGTATGAACTATAAAGTGTCATTAAACTATTTCTAGTGACTAATATACCTTATAAATTACCTGCATGGTGTTACTAATACCTTTATATCATTTTTTATTCAATTGATAATCACCGTATTGTTTGAGGGAATGAAATCCAAAATTCTCATTAAAATTGATAAATATGCTGATTTATTCTAAAATCGATGGATCAAAAGTTACAGTATAGTACAGTACATGCAATGATGCAAATAAATTAACGCAAATTTCTTGTTCGTTGATAATCAAAGTAAGTTACCAAATTTCAGGTATTTGATTGCAAACAATTATTGCAAGATTTAAAACTATTCTCCCTGTAAATGAACAATCATGACCGAAAAAAATATATTTCATTCATACTTTAATCTTTTGTTAACACTTTATACGAGTTCAGGTTCGGGGAATAATATAATGGCTTGAAAAGAAATATTAAAAATAAGTTGCATCAATTGGTCTTCCTATAAAATGTTTAGATCATTTATAAATTCAAAGTTAATTGCGACAGTATGTGTGTTACATTAAGTCATGAGTCATGTCACTTATTAATAAACAAATAAAAATATTAGTAAAAATCATTAAATTTTTTTTACAAATCAACATAGTCTTTCCGCATAAGTGTTAATTTGTTTTCATACAAGTTAAATTTTTTTCTGACTTTTCGTATTAGTTGATTTTCAGTCCCGAAAGACAAATTTAGTCAAAGGTTTCATTTAGTCATCACCGCACCTTCTTTCTGGCAATACATAATAATTTAAAAATCGCCTTGAAGTTGAAATATTGTTTTAACCATTTCTGCAATCAAGTTCATTCATTCAAAAGCCAATCATCTCTTTCATTTATCACCATGCGTCAAAATCATAAAAAGTTAAAAAAATGGCAAGAACAAAATATTTATTATTTTCTTATTTTCTTCTAAAAGGATATTTCATATAATAATTCCACAATGCTCTAAACAAGTCAACTCGAATCTAGTCACGAGCTGAGTCGAGTCGATTTAAGTTCAAGTTACGAATTAATTTCAAGTTCAAATCAAACTTGATTCAGTTCTCCCCATGGTTGTAACCTTGTAATTTCCTTTAACACATCATTTTTACTAGGTAGCTATTTTTACCTGACCCTGATTCCATCTCATTTTGGTATATATATAGGATACTGTACTGTACTTACGAAAAAAAATGCTGGCATCCGGATATACTACCAATTTATAAGTTAGGCAAAAATTCATATCGATAAGTTTACTTTCAATCTAATAATACCATTATTAAAGAGTCGTGACGAAATTTCACATCTCTGGGCCACATTATATAATTTGATTCTGGATAATTTTAATCGGTTAACCGATTTTTGATAAGGTTAACCATCTTAATCGAGTTCAACCTCTACTAGTAATAGTAAAATCGGAGTCAGAATTAATTATTCTACAAGTTGCAATATGAAATGATTCTCACCACTTAGTAGTATTATTGCCTTTATCCTATCTAAAATCGAATAATACCAGCAGTGGGTAAGTGGACCCCGGATAATTATAATTGAGGTCATATCCGACTATGGCTTTAAACTTTACGTATCATTAAACATAATGTTTTATTAATCTAATATTATAAAACATCATAGGAAAAAATGCAGCTTTTAAAAGGAAAAATCTTTAACGTTGAAATATTTTAGATTTATTGATCAGAACTGTAAATAAATCCGTGTAACATGGTAAAATTTTGGGAATTTTATACGCTTTTTCACTTTCGATATACATAGAAATATATAAAAAAAAATAAAAATTATTATTAATAAATATTACTTTTCAGATTACAAAATTATAGATAATAAAATGGCGAATATTTTTACAAAGTCTCATGCCTATAGCTTTTAAAGTACACTTGGGATGACAAAGACAAATTTTTACCATAGTAGATATGACCTTTGTTATAATTGTCCGGGGTCCTGGGTAAGTATTAATGCAGTATTTTAGCTGAATGTATATCAGATATTTATTATACTATACTTGGGTCTTATAATATGAACAAAATATTTTTTAAAATTAGAATACTTTACAATAGACTGCTAATACCTATAAAATTATTATGTATCATTACGTCCTAATTTTCAAAATTCGAAATTAACATTTTCACATATCCTGTATGTTAGTAGTTGATTTTTTATCTTCGTGATCGTCAGAGGCATAATCATAATGTTATCAAGAAAAAACTATAAATGCGTTTTAATGAGCCTTTTCTTTATTATATTGATTACCTAAATAAATTTGATCAACCTCATAAATGAATAAAGAATATCATAAGAAATTAAAAATAAAAATCTTATCTCTTTATCATGTACTTTTTTTATTTATAAGCCTATCCAAAATTTCTTTTACTTCTTGATGTCCGTTGCTCATGACTTTTTTATACCAATAAATAGCACTATCTATATCTTTTTGCGTACCTTCGCCTTTTTCGTATAAAGACGCAAAGCATTTTTGAGCGTTAATATTTCCTCCTTCTGCGGCCACCTTATATAACTCAAAAGCCTTTTCCTTATTATTATCAATTTCAGTTCCATGTTCATAAATATGTCCAAGCCTATATTGTGCATCTATAAACCCTAGATCAGCTGACTTGTTATAAAATTCAAATGCCCTAGTTTCATTTTTACAAACACCATGACCTAATTCATAGAATTCTCCTAATTTAAATAATGCTACTTTATTGTCATTTTCTGATGATTTATGGTACCAATAACAAACTTTATTCAAATCATCTTTATTATAAAAAATATTTCCTTTACAAGCTGCCTCGTTATATAACTCAAATCCTTTTATTTTATTAATTTCCGTTCCAATTCCATTCACATAACAATATCCAAGGTAAAATTTTACATTGAAGTTATTTTCAGCAGACTTATTATAATATTCAAATGCTTTTATTTCATCTTTTTCAACACCAATTCCTAATTCATATGATTCACCCAAATTATATAAAGCAATAGCATTTTCATTTTCAGCTGCTTTTTGATACCAATAAATAGCTTTTTTTCGGTCTTTTTCTACTCCTTGACCACGATCATATAAGAAACCAAGATTATTTTGTGCATCACTATGTCCTTTTTCAGCTGCTTTTTTATAGAATTCAAATGCTTTTGTTTTATTAATTTCTATTCCAATTCCATATTCATAACAATATCCAAGCTGAAGTTGAGCATTCAAGTATTCTTTTTCAGCCGATTTTTTATAATATTCAAAAGCTTTATGCTCATCTTTTTCAACTCCTTTTCCTGATCTATAACATTGACCCATATTATATTGTGCTGCATCATTTCCATTCTCAGCTGATTTATTATACCAATAAATAGCTTTTTCTAAATTTTTTTCTGTTCCTTCCCCATTTTCATATAAATAACCAAAACTGTTTTGCGCAATACTATGTCCTTTTTCAGCTGCCTTTTCATAATAATCAAATGCTTTTATTTTATTAATTTCTATTCCAATTCCATATTCATAACAATATCCAAGCCGAAATTGAGCATTCAAGTATTCTTTTTCAGCCGATTTTTTATAATATTCAAAAGCTTTAATTTCATCTTTTTCAACTCCTTCTCCAAATTCGTAACATCGACCCACATTATATTGTGCTGCATTATTTCCATTCTCAGCTGATTTGTTATACCAATAAATAGCTTTTTCTAAGTCTTTTTCTGTTCCTTCCCCATTTTCATATAATAATCCAAGATTATATTGAGCCATAGAATTATTTATCTCAGCTGTTTTTTTACATAACTCAAATGCTTTTAATTTATTGACTTTAGTTCTAATTCCCTTGTAATAAAATATAGCAAGTCGTAAATTTCCATGTTTGCTTTTTTCGGATAACTTTGTATATATTTTAAATGCTTCACCCTCATCTTTTTCCACTCCATAACCAAGTTCATAACACCTTCCCAAATAATATAGTGCAGTTTTATTGTTATTATTTGTTGCGTTTTGGTACCAATAAAAAGCTTTATCCAGATCTTTAACAGTTCCTATACCATTTTCATAACAACAACCAAGAATAAGCTGTCCGTAAATGCTTTTGTTACTTACAGCACTTTGTACCCAATAAAACATCAAATTATAATCAATCTCAGTTCCAATTCCACGTTCATAAAATGAACTCAAATACATTTGTGCAATAGGATAATCGTCCTTTGCAGCTTTTAAAATCAAATTAAATGCTTTGTTTTCATTTTTTTCCTCTAAAATAAATTCATTATAGTAAAAAAATCCAAGAAAAAAAATATGAGGTGATTTTGTTTGATTTTCTTTAAGCCATTCGAAAATATCATTCAAAGTTTGATTTGAAAGAGATATGCAATGATTAATGAAATATTTTGTTTCGTTTAAATAATTTCCTTCATCTTGTGTTTTAATCAAAAGTGTAATTAATTTATCAACGAGAATATTAATGCTATCACTTATATCGAATATTTCTAAGAATAATTTTTCTGCTTGGTTTAATACATCGAAGTTATATTCATTATTTAAATGATTTTGTATTAATTTACTCAAATACAATTCGGAATTATCACTGAGCGTAGATCCTAAATTAGTTATTATTGATTGATAAGGAGTCTCTCGCAGCAATCCTTCTTCTTTGTTTTCCAAGGAATTGATATTATTATTACTTTCTCCAAAAACTATTTTTTTAAGAGACTTAACGACTTGATATATAGTAGGACGTTTATTTGGATCATCTTCCCAAAATTCTATAAATTAAATACATTAATATAAATAATTATACAGTAATTAAATTTATGATTACATAATTTTTACCTTGATATAAATTACTATATTCAATAGGAGTGTCTTTAATAACTTTCTCTCTTCGTCCTTTTTTAATATCCATGATTAATTTTGCATCATATTCTACGTCTTCAGCATAAAAAGGTCTATATCCACTTGAAATTTGCCAAAGGAGAACTCCAACACTGCAGACATCAGACTTTGTATTTAATTTATATTGTTGACTCTTACTTATAATATTATCCAAGAACTTTGGGTCAACATAAGGAACAACACCAAGCACATCTGCTGAGTTACATGCATCACCTATTTTTCTTGATAAGCCAAAATCCGCTAACTTTATTTTATCCTGATGAACAAGTACATTCTGTGCATGCTATAACTATAAGTAAATTATTAATTTTATTGATGATAAAACGAAGTAAAAAATATTATCACATTATCAGTAAATCAGTTACTGTACGTTACCAAATCACAGTGAATAATTCCTTCATTATGTAAACATTCCACAGCATTTGCAAGTTGGAGTGCTAATTGATGCTTATCATCCCACTCAAGTTTATTAAAACTCTTCTTTAAATAGGATTGTAATGAACCACAATCAGCATACTCCATAACCAATAAATATTTGTTTTCTAATTTTGAAATACCATAAAATCGGATAATATTTGCGTGATAATCGACTTCGCGTTGCATTTTTAACTATTAATTTAAAATATAATGATAATATTCATTATGTGCTAAAAAAAATTATAACATGCATAATATTATAAATATTTTAATAATATTTTACCTCATTGATGATTTCTTTAATAGTTAAATTAAATGGGTATTTTAAAGCCATAACCGTATCAGAATCCTTACGATTTGCGCGAAAAACCTTTCCGAAAGATCCATTGTTTAATTCTTCTTTATTTGTAAAATCAGCGTAATCATAATATTTGATATAATTGTCTGATATTGCTTTTTCTAGCCAATCAATACAAGTGTCAGAATCTTTTTCGGCTGATTTTGACATGTTACAAGTGAAAACGTATTTTAATTGAATAATATACATGAATATTTATTTTTATAACGAAGGTAGGTACTACGAGACTTGTCCACATGACTAAATTTTGTTATTATTGGTAACACAGTTTGATCATTCTTGTTGTACTAGATAATGATAATCATTATATTATAAGTTTGTGAAACATTAATTTTTTTTCGAGTATATATTTGTTATGTAAAAGTATCGATCTTGATAGATTTGCGGTATACTTCTTGATAGATATTGTTGTGAATCCTGAATGTGGTATATTTCTTGATAGGTCGGAGGTATACTTTTAATGCAATTTTTTTTTTAAAAAAAAATTTATTTATTCCTTTTGCAAGAATGACAAGAATAACCATAATTTTTAAAAAATTATAATTATTTTTTCATTAATTTTATTAAAGTTCATATATGTATTTTTTTATATATATTTCTTTATTAATTTATTTTTCATTTGAAGATGGCGTAATGAATGAAGAAATACTAGAAACAGAAGGACAAATATAATTATCTAAAGATAGAATTATTTAAATGAGAAGGATGTGTGTATGATTCATTAAAGATGAGCGCGTATATGTATTATATGAAAAGGAAGAATGTGTATACGAATTATTTAAAAAAGAGGGTGTATGTGTATTATATAAAGGAGGAGGAGGATCGTTTAAAGAGTGTGTATTGCGTAGAGAAGAGAAATTAGAAGGCGTGTATGAATCGTATAAAATGGTGTTGGTATTTGAATCGTAAAAAGGATTTACAATTGCTTATAGTCACATCTCATCATAGTCACCAAATATAGACTGTCCCAAATGTGTGACTATAAGAGAGTTGACTGTAGTAGAAAATTCAAAGGAATTTGAATAATTCAAATTCTTTTGACACGGCCACTTTCTGATGTATATATTAAATAAAAAATTATTATTAGTTTGCTCATAATTATTAACAAAAGATACAAAAAATGATACATTATTTTTATCACTACGTTTAGCTTTGCGAATTTGAGTAGTTTTCTTTTATTGAAGAAATGCCGTGTTTTGATTTACTTCACGCAGAATTCTGCTAGGTTTTCAGGGTTTTACAGGTTTTACAGCAGTAGCCTTTGCAGGAGCGCCTGTTAAAGATTTTTTATCTTTCTGATCCAATTCTAATGGGCGAAAAGGATCAGATTGAATTTTACATTCTTAATCAATTGTATTAGAAAATATGGAATTTCCTAAATAACAATTTTGTAAAAAAAAAATTTAATTAATGATATTATCTACTATGTTAAGATGAAAATTATTTACTTTTTCATTATATTCCTTAACTATTTCTTGAAATGCAGTTTCAATATCTTTTTGATAAATGTTATAATCTTTGAGTTCAGGAGGTAAAATTCTTTGTTTGTTTTTAAAAAATGTGACTAATTGTTCTTTTGTTTTGTTAATTACACTAAGATTTTCAAATGATTTAATGAAAATTCTTGCACTATGACAATGTTTACAAACATCTCGAAATGATCCATTCCAAATAAAATCAAACAATTTAAGCACACCCCAGTTATAATGTTTGTTATATAAAAACCATCTCTTTCTTGAATATTGTGATTTTTATACATTTATTTGAATAAAGGATCCAAATTCCGCATTATACTTGTTTCTAACGGTTGATTGTCATAAGGAGAATAGATGATATCACTTTTTTTTTTACGTAAAAATAGTCAGGATGATCTGATCTTTCTTTTTTTTTTTTTTTTTTAAGGTGTTGAAAGCGCACCTGCATTTATTAGATAAAGAGAGGATACAAATAAAATATCGCTTCTATTCTGTATGCGGTACTCCCAGTAAAAATACCAGTTCAAACATCCACCAAGATGATCTGATCTTTCCACCATTCCTAATAAAAAATATAATCTACCAAGATTTAGTCTTCCTAGCATATCTTGTGATATTTTTGGTGGTAATTCTCGCTATTTAATAATAATAATAATTAGTTTAATTAAAATATAAACGAAATAAAATATTTAAAAATTATATTATTAACCTGCTCTACGGATTGTGCATTAAATGTAGTAACTGTCCTGCTTCATAAATCAATTTTCCAGTATGATTTTCTACTAAATTTTCACGTATCAGAGTCATCCCATACAAACGTTCAACAAATGTTAAAACTGTTTGTTTTCCTGAACTTGTTGCTTCTATGGTTCTATTTATCCTCTCAGTGAAATTGTTTGTTGTCCAGAAGAATTCATTATTAACTGGTAATCTTCCGGCATCAATGAATTGCATGCACCATTCATCACACATCCAATTGTTTTGAATATCTTTTTTAATTTTTTCCTTATTACTATTGATTAGATTTAGATCGTCAATAAAAATATTAACTAGAAAATTCATTTGAACTGTCCTTTCTTTTGCTCAACATCTGCCAATTAGTTTAAATCCCAATGCAATTGAATATCTAAAACAAAAAAGAAAAAAATTACTTATCAAGCAATATATTAATAAATAAATGATTTTAAATTTTTTAAAATTTGTCATATCGTAACAATGGATCTATATTCTAATTTTTTAAATTTTCACCAAAACATTGCATAATGTGAAACCAACAAATTATAGTTCCACGTAATAACCCATCTACGCCTAATTCTGTTGGCCTATGCTTGTCAATCATTGCAACAGGATTCCATAAATGTGCACTTGAACAAACAGTCACTCTTCGAAATCCTGAATTATTTGGCAAATCTTCGTAATACCATAAATGATCGCAATTTGATTGAGCGCATGGTATATTATTTTTCACAGCTGATTGCCAATCGTATTATATAATTATTTTCTTTATTACTTAAACCTAAAAATATAATATAAATTAGTATTAGTTTCTATTATTATACTATTGCCTGCTACTATAATATAAATTTGCAAATATCATACCAAATGCAATTGGCGTTGCAAAACCACCTTTATTTTTAGCTACGATAGATAAAACAGGAGCACGATCAATATTTAAATCATATTTTCCATCGATACCAATGCATAAGTCATCAGATAAAGTTAGTTGATAAAATTGCCGTGACGGCGGATCTTCTGAAAATGAGGTATCAGGACGCTGATAGTATAATACATAGCCTTTGGCTTTAAAATTACAGTTATAAGATAATGTAAAATTGTCCAAGGACCAGAATTATCTTTTAATTTATTATCTATACAGATGAATTTTTGATTATTTAATTCTTGAGAAAGGATTTCTTCATTTGCACCATTCATTGACGCTAATAACTTTGATTTAATTCCTTTAATACTAGCTTTTGAAATTTTTTTTGAAAGTTATAGGGGGCGAATATTATTTTCCTTTAACATTGATGATATTTCTGAAAGTAATATTATAATAAAACATAAAGAAATCATTAGAAAATGTTTTGATGAAGGAATAATAGGAAGGTCGAACCTTTTAAATAGTATATCTTAAAGTATTTTTTTCAAAAAATAAAATAAATAAAATAAAGTAAAATAAAAAAATATATATAAATGAAAAGTGAAAAAATATTTTTTAAGATATCCGTTGGTTTTTAGCGAGATTTTCAAATTGTAATAGATAGTTAAACTTCAATGCAAAAAATATAATAGGTTACATAGTTTTATTTAGTAATGAATTAGCTAGTAAAATGTTATTGTACCCAAAAATAAAATTATATTATGAAATTTATTTTATGCTCAAATAAATGGGATCCATCCAAGATTTAGAATCTCGAAATGCCGATAATTTTAAATGTCAATACGAATTCTTTATTGTATTCGAATGGTCCACAGTATGGCCAATAGTCTAGAGCGAACACTTGTTTTATCGAAACTAACAACTCATGCGTCACGACATGCGAAGAAAGAATTGATACAGTTCCAGACGAACCAAATGAAGCAGTAACTCATTTAGAAACCCGATAATAATATGACTAATAGTAACGTTCATTTCCTGCATACAAACGAATTTTACACGTATTTGTATGATGATGAGAGTTTCATATACATAAACCATTTCGGATTCTAACCTGACGAAATTGACATAATTGCTACAAGAGTTGGATGGATGATTATTCACTCAAGATAACTAATCAGCTGCCATTCTAAATTATTTGAGTAGTCCAAAAATACCAGAGGTAGAATTCTTGAGGAAACCTATTGAAGTTGTCAATAATAATCACGTTACGCTCATCAAAAAATTGTCCGATTATACCCTATAAAAAATAAATGTCCGGAAAATGTTATCAAAAATGTCTGGAAAATGCCCAGAATAAATCTGGTGTGTCCGGAAAATGTCCACTTTTTTGGTACATGTCTGACACACTTCTGATACTTAAAATTTTGACATGTCCTAACTTTGTCCTGAATTCGTCCAGTATTTGTTCGGTATAAAATTTTGGACAAATTCTGGACAGTTCAACCTGGACAAATTCTGGACATAGTAAAAAAACCAGATAGACAAATTCCGGACATGAAAAAGTTCAGGACAAATTCTGGATACCATTTCCAAAAAAGGATAAATTAATTTTGTAAAAAAATGCAAAAAGCACAAAACTGACATTCAAAACCTTTTCTGTCGTACTAATTAAAATTGCAGAGCAGGCAAAAATACTATATATCTATGATATAAAAATTTTTGGTTAAGGAATAATGATGATCATCTATCCATTGATCATCTTTTGTGGCAAAATTTTACGAAAATACATTTCCGGACAATTTCAGGACAAATTCCTAATATCCCGAAAATGCAGTGTTTTCGGAACAGTTTCCGGACACACAGTGTCCAGAATTTCCGGACAATATTTTAGAATTTTTTTCCGGACATTTTCTGGACATTATCCGGACACTTATTTTTTATAGGGATATTCCATATTTTCGATTTATTCTATTGTTGATGAACCATCAATGATTAAAATTAAACAACGAAAAAGATCAATGTTTCAATAGGTGACCACCCTTAGATTCCAACTAGCTAGGAACTTTATTCAAAAGGATATATTTCTTTGAACTCGATTTACATGAAATGTCATGATGCCATTATTCTTGTTTGTCATTCTTCGAAACATAATTAACAAAAATAGGAATTTGTACTATTTTATTCTGATGATGATACGGGCTATTAACTTAAAATTATTTTTTTCTGATGTTCGGATCAATTTACATCTTATTCTGGATGAAAAGAACATCCGTGAAACAGATCAAACATAACGAATCAGAGTTGATAGTCCTGTGAGTCTAGACAATACATTCAACTAAGTACTGTACAAGCATAATTTCAAATTCATGTTTTTTGGTTGAAATTCTAATATACAGTATTTATGTTTGAACATATAGATAAGTGCTTTCCTCTCTTGTATATCAAATGATAACAATTTTTTATGACGAATTCTAGAACGGTAATAACTTTATCAGTTGTACTATTTAGGATTATAATAGGTCATAGATATACATGTCACATATCAAAAAACAATATCATGTTAATTGTAAAGTTCATGATACAAGGAGTTATTATGTAACAGAACTTCGTAAAATATTAGCTTTATTATCAAGAATTATTTAAAGGAACATCCACGATAAAATGATTTTCTCATACTTTTCACTTTGATTACATTATTTATAATATTATATTAACTATTCAGTTATTATATAAATATTGGTTTAAAATATAATACTTTAAGTGACATTCTTACTTATTTGAATAAGTTTAACCCAGGTTGGGCCCATTTCCATAAAAATCACTTGCTGAATATCGTATAGGTCAATGGCAACTTCTTGTCTTTGAAGAGGGTATGGGTGTTGAGGAAGTGATGGCATGGCGACATAAAATGAGAGAAGTGATTAAGAACAATCGGAAAAAATACAATTACAATCAATTGTAATCCATTTTATGTGAGGACCGGTGCAAAAATTACTTTCTTGTCCATCGGGATGTACGAATCCGAATTTGATCTGAAAGTGACAATAATGTAAGCTAAACAGGCAAAAGAATGACAATTGTAAAAATACACAAATCCTACCGATTCGATCGCTTTAAATGTTGTAATATTCGGATTTTGTTGAATGGAAGCAGTTCGGCAAAACTTCAAGCACTGCTAAGAATATAAAGAACAGATTAACTGGATGAAGAATAAAGAAAAAAAATCACAAAATATACTTACTTGTAAACGACGCAAGGGGCGTCCAGTTTGGTTATTACGAAATCTATCCTTCCAATTACCTATGACGTCTTCACAACAATTCAGCAAAAACCGGTGATCATATATTTATCTTAAGTGTTCCTAATTAAGCAACTTCGAGAATAATAGTTGGCCGCGAGTTTCTCTAAAAAATTTATAAATTCACAATTAATTCATATTTTTATACCACAATATTGACAAATTATGCAAAGTTTTTGATCACACTGCAATCTGTATGTTTTGTGCAGGTATTAGATAGATAGGTATATAACATGCATCAAGCTTTTCATAAACACCTGTTCGAGAGTATAAGCCTGAATGCAAATATGTGCACAAACTGAAAGCTTAAAGAACTTACTTTTCGCCCTCAATTATCAATATTATCTTGTATTGCATTGATGGCGTTCATAATCCATCGATTAAAAGAGGTGCATTCTACTTCGTGTTTGCCAGTAACTCAATAAAAATTACAGTACCGTTTCATATAGAAAAAACTTCCTGCCTTGATTTTATCAACACGAACTGCTTAACTTTTGCATCTCTCACTAAGATTAGAGGTACCTAACAAGATAAATCAAACTTTAGCAACGAGAAAATGTAATAAGAAAATGTTAATGTTTTACCTTTCTTCCTTAATATTTAGATAACCTGAAGGATCCTTACTAATCAACCACTCCTTTTATTCTTCATTAGCTTTGTTCCTTTGCTTTTATGTCTTCCATATTCGTGTTCACGCTTGTATCTATATTTGCGTTCATACGTGTGTAAGAGAAACATTGAAGATGTACGAAGATCCGGATACATAAGAATCAGTTGACACAAAAAAAACTTACAGAAAAAGAAACAGTAAAATAATTAGAGATCAAGAGAGAAAAAGTTTTGAGAAAACTTGAAAAAGTTTGAGGGTATATATATTTGTAAAAAACTTTTCTAAATACATCGCGATTAATAATAAAGTAGACTCACTTTTTTTCGAGTATCTATGTCGGCAGTTCATCATAAGTTGTTATATTTAGAACATCAGTATGCTCGTTACCTTTTCCAAATATCATAGCAAGTCTTTTTTTTTTAATTTTGCGTCTTTTTTGGCTTCAACTATAAAAAAGAAAAAAGATAAACAGTAAATAATTTAAAAAAATAATAATAAAATAAGGGCAGTGACATATATTAGCTAATATTTTAGGGGGTGGGGGGGTAAACGAAAATCTTAGGTTACACAATTTTTAAAAAATATGATTGGTTGCACGTGACCAAGATATCTTACCTGGGGGTGGGGGGGTAAGCGCCTATAGTAAAAAAATATTAGCTAATATATGTCACTGCCCTAACTGTCAATAATTTTCTTAAACATTTTTATATCTTTAAATACGAAGAAATAAGAATAAGGAATATTTAATATATCATGTAAAAATATTAATATATCACGTAAAAATATTAATATATCACGTAAGATTAGAAAAATAATTCCGTAAGACAGAAGAAATATTTAATTATAAGAGTTTTGAGGTATATATATTTTATTAATAAGCTCCTGATTACTCAATTTTTGGTCGTACAACCGTTATTTAGGATCGATATTGATATATGGAGTGGCGTCACAATCGGATTATATCATTATATCTAACGTCGGTTTAACCAAATAAGTATTATAAGAACTATAAGAACCAATTGTATAACTAATTAAAACTCTTACAATTATCTGTCTTACGAAATTATTTCTTCTATTCTTACGTATGTGAAATATTAATACCATGATATTCTTATACGAAGTATTAAATATTCCTTATTCTTATTCCTTCGTATTCAAAGATATAAAAATGTTAAGAAAATTATTGACAAAGGTGATTTTTCAGTATTGTTACTTTATTATTATTTACTTAAATTATTTACTTTTTATCTTTTTTCTTTTTTATAGTTGGGCCAAAAAAGACGCAAAAATTGAAAAAAGACTTGCTATGATATTTGGAGAAGGTAACGAGCATACTGATATTCTAAATATATGTATTAATTAAATATTAAAGCTTGATTCAATATGTTTAGAAGAATCCAAGTTATTTGAAGATTTTAAAATAAGCAAGATCCTCTTATTTACAATCTCTAAGATGAAAGATGACGGCCCCACACTCGTTGTCCAGTGGAACTTTAACGCGTTTGGTAAACCCAACGAAAGCAGGGATATGGATCCTTCGCATACTGTTGATTCTCTCATTAATTATATCAAAAGTTCAGGAGGTGTAGACCTACATGATAAACATACAATGTTTATGTTTCAAACAAAACCGATTTTTCTGAATGTGTGCACAATTTTCCAGTTTGCTAAGTATGAAAAATTTCACTCATGTTTTCGATTTCTTAATATTATTTAATATATTTTTTTTTTCCTTTTTTACTAAAGGTAACGCCGAGTTAATGGTTTGGAGGATGTCAGGTCTGCTCTCAAAATTAGCAATAATAATAATATACACGAGGTCACCCGATTTGAATTTATTTTTAATTGGCCATCTTTTGTGAATTAGATAAAAGTTATTCTTTTTATTTTTTTTTATTTGCTTTCCTTGCTAATTCTGTTGCTATACGATCGTATTCTTATAAAATCTGATTTTAAAATAGATATGCAAACTTCATTTATCATATTTATAATAAAGATAATATTATCAACATAGTCTACAGATCTTTATTATTTATATTTTTTTTTTTTTTGTAATCATATTAGCTAAGTAAGTATGAATGAAAAATGAAAATGGAGTAGATCGCGTTTAAAGGGAGGAATAACCCTAGACCATTGATATGGTGGTTATAATAGGTGGTGTCTTGAAGTCAAAATTTTTTTTAACATCAAAGATATGTGCTACCAGAATATTAACATTAAATTATATCCCAAATTTAGAGGTGCAAACATAATTCAACCTCCATGGGCTAAATATTTCGCCCAATTTATATTTTCATGTTCGCCTAAACCAATTTCCAAAATATAGGCGAATGTCTAAATAGGTAAAAATTAAAATCATGGGCGAATATTCGAAATAACGAAATCCGAAATTGTCACACCTATTACTAAATCTGTAATATCGATTGTAGATGATTAATCATATGAATTTAGAATTTGAGCAACCTCTTCAACTTTTGAAAACGTTTTCTATGTAAAATAATTCAAAATGATACCGCGTTACGTTAAATTTAAGCTTAGACATTTTTATTCGCGTTATTTTGATTTTTTAAATTACAATACTAACAATATCAACGTAATAATATTTTATCAAATTATATATATTTTTTTTTTTTTTTTACGATTTAAAATAAAAAATATGATTAATTAATATTGATTTTTTACAATATTTTAAATATGTCCACTTTCAAAAATACTCATAAAATGTTCAAAAACAAACTGTTGCAAGTACTTCACGAAGTGTAAGTCAGCCTTTTATCAATTTAACAGATACCGATTTTTCTCATAATGAAAATACAAATGAAAATTATTCGGATAAATCTTTGAAAATCAAAACATCCTATTGAGTCACAAAAACATGGACGACCAAGGGCGGAAATATGGGATTATTTTCAAAGTGGAAGACTAAGATCAACAGCACATTATAGAGCGAAATGTTATTGTTGTTCTAAAGAGAGTTCAAAGGGAGGACCAGTTAAATTTGAAGCCCATTTAGATTAGATGCCTAGAGAATATTAAAGAATACTGGGTTAAAAAATTATTGACAATCAAAATAATTATCAACGAACTTCATCAACTAAAAGGAAAAGAGTATATTCAGCACAAACTAATATAACAAGCCACTTCAAAAATGATGAGCCACTTCCATTTGCCGAACAGAATTCTTTGGATTAAGCTGTATTGAAAACATGGGTTGCAGCTGGAATTCCATTTTCTTTCATTGAAAATCCGTTATTGATCTCTTTATGAGATTAAATCCAGCGTATATTCCCCCATCACGTACAACATTATCAGGTCGTATTTTAAAAGAAGAAGCACTTAAAGACATAACAAAAATTAATAAAATATTTGAACAATCTGAAAATCTAACCTTATGTAAGTCTTAACATTAGTTATATATTGATATTATTATAATTTGTTTGATTTTTTGATTTTATGAAACTTTAATTATTTGACTAATTCTTTACAATTTTTCTTAGCTATTGACGATGGACAAGTCCGACTCATAATTCAATTTACAATTTTATCGTAACAACGCCGGTTCGACGTGAAATTTCTCATAGAATTAAAAGATTACACACGAGATTCTGCTACTGGAAATCTTTTGGCTAATGAAATATCTTCTATAATTTAAAAAATTGGAATAGAAAATTTGCAGCATTTGTAACTTGATTCGTGGAGTAATTGTCGTCGAGCTAGAGAAATAATTGAACACACCTGTCCACATGTAATAGATAAGAGATGTTGCACATACAATTAATTAAATTGCAGCTGATTTTTCCAAAATCCCAATTGTTACAGCATTTATTGGTGAATTAAATAAGGCGATTGAATTTTTAATAGGTCGCATGTAGCTAATAAGGAATTAGATGATGGATTAAGGAATATGAAAATTAGTGGAGGCGGGTTACAATCTTACAGACCTATGTAAAAATGCGATGGGGATCTCTATTTGGCTCTGTTGATTCTATTTTACCGCAAGACCAGTTTTTGACTGGGTGTTTTGTATATTTATTAAAAAATTAAGCTTTATTTTAATTATATATTAGTTTTATTTGCACAGATTTTCCGTGAAAAACCAAAATCATATCAAATGCTCAAGTTAAAAATTAAATAAAAAATGATGAATTCTCAAACTGTTTGCTCGTATTATGGAACCAATTAGGGATTGTATATTAAAACTTGAAGCAAGAACAGCAACATTAGTGCTATATTCAAATGTTAAAATTAGCTGCTGCAATTAATAGGCTTCCCTCCAGCAATACTTTAAAATTGCCTATTACAGAAATTTATAATCGCCGCTTCCAAGAATTTGATCATGATGCATATTTACTTTTCATTCTCTATACCTGGTATGATTAATTTTATTTTAATTTTTTAATGTTAACTAATCAATTTATTGTGAATTAAATACTAATTAATTATAGGATATGGATTAAAAGACAGTGTAAATATTGGCAGGCTCATGGATCATGGTCATAGAGGAAATAATTCTTGTCTCTCATTAACTCAATTGCGACAATTCAAGCTTCCGTTTAATTTGGACTATGATTCAAAAACTGAAACACCACTTTCTTGGTGGTTAACATATGAAGAGTCAACAGAAATGCTGTTAGTTTCTCTTGCAGTCAAGATGTTTTCAATTACACCTAGTGAAGCAGGATGTAAAAGAAATTTTCAGTTTTTAATGGTTTTACGGTGAACGTTGAACTCGTTTAGATATTAATAGAATTGAATCAATTTCAATGATGTTAAAAAGAAATGGCTTTTTATGGAAAAGAAATTACATCAGAAGATTTGCGACATTGCACGCAAATTTCAACTGTTTGATGAATTTGGCGAACTTGAGTCATCTGATCGTGCACCTAGATCTACATCACTTAATATTAGTCCGTTGGTTAATTTAGATCATGCTGTTTTTACCGGTGATCAAATAACATGAACTAAATCTAATAGAGAAAATTCTGTTCCAGATAATATAGAATATGGTGTTGATGATCTTGTATTACGTTTTTTAAATGAAGAACATCGAAAATGTATAAATCAAATAAATTCAACACAATAAAATAAAAGCAATTTTTTTTTTTTTGAATTAACATGTTAATTTATGTTTTTAAATTTAATTTAATTTTGTATAAATACTTTTTTTATTATATTTCCTTATTTGGATATCGCCCAATTTCGCCACATTGTATTATGCCTTATGTTTTGAATTTTCCTTTACAACAATACGCCTGGTTATTAGGAGAAACTTTTTAGTATAATTTGCACCACTAATCCTAAACAACGGTTATACGACCAAAAAATTAAGTAATCAGGAGCTTATTATGCCGTAATACTCATTCTACTACTCATTATACATCAGCCTTGATATCATTGTCATCAACGGTTCCGCCGTGATGATCAATGATATCCCCGGCTTCCCATGCTAATAATAAGCTCCTGATTACTCAATTTTTTGGTCGTACAATTGATATATGGAAGTGGCGCAGGAAATTTTAATTCGTGCATTCGGAAAAATACAAAATTATATCTTAACCAAATAAGTATTATAAGAACAATCGTATAGAATGAGTAGTAGAATATGGAATGCCGGACTGGACAGAAGTTTAACGCGAAAGCTAAAAGCTAAACCGTTTGACGTTTAAGGTTAACTGCGAAGTTCAAATGATTTGCCTTTACTGTCAAATGATTTGCTGTTACCGTCAAACTGTTTGACTTTATAGTTAAATTCTTTGCCAACACTGTCAAACAGTTTGGTGATATGAAAATAATTGGTTAACATTCAATTGGTGTAATTTAAGTAATTTTATAAATTTTCTTTTTTAAAAGTCTCGTGAGATCCTAAAAGAGCCTTATTTCCTTTATAGGAAAATTATTTATAAAATTCAAAAGATTTGCATTTAATGGCAAATGCTTTGAAATTAATGACAATTCAACACCAGATGCTTTGTAATTCAAAGTCAAATGATATGCCAAACGGTTTGACTTTTACGTTATACTTCTGTCCAGTCCGGCATTCCATAGTAGAATGAGTATTACGGCAAAATTATTAAATTTATAATTTATTACATTGTTTAAATTAGCCAATTAGGATATTAAATTGAAACTAGCAAGTGTAGTACAGATAACATACGATGGATGTGACAAATGCTCAAAAAACTCGTCCCTCAGATAAATACGCGTGCGCAGACATCACGTAATCATGTGACATAAACATCACCTAATCTCCCCTGCAGTAATTTTCCTTAAACAGTAAAATTAATTGCGAACAAACCATATTGCCGTTTAAGATAATCAAGTTGCGGATATCACTCGTAGATAATCAATCTTGTGGACTGTAAGTCCTAACTTAAAGTGAACGCCTAACTATATATATGGAACTAGTTAAAAGTGCGATATTTATAGAAACATGAAATGTATCCTTTGGATACCAGTATGGCCTACTACTATAACAAAGTTACAAGAGAATAACATATAGTCAAATCCTGTAATAGAAAAAACAATTGGAAGATCAGTATAGTTGATCTAATCTAGAAGTCACTAGTACAAGGCTCTCCATGCCTTTTGATTTTTTTTTAATACTGTTCCATTTTCTAATTCTGTAATTATAATTTGTTATATCACGTAAAGGAGATAGGAATAGAGATAGGTATAATTAGGATCGTTTCAGGATAGGTTAGCAACAGGATCAATGACAGGAAGAGATTATTAGTGGATAGAAATATAGACATCTCGTACAAAAAACAGATTGCATGATGACAACAAAAAGCGTGGATGCAATAAAATATTATCTAGAAGATATCTCGTCTTAGCTTCACAAAGCCTGAGTGAGTTAATGAAATATTCCTCAACCATATCCATTATTCGTATGTATTTACTATTTGCAACGAAGAGAGAGTTTAGCTTCGAATTGATGGCAAGTGCTATATTTTAATAGTATACTAAATTTATAAATATATTTATATTAAATTACTTTCCAAATGCCACTAAGAAATATGTTGTTTGAATAATAATAAATTTGCACTCTTCTATTATAACTAAAAGATAATTGTCAATATTCATCTTAATTGAAAACATTAGATACTAATCTTTACAATAGTATCATATGAACAAAATTCATTATATAGTTGTGTTTCAATTGGAATTTGGAAGCATTCCATTTTGAAAGGCAAGTTGTATTGCTTCATATAATTCTCGTTTGATTCATCTATTACCGCTATGATATGGACCACAAACTAATGCACAATGACAAAAGATTAAACATAAGTCGAATTTCTCTACGTATATTTGACATACATGATGTATTTAAATGTGTATTGATAAAGTAAATCATTTAGCTAATTGAAAATTATTTGATTTCTTTAACAAATGTATTTTCTTTAGAATTTAAAAGTTATTATTAACTCAATAAAATTTGAGGCATCAGGTTTATTTTATATGCTTATGGTCACTGTTTGAGGCTAATTCAAATTTAAAAATGGTGAGCTTTGCGTAATCTTATTAACGTTAAAGAAAGCATAGTACTGTTGCATTCTAATAAGTGAAAAATTTAATGGAAAAAATATATTTGAATACTATTTATTGCAAATCGTAAAACATCTCTCAAACTTTTCCACTCTTTAAAAGATGTAAAATGGCTGAATCTTAGATTACTTTAAACTACTTGTTGAAATTCATGATGCCTTTATTTTTTAAAGATTAGAACGAAGTTATTATATATTTTCTTAATAATATTTATATATTTATAAAAACAATACAGTATTTAAATCCTTCAAATCAAAAAACTATTTGAATCTTTCAAATCAAATAATCATTCAAGCCGTTTTAAATCAATAAATTCATTCAAATCCATTTCAATCAAAATTATGTTTATTTCATCATCCCGGAAAAATATAATGTCCACGTGATTTTGATGCACTATCAAATTCTTCAAATTATTTTTTTGCTTTTTAATTATTCCTTTTGCTTTATGTTCTTCTATTAAACCTTCTACATTTTATCACAGTGACATTGGGTGTCTACCTTATCACTAGATTAATACACCAAATAACTTATCCTATTATTGTTAGCAACAAATAACCCATCCAAATGATGACATTTAATTAACAATTTTTTTAATTCTCAACATTAGCTTAAGATACTGAAGTTGTGGATACTTTCAATGAATAGCATGCATAACCCTTTTCTTATCATTTGATGTGCCAAATAAATTATCGGTTCTAATTTTAGTAAGCTCTAGAAAGTTGTTAAGTAGGTCGGCCCATGTAATTCTACATGGGTTAGTTCAGAAATACGTGGAATACTACACATTCCCATATATCTATCCTACATGGATTCAAATCGAATTTCATAGAAAATAACGTGTTTCGTCATAGATTTCACATATTTCGCGGTATTTGATGTGGGTTTCAAACAAAAAAAAAAATTCCTGATGTACTCTCAATTAAATTTGTTATTAACTCTGAGATTTGTAAAAAAAAAAGTCAAGGTACATTTTCTAAATAATCATATAATATGAAACCACTCACCTCTAATTCTCATAAACGATCCAACGTGAAATAAATTTTTTCTTGGTCGTTTAGTTAATTTAAGATATCGTACGGTCTTTACATTTTCAACCAAAGAATCTTCAAGATCTATTAGAGTCAGCCCTCGCTAAAACGAATCCTCCGGTATTCGCTTCAAATTGTTATAGCGAAAAATTTTAATTGGCTATTTCATTAAAACGAGAGATTTGACTCATTTGCATTTGATTGGTTAATGTGGTTAACGTTAAGTGATGGTGAAGATCCGAGTTAGTTATATTGGGTCGATTGTATGCAAGAAATATATTGTTGTATGAATTTTTGTTTTTTTTTTTTTGCCTTCTAAATGGAACTCTCTATTAAACAAATGATATGTACAAATTACACATATTTTAACAAAACATAGCCCATGAATCTTATGATCAAGGATTTACAATAAACAATAAGGTTTATCTGCTAATACATCTTTGTAGACTATTCGCGTTTCATGTTAAAGATTTTATAAACTTTAACCAATACTACTAACTACTCTTATATTTGCTAATTCCCTCTTAAGACTTCCTTTGATCCTTTATTTCTTTCTTCTTGCTTTCATCCATCATCGCTTCCGATGATTTCTCTAATTTTTTCTCAAATTAATCGTTCATTCCGTTGACTTTATGTACTTCCAAATTCTTTTTTTCTTGTGCCTCTAACGCCATGACAACTTAATATGTAGCTTCATCAAGTAGTTTCATTTACGTCTATATTCGCTTCTTCATTATCCGTCCTTTCTGTGACAGAAATTCAGGTTTTTTCTATAATGATTGATAATATTTTCATCCTTCACTGGTTACCCCTTTTCTTTTCTATACTTTCTCACCATTCCTTTGGCGTTTCCATAACTACGGTCTAGTCCCCAATACTGCAAATCTCCTCAATTTGTCTTTCATTCATGGATTTTGTCGTTTCTTCCTGAAGCAAAATATCCATTTATCTCCTATTTTTAATATCTTGACGTACCATTATTTCGAGCCTTAATTCAACAATTCCATAACAGATAATTATTATAACGAGCTTCTCTTAATCAATTAACATGATTCTTCCGATAAAGAAATTTCGTTCTAAGGCCAAGACGCAATCGATAATCAAATTATAAAGATTAATTACTTCGTTTTAATAATTAAATATATAGCTTTTAAAATTTTATTCAAACTTAAACTTCTTATTGTTTATTCATTATTACCCAGCTAGATATATCGAAACGATTAGACTTACAATAAAAAAACTTTTTAATTTCATGTTTCATATGTTTCATATATTTTGATTCTACAATTTCATTTATTGATTAAAGTATTGACAAAAAAATATTTAGGAAAGTATACATTGATTTAAAACGTATTGGTGTGGAAAATCTTGAAACTAATTATTACAAATGCTATCCTTTTATTTAATATCAATTTTCTTTCCAGTAGGACTTGATTTGGGAATCTTCATTTCGAGAATACCGTTTTCAAATTTAGCCGTAACCTCCTCAGTTTTTATATTAGGCGGTAACGAAATACTACGTGAAAAGCTACCATAACGACGTTCTTGAATAAGAGTTTTTCCTTCTTGAAACTTTTCATCTTTCTTAATTTCACCAGATATTGAAAGAACGTTGTCATGAACATCAGCACTAATTTGTTCCTTAGTCAATCCCTATAAAATAATTAAACATTAAATATTTAGTCTAAAGAATACATAAATATAACTCAAAAAAAAAAAAAAATATTAAAATTATATACCGGTAATTCTGCATCGACTATATATTCTTTCTCAGTTTCATGAATTTCTAATGCTGGGAACTGGCGAGAACGTACATTGCCACGTCTAGCTACATTCAAATCTTTAATAAAATCATCAAAAACATTATTAATGGAACTTTCCAAATCAAAATTATCCAAATTACTGTGAATTAAAGACATTTTTGTTTTTAATAATAAGAATGATTTTAGAGAGAAATTTTGTTTTTTTACTTTTTATCTTCAATAGAAAAGATGGAAAGTTAATGTATCAAGAAAATTCAGAATTCAAGGTATATTTATATTCGAAAAAAAAATATGTATTTTAATTTTTCTCATGATTGATGATTGTGAGTAAAATTTACGAGATATGACGCAATGAGAATTTTTTTTTCTCATTTAAAAAAATTATACATTTGATGTGTGGAATCATGAGAATTATGTGAACATTCGATATTTGATGATCACTCGAGTGGGATGATTATATTACATAATCAACAAAGTACATATTGTAAATTATTACGAAAAAATGATGAAAGAAATTTCAAATGATGTTAGTAATTTTAAACTAACGGATATGATGATCTTTAAATGCAGTTGACTATAGTTTTCATATCAAGACGTATTTAAAATATACCGATCCAATTATACAAATGAACGACTTAAGACATTATGGAAATAAATTTTAACCGAATAAATTCCAAACAAGTTTGAGTACGAGAAGACTTTTTTAAAAAGCAGCCTTAAATTCCATTCATTTCTTTCTTTGAAACTACTTGAAAATTATTGGATTTCTTTTAACAAATTTATCTTAAAATTTAAAAGGCATTACCAAGAGAATTTTAACATCGTATTCATTTTACTATTTATCGCAAATCATAAAAACATCTTTCAAATTTTTACTATTTAGAAGACGCTATTATAAATAACTACTTTTTGTAATTGCATGTTCTGTCAAAGATTGGACGTTATAAAGCGAAGCAAAGTAGTAAAATTGGTTTTCAAATCTCGTCCGGGTCGGTAAATCGCAAATCCGAAATTTTTACCACTAAAAATAGTTTAGTCGATACAAAATTATAAAATTGGTTCTCATATCCCGGCCAAGCTACAGTAGTTTTCGTTAAATCTTGAAAAAAAAACTTTATATATTACTACTATACCGGGTAAAAATTTACATGTGAACTTTACATATGAAACTTTTGGAAAAAGAAAAATTAAAAGCCGGGTCACCGGGTCATTTACAAAATTTTCATGATAAGAAAACCAAAAAATTAAGTTTGTATGGCGGTATAATATCATGTGAGGAATTTTGAATTTTTAGGTCATCATTTAACGATGATTGGATTTTACTAATTTTCGCCCCACTTTCCGACGTAGCTCGGATTACTTGTAATGAGCGGTAGAAGTTATAGGTCCGGTTGATGTCAAATAAAAAAAAATTCCTCAACCGGATCTGGTTCACCAGCCGGAATCAATAGAGTTAGTATTTGTTCGGTAGAAAATTTTTAACATATAATATTATTAATCGGGAATCCAGACAGTATAACGAATTATAGCGAATTTATTTTTGAATTTAAACCGGGCGGCGTCGCCTTAATTTAATAAAGATAAGTTATTTGATAGGGGGGTTAGAATATCACCGAACTGCGAAGCAGTTTGGAGTTCGGATGATATTTTTCCCATACCAAATTTCCTACAGCCGCTGATGATTATGCTATAAATACGATATTAAACTTTTTCCAGTTTAACGCGACATGTGACACATCTTTTAGATTATCTTCTCTAATGATATTTAGTAAGATATCTAGTACACGATATTTGGTATATGAAGAAATATCAAATATCAGCATGATGAAAAAGCATATTTGGCTATAGTATAATAAGATTTAATCAAAGTAAAACAGCATTTAAATTTCTTCAATCAAAAAATTATTTAAATCTTTCAAGCGGAAAAAAATTCCTGATGTAACCTTCAAATCAATTCAAATCCATCAAATCATTTACCATAAGAAACAATATTGATGTACTTTTTATCTATTCCTTTGCTTTATACTTTTCAATCAAACTTTCTACATTTTCAATATTGCTGAATTGTAATAACATAGGATGTTTATCTTTCAATTTACCAAAAAATAATTTTAAGGATTCCAAATTAGAAGCACCGCTGGCGCCGGTTTCCCCTTTCTGTATATTTGTTGTAGCGTTACTAAATTAAATTTAAACAAATTAATTGATGAACATTTAGCTAATACACCAAATAACTTATTCTAATAAAGCCCAATATTGTTAGCAATAGATAAACAATCTCAAAATGCCCTATGACGTAAGACATGTCTCCATAACAAAATATGTGGATTCACGTAAGATATAATGAAATGTATGGAATTCCATGTATTTTTGAGCTAACCTCCATCTACTTAAAGACTTCTTGATGATGCGTCAACATTAGCTTGGGAAACTGAAGTTGAGGATACTTTTGATGAATGGCATGAATAACCCACAAACATGAATGGAATTTTATTGACTCTATGATTTTAAAAAAGGTCAAGGTATGTTTTCCAGATAATCATAACATATGAAAAACCACTCAGGAAGATGTTTAAATGGTTATGAAAAGAAATCCACATGATTACTATGAACAATAATTCTCTTTGCATTTGTCACTTGTCAAATAAACCAGAAAGTGCTTTGATGCGTTGTTCATGTTGGTTAAGTGGAGTTGATCAAGCATTGGCAACGGTCTTGATGACAAATGAATCAAGGATGAGAAGATAAAACTATCGGTGAAGGAACATTACACAAATTTGTGCCTATCATGAAGTTGCAAGGAGCAACAATCCTAAATGGAATCCATATTTTTGAGTAACTCTGTTATTAGGATTTGAAAAAGATGTATATTTATCAATAAGGAAAATTTTATCTAACAATTTACTTCTAATAATTTATTTGAGCGTTTCTGCAATTTGAAAAAAATATGTGAAGGGAAATCCAAAATTTTTCGTTAGGATATTTGCTAGTGGAAGAATACATGATCATTTGTGGCTTAACGGAATTGATAAACATCATCTAATTCATCATCGGCCATAGGAAATGGAAAAGACTTCTCTTCAGGAAAAGAAATAATTTTTGAACATGACATTGTATATTAATGTAAAAACTGGAAAAAATATGAACAAAAGCGTAATATTTATATATGTATATAATTTAGAATAAAGTATATGTATATTTTGATAATAAGAGCGATAAAAAAAAAAGGATAAAATTATAAGTTTCAGCAAAAATCAGATCATCCCAAACCAGCAGGGGAAACTACGGATAGTTATTAATGATAGTAACGTAATGATATAGAAGAACAACACGTTTCTAAGAAGCAAGGGAAGTATAGGACATGAAGTCAATGAGAGAACGAAGTTGTGTAAGTTTTCAAAAATGATGATTTCTAAATAGAAATGTATGTTTGATGGTTTAAGCACATTAGCCAATGAGGAGAAAGTTAAAAAAGGTTATGTTTCTTTTCAAAAAAAAATCGGTTAATATATCGAAGCTATATTCATTATTCAAATGTATTGTGCAAATTAAGAGGTTAAGTGATAATTCGGAGATGACTTCTTTTGATAAGCAAAAGAACAAAAAGAAGTAGTCAAATGAGAAGTAAGACAGATAGCAAAACTGTTGAAATTTTTATTGACAAAAGTTCAAGATCTAAAACTACGCTAGTGGCCTTTCTTATGATTTTTAGGAACTGTGCATTTGCATCTCTTACAAAAGTGTCAGACTAGGTTTTTGAAAATTTGTATTTGTTCTTTTCATGTAGAACTGACTCGATTCCTCGAGAACGGCGGGCTATGAGCTGGCTTTAGTCTAATAATTCTATAAAATTTTCAAATTATTATATAATTTTATTTATATACCAGCTACATATTCTATTCGCCAGGAAAAGTAAAATAAAATAAAATTGCATTATTATATTTATTAACTATATACAGTATTTATTAATGAAATTACGAATAAAAAGAATTGGTATATTCATCGTTAAGTAATAAGTAATATTTAATACATCAAAATTTTATCTTTAATTGTAATTGACTTTTTCTGTTAGTATTTGATAACATCTACCATTTATTTACTACCTATTTAACACATATTTAAGAATATTTTTTTTTGGCGACTTCGAAAAGACATATTATCGTGCTCCGCTGTATGATGTTGATGATTTGTAATTTAATTATTTTTTATGCGTAAGTTTAATAATTACAATAAACTATATTTAAGCTATAAACAATACATGTGTTATAATTATTAATTATGGCTATTAGGATTATTATTGAAAATAATAACAGAATTGATAAAAACTTTATCAGCTGTTAATTTCGAAACTAATTCTTCCAAATTTTGACTTTTATTTTCTTGAATTTCATTTAAATCTTTTAATGGCCTTCTTGTAACTTTAATATTACTGTTTGCCGAATTAATAACTTCACGATTATCTAGAAAAAGTTCAATTTTGTTAAATTGATTATCAAAAAATAGAATAAAATTTTAGAATATTACCATTAAGCAATGATTTTGCAACAACGAAATTGTCTGTTGATAAAGTTGATTGTTCCATTGATTCTTCTATAGAAGAAAATTAGAATGCAGGTCATTTATTAATGATTAAAAATTTCAAATTCTTACCTGATCGAATATTATTTTTATTAAAACCAAATGCTTCAACAAGGTTAAAAGCATTATTTCGTTGAATTTCAGTTTCTGGACGCTCATATCTAGCAAGCCCTTGCTCAGACTTATGTCGTGTACTTGCCATACATTCAGAATTTGAAAATCCTCGTCGCTTTAATATTTGTACTAGCGTTTTCCGACCTGAATGGTTACTAATTTTGCGATCATCCACGTTAATTCCGGTTAAGGTAACAATTTTTTTCATAAAGGATTTAATTTCTTTTTCAGACACATGTTGCTTATGATACCATTGTCCATTAAATTCAACTGTATAATATGAAATAAAAAATAATAAAAATTTTGACATTAGATTTGTCAAAAAAAAAAAAAATTTTAATATTTACCTTCACTAATATTGCATGGCTTTAAATAAAAATGTGGATCAGCTTGGGTTGGACGTTTGGTAAAATAATTTTCATACATTTCAATGATACTAGGTATTTCGGGAATGTATAACTTATCACCTTGAGATTCAATATTATTGGCACCGCGTTGATTAGTTTTTGATTTGTAAATTATAACATCAAATCCACCATATTTGTCTTTTCTTCGTATAAAATTTTGAAGCTGCAAATTGAAATGTTCTCCTCCCCTTAACCCTAAAAAAATAGCATTAAAAAAAAAGATCCTATATAATAAACTCGCAGGATCATTGCCAGACATTGCTGAATGATCAAGAATCTGAAGAAGATCATCTTCAGTAAATCCATCAGCACCGTTACGCTCCCCACGACCTTGACTCACAAGACTCTTAACTTTACCATTCAAAATCTGCCATAATTTGTAATATTGATCTTTATCCATAATGTTGATAGGTTTTGAAAGGACAGACTTATTATTCAAATGTCTATTTATTGCAAACATGCAACTATTAACTGAAGAAACATGATATTCAGAACCATCTTTTTTTCTCATTGCATGAACAAATCTACAAAGCTGATCCTCTAATTCTTCTTTTGTATCAACTTCCTCAATCAATCCTTGATAATTAACATCTGTTCTAAATTTTTCTAAAGCTCGTATCCAATTTGAAGTTGAATAATCAGTATTTTTACATCGGCTACTATCAATAAGATTACGAAGCTCATCATCAGTAGGCTTTTTATAAGTAAAGTTCACCTTTAATTTCTTACAAGGTCGTTTATCTTTGTTATCTTGCATCTTTAAAATATTAATAGAAAGGTTTTGTGTAAAAAAGAGAGTCAGAAATGGAGAGAAATGAAATTGGATAAAGAAAAAAAATGATAAAAGCTTAATTTATGAGTTTAATTCGAGTTTAATTAAAAGTTTAAATAAAACATCATAATGTCACACGATAATATCATTATTGTGCTTGCGTTGATAAATATAAAATTATTAACCAATGCTGCATTCTGATTGGACAGATTTGGCCACTACGTGGCCAAATCCTTACCAATCATCTGCTAGCATTGGTTAATAATTGTAATATTAATCGCTACAAGCACTATAATTTATAATTATCGGTAATTTTACGAGATCGACTAATACCATATCGTCACATGGTGAATGCTAAATCGTAGCGACTTGATAGTGATTACTTAATTGCATAGTAATAAATTCCAAGTTTCTGCAAAGACAAAAAAGAATTTAATTTGCTGTTTCGTTTTAACGAGAGGATATTTGACGCATTTGCGCTTGATTGGCTAATGTGGTTAACGTTACGTGATGGTGAAAATCCGAGCTAATATTTCGCTGTATGATTTTTTTTTTTGTCTTCTAAATGGAACGCGTTATAAAACTATGTATAGGTAAATTACACATAAGTTAACGAAACATAGCCCACGAATTTAGTTGTTTCTTATAATTCAGGGTTTTCAATAAATAAATAATAAAGGTTTATCTGCTAATATATCTTTATAGACTATTTCTATTCGCGTTCCATGTTTCCTTCATAGATTTTGTTATCGCTTCTTCCATCATTTTTTTTAAAGCAAAATATCTATTTTTCTCCTATTGTTAATATCCTAACATACCGGTCTTTCGAGCTTTAATTCAACAATTCCATAACATAATTATATCACGAGCTTATATAAAAGATGCATCACATAATCGGAGATATTTTAATTCAGCTAAGGTAATGATTCCTGAAAAAGCAATTTCGCTCTAAGGACAAGACGCAATCGATAATCTAATTGTAAATATTAATTGCTTCATTTTATTTATTCAATTTAAACTTCTTCTTATTTATTTATTATTATTCAGCTAGATATTATAGTGCTATATCGAAACGATTAGATTTACAGAATAAAAAAATTTTTTAATTTCATGTTTCATATATTTTGGTTCTACAATTTCATTTATTGATAAAAGTATTAACAAAAATATTTTAGCAAAATATACATTGATTTAGAAAATAGTGGTATGGAAAATCACAAAATTAATTATTATTACAATTGCTATCTTTTTATTTAATATTGATTTTCTTTCCAGCAGGACTTGACTTGGGAAGCTTCATTTCGAGAACACCATTCTCAAATTTAGCCGTAACCTCCTCAGTTTTTACATCAGGCGGTAACGAAATACTACGAGAAAAGCTACCATAACGACGTTCTTGAATAATAGTTTTTCCTTCTTGAAACTTTTCATCTTTCTTAATTTCACCAGATATTGCAAGAATATTGTCATGAACATCAACGCTAATTTGGTCCTTAGTCAATCCCTATAAAATAATTAAACATTAAATATTTAGTTTAAAGAATACATAAATATGATGAAAAAAAAAATATTAAAATTATATACCGGTAATTCTGCATTGACTATATATTCTTTCTCAGTTTCATGAATTTCCAATGCTGGGAACTGACGAGAACGTACATTGCCACGTTTAGCTACATTCAAATCTTTAATAAAATCATCGAAAATATTACTAACGGAACACCCCAAATCAAGATTATCCCAATTATTGTGAATTAAAGACATTTTGTTTGTTTTTAATAATAAGAATGGTTTAGAGAGAAATTTTGATTTTTATTTTTTGTCTTCAATGGAAAGATGGAAAGTTAATGTATCAATAAAATTCAGAATTCAAGGTATATTTATATTCGAAAAACATACGTATTTTAATTTTTCTCATGGTTTCCAAAAACGAAAAAGTGGACTGATGATTGTGAGTAAAAATTATTAAAAGTTTATGAGATATGACGCAATGTGAATTTTTTTTTTTTCTCTCTTAAAAATTTGTGACTCGTCATTTTCTGATTTGTGATATCATTCGACATAAATAATCATTCGATATCCGATGATCACCCAAGTGGTGTGATATATTACATAATCAATCAAAGTTAAGAAAGTCAAGTACGTATTATAAATTATTTTTAGCTTATTCGAATAGCAATTTAAATGATGTTAGTAATTTTAAGCGAATAAGTGAAAAATAACGGATATGAAGATATCTATGTGGTTAACTATACTCAAGAAGTATTAAAAATATATAATTAGCCGATCAAATTATTTACAAGTGAACAGTTAAAGGTATTATAATCGAACGAATTCTAAATTAGAAGTTTGAGAGTGAGGCGACTTTTTTTTAAAAAAAAAAAATCCTTAAATTTCATTCAATTCTTTCTTTTTGGAATAGCCAATTGGATGATTACGATATGTATTACGAAAACCTTTATATTTAGTTTACATATAAATTATAAATTCGGATTTCTACTTGAAAATTATTTAATTTCTTTTGAAAAAATTTATCTTAAAATTTGAAAGATATCACCCAATAGAATTTTAGCATCAGATTTGTTTTACTATTTATCACAAATTATAAAACATCTTTCAAACTTTTACTATTTAAAAGACGTAAAATGACTGAATCATATTACGAATAACTACTTTTTAAAATAACATGCTCTTTAATATTAAAGATTGGACGTTATGAGGCGACGCAAAGTTGTAAATTTGGTTTTTAAATCTCGTCTGGGTCGGTAAATCGCCAATCCGAAATTCTTGCCAATAAAAATAGTTTATAATATCATGTGAAAAATTTTTAGATCATCATTTAACGATGATTGGATTACTGATATTAATTTTCGGCCCATTTTCTGATCGACGTGTAATCGGATTCCATGTAACTGATTTAAGTAACAAAAAAGTTATAGGTCCAGATGATGGCAAATAATTACAAATCAAAAAAAAAAAAATTTCCTCAACCGGACCCAGTTCACCAGCTGGAATAAATGGAAAGTGGGACGAAAATTAGTATTTGTTCAGTAGAGGATTTTTAACATATGAAATTATTAATCAGGAGTCCAGACAGTATAACGAATTATAGCAAATTTATTTTTGGATTTAAACCGGGAGACGTCGCCTTCATCCGGAAGTTTTTGAATAGATCGGCCCATAGATGTTACAGCTGATTTCATAAATGTACGGGACATATTCATTTTATTCACATTCGGCAAAACTCGGTAAAACTCAGAATACGGCAAAAGTTATATCTTTAGTAGATTCAAAGCATTGATTTGTGTGCAACAATATAGTTCTTATTTCATTTGTCCTCTACCGAGTTTTACCGAATTATCCGCAAACCCAGTTTGGTAAATCCGGTATTTTTACAAAAAGAAAATGGGAAGAAATATTAATTCATGTTTTGAACAAATAATAAAAAATTATAACTATACTCAACTACTGTATTTTCTACAGAAACAAAAAAAGAAATAAACATTAATACGCATACCTATTAAGAAATTTCAAGTCTAGTTTGTTAAATGCTGGCATTCTTGCAAAAAAGAAAAGAAAAACGTTGATACATTTTCAAACAAATAAAAAAAAAGTCTATTCTTCGTAATATATATCACTCTTCTATTATTTGTTAAAGAAAGTCTGCATATTCCTAGTGAAAATATATATATATGTTTTTATTAAGAAATTTTTATTCATAAACTTAAAAGAGAGAAAAACTTTCTTTTAAATTAAAATTCTAAAAGTTTTGGGTAATATCGAGAAGCTCAGGATTTAGAATGTAGTAGAAGATAACCTCGATGCTGATGCTGTCAAGGAAATTCCAAAACATTAATAATTGCACACATCTAGGATTGAACACTATTTAATATCAATGAAATGAATGGAAAACTGCTTTTGTTGCTTTTGTTGCAGATAGTAAATCAGAGAATTTACCACAAAAGTAACACTCCAGAAAATAAAATAATTGGTAATATGAGCTTAAGTAGAAATTATGGGTCTGGGTCACATTACCGACAATCATTTTACCGACAATCAAATTACCGACAGTTATTTTACCGACAATCACTTGACCGACAGGTACATTTTACCGACAGGTACATATTGTCTTACCGACAATTATTTTACAATATTTTACAAACAATTATTTTACTTAAAATTTCCATTATATTTATTATTATAATAAAATGCATTTTAAATATAAATAATTTTATAAATTTTTATTCATTTTTACAAAAATATAAGAATGTTTTTCATGATTACTGCGACTTATTAGGATTTAATCGGGATTTGATACAGGAAAGTAGGAAACAATATATAGATTGTTTGATTTTTTCTATAATGACCAAAATAATAGGTCACTTATGGAATATCTTCGAGGTATTGCACATAATATTTCACTTTAAAAGACTAAAATTGTTTGATCTTTTAAAAAATAGCCTTATTTTCTTATTTGTATTGTGCTTGAAATAATGTTATCAAACAAATTTTATTAAATAAAAGATTTAGATGTAAAACTAATTGAAAATTAATTTTAATATTTGTTTTTTAATTTTGGTAATATTACAATATATTAATAAAATTTATATATCATTTATTAAATGTATAATAAATAGTAAAAAAATAATATTTGTCGGTAAAACGTACATGTCGGTAAAATGATTGTCGATAAGATGATTGTCGGTAAAATGTACCTGTCGGTAAGATAATTGTCGGTCAAATAATTGTCGGTAATTTTATTGTCGGTAATTTGAACAGGTCCCGAAATTATCAAGATATAATAGAAGAACTTAAGCCACAAAGATTTCATTAAAACTAGGTGAAGAATTTAATATCTGATTAAAAGATCAAGTAAACCTTGAAAGAGTTAAGGTTAACAGGGATGATTATTAAGAACAGATAGTACAAGAGAACAGAGAGCTACTAGTTTTCCCAATAAGTCCAAGAATAGGAGATGAATGACCTAGATAAATATTTTGAGGCGGAATTAAGATAAAGACAAGGAAAAGAAAGGAAAATTTAATGAGTAAACAACCAAAAAAAGAGTGGTAAGAAAAGATTAATATAGAGGAATTAATAATCTAACAAAAATAGACATTATAAGCATATGTAAAATAGACTTAGTTTTGTATTACGCGGTACAGTAACATAAAAATCGACCAGCCCAATACCAATATTAAATAAAGTGATTAAGATATGTATATGTATATAATTGGTATATAAAATATTTACACATAAATATTTATATTTACAGTATATAAAAAATTAATAAATTATTTATTTATATATATATATTACAGATTTATATAAAAATTTATATTGTATATTGGATATTATATCATATGAAAACCACTCACCTCTAAATCTCATAAACGATCTAAAGACGAAATAAATTTTGTCTTGATCGTTTAGTTAATTTAAAATATCGTACTGTATTTACATGTTCAACCAAAGAATCTTCAAGATCTATAGTCAATCTTTATCCATATTCGTTCCTCCTTTAATCTTAGCCATCACTTACTTTTTTAATTTTGAAATTCTCCTTTCTTCTTTTTGAGTTCTCCTTAATTCGCGATCCGCGAGAATTAATTACTAAAAACCGGGGTTAAGTTATATATAATAGCGCGGAATCTGAAGACGCGACAATTAAAATACTAATTTTTAATATAATGTAAAAACTAAAACCATTAGCATAAAAAAGTCATTTCTAGTGCTCAGGACTTCAATAAAAGTAAGCCAAATAGCATAATTTTATGCCAATAAATCTATATTGAACGGTGTTGTATTTATATTTATTAACGTCACGAAGTGACGTAAATACCACTGTGCAATAATGCAGATCATGCTTTCTATCGACTATATATACTAAAGTTTATCAAAAGTCTAATTAATGATATCGATAAACAGTGAAATTACTCGTCATTTTAATATTGTACCAAATAAATTCTTACCGTTCAATATTGTACAATAATATTATTATTAACGATTTATTAAAAATATAGGTTAAACGACATCAGCATGATCCTATAGGGCCGTGCGATAATATATTTTATCGATTAGTACTTTGGTTTGTCGTGACGTCAGACTCCGCACTATTATATTATTAACCCCCGATTTTCAATATCGGACTCTCTATATATGCCTTTGTATCACGTGAGTATTATGAGAATATGCATCGCATCACGAATTAACTCATTTACCATCTTAACCACTTCGTCTCTTTCTTTATCTGATTATTATTTTCGGTCGTGCTAGAATTCAGGTTTTTCCTATACTTATTGGTAATATCTACGACTATATCAGTAGAAAAGGATATTACCTCTCTTTCCTTTTACCTTCTCATCATTCCTTTAACGTTCCATAGTCTCCGATGATGAATCAAGATCTGCTATGTGAATCGTTTCAATTTGTTTTTCATTCATGGATTTTGTTATCGATTCTTCCATCGCTTTTCTGAAGAAAAATATCTTTTTATCTCCTATTGTTAACATCTTAACGTACCGTTCTTTCGAGCTTTAATTCAACAATTCCATAACAGATAATTATTATCACAAACTTATATAAAAGATGCATCACATAATCGGAGATTAACATAATTATTTTAATCCAGCTAAGAATTCCCGAAAAAGCAATTTCGCTCCAAATTGTAAATATTAATTACTTCATTTTAATAGTTAAATAATTTAAATTTTATTTAATTTAAACTTATTTATTTATTATTACTCAGCAAGGCTATATCGAAACGATTAGATTTACAGAATAAAAAAAAAAAAATTTTAATTTTATGTTTATGTATTTTTTGTTCTACAATTTCATTTATTGATAAAAGTTATTGACAAAAGTATTGACAAAAGTATTGACAAAAATATTTAACAAACTATAAAAAAATATTGGTATGGAAAATCACAAAACTAATTATTATTACAAATGCTATCTTTTTATTTAATATCGATTTTCTTTCCAGTAGGACTTGACTTAGGAAGCTTCATTTCGAGAATACCATTTTCAAATTTAGCCGTAACACCTTCAGTTTTTATATTAGGCGGTAACGAAATACAACGAGAAAAGCTACCATAACGACGTTCTTGAATAAGAGTTTTTCCTTCTTGAAACTTTTCATCTTTCTTAATTTCACCAGATATTGCAAGAATGTTGTCATGAACATCAGCATTAATTTGGTCCTTAGTCAATCCCTATAAAATAATTAAACATTAAAATAATTAGTTTAAAGAATACGTAAATATAATGAAAAAAAAAAAATATATTAAAAATTATATACCGGTAATTCTGCATTGACTATATATTCTTTTTCAGTTTCATGAATTTCCAATGCTGGGAATTGGCGAGAACGTACATTGCCACGTCTAGCTACATTCAAATCTTTAATAAAATCATCGAAAATATTACTAACGGAACTTTCCAAATCAAAATTATCCCAATTACTTTGAACTAAAGACATTTTGTTTTTAAATAATAGGAGTGGTTTAGAGAAATTTTGATTTTTACTTTTTGTTCTTCAATGGAAACATGGAAAGTTAATGTATCAAGAAAATTCAGAATTCAAGGCATATTTATATTCGAAAAGACGTGTGTATTTTAATTTTTCTCATAATTTCCAGAAACGAAAAGTGGACTGATTGTGAGTAAAATTTATGAGATATGACGCAATGAGAAATTTTTTTTTCTCTTAAAAATTTGTGTGACACTTAAAACTTGTGTGACTCGTGTAAATTTTCTGATATGTGATGTCATTCGACATAAATGAATCATCCGATATTCAATATCACCCGAGGGGTGATATATTACATAATCAAATTATTTTGTTCGAAAAAATGATGATAGCAATTTTTGGTTAGTAATTTTAAACGAATGAATAAAAAATGACGAATATGAAGATACTAATATGGTTAACTTTAGTTTCATCTCAAGACGTATTAAAAAGGTACTGTAATCAGCCGTAGCCGATCCAATTATTTAACAAATTTATCTTAAAATTTGAAAGGTATTAACTAATAGAGTTTTAGCGTCAGATTTATTTTATTATTTATCGCAAATCATAAAGCAACTTTCAAATATTTATTATCATAAGACGTAAATGATTGAATCATAAAATCCCGTCCGGATCGGTAAATCACAAATCCGAAATTTTTGCCAATAAAAATTAGTTTGTAATATCATGTGAGAAATTTTTAGATCATCATTTAATTTTCGTCCCACTTTCTGATTGGTTCCGACGTGTAAAACAGCTCGGATTCCATGTAATGACGACAGAAGTTATAGGTCCGGTTGATGGCCGGACCCGGTTCACCATCCGGAATTATTAGAAAGTTGGGACGAAAAGTGAAACTATTGATCAGGAATCCAGACAGTGTAACGAATTATAATGAATTTATTTTTTGAATTTAAAACCGGGCGGCGTCGCGTCGCCTTAGTTTAATAATGATAAAATAATAAAATTTAACCAAGCATTTAAGTCTATTCAAATTTCTTCAAATCAAAGAATTATTTAATCTTTCGAACCAATAACAATTCAAGCCCTTCCAGTTCAGTTAAACCATTCAAACCATTCAAACCATTTAAATCAAAATTTCCAAATCTCGTAACTTTTCAAATCCATTCAAATCCATCAAATCCTTTACCATAAGAAACAATGTTGTTGTACTTTTTATCTAATCCTTTCGCTTTATATTCTTCTATCAAACTTTCTACATTTTCTATATTGCCGAATTGCAATAACATAGGATGTCTATCTTTCCATTTATCAAAAAATAATTTTAAGGATTCCAAATTAGGAGCCGCTGGCACAGGTTTCTCCTTTACTGTATAATTTGTCGTAGCGTTACTAAATTTAAATTTAAACAAATGAATTGGTGAAGATCTAGCTAATACACAAAATAATTTGTCCCAATTAAACCCAATGTCGTTGGTAATAAATAATCCATTTAAATAATGACATTTAATTAATAATCTTTCTAATTCTGAAATATTATTAGATGTCAACATTAATTTAAGATACTGAAGTTCAGGACACTTTTGATAAATAGCCTGAATAACCCTTTTCTCATCAGTTAATATGTAAAATATATTATCAGTTCTAATTTCAGTCAGTGACTCGTTCGTGCTCTCAATTAAACATATTAAAACATTGGATGGAATTTTATTAACTCCTAAGATTTGTAAAAAAGGTAAAGAAATACCTCCTAAACAATTCCATTCCGATATATCATTATAACAACCATTCACTTCTAATTCTCTTAAATGTACAAAAGATGAAATGATTTTTGTGGTTGATCGTTTTGTTAATTTAAAACATCGTACAGTATTTGCATGTTCAATCAAAGAACCTTCAAGATTCATACAATATAATACATCGTCGTATGAATGAATTGTTAAGCCAATTTTGGTTAAATCTTCTTGAGCCTTAATTAAGTCAATAATACCATAATTATTCTTATCACGAGATTCTATAAAAAGGTCCAACACTTTAATCGATTTACATAATTCTGTTAATCCAGCTGAAAGATCATCCCTTATACTAGTACTACAATTAAGATAATGAATCTCTGAAATACAGCGTTCAAAACCAGGGATGAGATGTAATTGATAATTAAATTTATAAGATATATAAAGATGGGTATATTTTCTATTTCCATTAATAAAAAGATTAACTATTTCTTTTTCAATAATCGACAATTTAGATTTTTCATGAAATGATTTAATCATTCTCTCAATTTTATTAAAATTTAAATGTCTACAAAAACTAATATAATCAAATGATGGGTTACGATATGAATCTGTTAAAAAATCAAGTTCATGTTCATTTTTTAAATTACTTTTTGTTTCATCTGAAAAGTGAGAAATAATTACATTTAATAATAATTTGTCACTTTTCTTCTTTAAAGATTTCCATGGATTTTTCCATAAAATTGAAATAATTATTTTACACCAATTTTTATTAACTGAGATCCATGAAAAAAGTTTATTTTTATCATCTTGAAATTCTTCAAGTATAATAAGAAGATTATCGTCGCTTAGATTATTGATCATTTTTTTTTGTTTTTATTTCAAAAAAATGTCGAGTAAATTATTGTCATTATTTATATAATCACATGTCACACGGAATTTAGGACGGTCTAACGGAAGTCCGTCACGCCGATTTTTACGGCCGAATCTTTTTTACCTGTGTCTTTTTGACAAGTCTATAATTAGAATACAAATAATAGTTGGTGTTACACCTTATATAGTTATAGTTTTGTTGTATCTGTTATAATAAAAGAAATAAAGTTTTGTGGAAAATTGACGCAAATAAAAAAAAAAAAAAAACAAAAATTTACTTTTAAATGAAGAAAAAACTGCATGACAGAAACTTAATTTCCTTAATATGCAACAAATGCATATTTACCATATTTTCACCATGCAGTTACTATTATACTATATAGTTATTTACAATACAAGTACTGCGTATTAAGGAAAACAAATTTTCTGTAATATTTACAATAAAAAAAAAAGGTAAAATTTAATTTAATAACGTAGCATTATATTGAATCGTTGTTACATAACGGAAATAGACGGGGTGTACAAACTGCATGTTATATCAACAAATTCTATATTTGCCGATCAAGGAAAGTCCCCAGGGAAGGTAAAGAATTTCTGTAAACAAAGTTCAATGCATAATAACTTTTATTAATAATATTTATATGATTTATTATTTCTATTTATAGATGTTTAAAATTTTATTGGGGTACAAGATAAAATAATATATATGAATATAATAATATATTAGTAGATAAGAAAGAATTTACAGAATTATTTACAAGAAAAGAAAAAAAAATTCTTATTAGAATTGAAATTAATAATTAATAATTGATAAACTTCTCGCATAAGCTACTATCAAGATATACGATATTAAAAATAAAATAATGGTAATAGTAATAGTAAATATAAAAGTAATAATGAATAAGAATAATGTTATTAGACAACCTTTATAATCAAAATCATGAATAAAAAATTCAATAAAATTAAAATTGAGAAAATAATTTAAGTATACACGTTCAAAATCAAGATATACTAAATAATATCCATCATATTTTTTACAATGTTCTATTAAATGTTTGATTTCAGTATCTGACATCCATGATGGGAAAGCTTCACAAAGAACTCCTCGCTCTTCAATTGAATTTATATGATTTCCTCTTCCTGTTATAAATTTTATAGTTGAAATATTTTTGTAACGAGATTCTTTAATCGTATCAATAACAAGACGTTTCGCGGGTTCACGCTGAAGATTATGAATATCAACTTCGATTTCTTTCAATGATGAATAATATGCCATTGCTGATTAAATATGTTTTTAAATTGCAAAGGTTTTGTATAATATTTTAAAAAACGTTGTTTAGAAATTTTTTTCAATAAATAATATTGATGAATGATTAGAATTATCCTGAAAATTTTCTTCAAAAATTTTAAATTTGTAAGATAATTTGCACTTTTATAATCAATTTGAAACAACGTGTGAAACACAAAAAACAGATATTCTTTTATTTTCTTCCAGAACCATACATATTAAAGTGAAACAAACAGCGTGACGATCTTTAATTTATTTATCCATTTTTTTGTAGTGAAATATCACGTGAGATATGTGCCAAGAAAATACTTTGTAATTTGTACTGAACATGAGTTCTATTGTTGCCAAGAAGCAACGTGTTCCTATATCGTCATCTAGCAAGTCTTTTTGAATATTTTTGTTTATCAATAGCATTTTTTTTTAGATATAGATTGCCAATTTTTTATTGAGAAATTTATTTCTTGATTTGTGCACTTTTAAAAATTTACAACTTAAAAAATAGGGTGGATTATTCTTCGTCTGCCTGTATTTACACGAAGTAGGTCATTTGACTCAAAAGATCAATACGGTTAATAAATTTATTTCTTAATGTCTCGCCATTAGACATTTAGCGACTTCTTAGATAAGGACCCGGTTCACTTTACGTGGCTTAATATAAATATATCATAGTTCCCAATTTCAGTTCTTTTGGATACTTACTGTATTTGAGTGTTACCACATGTAAAAATAAAATACTGTAAAATAAAATGAGTTCTATTGTCGATAAAAAAAATTTTTTTATAGGTTTATCCATTTTAACATTATTACCATTAATTGAAAACCCGATATTTCGGTTCTAAATTTTTCGATTTATTTGATATCAAAGAATAAAAATATTTAATTTTCATATATATATATATATATATATATGAATAATGACTAAATGTAATAAATGATAAAATATAAATAAATAAATAAGGCCACTCCAAGCCAATGCTTTGTTTAACATAACATAAGGGGTTACGACCTGGGGGAGGGGAGGGGAGATAAAAAATAATACACAAAATAAAATACATGGACCTAAAATTTTGGAGCAATTTTTTTTTTTATATAAAAATTCGAAAAGAGGGGAGAGGGAAGGAAAGGGGGAGTTATGTTAAACGAAAAATTAGGTTGTGTGGCTTAATAAGGTGCAAATAAATGACTAAGATGTAATGAGTAGTAGAAATGAAAAATAAAATTCCTAAATTCCTAATATATAGTGAGAAATATAAACTAATAATAGATTCATTAAGCTCGATAATTTATCCATATTAATAAAATATATATTAACGCTAATAACGTTAAGAATAATACAAATAATAAAAATGATAATAATATATATTTAAATTTCAATCGTATAAAACGTATAAATTCACCGAATAATGAAGGAGTGTATTCTAAATCAAGATAAACATCATAATAACCATCAAATTTTTTACAATGTCCGACAAAATATCTGATTTTATTATCTGATATCCACGATGGAAAAGCTTCATAAAGAACTCCTCGTCCCCCAGTCGCATTTACATGATTTCCTCGTCCTGTTATAAATCTTACACAGTGTATTTCCCTAGAATGACATTTTCTGATCGTATTCATTACGAGGCGTCTTGCTTCATTACGGGTAAGGTGATGAAGATCAACTTCATCTCTCAATTGATAATACGACATTTGTGTTAACTTTGAATAAGAGAATTTTTAAATTATTTTGAATAGTGTTCTTTTAAAAAATTATTATGACAAATTTCTTGAAATTTTCTTTTCATGAGAAAATTCAATCTTTTTATGAACGATTCAAACAAACTAAACCGTAAAAGAAAAACAAAGCTTATCATACATTTATGGGGAACGAAACCCTTAAAAAACAAAGACCGAAAAGTTTGGCGTGATGATCTTTTGAATAATCGTTTTTGATGATCCGTTTCAGAACTTTATATGAAATTTAACATGTAACGTTGACGTTGTAACAGCAAAAAACAAAGTATATTACACAAGATTATCAAACGTAAAAAAGAATTTATTATACGTGAACGTACCGTATTATTCGTCCACGCAGTCGATGAATTTTATGAAACATAATCTGCAAATAAAGAGGAAGACAAGAGATTTTGACGGCAAAATTTGTTTGAAATAATCAAATTATGCAACTTTTACGCTTTAATGTATAAACTTATACCGAGTAAAAATAAAAAAAAGAAATAAACATTTTATGATTGTAAGCAAACATATAGGTAATTTATTAAGGTATGGAACAAATTAAAGCCGATCAAAATACATGTATAGTAGCTGTGTGATAAGCTTGTACACTTTATCATTATTATTTAAATATCTTCCAATGACCGATGACATTTCACAACATAGTCCTTCCAATGACCAATGATATTTCTACACAAACTAAATCTAATGTATATAATAATAATACAAGTATAAAAATATAAAAACCAATACAAAGATTAACATTAATAAAATAATAATAATAATAATAATCAATCGTTTGAATGAAAGATTTGCATAATTTAAATTAAGAAAAACTAAATAATGTCCATTATGTGGTTCATGCTCTAGGACCAAATTTTCAATTTCAGTCTCTAATATAAACGATGGAAAAGCTCTATGGAGAACTCCTGCAATTGAATCTATATTATAATTATCATGATTTCTTTGTTCTGTTATAAATTTTATGCAAGATATTTTTTTAGAATGATATTTTTTAATAGATTTTATAACGAGACGTCTTGCGGATTCACGGCTAAGATTATGAAGATCAACCTCGGTAAATGCAATGGATGTCATTGTTGTTTATTGATTAATTTGGAATTTTTTTTTTTGATCGTTTTCAATTTCAAATAAAAAAAAAAAAAAATAAACCAAAAATTTTTCAAACAGATGTACGTCAAAGAAAAAGTAACCTCCACTTTATTTATAAGAAATTTGAAAAGGATGAAGTTATATTGTATGTACGTATATATATTTCTATTTTACTAATATTGTTTTCTTTTCATACGGTATTTACAATTCCTTTCATGCCAATTTTGTGTTACAATAGTAATTGGAATGAACGTCATGCGTAACTTGTATTCTTCGTTTGGTAACAATAACAAAGAATGAAATCATCGATCATCAAATTCGGTAATTGTTAATCGAAAATTCGGAAATCACGGAACATGTGTTCTTTATTTTAGGTACCTTATTTCTTTTTTTTTTATTTTCCTATGTTTGATATATAAAAAAGACATTAAAGTCATTGAATAAATTACTTTTTACAATGTTAAATGAACTAATTAATAAACATGAACATTCGATTATTCGATTTAATATTTCTTTTTAATCCAAGAAATAAATCAATCTTTCTTCCTTTTCTCATGTTTTTATTGTTTATTCTTTTTATAAAATAAGCCTAATGAAATGCAAATACTAAATAAACAAGCAAATGCGCTAAAATAAAACACTAATATATAACAATCAACTCCTGTACAATCGCTTCTTTGACGTTGATCATTATTATATCCAAATAATAAATTAAATAATTGTCCACCGAATGCCGGAACCTATATATATAAAAAAGTAATTAATTTTATATTTAATAAATAAATAAAAAAAATCAAATCAAATAAAAAATGATTATTTACGCATGCAATTATTCCCCTAATAAAAAATTTTTTGGTTAGAATATTATTATTTTATCAAAAAAAAAAAAAAAAAAATATATATATATATATATTTAATTATTATTATTATAACTTACCAATTAGACCCAAAGTTTTTAATACCAAACCATTCACTGATGATTATAGGCGTAATAGCGTACAAATTTCCAAATCCAAATCCAACAAATATGGTAACAACCATTAATTTGTACAAATCATCAACGTAAAATATTATTAATAATTGAGCTAAAAATATCCAAACTCCGGACAATATAAAAAAGGTTAATCTAGGTATTTTAAGTAATAATCTTGCCATATCTGATATAAATCCGATGGATAATCTTCCTAAACAAGAGAAAATGGAAAGAACGAATACGTGCGAATTTTGTAATTCATAAATTGGTGGTAGAACTGATAAATCGGATGAATGTGAAAAATATAATGATTTAATTATAGTTCCAACATTATTTATATACATTAAACCTGCACCAGAAAAAAAAAACATTGTTATTGCTAATAACTTGGCGTCATTATTATTGATAAAATCCCATCCACCAATATTAATTTCTTCCTTAACTTTATTTTGTAATAATGGTGTATCTTCAAATTTATTATTTTGTTCAATTATTTCTGAATTATGATTGCAAGAGGAAGAATTTCCTTCTTCGAAAGATACTACAGTCGTTTCCCGATTTATTATTGGTGGTGGTACTACGATTAAAAACCAACTTCCAATAAGTATACATAATCCTGTACTTGTAGCTAAAAATAGTAAAAAATGATAGGTATCGTCCTGAAACCAAATATTATTTAGCTCTGAAAATATTGCTGCTGATAATCCGGATAATGCGATCGGTGCTCCGAGTGATATTCCTCTGAATGATGTAACGTTTTTCGCCTAAATATTAAGAAATTTCACAAGAATTATTAAATTTTCATATAATAATCAAAGAAACTTTTTTTTTTTTTAAAAAAAAAAAAAGGTTCTTACAACTATTACGAGACTTGACATTAAACCTGTAAAAAAAAACTTAAATTAGATCAAAAAATGAGCGACATCAATGCACGAAACACAGAAATTTACCTGCAGCTGACGCCATTCCTGCTATAAACATATAAAAAGCACATAATAAGAATGATGGTGTAAGATTTCCTTCATAAGTCATTGCAAGACAAAAGTATCCAATGAATATAATAAAAGCAGCAAAAAATGGCCTAATAAAAGATAACCATTTCATCACGTTAATAACGTAATAATTTATTATAGGTATGAATTAATTAATTATAATACCTTTTTCCTCCAAAATTATCTGCAACATAACCAAAAATTGGTTTACCAAGATAAACACCATAATTTGCAGCACTTCCAATTGTATTTATTTGAATAGAACTAAAATCTAACCGTTCTGCCAATTTAGTGCTATACGCTGAGAAAAGATATTGTGTACCGCATACTGACGATATTAAAAGTGCTGCTAAAAAACTTATTATACGTAAATTCATTTTTTTCTCGAACGATTAAAAAAATGAATCTAAAAGGTCGATTAATTAATAATTATTAAAATTGTAATTATCGCTATAACTTTAAAAAAGGGTAAAATTATGATCAAATTTTGTTCATTAGAGCGAATCTATAAAGTTTGATCAATCAATTATTATCGAAATTGTAATTATCATAATAATTTTAAGAAAAAAAAAAAGTAAATCATGATTTAAAATTTGTTCTTTTTATAATAAAAAATTTCAAATATTTCAAAACTTAAAATAACAATTATAACAATTAGAAATAATTAAAACGACGTTTCAAAATGATACCTGTTTGTGATTTTCACCTGTGATAGCTTGTTAATGATCCTGTATGAGGGATGATCGACATGATTTCATTAAATAAACACTTTTTTAATTTAAATTGTATTAGTATTTACTAAAAAAATTAATTATGGTAATGTGATCGATAACACAATTTTGCACTGATATTTCGAATGAGTACAAAATGAGGATTTCCGGTTTCCAGAGTATGATCATCATATCCCCCATAATGCTTTAATTTTACTTGATTCCCGCGATTTGTGTAAGATTAAATAGTATATTTTTGTTATAAAATCCATGCGACAATTTGATCCATATCAAATATCAAAAATAAGAAATTTTGGTGATACTGGCTTTGCGACTTTACATTATTAATATCTTACACTGGTTAAGCCATTCAACCTAATTTATTGCTTACAAATAACCGTGACACGTAAAAGAAATTTCACCATTGGGATTCGGGTAGTACTTACCATCCAGGGAGGTATACCATAAGTGGCAAAAGTGATCATCAATTCTACTCCTTGACTTGACCCCCTATATTATATGAGAATCGTTGTAAAGTTTCGATACGTTTTCCCATAAGTGATTAGCGATCTACAACTCACTTGTACAAATCGTCTGCATTTGGATTACGAAATCAAAAATGATCGGAATACAATATATGAGATACGTATGAAAGGTGAGCATCAATTATCCCCAAGATAACTTATACGAAGTAAAATAGCAATAAGTGTGGAGAAAGAGATCAAGAAGAGGAGGAGGACGTAGAGAAGTTGTTTTTCCTTTATAATCAATTTAGTTTTTAGGTTTGGGTTTGTTTTTTGTTTATGAAATATTGCAGATCGCAGGTTGAGGCTGTAATATCCCGTTATTATTACCATTGCATACAATCATTGTTTATTTAGTAAAGCATACATCTATTATTTGCAATACACATTCTAATACTAGTCTATAAACTGTTCTATTGCTATAGCCGAAAGTTGTGACTGCCATCATTATTTGACATATTTTTAGCAAATTCTAGCAAATTCCTATATCGCATATGGCAAAAGCTCATGTCAATTTAAATTCCCGAAGACACAGCAAGGGTCTTTGCTTAATTTCATAAATCCGCTGCAATGAATTATAATTTTATAATTAAATTATAATAATATTTAATATATTTTTTAACAGTCAGCTCGTCACTTTGAACAAACATCATAAACAATCTTTAGGAAGATCGCAGAAAATTGTTTCCACACCTTTGGATTAAATAATTACTATTAAATTAGATTTGTAAGGTGAGACGTTATAACGTTACAAGAAATCGACATTAAAAATTATTATGAATTTAGGCAAATTTATCGATTGATTTATTATAAACAGTTTCTGAAAAAACCAATTTTTTTATACCGAAAATCATAAAATAATAATAATAATAATAATCAGCAAATGTGATATGATTAATTTAATTTCCTCATTTTGAAATATTAATTTTTAAATATTAAAATATTAGCAAGACCATCCTGTTGAACACCAATAACCAATCGGTCAAAGGTCAACACAGACATAGGTGCACTCAAAATACTTTGCTTCGAAACAATAATTTATCCATTTATATTTTAATTGAACGTATTTATATTCTGTAAATGCAATACAGGGCCTCGAGCATCTATAAGATAGGTAACAAATCAGAAAATCCTTCACATAGTAAATCTCACTTTTGACTATAACATTCAATATTAGTTCGTTTAAAATGTAAATACCACTATTCAATTCTTCTCAACAAGATGGTTTGAATGGCAAATAGCTTCCAGTATAACAACCCTGTAATTTGTAAATTTCTGAAACCACCCCTGTAATACGCAATGAAAAATTTACTAAATTAAATATATCAAACATTATCTACGATATCGTTAAGATGATCTTAACGATCTCATTTTGAATATCATGACAATATCATCTGGGATGATACCAATATGGTAGTGAAACACTATCATTACAATATTATTATTGTGATGATACCCTTGTAATATTTTTACGATACGTCGATACCATTTGATATCTTAACTAAAGATATCATTTTGATATCTTATATTAATCAAATATCAAACAAGGTCGTTAATACCATAATGATATCGTTAACAATATCGTTAAGGGTATCATTTAGGTATTCTTGAAATATCATTTTGATATCATTTTAATATCGTAACAATATTTATTAATTGATGATTTATGTTAATAAGCTGTATGATAAATATAGGTTACGTAAGCCTGATAAAACAGTTACTCGGCACTCGTGACGGGTCGCGTTTAACTCACCGACAATCACTTCACCGACAATCAATTCACCGACAAACATTTCGCCGACAAACGTTTCGACAACAGGATCATCTCGTTTCACCGACACTTACATATATCACAATAAAATTGAATATAATTTTTTTTCATTATACAACTGTACAAGACAGCCAAAATTATTGTTATTATATAATACGAGATAGTGTGTACATAAGAATAAATATTTATATTTTCAGATTAAATCTCAATATATATAAATATTTTTAATTGTTCCTTCCAATTGGTAATGAACATAAGATTAATGTTTAAGTTTTTTTTCCTATATATTAAGTATTTTTTTTTAAAAAAAAAAACTATTATATTAGCTGTAATGGGTAAAAAAGAGGAAAAAAAAATGCTTTATAAAAAGAATTTTAATTTGTACCGGCGGCGGTGATGACTGTCGGTGAGATGACTGTCGGTGAAGCGTTTGTCGGTGAAATGACCCTGTCGGCGAAACGTGTGTCAGCGAAGTGATTGTCGGTGAAGTAATTGTCGGTGAAATGAACCAGACCCGTTAATATGCCGTGTCGATTGACATTATCACAGTACACGTTAACAGTAAAACAATTAATATCATTCATACTATTCAATAACAAGATAGAAAAACAAAAACATATTAATTTTAAAAATACTAATGTAGCATAGATATAATTAAATAAGAAATAATTATGAAAAAAAAAAATATTGAAACAGTTACTTTAAAGAATCATCATTTATTTTCATCGCCAAAATGAATTTTGGTAGAACAAATTACACAATACAACGAATCTTTAACATGGCATCGATTTTAACAAACGAAAAAAAAAAACTGAATATAACTAATTAAATGCGATACACCGTTTAACGACGGAGGTAAATTTTATGACAGCATACAGTATATAAAATAATTCTTTTTATAGAAAATTTCTTTAAAACGAATTATTTTTCTTTTTATATAACGAAGATTTTTGCAAGATAAATTTACTATAAAAACAATTTGAAATTAATTTCCTGACAATCTTCTCAGAACAAGCAATTTCACTACCTTACCCAATTTGTTAAAAGATGAAAAACGGTACTTTTCCTCATGATATTGTACCAAAATTTTCCACTATACAGGATAATTCGGTATAACCTTAACGAATTTTCTCATAGTAGTAAAGACCTGATCGTCATTGTTATACCGATAGCCGACACTGCACCTATTAATTTTTAAAATACATATGGAGATTACATTTAAAATTAAATAGTAACCGGTAAGTTATTTGGTAGTACCTCTTAATTATATTTAATCAAGTCGACGACTAATTGAGAGTCAAAATAATCTACTAAAGCTTAACAGTAACAAACAACTACTACAACATTACTATAATTATTACGAAATTTCTTTATTACCTTCAGTTCTTCATTATCAGCATATATGAATTAATAATGGTCTATATATTATAAGATTTTTGGTAATTCTCTATATACTTTTTCAAATACTTCTTTCATTTCTAACCAAATATTTCTTTATTTTTATATCCTCATATAAAATAGTGCCAAAAAAAAATCAAATATATCAAATAATTTGTAGTTGTTGGTCTTTCGTTTGAATTAGCATTCATACATTTATGATCTAATTTTTGTAAAATTCAGGAGTTCCTTTCTAACCCTAGTCTGAGCCCGTCGTTACATACGGCTAATGCTGCACAATAAAAATAATATCTGTTATGATATTAAATTAAAAATAAAGTTAATATAAAGAATACATTTTAAATATTTATCTAGCATATTTTACGATCCTTTCAAAGCAATTTCCATATGTTTGCAAGAATTGGAAAGCTTGGAATTGGAAGAATTGGAAGATTCCAATATTCCAATAATTTTCAACACATTAATTTTTATACTGTATATACATATATATATTTCTATGTGTGTTGGAAGCTTCCAATAAAAATATATTGGCATTAGAAGGCTTGAGATTGGAAGAATTGGAAGATTCCAATAGCTTCCAATCTTCTAAGGCACATCACTACTCTAAATGGGTCGTATTTTTTACACCACAGTTCTTTATTGCAATACAAACAATTTTCGGGATTTATTGAATTTAGTTCCCATTAGACTATTTCCGAAACTATGTATTTTTGGACAAGGCTAAACCAAAAGCAGAAAGTTACTAATTTTTTTTTTTCGGGCTATATTTTTCCGTATAATTTTTATACAATATACTAATTTTACATAACATTCGCAAATCTTTATTAAAATTTAATTTTTAATATGTTTTCTATTGGCATTTAGGTGTTTACAAAAAATGTTATAGTAGTTATTTCACGTGCTTTTCACGGATGCGCCGTGACTGTGAAATAACTGATTTATATCACCATAAAATTTTTAATATGTCTTTTTTAACTAATAATTATAGACTTTATATCCGAGACTTATATCATTTTTTTTAAATAATCGTGAGAATATCAAGAAAAAAATCCGAGAAACTTGAGATAAATATTAATGCTAGTAAAGTTAACACAGATTTGATATGATAATGAAAAATTGTCGTTATATCGATATTAGTTGGCATTCATGTGTTTATCAGTTATCAGATTTTATCGTTAACGATATATATATATATATACTTATTTATTTAATTTATCATTATTTACGATTAATTGATATAATCAAATAAAGGTTTATATTTTATCATAACTCTTTAGGTTTTTCTTTTGCCTCATTTTGATTAGTTAAATTGAAAATCTTTTCGACGAATTCTTCCGTAAATTTAGAATGTCAGTTTCACAGTAAAATTATTAATTAAAAAAAATATATGGAACTGAAAAGAGTTAGTCCGTCGTGAAATAGTCAATGATTTGAGTCACTTTATGACACATTGGCGTAAATTGTAAATAACTTTACTGTAAATAGTGTATAATACCATCGTTAACCATGTTAGTCATGTACGTTTCTTGGCGACATTGCATTAACGCGCTATCTGCTATTATGAAAAAAACGCTCATTAACTTGCATACAATATAAATATATAATATTTTGTTATCAGAACAATAAGCAGAAAAAAGAAAAATGCATGAAATGATGCATAATTACCGCAGCAAATCCATGAAAACAACGATTTATATAAATAAGTCTTTATTTGTTACACTCATCGATAAAGACATAAAGTACTTTTGATAAAGTTAGATTGCATGCAATGTAACGTAATGGTAGAAAAAAAAAAAAAAAAAAAAAAAAGAAAAAAAAAAGATATTACGACTATTAAATTTGCAAACTCGACATTCGGAAGGCTCCGCGAAAGTTATAGCGAATCTAATTATTTATAGGTCACCTATTTGACGCTTTAATGCTATCTTGACCGAGAAATTTAGATAAAATATTAATATATAATGTATAATATAATAAACAAAAATCTTTATTTATATAAATTTAACAAAAAAGTTAAATTTTGTCTATTTAAAAACTAATATATATATAATAATACCTAAAAAAAAGAACTGAAAAGCTTTCTCTATGATGATCCTTAATAACTTTACAGTTTTTCTATAGAAAATGTGGTTTAGTCAAATGTCCAAAATTTTCTAGTTAAAAAAACCAATATGTGATGCATAATTGGAAATTTTTATTTTAAACCGTCATAAACCCAAAATAAACAAATAATAAGGTTATATTGAGAACAGATAATATTTTTTAGGTTATTGTTTTGTTCTTGAACGTAACCTTAAAATTTCTTCATATAGTAAAAGCATGGAAAGTATAATCCATTGTAACGACAATCATTTGTAGTAACCATTATATTAGATGATGTTTCTCGCCGATGACGTCAATGAATTTTCAATATTATCATTAAATTCGATCTGACTTACATCTTTCACATTATCGTCGTCATAGTATCCATTTATTCCTGAGGATGCGAGCTTTTTTTCAAGTATCGTTATCCTCTCTCTTAAAGATTTAATCTCTTTTTGAGCTGAATCATAAAGTATTTCAAGTTCTGAAGTTTTAATTTTCAAATTTCGTATGTAATTACGCTGACGAAACACTCTTTGATCGGCCGAATTTTTGACATGCTTTTTCTATTCGACAAAAAAAAAAAAAATTTAAATTAAGTTCAATAAAAAAAAAATTCACATGGTATCGCGTGTAACTATGATAATTCATAACTCTATCTCATGTTACGATGAAATTTTTTTTTAACTAATAAATAAAACTCACCGTTAAAGGAATTGCCATATATTTTTTACTCTTAGTTGAAATTGGTTTTCTGACATGACTTGAATTTAGGGTTTGTTCTGTAAACATTGTACGTAATAAAAAAAAAAAAAAGGTGTTAAAATTGTTACCATTTATAATATATATATCTTTTAATATCGTACAATAATAGTAAATAATTATGTATCTGAAATAAAGTTTTTTTTTTTTTTTTATCATTTTTTTCGGTTGTTATACAATTATGAACAAAAAATACAAACATATATGACAAGATAATAATAAAACCATTTGTAAATATGAAGAGTTTTGTAAAAGTACAATTATTTTAATAATAAAAATTCTCTATGAGATTTGAGACGAAAAGATACCATTATAAATTGGTCTTGACAAGGGTAAACCGAAGCAAGCGGGCAACGATCGATTTTCATCCATTTTCGAAAACAAATAAGTAGGAAAATTTGTTGCACGAAGAGCTCATCCATTCATTGTAATCGTATTTTTATATATAAAATTTTTTTTACCCGGAAATAATTACGGGGAATCACGAAAATGGTTATTTCTAAATACTGGTAAAAGAAACGTGTCGATTCAATTGGATGTGATTTAAAAAAGTGTAGCCAATGAAATGCTCTGTTTTAAACATCGCTATTTGATCATCTTAACTTAAATGATATATAAGGTTGTAATCTGACTTAAAAATTAAAATGCATATGAAAAATAATGTAGGGTCTAACCATAATTCTGAAGTTCGTTAAACCTATTTCACATCACGTGATAATATCAGGTCAGCTAAATAAATTTAAATAAGTTTATTGACGATTAAAATTTATAAAAAGAAAAGCCGTTAATTATTATTATTTTATTTTTATAAGTTTCAGATAAGGTTTGTATTCAAATCATTAATTAATTAGTATGAATAGAAAATAAATAAATTCCTTTTTCTTTCCGACAATTAATAATTATGATCTGCATTTAGATATTCACTTGGTGTAATGATTCTTTTCCCACACAAACCGAATTAAAAATACTTTGGTGGTCATACCTAAAAAAATCTAGATATCGCGATAAAACGTATTTCCCGAAAACGAGGATAAATAATACTAATGTATTGGCTTTGATTTTGATTATGGCGCAAAAGATATCATGTACAAGTTAAAAGATTAGATGTTTCAAAATTCCGATATTGGTTTGGATGAGATAAATATTTGTCTGAGATATTTGAAATTTAATAGGTATATCCATTTATATATTGTACATGTTCTAAAATTGGGTAAAGCCTGTGGTCACAAATATTACTAATTATAAATTTTTATGAAAATTAAAAACAGTAAAGGTGTATTATAGGTTAGTTATTTTTTTTTTTATTAATTAAAAATTTTTTTTTTTATTTATCTTAATAAGTACGTTCGTTGTCTATGTTGTCGCATAAAAATTTTCGCGTCGATTTTGTCACATGAACACCTATATCACGAAACACGTGATTAAAGTCATCAAGCAATAATGAAAACAATTATTCTTCCTTAAAAAAAAAATATCTTCAGCCAAAGACATTAACTTTCGTTCTGCGTATTTGATTACAATTATTTAATAAAATTTTAAATTTTTAAAAAAAAGAATAAAATGACTCACAATAAAAACAATTCGGAAATGCTATTAATTTTGTTGTGTAGCAAATTAAGGAAATACTGACACTTCTTCAATACTATCGATATATTAAAGAATCCCGAATCATAAGAATGTGTTTAGTTCAAAAGCTGACGGTTTACGCAACAAACTGAACCGACAGTATGCAGTTTGTTAACTTAGGTGCGAACTGCGGATTAAACGGTTCGGTCTTCCGCTTTTAGTGACAGGTGCTTCTGTCATGGGGAAATAGTAATTTATTGAATTGGTTACATATGTAATTGTTTTTCTTTGGGAGAATTTGGTTTTTTTGCTTTTTGGTGCAGGAATTCGTAAGTTCGGAAATTTTATCAATAAATTAATCTGTTTTTATATTTTATAAAATTATTTTGATAAGTAATCTGCGTTAAAATCGGCTTATATTTAAACCGTTATGTGTATATTCGGCTGAAAACCGCGGTCAATCTGTTTTTAGCCCAAACATGTACCAATGTACCATACTATTTTAGCGGTTTATATTCATGAAGAAAGAACTCATGAACTCGTGTTATAAAATATAGTCTTAAAGCTGGATCTACTAATGATCAGAGTTTGAACAAAAGAATATTAATTTTGCAATAAAATCATTAATATTCGAAAATATTATAAAAGAAATAAAATTAATTTTTACATCATAAGTTATTATGACCAAAAAAAAATTCTTTGAGAGCTTTAATTATTTGTCAATTATTGTAAAATAAAATTAAAATAGAGAAATAAATGCCAGGATGATCGTGAACATCGGGGTTGTATTCTGTTCGTTAAGATTTGAATTGTTTGCATGCATATACAGCATCAGATATTAAAATTTTTTTTTTTTTTTCCCTCTAATGAACGCCCTCGGGAATATGACTTTAACAGTTATAACCCGCTGACTTAAGCATAAGAAAGTTTACACCTATACATTAAAGCCACTATAGTAATAGTGAAGACCTATCTAAATTAAGACCTAATGCTGAATTGAATTGTTTTGTGTAAACTATTACAGTCAAACCTCGATATACCGAACTCGCGGTTCAAGAACAAAAGTTCGGTGTATAGTAGGTGTTCGGTACGTAAATCTCTTTATATATCGAACTCTTATAAGCTTGCGGTAAAAGTTCGGTATATAAACACGCCACGTGATTTAGAAACTTAATTTTGGCAAGAATTAATCGTTAAGATTGGCATAAATCCAGCCGAATGATCACGTTCGGTATATCGAAAGATTTTTTAATATGCTTTATTATAAACGGTAAATCAGCAAAAGTTCGGTATACGTTATATAGAGTTTTATATGATATTCGGTATATCAAGATTTTTTTAAATATTATGATATTGGTTCTTAAAAAAAAGTTCGGTAAGTCGAGAGTTCGTTATATCATGGGTTCGTTATATCGAGGTCAGACTGTATTATTAAAGCTAACTAATCAAATGTGGAAAACAAGAGAGAAAATAAAAATGAAAATTGAACTAAAAGAATAAAAGTATAAATTAAAATAAATTCTAGACCTAAGTTTCCTATGTTTTAATCTACTCTAAATAACGTATCTCTATTAAGAGTGTATGTTCATAGATTGTCGACCTTTTGCTCCCTCCATACCTTCTCTAATTTACTTGTTCCTTCTATGCATGATCCGACCCATCTGTCAATGCCAACCTTGTGAAAATGTCTTTTTGTTTGACTCATAATTTCTGTTATAGAAAGTTTTTTGTATACCTTTCGTCGTCGTGCGTACTTTTTTGATCTTTGATGTGATTCCGCGACGTTTTTCCCATTGTATGACCTCTGAACATCTTTGTTTCCAGATTTCTTTGACTTCTAGTTAGAATTTTGTGATAAATTTTTCAATTAATTGTTTATTTTGTTGTCAATGTATCCCATGTATAGTGATTTGTTTACGAAACCGCATATCGCCTCGTCAAATATTTTTGCGCGGTTCAAAAAGGACGACCTTTCATTTAAAGTATTTAAGAATTTCGCATGAAAGTTTGTATCTGACGCGTTCTCTGACAGTGATAACCACTCCCCAGCTATAGTCTCCCATGCACTGTTTATACATTGTGTGATGTTGATGTTGTTGGTTTTACACCTCCAGAGATGGTTCAATCCTCTATTGTTTTCATACATCTGACACAACGCATCGACATATAATCAGATATTAAATTATAAATTAGTAGATTATATAATTGATAATTATAATTATAAAATTAATATTTTACCGCGATAATATATCAAATTAAGATCATTTTGATATTAGCTCTTGACTATAATAGCGATAATAGGATGGAAAAAAACTTCTTTTTTCTAAAGATTACTTAGTAAAAATGAGAAACAGGGAGAGCGTGTGACATTATGACAATTAAACGTTTTTTAAGATACTAATTCTACTAGTCCTTAACAGTAGTTATTTTCATTTCAAATATGAAATAAATTATATACTACAGTATGTTAAAAATTCACGTCAAAATACGAGGAAGTTTTTCTTTAGAAGGAATATTTATAGTAATTTATCTTTAGAAAATCATCTTTATCATAAATATTAGAGATAGAAAGTTAAATTTGAAAGTTTGAAAAAATTTTCGATTATTTCATTTTTTTCTTTTCAAAACGAAACCTTAAAATATTTTTTAATCTGACGATACACCATAACAGTTCTCTATTTATAGTATATATTCTATTTTCTGGTAATAAATAATACTTCGATTTCAGCTTTAACAATATTGAATACTCATAATTAATTAATTACTTTGCCATCACAGCAAATACTTTAATATCCCGTGAGATACTGTATATAATATAATTTTTACCAGAATTAAGTCAAGTTACCAGAATTAAAGAGTTTTCGTATCTAGTAAAATACCGGGTCTTATAGTTTGCGGATACTATGCAGTGCTAGACTGTAATAGAGGTTTAAATGCAACAATATACGTAGTGACGTAAGTAGTGCTTTGATCCGTATCCAGATCAATCCGGATTGATCTGGATTTTTTTTTTTTCGGATATCCGAAATCCGTGGTTTTTCATCCGGTTTATAATCTGGATGACAAATATCCGGTTTGAACTGGGATCCGGATGGAAATAAATATAAAAAAAAATAATTTAAGCAAATTTCTTATATTAAAGTGTATTAAACACTAGGGTAAACATCGAAGACATTAAATCTACGGAAAAAAGGTCTTCAGCGTCAAATTTTAACGTTAGAAATGTTAAATACTCGTTAAATCCGTGAAATAACTTCTCTGACGCTAAAATGAATGAATTTTAATGCCAGAGACGTTAAATTCACAGAAACAAATGTTTCCTGAACGTTAAAATTATAAAACTTTAACGTCAATGACGTTATTTCCGCATATTTAACACCTTCACATAGTTAAATTCTTAATTCCGGCCAAAAATGCATAATGCCGGCCAAAACGGGACGAGTTAAGAAAATCATAAAAATTGGCCGAAATTACGAATTTTTGGTCAAAGTTGAAGTGCTAGAGGTTTGATACACCTAGCAATATGTAAAATGACGAAAATATCATCATTTAATAAAAAATTTATGTGATTTGATCCGGATTCTGGATTTCATCCAGATTGCCAAACCGGATTCACAATCCGGATTGTTCTGGATGAAATCTGGATTTTTTTTTTTGTGTAATCTGGATGACAGATTTCATCTGGATCGAAGCACTAGACGTAAGTTGAAATTGCAATGTGAAATCCAGATAGTATACAAAAAAGAGTATGTACATGTATCAAATTGAATGAAAAAGTATTTTAGCTAGGAGACAAATATTGCGTCACAGATGGCTTGCTTGGCTATCTAATGTCAGGTTTGTGACGCAAGAAAGTGTTGCTTCTTTGCAGGAACCTCAAAAATTGAACGTATCATTAAGAAGACCTCTTTAATAAAAATTATTAACTGTTAATAACTGAAGTTTACTAAACCTATCGAATTATGTTCTTTGTTTGCAGAAGTAATTTAAAAAAAAATTATCGTTGTGATAAATAAAATTTTAAAAATAAAATAAAAAAATAAATACAATTTCAAGAATAATTAAAAAATTTTAATTTTATCAAAACTAAATAGTCTCGTAGTAACGTAGTAACTTCGCTGAACTTTTGTATATATTTGATATTTAAATGATAAGGTTTTGATAAGCTTATTCCTTCCAACTCTATCTTTGTAAACTGAAACTCAATTAATAATGAGTATAAAGCTTTTGCTGATTGGTTGGCAGGTTATAGATAGTAAGTAAGAGATAAACTAATCAAAGAGTATTACTCCCGCCATCAATCAGCCAACCTGGCTATTGATAGTGATTCATTTATAAGGAAGTTCTTAGTATCTTACTCTATAAAAAATGTAGATACATTTTTATACTGAGAGATACGTTTTGATACATTTTGATATGTCTTGGTATACGGAAAATGCACAATTCCGCATCTCGCAAGATACATTTTCACAATTCTTTAGTATAAAAAACTTATCTTGTGAGATACTGAATTCCCTGTAAAAAAAAAAATTGATCCGTGTTTCATGTTCTGTGATTTTTCCATGAAAGGTTCATTTTGACGGATTTACAAATACAAATCATGTTTACATTTTCCAAACTTTTCCGTAAAGATCTCATTTTATGGAATTTCTATGAAAATCACGGATAAAATTTTTTACAGGGATTGTCTTATTTGTGATGTCAATCCCACAATATGATTAAAACGTTTTTTTTTAGACTAATATGTATACTTTTTAAAACACGTAGTATAATAAGTTGATTCGTTAAATAATTTATATGCTAGCTTTTTTAGGAGTCGTCTATTAATTTTTTTACGATTCGTATTTAGTAAGTAAAATTTAGCTCAAGTCAAAATACTACTTAGAAATTTGAAAATCTGTTATAGAAAGTTTCGTTCTTACTGTAATGTAAAAGAAAATCAACGTAACGCATATCGCAATCCCTATGAAAAAATTGGATAAGGAATTTATACGTTTTTTTTAACGTAATTTATAATATAAATTTATTGAGTAAGTTTTATAATATTATTAAATCAATATTTAAATAATAATAAATAATATTTTATTTAATACAAATATTTCATTTCTTATTACATTTCTTTAACTCTATTAAAAACCAAACTCCCCTCTATACTGTACCATACCTACAGTAATTCTAGAATTATCCTATGATAGTCTCCAAGAGTTGGCATTCCTACAAAAAAAAAACATAAAAAAAACAACCCATAAAAAGAAATCAACTCACGAGGAAAGAAATCAACCTGCAAAGAAAAAAATCAACCCACAAAGAAAGTAACCACCCCACGAAGAAAGAAATCAACCCGCGAAAAGGAAATAACTTACAAAAAGAACTGGCTTACAACAGAGAAAAAGAAGTCTCAAAACTGATCTACTACAAAAAGAGAAACTAAATTACCTACAAAAGTAAAAAAAATACAGCATTAACCTACAAAAAAAGAATGAACTAACTTACAAAAAGAAAAGAAACCTGAACCTGACCTTTAAAAAGAAAGACTCTTACCCTATAAGAAAATTAAACAAAAAAAAATATTTTACAAAAGAAAGGGGGAGTAAGGTGGGTGGAAAATGAATAATAAAAACAAAAAAAATTTTTAAAAAAGTTAGGGAAAATAAAGAGAAATAAAAATAGGGAATAAAAAATAGAAAGAATAAAAACGAAAATTTTTTTTTAAAAAAAAAATGGAAAAAAAAATTTTTTAAAAAGGAAGGGTTGGAATAAAGAGTAGAATAGAAAGAAAAAACTTTTTATTTTTATTAAAAGAAAGGAGTAGTGGGTGAGAAGAAAATCAAGAGAAAAAAAATTTTTTAGAAGAGAAAAAAAAATATGGGAAATAAAAAAGGAAAGGTATAAATAAAAATGGGGAGGGAAACAAAAAACGTATCATAAAAGAACAATAATCACGTGATCACGTGTTAATACGGAATCTACAAAAACGTATGATAGATAATTGTATACGAAACGCATCATAAATGATCCTTCAATACTGCTTAACATTTCATGCATCGTTAAAAAAAGTGTACCGGTTATAAAATTATTAGAAATGACTAGTTGGACTGTTGTTTCGGGCGAAAACATGGACGGAAAATTTAAAGTTTCGTCGAAATATCATTAGAAGGGAATTTATAAATCCGTCTAGTAATTCAGTCATAATGTAGATCAAAGCACGGAAAAATTTGGCCCGAGAATCCGAGAAAAGATTGATAATCTATTTTCGGTTAAAATATTCCATTTTTGGCAAATCATTGAGAGTATAAATATAACAAAAAAAAATTTTTTTCAAAATTAATCATACGACCGTGAAAATAATTTGATGGAAACTGGGCTTAATAAATCAAATATCACGGATGGAGATTCCAATAACAAAAATTGTTCATATTGTAATAAACCTTTTACTGAAAAGTTATGGTGTAAAGAATGTGACCCATTTAGAATCATAGAAGGATGGACTAGTGGGAATCCTAATGTTGATAAGTTTATAAAAGATACAATGTATGATATAAAGATTCATAGTAATAGATTTTTTGAATGGATACCATTTGATAAATTTACAGATATAAAAGAAATTGGTAGAGGTGGATTTAGCAAAGTATATTCTGCAACTCGGATTGATGGTAAATCATTTTATTATAAAGATAATGATGGAAATTACCGAAAAGAAGTACATGGTCCTGAGAAAGTTGCTTTGAGAAGATTAAATGGATCGCAGAATATGTCAGATAAATATTTAAGTGAAGTAAGTACGTTTTTGTATCGTTATTTCTGAATTTGACTTATTTTTTTTTTATATTAAGAATCATTAAATATTTATATTTGAAATTTATTTTAAATATAGCTTAAATTACATTGGAATTTATTTAAAGCATATGGAATTAAACCCTATGGATTAACTAAAGACCCAGAAACTAAAGAATTCATAATGATTATGGAACTTGCTAATGAAAGTTTGAGAAATACCATTTCAAGTAATTTTAATAATATTTTATGGAGTGATAAACTTAAAATATTGTATGAAATATTAACAGACTTACGAAGATTACATGAGTTAGGATATTTTCATAAAGATATTCATAGTGGAAATATTTTAAAATTCAGAGGACTATTTGATGAAGATATAATGTATTATATTTCAGATTTTGGACTATGTGGACCATCAAATGAACAAAAATCAGATGGTAAAGTATATGGAGTATTGCCATATATTGCTCCAGAAGTCTTAAGTGGAAAACCATATACAACATCATCTGATATTTACAGTATTGGTATACTTATGACTGAATTATCATCTGGAAAACTACCTTTTTACAATAAAAAACATGATTTAAATTTAGCATTAGAAATATGTGATGGACTCAGACCAGAATTTGGAAAAGGAACTCCTGAAATTTATAGAAAATTAGCTTACAATTGCATGAATGCTCATCCGAAGGAAAGACCAACAGCTAAAGATTTAGAGTGGATATTTTATTTTTGGAGTTCATCTGGCGATCGTACAGAACATTCTGGTCATAAAAAAAAGGAAATTCAAGTTGCATTTGAAGAAGCCGATAAAGAGATACCAAACATCTCAACTTCATATGAAAAAGATTCTGATGCTGTGTATACTAGTAGAGCATTTGCATTTAGTAACTCATTACCAGAACCATCAAATTCATACTTTCTTACTGCACATATAAATAATAGAGAAAGTAATAAAAATATGTTCTATTTTGAAATTTTTTATTTTATCTACTGAATAATTACTAAATATTGGTTTTTCTTTAAATAGATGATTTTGATCCTTATTTAGATGACAAGGAAATTAATTTACTGTTTGAATCAATTTTAAAGCAAGATAAGCATGATAACGAATAATGTTCACAATTATTATACTGGTAAGTGGTAATGAAAACATGGTTATGATCAAGTAGCGTTTTATAGCTCACGTCCTGTTTTATTTATTTATAGTTATTATTTAATAAATATATAAAAGCTTTCTATATCATAATTTAAACAAAGTTTTTTTTTATTATTTTTTACTATATAAATACTAATATTGTTAAATTTATAATTTATTATGCATTATAGAGCGAAAAAAGTGACTTAGATTTTAATAACAATGCGCTCTTATGCCCACATTTGAATTTATATTTTCACACAGTATATGATCTAAAAAAGATCATTTTATTCATGCGTCTTTCTAATTGTTATTGTAATTTTATGTATAGAGATTTATCCAGCAATTTTATTCCGATAGCAAAATTAGGACATTTTAATACTCCAATTTGGCTAAATTTTAAATTTTTAAGTCGTAATAACCAATTATATCTTTCTATAAGAAAATTTCAAAATTGAATACTTTATTTGTTTGACATCTTCTTTGAGTAATTTACTCTTGATTACTATATCGTAAAAGATTAATTCAAAGAAATACTTTATTATGTTTGTGGTCACAATAAAAAAACGTCAATTATTTAAGTGGAAAAAAATGAGAAGTTAAAAAATAAAATCATTTAAGACGAGAGATGGAGGAATTGACCCGAAATTGTGACAAGATAAAATAAATGTCCGAAAATGAAACAAAAAAGTTGCTACTAGCGCGAGCGATGTGTCATACGGTAGTAGTTACAGTACATGATGCTCACGATAGTAAATGATAGAAGAATTTTCGTACTTGCAATGTAAATTATTATACTATTAATTGATGTGTTGAATAAATAAATGATTGGAAATTCGTACAAATGAAAATATTAGTGAATTTACTGAATTGTATCTTTGAAATTTTGTAGCACAGTGGGATATGCCAAGTGGCAGAACTTCCTAAGATCATTATTGATAAAATCATAAAAAACTGGGAAAAATAACGTTTATTCCTTAGATGCTGCAATGCCCGAAACGGCAGATTGAATCAAGACCAAAATTTGCTTGTTTATTAGTCCTCAAACTGTTCTATAGTGGGTGACATTCAATAAACTGATGCCAATAAAAAAATATTGAAAAATTATTTTTTAAAAAACTCAACGCTAATAAATACTTCTTGATAGACTATGTTGAAATAATTAAAATTGGATTATCTGCATCAAAAGTTATAAGCTTTTAAAAATGCATAATAAATAATTTAGCCAGAATTACTCAGCGGTATAAATACTTGGCCGTAATGCCGGCTCTGTGCGGAATTTTTTCAGGTGTCACTGGGGCAGTTGGTGTCACCCACCGTACAGTGCCAAGTTTTAGGGCACAGTCGCTGCTACTTTTCAAATATTTAAAGACCGGACCAGGACCGAGTGAGACCGATGTGATCGCGAGACCATCTTTAATTGTAAATAAGAATTTGGATTAAAATATCTAAGTTATCTAACGTTTTTGCAAAGTTTATACAATATATTCATTTAATGAGAAGATGAAACTTAACCTAACAAAATTATGTCTAAGCCGATTTTAACTTCACAGTGTTACCTCACTGCCGTCTGCCGCAATTAATAGCAGTCGTAGTTTAACTTTTAACCGTCATGTGTATTACATTCCATGTTTTTCCTGTAAACGTAATACATCTAACATATTAGTATGATTTTTTAAAAAAAAGTGGAAATATTAGGTAAAGTTTTCTTAAGGATGTATTTAAGAACATTAAATAGATGATGAATATTTATTAAATATGGAACCAATAATTAACGATGGTATGATAAAAGTTAAATAGTGAATAATAATACATTTTTTTATTCTTTTTTTTTATACATCAACTCTATGAAAATTTGCTATTTGTAGTATTTTACAAAGGAATCAGCGCATTGTCAAATATAGACGAATAATAATGTAGATCAACGCATCGGAAAAAAAAAATGTCAACATTTGGTCAAAGCGTTCCTTTTTAAGTAACTCATTTAGAATATATAAATAAAGTGGCAAAAAAAAAAAAAAAAAAAAAAAAAAAAAAAAAAAAAATTATTTCAGTAAATAAAATAAATTATATTACTGTGAAAATAACTATGGGAAAACAAAATTATTAAACTAAATATATCAGATAAAGATTCCAACCACAAAAATTGTTCGTATTGCAATAAACCTTTTGCTGAAAAATTATGGCGTAAAGAATGCGATCCATTAAGATAATGGAAGGATGGACGAGTGGAAATTCTGATATTAATAAGTTTATAAAGATACAATGTATAGTGCAAAGGACGAAAAATTTGATATATGCTTTCTTAAATGGGTACCATATGATAATCTTATTAATATAAAAGAAATTGGAAAAGGCAGATTTGCCACAGTTTATTCTGCAACATGGATTAATGAAAATTATAATAGGGGAAGTGATGGAAGTTCAATAAATTTTCTGTTAATATTAAAGTTGCTTTGAAAAGATTAAATGGGTGCAGAAATATTTGAGTAAAGTACGCTTACTTAAATGACTTGCCATTTTGGAGTAATGCTGGTCAGCACTACGATTCTGGCCTACATTATATTTTTGTTTCTCAATTAACTGAAAGTCATATGACAAGAACAATATTTCTATGTTGCATCAAAAGTTACTTTGGATTCTATACTCAATAAATGTTCAGAAATAACAGTTTTAGGACTTTTATCAAGAGGTAAAACATGGTTTTGTGACTAAAAGTTAAATTCAACAGGTAATAAATCAAAAGCATCTCAATTTCAGTTACAGTCAGGTCAATATTCGATATATGTCTGGCTGAGCTGATTGAAAAAAATCGTTATATCGCAAGTTTGATATAATGACTTTTACATGTTCAATATATAGTGATAAATTTTGAAAATTTTATCGCATAGTCGTTATTAATTATATCGAGTTCTGGCTATATTGATGCATATTAGAAACTCGATATAACGATAAAATTTACTTCGACACTATATAGAGTAGTATTGATATAAAGATATTTTTAAAGGATTTTCATATGAATCCAGACATACTTTGCAGAAATAAACGAGATCATTAAGATGATCTTAACGAATCTCATTTTGATATTTTTGTTATTATAACAATATAACAATATCAATATGATATCAAAATGATGCTGAAATGTAATCAACATGATAATAAAATGATATCAAAATGATATTGTAAATATCGCTTACAATATTATTTTGATATCATTTTGATATCACCCTAATATCGTAATTAAATGATATTGTCTAAAATTAATAAGGTTTCTAATAACTGATAAGTATCGTTCGTTATACGGGTTTGACTGCATGCAAAAAATCACGAATAATATATCACCTAACTTTTAAGGAATACAACTGCACAGTATTTAAGGAGTACCAAATATTGCTTATTCTCTTTATTTAAGCGTTACACATTTTTTAATAATTGGGTTAGTATAGAAATAATTCGAAATATAATAATAAAAATATTACAAGAATATATTTTCGCATATTAAAGTCTAGTTCCGTCGGTTTAATTTTGAAATTTGACAATAGTTACATTTATACTACAACTTTGTGCTTCAGTGCTTGTGTAAACACGAAAAAAAAATGGATAAAAATGATAAAATTATAAATGAAAAAATGAATAATCCATTTGTACGCAAATGAATGTAATTCTTTTTTTTTTTTTTTTCTTGCAGACGACTCGCAACCGTGTTTTTTCAAGTGATTGTTATGATTTCACATGCTATTACAATAGTTACGCCAAATACATCAATGAGCAAAACGCCAATATTTATCTATTTATCTTACACATAAAATTAGAACATAAAAGCATGAAAGAAATGAAAATGTACGCCAACAATTTGGTCGGTATCATTAGGCAAAACCCCGATCAGATTATTACCGAAGAATACACATAAATCCTATTTAATAAACTAAACGTAATTACGAACGATGATCACCTTGTAGGTATTGTACCCCTGGCGCAGCTAACTAACATTCAAAGTCTTAGAGAATTCAGATAATGAACACGTCCTTATTCAAATTTTATAGACAAAAATGAGCATATAAATTATAAAAGGTTATCGTCTTATCGTAATGAAACATTATTTGGAATGTTTTCTAGCAAAATTTTATTACATGTTTATTATTTATACAGAAGTATAAGCTAATCTATAACCTATACGATTTTAAAAAAAAATTTAAAAATTTAATAATTGAAAATATCGGGATGCAGCCCCGTTCAATATAATGTTATTACACGGGATATTGAAATAATGCGATACGCCAATATTATTTAATATAACGTCGGCAATATATCGTATAATCCAATAGAACGTGTAAGAGAATGAATAGCAAAATAATAATAATAATAATAATAACAATAACAATGATGATAACAAAAATAACATAAAATTTAATTATTTCTTCTAATTTACAATTTCGATTAAATCAAAATATTTATTCCTATAACCATCTATTGGAACGTGTAACAACATAGGACGTTTATCTTTCTAATTATCAAAGAACAGTTTAAAATTTTCTAATTAGTTATAACCTGGATTAATTTCCAAACTTACTACAAGAAAATTCTCTCGTTATGTTTTCTACTTATTTTCAAATGTTTAATAGTATCCATATGTTTAAACAAAGATTTTTCAATCGATTATAAAATGATTGATCATTTATAATATAGATTAAATGAACATTTTTGAGATTTTTTTTTTATAATCAGTTAATTAAATGAATTTAACGATTTTTAATGATTCCAGTATTATTATTAAAGGTTCAATGTTACTTTCCAATTTTTTAAATGACTTATTCATTTTAGCTAAGCTTCAAATATATTTAGGTCAGAATTAGTATGACATTGAAGACATTCATTTGATAAATGTGAAATTATTACATTAAATTGAGATATTTTCATAAAATTAAAATGATAATTTCAAACCAAGAACTATGAAAATGAATGAAAAGACTTTCTATCGCCTTTAAAATCATAAAAAGCACATCTTTAACGAGTGACATCATTTTTATTTGAGATAAAGAAACAAAAAATTAAAATTTTTAATAGTAAGTACGTTTAAAGTTATATATTTTTTTTTTTTGAAAGTGGCGCAAATTCATTACCATGACTAATATTGTGTACCAGGGTCGAAGAATGCCAATATTATTCCTTCTCAAATTTATTTAGTTACAAAAACTTCATTAAAGACAAATAAACTTAATATAAATATAATTTCATTTATAGTAATTTATAGACCGGCTAATATCATAAAATCATAAAGTTGAAGATTGAAATTGTTTGAATGCTATGATTATATTATGAAATAAGAAAAATTCAAATGCGATTCCTCTAAAAAGAAAAATATATATATATTATTTATACATAATTTCAATATTTCAAAGTTCAAAAAAAAATTTCGTTTTTTTCTAGTACATATTTCAATATTTAACATTTTAAAAATAATATACAAATTTTAAGCAACATTGAAAAATATTTCAACATGTTGAAAAAAAAAAAAAAAAAAATTATTTGAATGTAAAATAAATAAAACTCATGGTAATTTAATAAAATGTTTTATTGACATTGACAAATTTCTTAACGAATTTTACTAAAACGAAAAATAAAATGCGTTAACAGTTAAAAACGTATTGTAAATGATTGACACAACAGATCTGTATGAATGGTTTATTCAATAATGACATTCCTTTTTGGAGCAAGTTTGAAAAATGATTGTTAAAAATCAAAAGTTAAATTTATTCAATAATGACATACCTTTTTAGATAAAGTTTAGAAACTCGAATAAAACTAATTCTAAACAATTAACCATAATCAGCCAAGATTGAGATTAAACATAATGTATCTCACATAATGGTTTAAAATATTGTAATCACCCAATTGTCATCAGGAATTTGGTCGAAATAATTATGGATCATCACGTAACGTTCCGTACGATGTTTCACTATTAGGGGTTAAAATATTTGTCGTACAATTCAAAAATAATTTTTTAAGATATGTATGACGATTCTTTATATTTTTTCTTTAACATGTTGACATATTTGCGTAGATCTAATCTTTGAAACTGATGCACAGCGTTAATCATTTCTAAGATTTAAGGTTTTATACCATTTTCTTAATAGTGAACGTGAGAAAACAATAAGAGCTGCATTTTTTTGTTTGTATTTTGAAAATAAATGATTTTTTATTTAGAACGAAAATATTTTAGTATAAGTTTTCTTTTATTTTTGTTCCGAGAACGGCATTTTGGCGGGTTTACTTTAACTCCATTTGTTTTATTTTAAGAACGATATTTTTGCAGAAATTAAGGAATTTCTATTATAAGAATGACATATTCAACGAAAGATAAGAGATTTTCTATTATAAGAATAGCATTTTAACGATGATAAGACATGTTCTATTATAAGAATGAAATTTGACGAAGATAAGATATATTCTATTATAAGGATGACATTTGAATTTTAAGCGAAGATAAGAATTCTAAATGATGTGTTTCTTTTCGTTTGTTTGTTTTCTTCTTATTTGATATTTTGGCGTACATTATATTACTACACCTACTGTAATCCTAAAAATTATTATTTTTTTTTTTAATCGTATAGCAAAAAAAAAAACAAATCAATTTTCTTTCATTACTAAATTTTATTGTCTTAAATGAATATAAAAAAAATGAGGAAAATGAAAAGTTGTAACACGTGATACCTAAAAAAAAGGGTATTGTATTCAATGAGGTTAGGGACACCAATGTGTGACACTTCCTGTTTGCCATTTTAATACTAATCATTCTTATTGATGTTACCTAAAATAAAAGAATGTACGACAGTGTTATTTCATTATTGATATTGCTGATAGAGTTTTCAGGGGCTCTCGTCAATTCGGGCTCGGAAACTAATGATTTTTTAAAAAAAAAGAAAATCGTGAATTATTTATTATTGAGTATTAGTTCGAAAACTCGTCATCCAAAGTAGATCTTACAAATAATTTTTTGCTATTGTTAATGTTAATATCATGTGCGTAGGAAAAAAAAAAAAATGTAATTCACAATAAAAAAAAATTTTGAAAAGGAATCAATTAAAAAAAAAAAAAAAATAAAATAAAATTTTTTATATTGCCAAATCTTGCCATAAATGAGAGCGAAAAAAATTGTTTTTTAATGTCGCACACGTTACACTGCTCAAACGCCTTCGGGATTTAAAAAGCGTGAAAAAACATGTTGCAAATGCATCTTATCGTTTATAATTAGTAAATTTTTAATTTTTATTTAATCGTCTCTCTTTCGTATTTAAAGATCTTTTTTAAAAGCAAAAAAAAAAAAAAAAAAAAAAGAAAAAATCCAGATGAATAATTCATTTGAAGAATTAAATGATGATCACTACGTTTTAATAAATTTTGATGCGTGAGACTGTGAGGTATAATCACTTTTCACGGAATTTAATTACTAGCGTTTATTTAGAAATTCGTGTCGAGTTTCCTTTATTTAATTTTATTTTGGAAATCTTTGGTTTTTTTTCATGCGCAATAGGAAGATGTTAAAAATAAAGACTGATATTTTGTATAGTGCAATATTTGTGCAGTTCTTGCCCCTGTTTGAGAGGAAAATTATCTTGAACTTAAATTGTTAATTGATTATTTTTACATCCAATTTTTCGAATATTCTTATTTGTGTTGTTATTTAACACATTTCTAAAGGTACAGAAATATGCAGGAAATAATTTTGGTTAAACAACATGCAAATTAAGAGTCTTCGAAAAAATTTCACAATATTCAATTAGACAATAATTTACGGAATCGTTCCAGGTAATTTATATTTTTTTTTACCTATTTTTTTTCAAATAATTAATTAATGAATTAATTTTTTATCATTGATACTTGTTTGTGACCAAACCTACACCTGATATTTCAGGATTTTTGATAAGGAATTAAATGCCCGCCCAGATGTCCAAATGTTAAAAATATTTTTTTTTTATAGCGTGAATATCATTTATTTAAAGGTAATGATTAATTTTAGATTGTAAAATTGCACAGCAGCCCTTCTATTATTACAATGATTCACACCCGGAACGGGTGTTGCATATTCCGATCAGCGTAATTACAAATATGAAACTTTATGCAACTTTGATGTAGCACAATCCCGTCACCAACATGACTTTATCAATTACTGGAATTTTTTTTTTTTTTTTTTTGTTTAATCTTCTCCCTATTCGTTACAAAAAAAAATTTTTTTCTTTTCTTTTTTTTTTTTTTTTTTAATAAAAATGTTAAGACTTAATAAAGACGTATTAATATTAATCCTCGAGGAATTAATAGATGATGGAAATTCACTTTATTCATGTCTTTTGGTTAACAAAATTATATGTGAAATTGCCGTTCTAATTTTATGGAAAAATCCTTGGAAATACGTAAAAAAAAGACAACCATTATTTAATGTGATTACTTCACATTTATCAGATAGATCAAAAAGAGAATTATATAGTCATGGAATTGATTTATTCACGAATTCATGTGCGAGACCTACATATAATTATATAAATTTTTGTAGAAATTTATGTTTGAACGAATTAAGTCGGATAATTTATACTAGTAATATCGCAGATTTTTCTAAGCGGCTGATTGTGAAAGATGAGTTATTGAAATTATTTATTAATAATAACACAAAATTCACGAGTCTTTCTTTACCGGATCGATTAGGAGATCCAATTCATCATTTTACGGGTGCCGAGCGATGTTTTTCAGAACTCGAATATCTTTATTGTAGTACTAATACTAGTCAGGAGATATTAGAAGGATTTTCTACGATAAGTAAATCGATCAAAAAATTGGAATTCGATGTTTCACAATATCATTATAATCCCGGAATTATTAAATTAATTGAATCTCAGAGAAATCTAAATTATTTAAGTGGTAATGTAGGAAAAAAGGACGTTTCTTTTTGTAAAGTTTTGGAAGATACGTTAGTTAAACATGCGAATAACATTCAATATTTAAGGATTAGTTGGGAACCTGTTACAAAAATACTTTCATATCTTAGGAATTTAAAAAGTTTAGAAATTAATTTACATTTACGTTACAACACGAATTGGGATCATTTAGCGAACGCATCTATACCTAATTTAAAAATTTTAAAGACTCAAAATGTTCCGTCCAAAATTTTGGCAAATCTTATTAAAAACACAAAAGGACATCTTACGGAAATATCGATTCAATTTCCAATATATGATAGGGAAGATAAATATGCCAGAAGAGATAATAATGCATTAATTCGTTCTATTTATGAAAATTGTTTGAAACTTAAGTATCTTAAATTGTTAATTAATAATGATGACATTTATGAGTTGGAGAAATTGTTTATTAAATGTCAATTTTTAGATGGGTTAATTTTAAATAGTTCTTCAAGGGAAATTTTAAATTGGGCGGGATTATTTAATTCATTAACGAAATCTGCACCCGCTAGTTTATATAAATTTAAATTTATTTTTAATGATGATGTTCCTTTAGATACTTTTAGTTCATTTTTTGATAATTGGAAGAAAAATCGAAAGGATAGTAAATCAATTTTATTAAAAATGTTTTATAGAATGGATTTCTCACAAGATTATGTGAAATTATTTAATGATTATAAGAGAAAAGAGATAATCAAAATGTTTAGCAATGATCCGGCAAAATTTTTCTTTGATGATTTTGAATGGAATTAAGTTAATGTATACAGTTTAATATATGTATGGTACGTGTATTTTGTTATGATGTATTTTATTTTATTCTTTTTATATATTTTTTTTCCTTTACGCAATATAAGTGTGTGTGTGTGTATATATATATTCTTCAATAAAAAGTTCATAAGTATGTATTTTTTTTTTTTATTTTTTTTCAGCGTCATAATTGTAGCGAATATTAAGCGAATAGTAAGCGAAATTACGTAGAACTATATTAAATAGAAATAAAATTTTTTTTTCCTTCTTCGTATAATATAGAGCATTTTAAAAAATATTTTCTTTTTAACATAATTATGAATGAAAACTTCTTAATGATTTTATAGATGGATTAATTTCTTTTATTTGCTATAATATTAACAATCACTTTATTAATTCTAATCTTTTTTAAAATTTTATGATCCCGTATCATCAGCTATTACTCATCTTAAATTTTAATTTTCTAGCTTAAAATTTTGAAATAAATCAAGAATATATAATTAAAATAATCAATGTATAAATGTATAAATATATATATATATGAATAAAAGATTTATTACGTTACGAACTCTAATTTTCCGAAAAAGAAAGTTTATAATTTGATGCGTTCTTGAAATTGATGCTTGCACTTCGCCAGATTTTGTTTGATCTACATCGGTTTCCCTCGGAATATTGCGTAAAGGTCATTGTCCAGACTGTAGTATTACACTTCACCGCTCCTGCCCGCTTTTCTATCTCATCTTGCAGTTTATTTTTTTATCGTATCTATTTTACTTTTTCTCTTATAAATTTATTCAATGACAAGGATAACTTTATCGCGTTAAATATATAAATCCGATTCGTCGATAACTCTGAAGCATTTGTTAAATATTACGGCTAAAAAGTTGTTTCTTAATGCTAGGCACAGAACAAAGGAATTTATAATAATAAAGGAATCCGTCCTATATAAAATTAGGAATACTATTACTTTTTCGGACGTTCACATTTGGGTATTGAAAAATGACAAGCATTGCAAAAAGGGAGAATATTCCCAAGCGAATGAAGCACTGCGATCTAATATCAAAGTATTTGGAAATGTATATGAGACTGACAGCATCCATCTTCTGAAGTAATTGAGAGGTTTCCACTTTTAAAAATGACTAGGTAATTCGTATTTACAGCACAGGTCGTTTCATCTGAAATTATTTTAAAAGTGAGTACACATGGCTTAGACGGCAAAAAATGTACTATATGTAATTTTATGGAAAATTAATTACGTTCGTTGTAATGGTAATTACAAAGGTGTTTTTTTTTTTGTGAAATTATAATAAGTTAATGAAGTTTACTCTGATTTTTTTATATAGCGGTTAGATACTAAACGATACCGTCTACCTCGACGATATCCATGTAATACGATTAAAATGGCGATCAGTTCTTGAGTAAACACGAGTAAACACTCGTATTCTTACACGATCTGTTAGTCGTCATAATACAATAGCAATGCATTAGAAGAATATGAAACATTTCCCATCGGTATTATGAATATGTTATGCGTCAGCATCAGATGACAATTGACGTACGACAGATGTAAGCGCCTATAAGAAAATTTTTTTTTTTGCTAATAAAGTTGCCTTTGGTACAATAGGTGAACTTATGCGTCAGGCAATGATAAATTACACAAATCCTGAAAATATTACATGAAATCAGACTCAAAATAAATTATATGCGTTAAATAATCTTATATTCTATAATAAACATTTAACTTTAGTCTCAATGTATCTTCGAAGGCTAAGTAAACTTGTTTCTCTTCTTCGTAAACGTATAATCCTAAATTTTCAATATAAAAAAAATTTACCTTCATAATAATATTCTTATTTAAAATTCAAAATCAGGATCTGACGCAAATTGATATTTGACGCACAACATATATACCAATGGAATTTTTTTTGTCCACCGGTTTAGAATAGTATAAAATCTATAAAATCCATCGGTGTATACGTCATACACAATGAACTTGTTATTCCATGGATATCTAGAAAACCTATATTCACCGATTTCGGGGGCCCTCAGGGTATCGGCGAATATTTTGTTATTCACCGATATCCATGGAATAACCAGAATAAATCTGGATGATTCTCTATAGCATGAAAAGACGTAAGATTAATGCGAAAAAAATTTCCGAAATGGGTTATGACTCTCCTAACGTTGCATCTGCAACCTTGTATATTATTAGAAAAGGAGGAAAAATAATCGGATTTTTGAAATTGTTATAGCATAAATGAAGGTTAGAAGACACGGATGTGATCGTCTCCGCGATTTTTTAACGTTCCGCGAGGACAGTTAGGGCACGAACTAACTTCGATTTAGCATTAAAAGTCTCTTAACAAATGATATGGTGGTCGACAATTCGATATTTGTTCAATTATACATTTGGACGTTCGATTGGATATCCAGTTGGACATATCCAATTGGATATTGTCTAAATACAACGCTGGTTGACATTAATGCGGGCAATAAGTTCGGACTTAAAAAATAACGGACATTTCTGTCCCAGAAATTACCTGTCCTCATCCCTAATTGAAATATGAATAGACCAAGAAGAATTGATATAAATTTACCCACAGCATATCCTCTGTGTAAAATTTCATAATGTAATTTACCTAACAAATTTTCCATTTTCAATAAGTATTCTAGAATGATATAATTGTCAAATGATGATTATGGCTAATGTGAATGATTATGTTGATTTCAATAACTTTATGAGCTCAAAATTTGTCATCATAATTACTATCACAAGAGAGAAACCGAACTAGAAATACCAGCAAGTCCTTATCTGTGATGATGATGTTAATCCACTGCTCTTAATAAAAGAATATATTTATTAAAATAGCCAAAATGAGAATTGTGCACCATATAATGTTAGTACTTCTGTTTACTGTGTGAGAAATAATGCGTGTGTGATAAATTAATATTGAGCTTGCACTTACGTAGAATTAAACAGTAGAGAGTTATAAGATAATCGAAAAAAACTTTCGTCTATGTTTTTTTTTTTCAGTTAATAAATTTGATGTGAAATAATCATTTGAGATATACCTACAAGTTAAATTTGTCATTTTACGCAAGATTTATTACTGCTGTGGTTAAAATTATATATCCTGTTAAATTAGATATTCGAATACTAACTTTCGTTCGGATGATATCTGATATTCATTAGATTCGCCAGGTAATCTGATTTTCACAAATTCCAGGTTATACCATTAATGGTTTGTTCTATATTCGAAATTTATAATTTTCGTAGCGTCTTCAAAATGTTGAGCGCTCTACTTCCGTAAATTAACAGTCGATTGTAATACTTTTTTTTTTTTTAGAATAAAATTGAATCTTTTTTCATCAACTTTTCATAAAACTAGTTCTAAAGGAACAATTGAAAAGAAGTAAATAAAGAACGTCTTTGCTAAGTGTAATAAATAAAACCTGCATTGTTTTTATGAATTTACTACGACAATCAAAACCTTTTTGTTTCACAAGTTGTTCTTGTTCTGATAATGAAATTTTATTTTTTGTAAAAATTGATGAAAGTGATAAATGAATTTTTTATCGTAAAGTATTATGTATTCAAACTATCGAGTGTCGCAATCAACAGACCAATAATAATAAATTCTGTATATATGATTATTATACAAATCTATTTATAGTATTTTTGTCGTAAAGTGACTTTTGATTATTTCTCCGTTCTATATTTATTTATTTATTTTTTTTTTTACCTTTTAGATTTTGACGTTAAACTCGTTAAAAAGGAATTTCGTATATTAACGTTTTTAGTTAATAAAAGTTCATTGTGAAATCATCATTCCAATTTTATGGGAAAATCCTTTGAATAGTTATATTAAATTTATATAGGTAAGTTTATCGTGACACTAACTTCGCATAACAACATTATATCATAAATTTGTTCAAAACTTATGCTTCTAATCTTGGAACTTTTTTGAAGTATCTGAAGATTTAGGAAAATAATAAACTTTTTTGTACTGTAATTATTTATATATATTTATAATCTAACTTCGACTGTATAAAAATCATTTGAAAGGCGTATTGTATAATCAAATGTTTCAATTACATAACAAATAAAAAAAAAAATAGAAACTGGTGGAACGATCAAATCAATCCGGAAAAAATATAGTCCGAAATAATTTAATTAATCACAATTTCTATTTATGGTCTTTTTAGTAACACAGTAAAAAAATAATAAATTTTTCAATTAAGTACGAAATAAAATAAATTTCGAAAATAAACCGAATGGAAACCAAATTTAATAATTTAGATATCGATATCACAAGTTTGTTAAAGATCAATTACAAAAATTGTTCATATTGTAATAAACCATTTATTGAAGAACTGTGGTGTAAAGAATGTGATCCATTTAGAAGAATGCAAGGATGGACTAGTGGAAATCCGGATATTGATAAGTTTATAAAAGATACGATGCATAAGCCGGAATATAACGAATTTATAAGTAGATATACTTTTATTGAATGGGTACCATTTGACAGATTTATAGATATAAAAGAAATTGGGGAAGGTGGATTTGCCAAAGTATATTCTGCAATTTGGATAGATGGACCATCAGTTTATCATAAAAATTATAATGGAAAATATCAAAAAGAAAGACCAAAACCTATGAAAATTGCTTTGAAAAGGTTAAATGGATCACAAAATATATCAAACAAATATTTAAATGAAGTACGTTTCTAATTTAATTTATTTCATTTTTTTTTATTCTTAAATTAAAAATTGTTTATTATATTAAAAACAGCTTAAAATACACTGGAATTTATATAAAATATATGGATTAAATCTTTACGGATTAACTAAAGATCCAGAAACTAAAGAATTTATGATGATTATAAGGTTTGCTGATAAAGGGAGTTTGAGAAGTAATCTTTTATCAAATAAATTTAACAATATTTTATGGAAAGATAAAATTATGTTATTATGGAGAATATCAGCAGACCTAGTAAATTTACATGATTTAAATTATTTTCATAAAGATTTTCATAGTGGAAATATTTTACGAGTCAGTGACAATATTTTTTATATTTCAGACTTTGGATTATCTGGACCAGCAAGTGAACAAAATTCGGGAGATAAAATATATGGAGTATTACCGTATATTGCTCCAGAAGTTTTGAACGGAGAACCATATACATCATCGTCTGATATATATAGTTTAGGTGTAATTATGACTGAATTATCGTCTGGAATACTTCCTTTTTACAATAAAAAACATGATTTAAGTTTAGCATTAGAAATATGTAATGGACTCAGACCAAAATTTGGAAAAGGGACTCCTGAATTTTATAAGAAATTGGCTTATAGATGTATGAATGCTAATTCAAATGAAAGACCAACGGCTATAGAATTAGTAAAAATATTAAAATTTTGGTATAATTCTATTATTTGTATTAACAAAAAAGAAGAGTTTGGTTATAAAGGAAAAGAAATTGAAGCTGCATTTAAACAGGCTGATAAAGAAATATCCAATATCTTAGCTTTACATAAAAAAAATCCCGATGCTGTGTATGTCAGTAGAGCGTTCACATTTAGCAATTTATTATCAAAACCCGTTAATTCATCCATTATTACTTCATACATTGATAATGAAGAAAGTGGTAAAGGTATTTTATTTTTTTTAAACTTTTTATCTTTTTAAATAATTATTAACATTTTGTTATTTTAATAGACTGTCGTGACTCTCAATTAGGTGACTTGGAAATTTCTGACTCGATACAATTTTGAAGTATATGAGATGCCATGAATATAATTTGCTATTTAATTAATATATGTGATAATGGAAATAGTTAATTATTATCATTACTGTATTATTATTTTTAACTGATTTTAATTTTAATTTATTTAATTTTTAATATTTTGACTTTTATTACTAATTTGAAATATAACTTTAATTTAATTGTTAATTCCTTTATAATGTATGCTGTAACTCTAATTTTTTAATAAGCCAAGTACGTATATTATATATACAGTCAAACTCCGATATAACGATACGTCGGGACTCATATGAAATTTTGGAAAAAATATCGTTATATCAGAATTATACCGATATTTATATGCTCTCATATATGGTGGGAAAATGAAATCCCATCGTTATATCGAATTTTTAATATACTGTATATCGGTATATCGGATATCGGTATATCGAGGTTAGACTGTATATATTTTTTTTAACCATCGTACAATATGTAACCTAAAATATATTTTTATTTAATTGATTTATTTTTACGAATTTTTTGTTCCTGTAAAAGAAATTTTATTCAAGTATTTCTATCATTATATCTTCTAACCAAGTCGAATAATTTTTCACGCACGATTTGAGATTTTTTAAGGAATATAATACAACTAATTTTTAAAGATCGATTATTATTCGAAAACTATTGGTATATGTTAACCTATAAACACATTGGTCATTAATTTGGCTCGAAAGCTATAACAAAATTAATAAATGTAATTTTATAATGTACAAGTTAGAAATTTTTAAGAAAATTTGTTCGTTTATCTGAAATTATCAATAATTTTGAATTACTACTATTGTTTCCATTTTCAAATGGTTGGATTAATGATAGTGAATATTTTCTGAATATTTTTTTTTTTTTTTTCTTTTGGACGATTTTCGGGCAAAAAAATTGTGTTTTTTGTATTTTTTTTTTTTTTTTTTTTTTTTTCGGAAGCTCGGAAAATTCTGTCTAATCTGCAGCTGATTTTGAATGATTGCAGATAATTTCATCATTAGCAATTTTGAAAAATGACAATAATATGTAATTTTCTTTAACTAAGAGTAATTCAGGATAAATCAGTGTTCGGTCATTTGACCATTCAAATGATTTGTCTAATCATTTGTCCTTATTCCTAATCCTTTATCATTTGGTCATTTCAGTCATTTGATTTTGATTGGTTAATATTCTTATCATGTGATTCAGTCAAAAATAAAAAAAATGAAGCAAACGTAATGCAGGCCAGAATTATAACATACATTCCAAATGATAGGTTATTTGTCACGTCATTTGTCATTTGTCATTTGAATCATTTGTCATTCCAAGTCATTTGTCGAACACTGGGATAAATCCTAAATCTTGCGTCGTGAATCAAGTTATTGTGTGAAAAAGTAAAATGTTAGCACTAATATGTTCAAAATTGATTCCGTGTCGCCTCATTGTTATTTTATAAGTTTACTAAGCTAAACGTACATTTTATAGCTGTATTCGCTTCGCCGCATTGTACTCCGTCCACGCAAAAAAATAAATTTAAATACTGTGTATATCAAAATTATGAATTTCATAAGTGAATGTGAGAATTTACAATAAACGACATTATATTCTTTCTCTGATGTCAATCCATAGATTAGTAATATAGTGCAGACCCAGCGTCATAAATTCGGATTACTACCGATGATATTCGATGATCGTGCCTAGAAATAAGAAAGATTTGTACAACAATATGTAACATTACACAAGTAAATAAAGTATAAATAAAATAAATAAACAAATCCTTTTTTTTTCTCAACATATTGATTAAATTATGACATGGATTCACAAAATGGTAACTTTCCGCTAGACCAAAATATTATAAAATATGATTCCTCTTTTTTCCTTAATTACTTTAATTTATTACAAGACTTGTATATTTTTTTATCAAATAGAGAAATTACAGAAAGTGAAATTGATGAATTGAACGAATTTATAAAAAAATTTTTATTTGAATATGACTTAGACCCTAAAAATGTTCTTAAAATAATGACAAGTGATTCTAAAAATATGACTTCATATTCAAGTTTGATTGGATTCTTTTATCAGTACGGAATTGGATGTGAAGTTGATGAAATCAAGGCATTTGAAACATACTTTAATGTTGTCAAAAATAATAAAAATGAAACCAATAATATCTGCAATGATAAAGTCAAAGAGTTAAATGAAATAGTTACACAGTACTTTTATTCTATGTTACTTTATAAGGATATTATCTTAAATATACGAAATAATTATAAATTACACATAAAACATGCTGAAAAAGGAGATAATGTATCACAATATTATATAGGCAATTGTTATTATAGCGGTATAAAAGTCAAAAAAAATCATAATAAAGTAATTGAATGGTATTCAAAATCATCAGAGGGAGGAAATATTAAAGCGATGTATGATTTAGGCTGTTGTTATAAGTACGGATATGGGGTTGCAAAAAATAAGAAAAAAGCATTTGAACTATATTTAAAATCTGCCGAAGGCGGGTATAAATATGCATTATATGAGTTGGGCAATTGTTATCATTATGGGAAATGTATTTTTAAGGATGAAATTAAAGCTTTTGAATTTTACATAAAAGCCGCGGAAAAAGGACATATTTCTAGTCAGTATTTAGTAGCAAATTATTATTATGATGGAATATATATTCCAAAAAATGAAGAAAAAGGATTTTATTGGTATAGAAAAGCTGCAATTAATGGTGATGCTAATGCTCAATTTAAACTAGCAGAATATTATGCTAATAGGAATGAAAGCAAAGCATTCAAATGGTATATGGAATTAGCTAATGAAAGTAGGTTAAAAGCAACTTACCAGGTTGCGAAATGTTATAGAGACGGTATTGGAATCGATAAAAATCTAGAAGAAGCTACGAATTGGATCAAAAAGTATGAAACATCAAGATATTATGGGAAACCAAAAATCACCCTAGACGAATTTCTAAATGGTTCTAACATTAAGGTTTCTTCAATACCATCATACGTATACACGGAAATGTAAACTAATTATAATAAAATTATTCATTTGAATTTAGATATTAAGTAGAAAAATTGTAATGGCAGCTTTTTTGATATTATTTTAGTAATATACAGATTTCTTTGTACGCAAAATTTTGTAGTTTTCAACTTTAATTTCCAAAGATAAAGGTGGATAAATTGATGAAACAAGTTCATTAGTTTTGATAGATATTCGTCTTATGATGATACGTTAGTCCTGAAATTAAGACTTTATATTGATACATAGAACGGTCGTGTGAGGAAAATGGCGGAAGTTTGAATATTTATTTCATTACACTAATACTAGCTACATATAAATGAAGTAATGAACTATTTGTTAAAATAAATTAAAAATAATAAACATACCGCAAATATTAAATTTCAAATTACAAACTGAGAGATAAAGTATAATAATATAAATAATGAAATATATTTCAATCTAAAGACTATTTTCATCATTAGCCAAATAATATAAATATAATTAGTATTTAATTTTAAATATAATAATTCAGATAATAAATTATAATTAATAATATACCATTTAATTGTATTACATTAGAAATTTCTAGGTATAAATAATTCAACTTTTCCTTGGAGATGTCACAGGATCAAATTTAACTAATTGAGAATTATAAACTGTTAAATCAGCATATTTAAGATTATTAAAAATTCAAAAAAACGCGAATTTGGAATACCTACGTTACTTCCTTCATTAATATAGGAGATGATAATAGATGAATTCATATCTGTCGATTTGCGAAATTAAAGGATCATATCAGCAGATTTTGTTTTTGTTTCATCTCCCAAATTTTGTTGTATATAAATTAAGGATATATAATACAGTAAGTCAAAAAAAATGTGTGCAATTTTAAAAAATGCAATTAGAGAGATTTTAATTTTGGCCAGTCTTAAGGCCAGACAAAAATTTTAGATCCTTGTGACATAAAATTTTAAAACATAAAATTTCAAAATTGATACGTTCACTTAGTTTTTTTTTTTACATATATAAATTTATATTTTTTATTTACATTTTATATATCGTATGGAAAAATAAGTTATCTTCATTCATTTTGAACGAAATAAATTATTAATGCTTAGATTAAAAGTTAATTAATTTTTTCTAAATTAATTCGGATTCCAATGCTTTTTTAAACTTTCTCCTCAAAATAAATATGCTATCATATTTTTAATGCATTACTTTCATCGCACCCCAAATTGCTTTTTTTATCAATTCGTGGTAGAATTTTTGTTCTTCTATGCAAAGAGTTTCTAGCCAACCATCTATTCCTGGAGGTTTACTTAAGTAGACTATATTGATTGTGAACCCAATAAAATGGATAAAGTTTATTATGATTTCAAGATAATAGTTTTTATCATGATCAAATTTCGGGCGACAATTGATTTATGTGACGTAATTATTTGTTGAAGAACACGATAATACTAATTGAAGCGACAATTAAACACGATAATGTCACATACAGTCGGTGCTCAAAAGTATCCGGTAAACCTTTTTTTTTTTGAAGGTCTAACCGCAATAATTCATCGTCCAGTAACCATAGAAAGATCAAAGTCTTGTCAGAATTGTCATGATGAGGCTGGTAAAATTATAATTCTAGCTTTGTTGTATAAGGAACAATTATAAAATTCTCTAAAATATAAAATGCTAATAGTTTGTCATCTATTGAAGATAAAATTACTACCATTTGATGCATCTTACCATGACGATTCTAATAAGCTTTATTTAACTTTCTAAGTTCAATAGACGGTGTACCATTTTTATTTTTGCATTATTTTTAAAAATTTAATATATTTTAATGGCTATTTCAATTTTGCATGTAGAAAAATCAAAACGGTGCACCGCCTATTGAATATAGAAAGTTATAAAAATACTTTAATTGATGCATCTTATCATGACGATTAAAATGAGTTTTTATTTATCTCTATCTTCAATAGATGAAAAATTATTAGCATTTTATAATTTAGAGAATTTTGATAATTGTTCCTTATACATTAAAGCTAGAAATATAATTTTATGACATTAGGTGTATCTCATCATAACGATTCCGACAAGCTTTTGATCATCTTTCTACGCTCACTGGATGATGAATTAATGCGGTTAAACCTTATAAAAAAAAAAGTCTACCGGATACTTTTGAGCACCGACTGTAGAAAATTTGTAGAATTTTTATGGATATTTAATATTCCAAAGTTTGAAGTAATCTTTTTCAGCTTTAATGCCGCGTTTGAGTTATTAATTGTTTATTATCTTTAATTTTGATAGAGAAATGGCTTTCCTAGAACTAGTCAACAGTACGCATTTTTCCGTGTTGGAAAAAACACATAAATTAACAACATATCATCGGTTATCACTTATCATTTATTCTAACTTGTTTGCCATAATATTGTCAATAGTAAATACGTGATCTGTATAATAAAGATAAATTTAGTAGTTTCTTTCGGTAAGAACAACCATTAACTTTGAAAACAAGTCACAAACAATGTATTATCTACATATGACGTTATTTTTTGCACTAATATAACCAGAAGTGACGATATTGAATATTAGATATCTACGATATTTATGTGCTTGCAAATAATTCATATTATCGCAATCAACTAACTCTGCTTACGATCTATAGAAATGATGATAATGTGGATTCTCCGAGAAAAATAATGGCCAAAATTATTTTTGTGATTTATGCCAAGTGGTTGATATTCCTTAACCTATTTTATACAATAAATAACATTTCTGATTTTGCAACATCTAAAATTTTCTTCGTTTAAAATCAAACATATTATCACTTATAATATGTTTGTGGATCTATTCGCATGACAATAGATAATTTATTTTTCCATATATGAGATAAAAATAATAAAATTCAAACTTGTTGACAAATACAATACACTATAAAACTGATAATTTATTAACATTTTTGATTGAGACTCAATATCATGTCTAGTTTTGTCGACAGTTATCTTATAAGTAACACGCAGTGTCAGAAAATAAATAGCATTAATCTAGTAAAGCTCTACCGAAATTTTGTTGTTGCATTATGTGATCTAATAAGGTCCTCTGAAAAAAAGCGTGTAAGCTCTGAAAATCACTTCTTTGAAATATTCATATCTTAATTGTGTGTTGTATCGTCCAGTCAGCTTAGAGTTACTGGGCTTTATTTTTTCACATTAATCAAATACGGCCAACAATACGACCGATACTCGTGATAATTATTATAATTTTTCATTGTAATCATTTCTTTCGCATACTAATGAATTGATTTTTTTACTAAGTCAACCATAGATCAAGAGTCTTTTCATGATGAATTTAGAAAGGGTTTAAAGTAAATATGTACCCTATAAAATTAATTTTTTCAAACTTACTTAAATTCCTTTTCTTGAAACTTTTTTCTTTCAAAAACTAAAAACGAAAACAAAATGATATTAATTGTCTGATTCGTGTACAAGTTATTATAAATGTACCTATTAGCGAAACTTCAAAAACCAATGATATTGAAATTAAGTTTAATTCACTCATCTGGAAGAGACCAGGTGAGAGAGGAACTTATATTTTGCACTGATCAAGAACATAATGAGGATGTCATATTTAAAGCTTCTACTGCTGAGGCCAAATAATTTAGCAAGACTGAATACCTGAATATTGTCAATAATATTTCTATCGCTAATTAATCATGATGACACTACAATCTCATAATGTCTCCTTTGATAATCTTGCTTTTTTTTTTATTTCTGGTAATGCGGAATATACATATGTTACAGGCCTTTCAAGTATTATCTCCTTCAATGCCTCAATTAAACATGATCGTCGTTTGCCACGCATCGTGAATTTACTAGGTGAATAATGAAATTATTACAAAAAATTTCAAATCTCTAACCAATATAGTATCGTAAAAAGATGATGTGATCTTTTAAATTTTTGAACTTTTATGCCACTGATTTGTTAATATTACCATACTTACCTGTAAAATGTGATTTAATCCCATTGTTTTTTTCGGTAATATGTATATGTTTCTATTTCCCGAGATTTATTTCATTAAAATAATAATTTATTTATATAGAGTATTTTCTTTCCATCATCATAAAATGAGAATTTTCTTAAAATAATAATTCACGTCATGAATTTTTCTCCACTTGAATAAAAAAAAAAAAAATAGTAAAAAATATTAAATAAATCTTTTTCAATGTCCTATCTCAAAATTTTTACGGTTTCCAAATATAAATAAACGAAATCTATTACCAAATCCTCGTTCTATCAGGAATCAAGAAATCTTATCTTTGATTAACCCGTGTTTATATAGAAATTCCATCTCCTGAGCTGATTTTATTGATTCCTTTTAAATAAGGGCTGCTTATTCCAGGGCAGACCAGGATGACCTTCCATTTTAGTAATCAATATTATAATTTTTAACTTCCTAAATAGATTATGACAAGGGCCTCAAATGACGTAGTTTCTGCGCTTCCCTAACTTAATTCTCAAGTATATTATTAAATTAATAAAGTTAAATCTTATATAAATATTATAAATTACCAGTGTTTGTATATGTTATCCTAACTCTTTAAAAAATGAACACTTGTTAATCAATCTAGATTTAATTGAAATTAACAAAGAATTCTAGCTTTATTCATTTTCATATAAATAAAAATATGCTACAAGATTCTTTGATTATCATGCTCCGATGCCATGAAAAAAATTAATATGCATTCCGTTTTTTCATAATGTAAAGTCTCATAAATCATTCAATATTCACACAATATAAGGAACGTAGCAAAAGATAAAGTTTTATTATAACAAAAAAATTTCGTGAAATCATTTCGTAATTAGGACTCATCTAATTATATATATATGATAATGCATCCTATTCTCTTCTTCATAAAACTAATAGATATTAAGTCAAAAATAAATTCACATTGCAAGGAGTTAAATGCTAATTATTGGATTAACTATTGCTTGTTTTGTGACTTCTTTTTTTGTCCTTTTGATTGAACTTTAAAAAATTTCTCTTCAAAATGCTTTGTAACCGCATCCATACCACCATCATTAAAGATTTTAACCAAATTTTCATTATAAGTTTTTTTCGAGCCGCACTTTTTGGCCATTTCTTTTATCCCAAATTTTCTCACAACGCTATCTAATTTACCAGGAGTTACCCCAGGATTATATTTCACAGCAAGGCTTGCGATGGCTAATTCCTGTATGGCGCGTGCCATAATTTCATTATATTCGCTTTCCATTACAGCATCTGTTTTCTTATTATTATTTGATAGATTCTTCGGATTTGTAGGTGTTGAGGAAGTTGATGCAAATGTACTTGATGACGCTGAAGCCAAGATATTTGATGGAGTTGAAGTTGAAGCAAATATATTTGATGTACGTTGTTTCATGACTTTGTGATGGAATTAAGACTAATGAGGGAAGTAAATCTTTGAGGACTTAAAAGATGTCTTAGTAGGGGACCTATTGATGAAGGTCTAGACAAGTTTGAACTAATAATAATAATAATAGACTGTTGATAAAGAATTAGGAATTAAGAAATTACAACAAATAAGTTTAGTATAAGACATTACTATTCTAATTTTGAAACGATTCTTCTGATAAATAACGAATTCAAAAACTAAAATCATTTACCGAAGAAAAAAAAATGGTAGAAAATATTTAATTGTGAATTGCATCAATTGGATAGGAAAAGGTATTCAGCAAATTTGTTTCTAAAAAATAAGTTTAATGATAAAAGTTCGCATCATTAGCGTCAGTACTTGTCATTATTAAGTATCTTTTTTTTTATTTGAACATATGTTGTTCTGTTTAAAATTACCTCAATATCTTTATGAGACTGGCTGTATAACAGACGTTCAGATCCTTGTAGCTTTGCAAGAAGTTTATATCGAAACGAAGGAGTAATTTCAATTAAATTAAATATACAACTTGGAAATTAATTATCAGATATAATCATTAAAAGTTATTTTTTTTAGTGTAAAAAGCGCGTATTTGAAGAAAGTAAGAGAAGTAAGAGAGAAAAAAAAACTGTAAGGAAATAATTGGTTGTATTTATAGCTTTGGCAAGGCTTCTTGTACAATAGCGTCATGTATTGAAAATGGCAATTACGAAGTAACAAATATTCACATATGGTAAAATAATCACATGTTACTTAGATAGATAAGAATTCGCTTACCGTATTGTACGCGTTTTTAGAATCTGGCACATGTGTTAAAAAACAAAAGCATCGTTCTTGACGTGTGCGACGGGTCAGACTTAACTCGCATATATTAAATTAAGCACCACAAAAAGGGTCAATTTGCGTTAAAAAACTATAATTGCATGCATGTCACTGTAACAGCGTAACTGATAATGCATTCTTACTGTATCAAGTAGACCTAAAAAATTTAGCATTTACATTTTGCATTAATATTATTACTAAACAGCTATATATGCACCATATTATTAATAAATGCGTGATATATACTCTTTCTATTAAGTTGAAATTATATAGTATTGCTCATAAGATAAAAGGCATACATGGATGTTTTACGAATTATAATTATAAAGCACATTATAATAAAATAAATTTCAAGTACTGTAGCCCAAGAGATATATGATAATACGAGACGCTACAATATTAAATTATATATATATAAATTATTTAGGAATAGTTTGTTTCCTAATTTTTATTATATTTTACTTTATGTACCTTATATGTAAATTAAATATTTCAACCGTAGGTTAATTGAGTAAATGCTGTTTCATAGATCACCCATTAATCTACTTACAGTACATCCCCTGTCCTTCAATTAGTCTTTATTTACAGCAACGCTAAATTAGTAAATTAGGTTTGCTAACCTCTTTTCGAATGGTCATGCAAATGGACAATGGTTTTTTTTTTTTTGAAATACAGTATTATTGCTGGTGAAGTAATTAAATGTGATTAAATAATGATATGAACTTGAATTCACCATGAAACATTCATATATAGTTTATTTTTTCAAATGATTGTTTCTATGCTATAAATAATTAACTTATATGATATAATGAAAGAGAAAACGTATAATGCGAAGTCAAACGCTTTTTTTGCGTCTAATAAATTCAAATATTACTAACATATGCTCCAAATAAAGGTTTTCATATAAAATGTACATTAAATAAATTATACAAAGTTTAATTAATTAAAACAATAATTTCTATAGTAATATTTAAGTGCATGGAGTTTAATTTACCAGTGTGACGTTGTGGGTCGTGTTTTTTTTTTTTTAATAAATCGGAAGACTAAAATGATCATTTATAAGTGAAAAAATTTTTGATCTCACATATTTCCTCATATCTTCGCATATAACAGATAATGTATTAATCTTGATACGCACAGGAACATATTATATGCAAACTGGCAAACGGCGACCCAGGTTAACATGTATGAAACTTGGATTTAAAGGACTTAAATCGGTCTATCGGAATTTCTAAAATTAGATTTTGATGAAACGTTTCAACCAATTTTAGAAATGATCCGATTGTTGTAAAACCTGTTTCATATAATCTTAAAGTAAATATCCATAAATAGTAAACAAGATGTTTTTATTAGCACAGTCATTAGGTAGTTTAATAGTTTAAGTGGTTTTATAATTATTAAATTTCCGTAATCAAAATGTTGACGTAACATCAAATATATGGTTTTCGCCTCAAATCGACTCTTATTGTTAATATTGTTTTCATATTCAACAATTTCAACAATTTTTTTTTTTAAAAAAATTTATTTAGAAAAAAAGAAACCTAATATGGAATCACAAAGATTTTAGGTTTCGAAAAAATCGCATGGTTTAATACTTTAATCCTTTCTTAAACGAGAAAATGAATGATTTATATAGAACCAGTAGTATAAAAATGCGTGAAATTTTTTTTTTTTTCCTTTTCTTTTTTTTTTTTTGAAAAAATTCTCATTTTTTTGTATATTTTTCTTCTTGTATAATTCTTTTTTTTTTTATTCATTCTTTTTTTTTTTTGTGAATTTGTAATCGTCAAACATTAAGAATCACCATGGATACGATCGAATTAAACTATTTTATGGTGCTTACATTATTAATGATTATGGTGAGACTTAAACACTTTTATACTTCAATTCTTGATTCTATATAAATCTTTATTAACTTCGATATTTTATTCTTTAACATTTAAAGGTTTCCATACATAATCTTATTAAATCGATCCTATTTTATCGTGCGGATAATTTAAAAGTATCAAATATTATAAAGATCATCCTCAATTCGAGTGGTCTCGCATGTGGTATATCCAGTATTGGATTGCTTCTTACGATAAATAACACATCTACATCAGAATGTTTGACGATTACATATTTACGAGTTTTAACAAATTTCGCATTTACAGAATCTATCATCATTTTCTTAGTCTGGAAACTAAGACAATTTAGTAACTCAAAAATAGATGATTACATCGTATATGGTTTACTTTCAATCAGAAGTTTGTTCTATGTAAGTAAAAATATATATATATTTTTTTTTTAAAAAAAAGGACGATTAAAGATAGATATTTAATTTAAATTATTCATACATTTTAGATCATTTTCATTGCATTCGTACGACCACAAGTAACATTTCACAACATTTCATCCGATATTACTTGGTGTGATATTGAATCAACTCGCGGAAGATGTTTTATGTTGATTACGACTATAACTGATCTTCTGATAGACGTTTATGTTGCTTCTCGTATTATACAATCCATATTATTAAGGTTTTCAACTACGTCACAAAATGAAAGTCAACAGCAATATCAACGCTCTTGTTCGTTATTTATATTATTCAAGTTAATTTTATTGAATTCATTACCTATTTTAATGGCATCATTGCAACATATAAATATGAATATGTTAGCTTTTAAGTTGTCAATTGTTAGTTACATGATCAAAACAGTTATCTTCATTATCTTATCTTATGTAATAACTTTAATTGGAGATTCCGCACCCGAAGATCATATGGATAAAACTGACATAGAAAGTGGAAATTCTGAAAATCATAAAAAAAGGGTTATTCCAAAATTAACATTAAGTAATCTTAAAGAACCTCCAGTTTCTAATGAAGACGTGGTATTACGAGTTTCTAATGGAATGTTGGCAAATATGCCTTTGAAGGATGCTCGAGACGAAATTAAAATGGAACAACAATATAAAATCAAAAAGTTAGATCCGGATGGTGAAGTTGGATTTTTAAAACAATCTTTATCATTTTATGAAGTAATATCAATGATTTTAGGTAACGAAAAGAATGGAAAGGAAGATAAAGGACAATCTTAGTTAATTATTTATAGTTTAGTAAATATTTTCTCAATAAAGAATTATTAAACTGCAGCGCAGTTTAATAAACTAAAAATAAAAATATTATTTTATTATTCCGAACTGGTACGCGAATTAATTGACGATCATATTATCATATTTGACCACTTTTACCCTTTTTACCCAATCCTAGGTAATAGTTTCTTTAACAATTCGAAAAAAGAATTTGGTCAGCAACTTAGAACATGGAGTATAAAATGTTTGCATTAGAAATACTTACAAACTTGATGTAAGACTTTCATATTGAATTTCTTTTTTTAGAATAATGTCTGTGCATATAAAGAGATGGAGTATAACTAAGTTTCAGACGGAATTGTTTAACATTTCGCCCATTGTTTCAGCTATTCCGAAACTTCCGAAATTTCCGAGACTTCGGAGAATTCCGAAGCCTGGAAAAATTTCCGAAACCTCCGAAATTAATATTGTCACGTGCATATTTTTAATTGGCGGTTAAATTTGTACTAATTTTAACTATTAAAATTTTCAATTAAATTTGATCAATAATCTAAATATTTGGGTATTTTTATCGCGATGTTACTACGTTCATAGAAAAAAAAAAAATAAAGAATGGAGAACTAAATAGATTAATATTAGCAAAGGTTTATGAAGGTAGTTTCATTTAGTACATTATTTTTATTTTCAAACCAAATACTGAAATAAGTGTTATTCACATGTAAGATTCATCTTTTACAAACATACGTTTATCGACTACCGCCGTTAAAATAACCAAAAGGTGAAAGCCATAATTTTAATATAATGATACGTGTAATTATCACTTTAATCTTATGCATAAAACTTCATTAGTCTAATAAATTGCTATTAGCGAAGTACGTTAAAGATGACAAGCAAGAGTGGCTTTCTATGAAATTTTGTTATGATTTATTTTAATTATAACGTCTTGAAGTAATTAACAATGAATCACATTTTTAATAATCATAACATCAGCATATCGACTTCTAATTAGTCATCAAATAATGTTGAATCCTAAATAATTAACCGTTCAATAATAGGTGCCATTTAATAGTATCAGAAATTTCATTACGTTCAAATATTTTCTTCGATTTCATTAGGTTCTTTAATAACTTCACCTACATACAAAATATATTCATGGTTCAATAATTGTAAAAGAACTAGCTCATTTCAAGTAATGAAAATTAAGATGACTTACCACTATGAGTTGTGATTTCCAATACTTCAACGAGAATCCTTTTTTCTCATATAAAAATATGACCTAATATTCTAATAATAATAAATTAGTAAAAGCAACATCAGATATATTTTTTTTAATATTTCTATGATTTAATTGATTTATTTTATCATTAGTTGCTGTTTCTAATATAATTGTTAAATTTGACCACAAATGTAATTTTCTGTATGTAAGTAAATGATTGAATTGTTTACAAATCCTGACACCCAACACTTAATACCGAAAATCCCTTTCCTTCTTGGATAGGCAGTAGATCAAAATCCGATAACTACAAGAATCTAGGCGGTCAAAAATCTTGACAGCCAAAGTCATATTTTAATTATATTTTTTCAAGTACATAACAAACTGTTGCGCAGCACTGATACCAAAGTTTTTACATTACCTTATATCAATTTACAGTATCAAATCACGTAGTTGAATGATCACATGGTTGTTATAATCATGAGTCTTCTCTTGTCACGTATATTATGATACGATTTTTATACTCAGATTCTCTATCGAAAATTTTTGACAAAAAAAATAATAATTTGTATCCATATTTCGTTTATTCTCCTTTCTTTTTTCCGCACGTCTCATTCGTTTTATTATCTTTCATTTTTCTCCCTCTTTTCTCTTACACTTTCCGTTTTCTCTCTTCCCCTTGCTTCTTTTCCTTCCTCTTTTTCACTTCCCTCTTTACTTCACCTTGCTTCCCTTCTTTCCTCACTTGCTTTTCCTCTTTCCGTCTCTTCTCCCTCTTCTCTTCCTTTTGTTCCCTTAGTTCTTCCCCTTCCTCTCCTCCCTCTGCCCCTATCTCTTTCCCCCATCTTTTCCTCTTCTTTCTTTCTTTCTTTCCACTTCCCTTTCTTCGTCTTGTTCGTATTTGTTTCTTTCCTTATTCCTTTCGGGTAATTTTGCTGGAGCAGCATGATGTTATGCATGGGCGAGAGCATAGCATCCTTACTTTGTAAGCCTGTGAGTACCAGCTTTTGTTGCAGTCGCACAGTAGGGCTGGTTGGGAATTTTTTTTGGAGAGGTATAGTGCTATGCGTATAGGGTGGAGCATAGTGCACTTCTTCGGAAGTCCCTTTGTGGTAGGGCTGAAGGTAGAGCGGCATGATGTTATGCGCGGGTGAGAGCATAGCATGCTTACTTTGTAAGTCTGTGAGTATCAGCTTTTGTTACAGTCTCACAGTAAGGCTGGTTTGGATTTTTTTGGAGAGGTATTGTGCTATGCGAGGGTTGGAGCATAGACGCTTGCTTTAGTAAGCTCGCGAGTACCAGCTATTGTTGCAGTCCTGCGATAGGACCTGAGCACTTCATCATTAATATAATAATGAAAAGTAGAAATATTTTTTAGAATGCAATTAATAAAAAAAGTTTACTTTTATATAAATTAATTTTTTTTTTTAATATATATCAAGACTTTTATTTAAGAGTCTGACCAAACTTTATTTCAAGGTTGATAATTCAAAAAATGAAGTGAGCTACTTGTTAGAATGGTGCATGTTTGTGTGTATTTGATTCGATTCACCAATGAATAATTAAATTTTTCACATCTTGTAGCTACAAGTAGTAATATAATATACAATATATTTATAAACCTCTGCCTTTGAGCGGTACAGACGGATGAGTGCTCCACACTCTAAAACTCGGGTTAGTTCTAGCGGCTAGTTGTTATAAAGGATCTTTATTAAAGTATAGATGACGATGTTAAACAATACTCTTTTAATATAGTATCTGGTTGGGCATTTGATAGATAGTACTTGTTATCGATTTATTACTTTCTGTATGTAATTGATATGTGTATTTTAGTACTTCTCAATAAAGACTTGCTTTCACAAAACAAACAACAATATATTTAAAATGGAAGATTTATTAACTTTAACATACCTTAAACTAATCAAAACTTTTATTTCATCATGATCAAATCTCCATTTTTTTTTTTTTTATTTAAAGTATTTTTAGCGGAAGCAGTGTATTAATAAAATGTAGGTTAATATAATTTTTTTCTATTTTACATTAATTTTTACTAAATTAATGTAATTATTAATTTTTATGGTTTACAAGAAAATGAAAGAAAATAAAACTGGGACTAATTTATAAATATATTTAATAAATTCTTCATCTAATATTTGAGATTTATCCTAATATTATACCGTTTACAGAAACCTTTTAGTTTGTATCATATTAGATTCTTTTGTGCCCACATCCATTATTGTTACTGGTAAAAATCATCGATACTAAATCTTTTTCATCATAATTTTTTCAAATTCGACATTACTTAATTCACTGTAATTTGGGAAAAATAGTATTAGTATAACTATATTAGTTTTGAAAAACTTTTAGGAATGAAACTTTTGCTAATATATCATAATATCTTAATTATTCTAATACTCTTAAAACGTCGAATTCATTTTTAAATTAAAGTTTGAGCAAAGAGAACGAGTGTAATTATAATGTTACTCTATTAGTTTTTTCATTATCTGATTTATTAATTTTTATTCAGAAGATTGAAGAAGAAATCACGTGTACATCACAAATACAACGAGACTTCACGAATATGCTAAAAAATGTCATATGGTTAAAAATTGTAGTGTAAAAAATTTTTATTAATTCTGATGATCAAAAAACTTTACAAAAAAAACACGAAGATGCTGACGATGTTCGAACACTAGTATTAATTAATTAAATTTGAATGGTTGAATTATATATTTTTTCTTTTTGAATCTTGATTTCCATCTGATCTCTTAATTAAGCTAATACTTACTAGGAGCACGCTTATATACGCCCTTGTGTAATAAATGAAGCTATTGTAGCGAAGAGTTAAAGAATCCTTTGTTATTTCATTAGAATAAAGATTGTTAATATAGTGTTGGATTATAAAAACAAGAAAGTATGGGAATTCGGACATTAAAAAAATTCACCTTGAAATAATGGTTCTATTACCATCTTCCTTTCGAAGTTAAGACAAAAATTTCTGAGCGAGTTTATCTCAGATAAATTCCATTATACTCTGGGTTAACCATTTCAAAATATTTTTTGTTAGTCTGTCTTGTATATTGATATAGATTAAGTTAGTTATCGGAAAAATAATTGTTTTATTGACATTGATTTCTATAAACTTACTAAGTACAGGTTAAATGTTGTAAGAGGAATGAACGTTAAGCGGTATATGATAACTTCACTTCCACATTGACAGTTCTGATCTGTACGATTATTTGATAAATATAATAAACCACATAATCTAATCTCGAACGACTGCTTTTCTTATATCTCATTAATCATTATGTTGCTGTATCTTTTGAATTACATGTTCAAGCCAAAGCCGTTTTATTATTCAAGATGCTATTCTGATAAACTATGCGTCGGGTCTACGGATAAAAAGCGAATAGGGTAAACAAAGCATTTCCGACCATCGTAATCTATAATCTAGAAATGATTACCATCAAATCGTTACACTCGGTCTTTCATCTTATTATTCTTCTTTGCGTCTTTGGTCTATCTATTTGTAAAAAAAAAACACAGAAAAACACAATTAACAAACTTCTTAGATAAAGATTACCAAAATTTATTTGAAGGATTTGAGGAAGAATGTTGAACTAAAGTTTACTACAACTTATAACGATTTGCTCGTCGAATTCTGCTAAAGTTAGAGTAACAATGAACCAAAAGTTCATAGCCGATCAACTAAGAATTCTCTCACTTTTTCATCGTAACTTACCTTCAGCTGAAAATTATATATTCAGATTTTCTCTAAATGTTGTTTGTATAAGGCAAGACTTTATATTCATTTGACAATTTTGTTGATCTTTATAAGTTTTTGTTTCATGTTATTTCTTTTACCATTTTTCCATAAGATTGTATTTTTCCACTATGTCTGTATATTATTGCAGCCCCTCATTCACTTTATCTTTGGCGTAAAAAATCAATTTCTCAAATATCTGCAAATACATCCCACCCATATGAAAACCAAATTGAGTTTAATCCTTTCGACTTTTGTCATGATAAACATAATTCTTCATACTTTTCGTACTTTTTGGAAATTTTCCTTCATTCAGTTAAATGTAACCAAGAAACTTTGCCTGTTTATCCTATTCATGCATCCCTTGTATGGCAGTATTCACATTTGGTTCACGTAATGGCTAAATCTAGTAAATGCAGCATAAATATTTGGTCTCCAAGAATAAAAAAAAATAGGTCAAAAACATGGTAGTTAAGGCAATAAGTCCAAAAAGCTCGAGTTAATGTAAGAGATAAATAACTAGTAAAGTTGAATTGTTTCTTAATTAAACACAATAACATTATTATTTCTATATATGACGAAAGTTAGAACTAATAATAATTCTCCAACATCTCATTTGATTTTTGATAGTAAAATGTTGCACTAATTTATTTTATGCTTAAACTGTGTATCATATCCCTTGCACTGGCTGTAGGCTATAACATTCTATAAATAGTTATGCAAATTAAAATAAGCAGTATAAAAAGGCGGACGGAAAGTAAAAAAAGAGAAAGAAAAATTGGCGAATAAAAAAAAAAAAAATAAAACGAAATTAAAATAGGCAACAAAAAAAAGGTGGGCTTCGACACCATAAAAAAAAAAAATATATATATATATATATATATATTAATTAGCGAAATGTGTAAATCTATCTCTTTTTTTTGATTAAACTCTCAGCAAATAATCCCAGAAAACATTAATTGAATGCTTTATGCACTTGTCGATAAGAGATTCAAAAATCTTGGTTGATCAAGTGCATCATCATTTGTAACATCTGAAGTAAATAAATAATAAGTAAAATAAGCTTACAATAAAAGTTGCACTACGATCCGAGTGTATGTAATATACTTACTCGAGAATATAGTGTGTCGTCCAAAAAAAAATATTTTTGTACACTAACAAGGTTATAATCTACGTTCACCCAACCAGGATAAATTTTTTAATATGATTCAAATGATATTGTTTGGATAATTATATCAAGTGAAAAAAAAAATAACCCTACCGCCATTCTATATTATTAAAATAATTTTTCATTTGAAAATTTGAAATAATAATTATAAAGTTTGTTCATGAATGATTTGTCTGTCTATCGCGGTGCAAGTTAATGGCGTTCATATTATATGTGTTCTAATCCATTTCTTTGGAACGTGCCATATATCTTTCTAAAACCACGTTTTCAATTTGACCTTAATTGTTCGATAACAATGTCGTCGTCTTATTATTAAATTTTATTAAACGCTCACGCGTCTTTTTCACAGACTGCCCTTGAGTTTGTAAAAAGGAATACTGATATTCTTCGAGATACCTTTCACCAAACTTTCGACTTTCGAATGATGTCCCCTACTTGTATAGATAAGGTTGAAATTCAATGTTTAAATTAAAATTTTTTTCATAGTCCTAATGCTTCAAGTCCAGTATAATTCTTATATCATCAAATTTTGTTGATAAAATTATCTTTAATCTGTTTGTCACTTCATAACTGACCACTTGCACTGTTCAAATTCTAGAAATCATTGACAGCTACAGTTTATAATTTTTTTTACGTACCCAGTTCGTTTAGAATAAAACCTGAATTGCAAATTTATAAATTGTAAATGATAATTCTATTGTTTAAGAAACTGTCACTCTAAATAATGCGTTACTTACGAATCGCGGCGTTTTTTCTACAAATTGAGAAACAAGCGGGTTGGAGTTGCGAGTAAAAGTAGCCCCTTATATAATGATCTACGTGTGACGCAAATCGCGAATTTAAATTTGCTACGTGGAGACGAACAGTCTTGATTTTCAACTTTCAAAATAAGAATGAATTACAATTTGAAAAGTTTTAAATTGTTTGAAGTTAATACCTATGATAGTCACGTACACAAATTGTGTAAGTACTCTTAATTCAAAAATTAGTGTTTTTCTTTTTCTATTGTTGATTTTATTCACAATTTACGCACAAACAACTAATTACCCAACTCTTTGAAATATTTGGGTTTAAATCGAATTCTTATAAGGTCATCATCATATAGACTAGGAGTTCTCGAAACAGAAAAGCGAGAGAATTTGGTTTGACTTAGCAATAGAATGCGATATATTTAGTTATAACGATAATTTTATATTGATTTAGTCGGTAATTATTAATAAAAAAGAATTGTGAAAGTATGATTAAAGTTCCTGATATTGAATTTTTTTTTTCTTTGCTTTTTTAGTAATTTGATGGCAGTGAAAATTTGATATTTAAGTTTATTAACGGCATTTAAGTCTAATGGCAATTAAAATTCGTAATGATGGTATTTTTTTTATCGTTATTTGTTTTGTTTAATTTATAATTTAATTAATAAAATCTTATTCAAATACGGGATAGAAATTGGAAACTCATGCAAATAGTATAAATTTAGCTGAAGCTGCGTGCTCAAGTTAGTTGAGAAGATAATATCTACAGCAATCAAATGTCTAATTTCTACGTATTTATTGTTGTAATTATTGTAATTTTAAATAATTCTTTGGACGTAGATAGACGGTTAGATGAACTTGTAGAAACTCATGATAGATTTGGAGTGCCTTATATTAGAAAGTATAAAAGTGAAATTAAAGGCATTAAGGGTTTCTTAAATTAGGTAAGCAGTGGTGTCAAACGTTTAAATATGTAATTTCTTCACAATAGTTAATTTGTATTTTTTAATTATGATTTTATAACAAAAAGAAGCAAATATTTCCTAAAACAATTATTACAAGAACCTAGTGACCCACAAGCATTAAGAGTTTTCAAGTTAAGAGTTTATTTATTAGATTATAATGAGGAAGAAACTTTATTAAATTTAATTATCGAGAAGCTGTGATGTGAAAAGGCAAGCAGTAAGCAATAAGTAGTAATTCATTTATTTATGGTATAAATTTACGTTCATTACGAATTTAATGACATCTTTATCCTCTGTCTCTGTTTCTCCATTTACTTTAGGCTTTCTTGATTGGGGTTGGTAATATACTAAAAAGTCAGAAGTACAGTAAGTCTCAGAGATTAACGCTAATACCGATTTATGGACTTGCAAATGTCTATTATGAAGTATTTTCAATATGAACGTAAATGTTAATCATTAGCTTTAATTTAGTTAATTAATCTATGGTTTTTTTTTTAATTTTAATGGTATTAGAAAATGCACAGACGCAGTTGAAATTGTTATCAAAGCAAGTACCGGAAGTTTCGATTATATAATCAAAGCTCAGGTGCTGTCTTATTTCACAGAACGCGTCATCATTTCCGGTTATTACTTATCATATACGAATCGACTTCGTTGGCGAATACTAGACTTACACCAAGTGCTCATGAGTTTCTCAAAATCTGGTCAAATTCTAAGAGTAGTGTAATGAATAAGAAAAACGTAAGGTATATACCGTGTTTGAGGAAGATTTACAAGTGATATTTTTTTTATTCGTGATATCGTTATTACAGAGAAAAGAAATTTCTCAAAAGAGATCTATTATTAACATTCGTCATCTTCGGTTATTAGCTACGAGGCGGTATTTATCCTTGTTATAGTAGGCATATCCATCACGAGCAAAACCCTCTTAGCGTAAAGTTTACGAAGCCTATTTTAGAGGAAGTACAAGAAGTGCAATTACATGAAGCGGGTTGTTGGATATGGCGAACTTCAAAAAAGAACCGGTGACGAAAAAAAATAACAGTACAAGGATATTTGAAAATAGTGTATATAGAATATAGTCACTAAACTATGTATTACGACGGTTTACCAATTTTTGATTAATTTCTAATAAAATTCAAAGCTAATGATCGAAGAACCAAAACAAATCCGTAATTCAATCATGATGTTGTGTTTCTTTGTTTCAAAATCAAATTATATGATTGATAATGTTGATATAACTTTTTTAAGATCAATTATTCATTATAATTTTGGGACGTATGTTTATCAGTGACCATTTTCATGAAAATCTTAGCTGGTGATTTGAGCGTATGGAATTGCAAATGGAATAAAAACGTATGATTCTAATATTCTAACAACTTCTTATCGATCTGAGATTCTATGAATTTTGATTTTCGAATCTCTTGTCTCAAGGAGGAAAAGAAAAGCGTTTAACAACTTAAATATATATCTATCGCATGATGATATTGATCAAGATTTAGCACGTTGGCGCGTTGGTAAGTTTAAATATTGTTCTAAAGATATACAGCATCACGATGATTTGGGATTTATGGTTTAAAAAATTTGCAAATAACCTGGAACTCTATCATTGAACCACCGTCTAAAGTGACACTATAAATATCTGTAAAATGAATAAGCATTCATTAAACTCATCTGCCAGTTCATTCCCTTTTAATTATCTAAACTGATTAGAAGGAACGAATCAGGTATTCGATATTCGTTACCGCAACGTAAAGAATTATAAATAGATTTAGAACTTTTGAAAGTTTGATGTTTATTACTTTATCGAAATATTCATTAAGAAAAATTATATTTGTTTATTTATATTTAAAATTTGATCTAATACTTCTTTTTATAGAAAGTAAATACAAAATAAACGGATGAAATTATTTTTAAACCCATTCAAAATTATCCAAAGAACTCCCATTCCAATGATCATAATCATAATCGTTATCATATTTTGCAACTATCCCTTCCGCTTTATACTTTTTAATTAAATTATCTATATTTTCATTTCTCATCATTTGAATTATTTGTAATAACATAGATGGTCTTTTTTTCCAATTATCAAAAAAGAATCTTAAGGACTCTAAATCAATTGTTCTATTAGGACTGTCCAACCAAAATTTAAATTTGAATAACCCAATTGGTGATGAATTAATTAATATCTTGAACAAATTATCCCAACCAAACAAAACATCTGTATTATCAATAAGTATGACTAATCCATTTAAATGTTTACAAATAATTAATAACTTTTCTAATTCCAAAATATTATCATTTCTAATCGTCAATTTAAGATATTTAAGATTTGGACAATTTTGATGTATAGCCCGAATAATGTTTTTATTTTCAATCTTATTATTATGAGACACATAATCAATCTTAATTTCAGTAAGATGCCCGTCTGTATTTTTAATTAAATTTGTTAAAGCGTTGATTGGAACACGACTAGCTCTTAAATTTTGTAATAAAGGTAAGGATAAATCTTCTAAACAATTCCATTTTTCAATAAAAAAATTGTCCAATTCTAAACATTTTAAATTTACAAAAGATGAAAGAATTTTAGTGACAGGAGGTTTAGTTATTCGAAAATGTTGAATAGTATTTGCATGCTTAACCAATGAATTCTCAAGAACTTTACAAGATAATTCACTGTTTTTCACATTAATTACGTTAAAATTGACTTTAATTAATTTTTTTTGACCTTCAATCAATCTAACAATTCCAGCAATTCCAGCAGGATTATTTTTAGATTTTTCTATAGTAAGATCCAATTCTTTAATAGATTGACAAATTCTTTTTAATAAAGATAAAACATCTTTATCTGTCGCAGTACTACAATTAAGAAATACTAATCCTGAGAAGAGATGATTCGTTCTAGGAATAAGACAATTATGCATTCGGGGTATATAAAGATGTGTAAATTTAGTATTACTATTAATAAAAAGAGTGATAATTTCCGCTTTAATCATTGGTATAGGTTTTCTAAGAATACTATAAACATTATCAACAATTTTAAAAATTGCAATTAAATTTAAATGTTTACAATAACTAATGTAATCAAATAAAGGTTTCTGGTTTAAAGTATCTGAAAAATTAAGTCCTTGATTCCTTAATTTGTTCTTTGATCCATTTGATAAATGTGAAATAATTACATTTAATAATGATTTCTCGTTTCCCGGATGTAATTGATACCAAGGATTTCTCCATAAAATTGGAATAATAATTTCACAGTAGATTTTATTGGTTAAAAGACATGAATAAAGAGTCTTCTTATCATCTTGTAATTCTTCAAATATTAAATAAAGAACATCCCTATTTAATTTTGACATTTTTTTCCTTTTTTGTTAAAAAAGAAAAAAAAAGGTTGAAAATGGAATATTTCTTGTTAAAAATGAGTACGTAAATGTATTTAAATAAAATAAATTTGATTTGTGGCGTGTCGCACAATGAAATTGACTAAAAAAGTACATGATGATTACGCGGCAAATCATCACATGAATTAGTCCCGACTCGTGATTATTACCGTATATCACGGGCCACAGTACCCCGGGTATCTTGCAAATTTTGGGGGTTTTGGCCTGTACCCGGGGGTACTATACACGGGTGGATACTATACATAGGGGGGGGGGGGGGGGGGGGGGGGTACAGGATTTTTAAAATACCCGGGGTACATGCTATGTATAATACCCGGGTTTAATTAGATTGGCGAAACGCAAAAAAAACGCCGAAACTGACTGTTCCGGCGTTTTTATATGTAAAGTAAAAAAAAAACGCCGAAACTGATTGTTCCGGCGTTTTATATATATAAAAACGCAAAAAAAAACGCCGAAACTGACTGTTCCGGCGTCTTTTATATGTAAAATAAAAAAAAAAACGCCGAAACTGACTGTTCCGGCGTTTTTTATATGTAAAATAAAAAAAAAAAACGTCGAAACTGATTGTTCCGGCGTTTTTTATATGTAAAGTAAAAAAAAAATGCCGAAACTGATTGTTCCGGCGTTTTTTTATATATAAAAACGCAAAAAAAAAACGCCGAAACTAATTGTTCCGGCGTTTATATCTGGAATATACATTATATATTGATCTAGTATTATACCCCGGGTATTTTACAAAATTTTAAGCTTTAAATTGGAATTCTCTATGTAAAGTACCCGGGTACTTTAAAATTCTCGCAAATTTCTTGAGGGGGGTACTATACATAGGGGGGGTACTGTGGCCCGTGATATACGGTATTTTTTTTCTCTGTGGATATTTAAATGAGGTTTATAAGAATTTGAATTCTTTCACTTTTAAAAATATTCTTTTGATATTTTGATAAATTTGGTGTTTTTTACACATCAGATTCTATTAACTAAATGACAAGATTGAAGACTAAAAGGCATGATTGAAGTATCTTATTATAGATATTTCTTGTTAAAGTACGTAAACGTATTTTGTGCACCTTATTATTTGTTAAGCGTGTTGGAAATCATGAATTCATTTTTTTTTTAATACTGACTGAATAATATTTTTTATTTCATGACCTAGTATACGCTATAACACATTTATAAAAAAGGCTTATAGTAATGAAAAGCTTTCAAAACAGATTAATCTAAATAATTTAAAATTTCTTTGGAATAAAATTTTTTAAAATTTCAATTTTATTATAATACTTACTGAGTCAAACTTCTCCATGATATAGTGACGTTAGAATATTTTAACAAAAATGTACGGGCCAGATCAGGTGACCTGTTAGGCTAGAATTTCCATTAACGCCATGTCTTTTCAGCCTACTTGAGGATTTTTCGGTAGATACGATCGACAACCATATTTGTGATAATGATGATGTACATATTTTTTTACGAGTCTGTATATTTTTTTTGTAACGATGACACATGTTGTTTGTTGAATGGCTGCTAATATTGATTCCCGCATTTATTTTTATAACGATGATGTATATTTTTGTTATGAGACTGAATCATATTTGTACGAAGCCAATTTCATTAGAATTATCTTAAAATGTGTATTACATTTTATATTTGTTGCTAATACCACTCTATAATCTTCCAAAATACCTCTTCGGGTTTCATTAATTCCTAAGAATACTCTATGAACGGTTCACTTTCTAAAAGTATCACCTGACATTACATAATTAAAATTTACTGCAGTCAAATTCTTACATAATGATAATGCTATTCAATTTCGTTATCGGTTCTTTTCGAATCGATAGGTTTTTGCATATCAGATATATTGGCTGACGATATACAGTTGTATGTTCTGTATTCGACTAATGGTTATATCATAACTCACTATTTAACATCCTTTATTGTCTTCTCTATTTTCCCTTGTGGTATCTTCTAGTGTTAATATTATATGTTGATATACGTATTAGTTATTACATTGCAGCGGATTTATGAAATTAGACAAAACCCGTGCTACACCCTCGGGAATTAAAATTGAAATCGTGATATTGATTAAGCCATTGTCTAATAATGATGCGCCTCTAATACCGGAAAAAGTGGTTAAAGTGGTTAGGCGCGAGCTTTGTAGTACAAAAAATTATTTGGGTTATTTTTACTGTTTACTAATAAATTCGGGAACTTGAGCAAAAATCTGGTGACTAAAATAATGTCAAATATTTAATTAATTTGACATGACGGACAAATTTTGGGGTATGTCATAAATAAAAATACTAGGTGTGTTGATCAACATGTATTTTAGTGTGAATTAACACCTCTAAAACTTCCTGATGAAATTTGAAATTTTCATCTGACATATATATGTATCGTTCAAGGTCCTGTTAATCAACTAGAAAATATGTAGAAGAACGTATATATTGGCTAAAGGATGACATAAACGAACTATTTGCTATGGAGCATTGCAATTGTAACAAAAAATCCATAAATAGTTTATTTGAGTCCAGTTCATCCAAGGAATTTGAAGAAACTAATGTTCACGTAGTTGAATGTTATCAACATAAAAAGAGGAAAGGTGAGCGCAAGATCAGAAAATTTTCAATCTGACCCGTGCAGCCTGATCCAACTAGTCAGGTTTATTTTTATATTTGGATATTATATACCATAATAAAAAATGAAATTGTAAATTGCGCAATTGAAGAAGATAAACCTATTCAAACAGTACTTGATACAGGTGCCAACATAAACGTTGTTAAATAAGCAAAAATTTATTAATTAATTGGGTTTCACATATCATATTGAATGCAATAGCTTTGAAAACACCGGATGCATCCTACTCCACATTAAGGAATGTTAATTTGCATATTGGCTTTAATTATAGCGAGAAGCACAAAAGTATACCCGGTGAATTCATAGTTCTTATCCTGATTTAATCTTGGGAATGCCATAATTAAAAGAAACGACACAAACTTTGGTATGAGTAATTTATTGCTCACCAATGGATAATAATTTTGCGATCTCAACCAAAGTAGTGAAATATGAAATAACGAGTTATCTGACTCTTGTTCCGATGCGCTAAACTTACTCTCGGTCCAGGCTAACTTATCCACAAGCCTGAGGTCCAGAGTGGTGATCGGCTTGAAAGATTTTTCTGAGACACTACATATGCCCTGTGATACTTAAATTACATGAAATTTTCTTTTTAATTTAATTATTTTTTTATTATATGTATTTATTGTCGAAATCAAATTAGTTACGAAATATCAGTATTTGTAGCACAACTAAAATTATGTGGTTTCCCAGAAGCCATTTTCCCAAAAAAAACAATCTTTGTGTATTGTTTATAATTATATCTCTATACTAAACTACCTATTCCGGATTTGTACATCGGATCGTCCTAAATAGTTTTATGTTGCATGTTTTTTTAACGTTATAACACAAGTAGTGCATGTACACAGCAGAAATTGCTTTTCAGAGAAACATGAGAAACAGAATATTTAACACTTGTTTGTTTCCACTATTATAATTTATGATTTCAAAAAATTATTACTTGTATTTGCTCATTTTCTTTTCTTGGAACTGGGTAACTGTTCAAGCTGCTGACGATGCTTTATCACTTGCTCGGATTGGTTCAGCCGCATCTCTTCTACATGACCAAATTTATTTTTTTGGTGGTTCTCCCGTTAACGACACATTAGAACAAACTTTTGCTCTCTCTTTAAATCTTTCGATCCCATTTGATATTGCTTCTCCACCATGGAAGAAACTTGAAATAGAAAACCCGAGTCTTCCTGCGTTTATGTCATCTGACATTGTTAATACGGAAAATCCTGTAATTTATATCTTTGCAAACACAGATTTACCGAAAACTACAGTGACTGTTTATAAATTTAATGAAAATGCCTTGTCACTAGAAAATGTCATGTCACAGGGTAACCTTCCATTATCCCGTTATGAGGTTTCAGCTATTAGTGACGATGAAGGAAATTTTTATTTATTTGGTGGAGGCATAATAAACACTTCACCAAATGTTCGTTCGAACGAGATGAATATATATGGTTCATTAAGTAACATTTGGAGTGTAAATGTTGTTCCACCTGGAGGTGCTCTTCCGATATTAGGTTATTCTGCCACATTCTTGGATGGGTTAATTTTATATATTGGTGGGCGCAGTGGTACATTTATGGATGTTGCGCAAACTATCGATGCATATCCCTTTAATACGGTAAAATTTAATTCTTGAATTAACATGAAATCAAAGTTTATTCATTAATTCTTAATATAAATGTATTGTAGATTCATGTCTATGACACGAAAAGTGGAAGTTGGTCTATTAAAGTAAATAATTTTTCTTATATACCGTATGTTATCAAACGTTTATTCTAATTTCCCTCTTATCAGCAAGCGATTAACGGTGATCAAATAATGGCACGTATGAGTCATACAGCTGTATTGAGTAAGTTCATATACTACAAAAATTAATTCTTGTAAAAATAATTGTTTAAAAAAATTCCTTCTAGAATCTCTCATTCATAATTATTTTTATTTTATTATAAAGCAACAGACAAAAGAATTATTATGTATGGTGGCACGACTTGGGATAAAAAAACGGTTAAACCGGATCTTGCTGTCTTAAACGTTAATAGCGATAAATATGAATGGTCTGTACCAATGCCAAATAATCCTGAAAATGCGCCTCCTCCTCTAACTTCTCATTCTGCGATGTTATATGAAAATCATATGATTATTGCATTTGGTAAATAATAAACATCTTTAAATTAATCAACGTATAAATTTAATATTAATACTTAATCGATTTTCTTAATTAATAAACAAAGGTGTTACTACTCCAAGTCTAATTGCACCAAAGTCAAATATCTACTTACTTGATACACAAAGTTATACATGGCTAAACCATTATGACCCACCAAAATCCACGTCCAGTACAGATTCTATTCCTACATCCAATAATTCTACATACAGCGTTTCCACTTCCAGTAATAATTCACAAGAATCGAACATAAAACCATTATTAATAGCTGTCGTAGTTATAGTACCTGTTAGTATAGCAATTGGGATTATAGTTGCATATTTTATGTTTAAACGTCACAGAACTGAAAAGGAGAGACCAATTCCTACTCCAGGAAGTGTTTCTGAGGCTTCGCAAAGTTTACCAAAATCTGAGTAAAGTTTGATTACCGCGACAATTTTTATATGAATCTTTAAATACCAAACAGTGCTTTCATATACAATCAACTCTGGACCTGTATATACCGAAAATTTGATATACTGAACCATATACTCAGACCCGAATTTTTTATAATTAATTATGCAGTGGTTCTCACCAGACTGTCACCTATGTCACACTCCTCCATTTTTCATTTTTTTTATAAGTATTCTAGGGACAATTTTTTCATGCTAAAAATCCTATTTGTCACATATTATTCGTCATGCCAAATTTTTTTATAAGTTCCGGCCAAAAAATTAAAAATTAATATATTAATACCTAGTACTAACTCACCCATTTGTCAACTTCACGTGACTTTTTGATAGCATTATGTCACTTGGTCAGAATTAAGAAATTACCTGTGTGACAAATAGCATGTGACAAATATGATTTTACATGCTAGTTCCTGCCTTCCTGGAGTATATAGTAAAAATGGAAAATTGGCGGGCATGATATAGGGTGACAAATTAATAAGTCATAAAAAATTTTTGATTTTGGCAGCATTATATATGCTTGGCTGGCATAGGTAGGGATGGCAACGGTCAGTTACAGTCAGTTATCAGTTGGTCATAACCAGTTAAGGGCCTTTGACCGACCAACCATTTTGGCTGACCGTGTTTAACCGACCATTTGACTGACCGTTTAACCGACCGTTTAACTGTCCAAATTTTTCTTTTTAACAAATTTAATCAAGACAAAACGTTAAAAAGTGTTTTTGTTAGTGAAAAAAATGTTATTTGACTTTTTTATTGATTAAATTTGTTAAAAGAAGTGTCAAATGAATGAGGTTAGCTAAATGGTCGATTAACAGTCAGTTAAACGGTTGGTCAGTCAAACAGTCGGTCAAAATGGTGGTTGATCAGAAGCCTTTGACCATGGTCATAACCAGTCATGACCAGTTAATAACCGTGACCATTACCATCCCAAGATATAGGAAATCATACATGTGACAAATAATGAGTAACAAATAGAATTTTATATAGCAAAAATTGGTTAAACGCCTCATGCCATATTTCATAAAAAACAAAAAAAAATGAAATGAATTAAAAAATTCATTCCTGGAATACATAGTAAAATGGAAAACAGGGAGGGTGTGACACCAGTGACAAATTTTTTAAGATCATGTGGGATGGAAAAATTTTGTGGTAATACTGAAGAAGATTGGTAGTAAATAGCAAAATAAACAAACCTTTTTGTTTTATTTTTACCATAATGACAGACCATTTCATTTACAGATCTGCTAAATATTACAAAAAGAGCTACATAGCTACAAATAAAATAAAAACCCCTATAGAGATCACCTGCCTATCTAATTTACTAAAAATCAGAATACTTGGCTTAATGGTCAGTTTATCAATGAACCCATTCCCAAAGAAGAAAAAAGAAAACCATAAAATTCCTAATGAAAGAATAAAGAAGAAAAGCTCTATAATAAAAATTTATATTCATTACAAAATCATTATCTTTATTATATACAGTGTGTAACGAAAAAAGTTGCTGCGATAAAAAATAGCATTTTTTAATGACTATACAAGATAATTGAACAAAACTATATTTATTAGAGAGCTTGATAGATATACTATCAAATACAAACCCTTTAAAATAGTTGTTCTACAGATATTTTTTTTAAAATAAATTCATTTCACTTTTTTTATTATTTGCAGAATCTTTATGTATTTTTCTATAAAATAGTCTCAACCTTCAGTTAATAATACGGATATTAATCTTTGCTTTAAATGAATTTTATAGTAAAAAAATGCCATTCCTGCAATATTCTTACATAAAAATGGTCATTTGTTATATGATAAAAGTGTTTTTCCTTTTAATAAGCTACAGATCATTATCCCGCATATTATAGCAAAATTCTTAGTTGAACGGGTAATTATCTTAATTATGCTTAAAAATATTTATTTATTTGAACTTTTGAAATTACATCCAATAATATGAAGAGAAATACTTACTCCTGATATATTTTTTTTTTGTTAAATAAGCGTCATCGGACTAATATTGAGAAATAATGATAATCAATTTGAGATCAAACTATAATTTTGTGTAACTTATATTTATAAGGTATTGTTGAGAGAAAATGCAAATAGACGACCTTTTTTTGTATGTGAATGCTTTTAATAGAATAGTAATAAGCTAAATAAAATATGTGGGTGCAAAAATGAAAGCATTTTAATGTTTATTATACAAAAAAAATTATTTTCATGACGGCAACTTTTTTCATTACACACTGTAAATTACTATCTAAATAATCCAGTGGTGCATAAAAATGCGTCATGTGTCACAAGGTGGTTTTGTTTATATTAGAGTATTATTAGGTACTTGTATACATGATATATGTTGACAGTATGCATCAGAGTTGGAGTGATAATGCCATCATCTATAGCGGTAATTCGTTTTTACTTGCATTTATATTTGTGATAATGAAAGTAACAGTTTTTTGTTTGTTTCGTGATACCATTAAGGTTTTCCTACGGTTTGAAGTCATTATTGTATCTATGCCAGAGTGGATAAGTTATTATGTTATTAACTGAGGTCATAATTTTAGCGTTACTGTATGGCGTGCGTGGCCAGATTTAATAAATAAATGTTTGTAATAGTTTTACTAAGAGTTTGCGGCCCTTTTGGACCGGGTAATTTCAGATGTACTGTACTACATTGCATAGGCTAGGATTCTGACAGGTGTTTCATGCTTTATTCCACACTCTTTGTTCCTATATAGGCCGGCCTTTACATTATAGCTTTGTAATATCAATAAAGTTATTACATTTTTTTTTTTAAAAAGTCATGTCATGTATCAGAAGAAATTCGGTTCACGCAATATGGTTTTGAACAATTCTTACATTGTTGATGCAATAATCAGTAGTAATATAATTCATTGTAATTATAAAGATTTAAACCCTCCATAGGATAGCTAATACATCCAATAGTGCATTGTGTTCCAATACACTAAATGCTTCTGCTTTAAAAGGTGACAATCAATCCATTTTTTGCTTATTTGGATAAATTAGAAAGGCGTTTGGTAAATAACATATCAATGGCAGGCTTGATAAAGTTTATCCCAGGTATTTTTATCATACTCATATTATTCACATTTCACATATAAAAAACCCTTTGAATATTCAAACAAAAGAATACTATGTGTTTAAGATAAAAACAATACTTTTTCAATTTTTTTTATATGCGTTTGGTTTCATTATTAAGATTATTGTTAATATTTTATGAATAATTATCACAATACATATCCTATTTCATGCACACTCATATATTCACGTATAATATATGTAGTTTTATTTTATCATAATAAGCTATGTAAGCACGCCCATTTCTAATGGGCCAAACTTCGTCATCAGCCCAAACTTTAATATCATCATTCATCATCTTGCCATCATCTGACATCTATTAACCCGGAGTCTGAAAAATTCAATCCAGCACTAAGGAAGGGATCATTTAATAAGACTCATTCCATAGCTATGGTTTATATTAAATGCTATCTTCATTTGCTGGGAACTTTTGACAAAACTGTTGACTCAATCACCTGATTAGAAGGCATCTTGGTATCTGGAATGTGTAGTAACATAGGTGAGATTGTAGCTACATATGAATTAACAGGTCTTGATAACATATTACTGAAATTAAACATTCTACTAGTAATACTGAATCAGTTTTCTTTTTTATATGAAGTTAAGATGATTTATATTTTTTCATCAGCTTTTTTAAATGCTGATAACATCTTTTCCTTTATATCCAAAATTCTCTTCTTTATCTTTTTCACCTTTAATAGAGTAATGCCAAAATAAAAATATATTATATAATTCTTCGACTGTTGGTCTTTCATTTGAATTGGCATTCATAGTACATTTATAAGCTAATTTTTTATAAAATTCGGGAGTCTTTATTCCAAATTTTGAACTGAGTCCATTACATATGGCTAATGCCAAACTTAAATTATGTTTTTTATTGTAAAAATATGGGTTTTCAGATGATAACACACCCATAACTACACCTAAGCTATAAATATCAGATGATAACGTATATGGTTCTCCGTTTAATAAATGGCATTACTTCATATACTAGCTGGTCCAGACAATCCAAAGTCTGAAATTATAACTGCCGCTTTTATGTTGCAAGATATTTCCACTATGGAAATCTTTATGAGAATACCCTAATTTATGTAAACCCTTTAAGATAGATAATAAATTATACAATGAAAAAAATTTTATCTTTCCACATAATATCACTAAAATTACTTAAAAGAATATTTCTCTATTTCAGTCTTGTGTAAACTCCTCCTATCCATTGAAAATTTTCGCTAATTTTATTAATATGAGCAGAACCTCAAACATAATCATCATAAATTCTTTAGTTTCTAGGTCTTTAGTTATCCATATAATCTTAATCCACCTTATTTAGGTACATTCCAAAGTATTTTAAGTTATATTTACAATAAATAAATTTTAAATTAATATTAAACAATAATATATTATAATGACATACAGTATTTCGTTTAAATATTTATCTGATATATTTGTGGTTCGTCAACTTTTTCAGGGCAACTTTCATATTAAATTTTATTTTTTCCCAACATTTATCATCATTTTTTGACACTCTAATTTGCTATCAATCCAAGTTGCAGCAATTCCACCTTCGTCAATTTCTTTTATATCTGTAATCCATCAATTCAAGAAAATCATAACTGTAAGTGTCATATTTTAGCTCATATTCTGCTAATTTACGCATTGTATCTTTATAAATTTATCAATTTCAGGATTTCCATTATCCTTCCATTACTCTATGTGGGTCACATTCTTTACACCATGATTCTTCGGCAAAGGGTTCATTGCAATACAAACAATTTTTGTGATTGTGTTCTCTATCTGAGAACTAAATTTGGTTTCCATTTAGATATTTGGGATTTATTTTATGAAAAGAAAATTGCGACGTGTGTTTTTGAAGTAATGCAATAGTAGAAGTTACACGGACTATTATATAATTTTTTTCGGGTAATTTGCATGCGTAAACCTTATGTTATATATTCGGAGAAAACTTATTTATTTGGAATATACTAGCAACACGATTACACAAGCTAGTCGCACTATTATAACAGTAAAAATACATACAGTATAATAATAACTTAATTAAATAGGAAGCTAATAAATAAAATTTATCAATTAAATCCATTCAAAAGTTCTAAAATTAGTACCATACCAATCATTATCATATTTCATAACTATACCTTTAATTTTATATTCATGAATTAAATAACTTAAACTTTGATTTTCAAACATTCTAATGGTTTGTAATAAGAGGGGATGACGATCCTTATCCCAATTATCCAAAAAATATTTTAAAGAATCAAATTTAATTGATATTCTTGTAAGAAATTTAAATTTAAATAAATTATTTGATGATGATCTTAATAAGATTTTAAATAATTCATCCCAATTAATTATATCACTTGTAAGTATATATAATCCAATTAAATTTTGACAATTAATTAATAAATTTTCTAATTCTAAAATATTACAATTTCTAATTAATGATTTAAGATATTTAAGATTTGGACAATTTAAATAAATGATTTGTATAATTTTTTTATTATCATCATCGTCATGATTTATTTGATCAATCTTTATTTCATTTAGATTTCCGATTGTATTTCCAATTAATCTTGTTAATTCTTTAACTAAAACACTACTAGCATTTAAAATTTTTAATAAAGGTAAGGATAAATTCTCTAATAAATGATAAGTACCATTTTTTTTTTAAAAAAATAAAGGAAAAAGTTTGAAGCTCGTAAAGTGATAAAAAATGGCATATATATATATATATTGTATATTGATTTGTTTGTTGCACAAGAAACGCCAAGCAGTTGGCATTTGGCTGCGGCCTGCGGCCAAGCAGCACGTGCAACACAGCACGGTCAAGGCTTAACGCACTATGATACATACAAATAAGTAACGTCAAAGAAATTCTATTTATATTAGATAAATTGCACTTAATAAATAATGTTTTACTTCTCTTAACAAAAAGATATGTTAAAAAAAAGACACATTTATTTAGTCGACAGATCAATCGGCATCTTTACGCAACGAATAAATTGCAAATAGATGAACATATTCTAAATTCAAGTATCAACGGAATATAACTCGTAATGCAGTATAGTAAATCACTATATATTAAAAAATGTATTTTGACCCAATTATTACTATACGTTTACAATTCTCCAACTAGAAAATAATTCACTTCTCCATTATACTTTTTATTTTCCCTCTGAATCATCAACTTATCAATTCCTGTTTTTTTCTTTATCAACTTCAATAAATTTCACGGCAATTTCTTCATCGATTAATTTTGCATCAATATCACCCTTTAAGAAAGGTTCGTATTCATCGTCATCAATTAAGTTTATATCAACATTCCTTAAACAAATTTTTTATTGCGTGCGAGACCAGATAACAAATAATATTTTGATATATAATTAAATAAAAATATACGATCAATTTTTAATAAATTAGTAAAAATATACTGTATGTACGTATTACGGCAATAGTCGTATATATATTTAATAACCTCATAAATTGATTCGTGAAGTCTACTCTAAATAATTAGTAAGAATATTTTTTATGCACATCAATTGAAATCGATGAGATAGTTGAAACCATCATGATAATCGTTGAGATAACGTACAATGGTACCATCTTTACCACAGGAATGGCGTAGACCAATATAAACGAAATAACAAGAACTACCGAACTTGCTACTTGAAATAAGGAAGGGGTATTCATACTATCTATCCTTGGTTATTAGAAGGAAAATCCTTCATTTACATGCACCGCTCGGCGTAACCTGTCAGTTGTCACACATTCCAGACGTGCCAGATAAGCATTCATGCGATTTTCATGACATAATGCAATGCGTGCATAATCGTACGATGTTTCACAAACATATTATATCATTTGCTAATCCTTCAATGGCAAAAAATATTTTTCGCAAAAAAATGTCCAAGCTAAATAGAGATATTCTTTATTTGATATTTGAGGAATTACAAGACGATAAAAAGACTCTTTATTCATCCCTTTCGATCAAAAAAACATGTTGTGAAATAATCGTTTCATTTTTATGGAGAAATCCTTGGAAATACTTAGCTGAAGAAAACATAAAAATATTATTTAACGTAATTATTTCACACTTATCAGACGAATCAAAAAATAAATTAAAAGCTCATTGCATTGATTTTTCGACAATTTCGCATCAGAAACTTTTATTTAATTATATCAGTTTTTGTAAACATTTAGATTTAAATGCGATTGATAAGACAGGTAGAACTTTCAAGCATCAAAGTTCGAACTCAACTTGTGGAACTTTACAAACTCTATAGGTCTCGACGATTTTATTATCCAATGCATCTTATTCCTGGTGCCAGATACTGTTTTTCTGAAATTGTGTTCCTTAGTTGTTATACTAGAATAATAAATGATGACGTATTAACTGGACTAGTAGAAATATGTCAATCAATTGAAAAATTTGAGCTTATTAGTGAAGAGAAAACAACAACTATGGTATTATTAAGTTAATAGATTCCTTTAAAAAATTAACTGATGTTCGTCTAATAGTCGATTTGACAAAGAAGAATGAAATTGATAAAAAATTTCTTGTAATTCTTAGAAATTCATTGATGAAACATGTGCATACCATACGACACTTTGAGTTAAGATCACTACCCCCATCTTCAGCTTTGGTAAAAATATATTGGTTAGAATTAATTTTTTTTGATTTCTTAGAAGATATGTCACTACCTTCGTTACAAATTTTGAAATTTGATATTTCTCGTGTAAAAGCTTTTAGAAATTTAATTGTTAATGCAAATGGAAGCCTTACCGAAATAAGCATTAACAACGTTAATCTTAGAGAGGAAGACAATAAAATTATTATTGAGACTATTTATCAAAGTTGTCCAAATCTCAAGTATCTCAAACTATCGCTTATAAAAAGAATGTTTAGATTTAGAACAATTATCAGTATTTAAATGGTTTATACTTTTTTATTTCAAGTGAACTTGATTGGTATAAACTAGGGTATTTAATTGACGAAAAAAGTCTCAATCGATGATTTGATCGATCACACAAACACATGATCGATCAAAAATCGATTTACCATAATTGATCACATGCAATCGATTTCTTGATTGATTTTATAGCTCAATCAAACAAAAAACGGACAATCGACTTAAAATTGATCGATTATTGATTGATTCTATAAAATTTTTAAATTTATTAAATTTTATTTCTAAATTTTAAAAAAAATTAACTTTAATCTTATCAAATTTATACAAAAGAATCATTTAAACCTGAGCCATTATTTTTAGATTATAAACAGTAATGAACACATACAAAGCAAGAACTCAATTCAGATACAAAGTGTCAGGCCCCCACCTTGATACCACTTTTTACGATCTTTAACCTATCATTACAAAAATAGGAGTGAATTGACATGATAATGTCTGAATATTTATTTACGTTTTTTTGTTCTTGTCTGACATTTTATTTATATAATTCTTTTCTAAATTAATAATTATAGATAAAATGTACAAAAGGTGCCTTTTAATTTCTTTAACTTTATAATGTTTAACACAAACATCGTATGTTTAATTTGAAAATTCACATAAAAATAACTTCTTTTATATTTATTCATTATATTACATATACAGCTCTGTTAGGACTATCATTTTATGCTGTACAAATATTTCATGCGATACATCATGTCTAATATATTATGAACTAATTAATTTAATATTAGAATCTGAAAATTTTAATCATTAAGTCATTTTGGTTCGGATAATAATATTGTTATTGTATGGGCATTATACTATTAATTAAATATACAAATATTGCATCATATTACTATGATCGATTAGCATGGGTAAATTGATCAATCAATTTAGGCGAATTTGATCGACGAGGCTGAAAACTTATATCGATTAATTGATTGACTCAATCAATTATCGATCTTACTCGACTCGATTAAGAACCCTAGTATAAACTACTCGAAATGTTAACTATATCATCAACTAGCTTATTCAAGTTTAAATTTGGCATGACGGCTTCTTGTGAACTAAATTTACTAGGGTCCTTTAAATTATTTTTATGAGCTGGGAGAGGAAGACAACCAATGTTATTACAACTTGATTCATAAGAATATACAGATTTAATTGAAGAATATAAATCGGAAGGAATTGTTAAAAAATTTGATTATTTGCATAGAAATTTTGAAGATTTTGAATGGTAAAGATATTGCCGAGTTCATATTGTATGTTATAATTTTTTAAAGATGTTTAGTTTAATAGTTTATGTAGTATAAATTTTCATTTTTTTTTATTTATTTATTTTATTTATTTAAAATAAACGTATTATTTTTTTTTTATAAAAAGATTACTAAATAACTGAAATAAAATTCCTTGCCTTGTATTCCATGTTATTACCTACTGTTTAGATGAAAATATTCGAATAGGCCAAAGTATAGTCATATGTACTTTAACTTTTACGCATTACGAGTTTACGACATGAATTATATCAAAATATGGTGTGACAAATAACATGTGAAGAACATATTGTCACTAATAACGAATGAGTGACACCTGTGATACAAACATCGTATGATTTTTGGATAATCATAATCATGTGTAACAAACGTATAAATAGAACATCAGCTCACTTTTACATTAAAGTTTCACATCATCAAAGAAAAAAAAAAATTTTTTCCAAAAATGTCACCAAAGTTAAATATAGATATTCTTTATTTGATATTCGATGAATTACGAAACGATAAAAAGTCCCTTTGTTCATGCCTTTTAGTCAATAAAATATTTTGTGAAATAGTTATCCAAATATTATGGAAAAACCCTTGGAAATACCTGGAATATGGAAGGGAAAGCTTACTATTAAATATAATTATCTCACATTTATCAAAAGAATCAAGAAATAATTTAAAATGTCATGGCATTTATCCTTTAATAAACTTGAATGAAAAACTTTCATTTAATTATATTAGTTTTTGTAAATACCTAAATTTAGATATAATTAAAAGGATGATCTATATGTTCGAATATCATGAATGTCATGAAATTTCAATTATCCAAAATGAAATAATCAAACTTTTCATCAATGAAAATACAAAATTTACGCATCTTTATGTGCCCCAAGGATTCGATTATCAAATAAGTCTTATTCCTGAGGTAAAGCAATGCTTCTCTAAAATTATATTCCTTAGCTGCAATGCTGATATGAATAATAACGTTTTAACTGGATTAGCAGAAATATGTGAATCAATTAGAGAATTCGAAATTTATGTCAAAGAGAAAGACAACAATTATGAGGTTATTAAATTAATTGATACCCCTAAAAAGTTAACCAATGTACATATTCATAACGATTATTATTATTTTTCACACCCCAATAGTTTACAATTTAATAAAATTCTTGAAAATTCCTTAAGGAAACATTCACAATCCATGCGGCATTTTAAGATAAGTGCACCACCTGTTACAAAAATTCTTTCATCATTTGAAAATTTAAAAGAATTGGAATTGGATAGTAATTATCATTATTCATGGGATTGTTTGGAAAATTTATCATTACCTTTCTTACAAATTTTAAAAACTAGAGCTATTCCAGTGGAAAAATTAGCAAATTTAATTGAAAATACAAACGGGCATCTTACTAAAATAAATATTGATTATGTATTTTATGAAGAGATTGATAATAGGAGGATAATTCAGGCTATTTATCAAAAATGTCCAAAACTAGAATATCTTAAAATAATCCTTATGAGAAATAATATTAAAGAATTTGAAAAAGTACTGATTAATTGTAAATATTTAGACGAATTATTCATTTCAGTTGATAATTTGTTTGATCCGAGAGAGCTATTTGAAATTTTAGCTAAGTCATCACCTGCTAGTTTATTTAAATTTAAATTTAGTAATTTATTTATACCAGATAAATTAGAATCCTTAAAACAATTTCTTGATAATTGGAAAGGTAGACATCCTATGTTTCTACAATTTAATTATAGAGACATAAAAGAATTTTCTGCTTTGATGAGATTAATAAAAAAATATAAAGCATTGGGAATTATTAAAAGATATAACATGCATTTTGAATAGGTTTAATCAACATATTAAAATAGTTATGTATTCAAAATGAAATTACAGAGTTTTGGCATCACTCCAGTGCATCTTTTTATTATTATTATTAGTTAAGGGTGGAGGGTTAAGTGACTATTTTGAATTTATAAATAAGCAAATAAAATTCAAATACATTAATTATATAACAAAACAAATTTTAAGTGTGTTAATATTTTGTTAACTAAAATGAATTTATCTATTTATAATTAAAAATTTTACTATTACGGACATTAAATATTACAGATCTTTTTATTAAAGAAAAAATTCATTCAGATTTTCTTTTCGGTTTGAATCTGCTAGCAAATATTTTATTAATTTTATGGGAATAAAAACGGGGAAAATTAGGCTAATAATTATACAAAGGTTAATTTTAATAATTATTTGCCACACATACCATTTGTGAATTGAGATGATTAAAGTTAAGCAACAAGGTAAAAAGGTTTAACAATTCATGAAAATAAGAACCTCATATCGGTACATGTATTTGTCATAAGAATTATCAACAGCTTACATGTAGATTGATATATAAAGTATGCTTAGCTTTCACAAATCCTGTTTACCATTATCTTTTCGTCACTGCTTTCTCTGGTAAATGATATTTTGGCTCATATTTTCTAACATACTACAGCATAGCGGACGACAACAAGTGCTTCCAACATTTGCAGCTCAATTATGATCGATCACATGTAGTCGACAATGGAATTCATCAATCACAACAATTTTGGTCAATCAAAAGGTAATTTTGATTGATCAATTGATTTTTGTAAAATCAAACATTGATGAAAATTTTTATATAAATACAAAGATATCATAAAAGAATCATTTTACCAAAAAATTTTCGTTTAAAAATACTGTATAGTACATCAGTGTTCGGTAAATGATTTGAAATGACAAATGACTCAAATGACAAGTCATTTGTCATTTGTCATTTGTCATTTGGAACTCAAATGATCAGTCATTTAAGTCATTTGAAAAATATTGAATATTTCAAGAATTATTATTAATTATTTTGTTTATTTTAAAATAAAGAAACAAAATATTAAAACAAAATTTATTTAGTATATGTAATAAAAAAAGTTTTAATAGTAGTGAAAGAGTATCAAATCACGTGATTTATTATTATTTTTATTGGTAGAAATAATTTTTTTTACACCTATTTAATCATAAACTCCATTTTTTTTTTATAAATAATATTACATTTATTTAATGAAAATTGTCTCACTATCAATAATCTCACCAATAGTGATTTACCGACAAGATTATTATTCACCGATCATCATTTCATCAATAGAGTTATTTCATCAATGGGTTTATTTCATCAACAAAAGCAATAAAAGCTAATAAATTTTGCAAGAATTGTAACTCATATACTGCATATAGAACCTATTTTTCGCATTTGAAATTTTATTTATGCATACAATATTAATAATTTTTGCTGTGTCATTAGTTAGGTGACTATGATTTTGCGATTATACATCACGTGATGATGTAATTAAATTGTCTAATAGTCTTTCTGTATTTTAGTGACAAATGACCAAATGACAAATGATGCAAATGACAGTCAAATGACACCTAATCATTTGGCATTTGGTCATTTGCGAAATGACAAAATGACAAATGCCAAATGATAGGGTATCATTTGGCCAAATGATTCCTAATCCGAAAAATGGTCAAATGACCAGGTCATTACCGAACACTGCAGTACATAATTACTATTCTTTTGACAAATAGTTTATTAGTTATTAAACCTAATAATATATTTCGATATAAAACACATATGTTTAATATTTCATTTACTATAATTAAATTTTTTCTCTTATTATTTTAATTTATAAAATAATTCGAGTAATCGAACTTTGATGTTATATTAATATCGTTAGAATTTAAGTAAAAAAGCATATTAAATTGTTTATTAAATAATTATTTTTTTTTATTTAAGGACGTAATTATTATGCTAACGATTATTTTATCCTGTAGATACAGTTCAGTTCTGAGTCTGGATTAAATTTCATTTTTTGGTAATACTGAAACATTTTAATTTTTTATTATGATTATTTTGATTATTAAATGTTTTTTTTATTGTACTTATAGAATATTGCTATACATTTAATAATATATAGTATATATAATAAATTTTTGAAAATTAAAAAGCTTTCTAATAGGGATGCCAACGGTCGGTTCGGTTCGGTTTCGGTTTTAAAACCGCGGTTTTCAGCCAAAACTGAACTGACCGCAAAACCGACCGATGAAACTGAACCGCAAAACCGATTGCAAAACCGAATAAATTATTATTAGAAAGTGCAAATTATGACTTTATTTAATAATAACATTTAAATTTACATAATTTTTTCTTACAAAAATAGTGCCGATTTTGTGATTTTTTGGCGATACAAAAATCACGTGATCATCGCACCAAATTAAAATTCTCCCTATAATTTCAAAAAGGAAAATACTATAAATTTAAACATTAAAATTCATGTATTTTAGTTGTTCACAATTGAAACAAAGATATTTTTTCGGGATATGTTGTAAAATATTTACAATTAACCGATCAGTTTTTTCATCGGTTTTTTTATATATAAAACCGACGGTTAACCGGTCGGTCTTGGACTAAAGCCGAACCGAAACCGAACCGGCAAAAACCGGTTATGACCGGTTATAACCGAACTTTTGGCATCCCTACTTTCTAATGGCAAATTAATCATTATGATATTTGGCAATTAATTCAATTCATGGCTTCATAATTTGTACAAGGAGACTACAAGGAGGTATTCAATCAATATATTCAGGGATTTTATATAAAATTCGGAATACTTCTTTTTTAATAAATTTTGTATTTTTTTTTTTTTTTTTTTTTTTGAAATTATCAAATCTACAGTATCACGAAAAACAAAATATTTATTTATATCGAATATACCTAGTTCAACAATGGTAATAAGCGAACTTTTGAAATTCAAAAGTACCTTCAAAAAAAAAGGCAGAATACTGAAAATTTTCAGGAGGTCTTAGTATGGGTTGATGTATCTAACAAGGTGAGTTGGACTTTAAGTTAGCAACTGATGGAAAGCTTGTTGTTTCTATGCTAAAACTATTGATGATATAAAAGAAACTTGCGATTTTTCTAGTGTTTATAACTTACAAACAAGTACTATGAATTATCATTTGAATACAGCACGTAAATTTAATGATACGTATACTATAAAAATTATGCATTTAAGAAAATAATAACATTAATTAGTATCTGTATATCTATTTAGGAGTAATTTAAAATTGATAATAAATTAAAAAGGCGGTGCCTTACAAAGAACATAAACAAAAAGAACTAAGAATGATTGGATAGTAACAGACGGAATACCTTTCAATAAAGCAAATGGAAAAAAAAATCAATTTGCAATTTCAATCAAAGTGTTACTAGTATAACAAGAGTTCATGTTCAGAGGGGAGTTGGGAATTACAAATGCCAATGTATTTACTGAATTATGATTCAGTGTATTGATTTAACTGGTTGACAGATTAATCCAATATACTAGGGTAATTGCCATAAAAAACAACATATGTAAGGTTCTATTTTTGAACTTATATTCTCACAAGTACATTGAAAACCATTAAGGATACAACTAACACGCATGTATAAGCGAAATGGTACGGTAAAAACTATGTTTTTGTTGTTCGAATTTAATGAAACGGTTTCCCACCAATCTCGTGTAAAAATACCATAATGTAATGTTGGGAAAATAAGCCAATTCCTAAAAGTTTCGAATTAAAATGACGTTTTATAGACATTTGGCTAGCGAAATTCGCAAACAACTTCACATTCAGAAATACGGTTTTTAATTAATGAATTTCCGTCGAATTTTATTATCGTTTTCATCACCTGACTCGCGGATCGCCAATTAAAAACGTTAAAACGTTTTTTCAATTATCAAAATGCCGATACGGCGTTCTTTTTTTGACTAAAGTATTTAAAAAAATGAGTTTTTTAATTAAATCGTAAAAAAATCATTTTTTTTTTTAATTAAAACAATTAAAGAAGTCGTAAATAAAAGGGTTTTATATTTTTTAAAAAGCGATTAATAAAAAAAAACGATTAGAAGAATCATTTTTTTTTAATTAAAACGATTATTTTTTTTTAAAAAAAAACAAAACCGGTTTTTTTTTTAATATAACTATTAAAAAAAACATTTTTTTTTTAACGATAAAAAAACGTTTTTATCGTTTTTTTTTAATTAAACGATAAAAAAAATTGGTTTTGTCGTTTTTTTTTAATTAAACGATAAAAAAAGTCATTTTTATCGTTTTTTTTTTTATTGAACGATAAAAAAAGGTCATTTTTATCGGTTTTTTTCTTAATTAAACGATAAAAAAAAGTCATTTTTATCGGTTTTTTTCTTAATTAAACGATAAAAAAAAGTCATTTTTATCGGTTTTTTTCTTAATTAAACGATAAAAAAAAGTCATTTTTATCGGTTTTTTTCTTAATTAAACGATAAAAAAAAGTCATTTTTATCGGTTTTTTTCTTAATTAAACGATAAAAAAAATCGGGTTTATCGTTTTTTTTTTTTAATTAAACACGGGTTTATCGTTTTCTTTTAATAAAACGATCAAAGAAAACGTTTTTATCATTTTCTTTTAATAAAACGATAAAAAAATAATCGTTTTCTTATCGTTTTAACTAAAAAAATTCAAAAAGAAAACAATTTTTTTAAATTGTTATATTAAAAAAAGACGATTTTTTTTATCGTTTTATTAAAAGAATAGTTAAACCGATAAAAAAAATCAGTTTCTTTTTTAAATTTTAGTTAAAACGATTAGAAAAAAAATCGTTTTGCATCAGTAAATTTTTTAGGGTGCGGATCCTTAGGGATTCCATAAATTGCTATAGAATCCTTAGGGATCCGGTATTTTATGGATTCCTTAAAAATCCCTTAACAAATCTTAAGGATCTTTAAGGATTCTGTAACTTATAGGATCCTTAAAGATTCCTACAAAAAAAAACTTTAAGGATTCTTCTATAAAAATCAATTTTATTTTTCACATAAGATGATCTACAAATATGTGTTACAAAACTATTTATGACTTGTCGAGTTAAAAAAAAAAATTGATCTTTTTTTTATGTCTTTTCCCTTTGCCCTTCACGCGTAATTTCTATATACTTTTCTCTTCCTCTTTTTCACATTTTTTTAAAAAAAATTTTTTAACAGTAAAAATAAACACAAAAAAATAACGTTTTTTAAGTTGGTTCTTAAGCTCTTTGAACATGCCATTTTGGTAGGTACTTTTTTTCATTTTTTTTATTTACTTTAATGAACATTACTAATTTATTTTTTAGGATTTTTTTTTGATTCTCTAAATATGGAAACGCGGTGAGTAAAAAGTTAAAAATCTATTATTTTAGCAAATATTACTAATTGTTCGTCTTCTTTTTTTAGGTATTTGTTTGAGTCTTCTAAGGCGGAATTGAGTAAGTAAAAAACTTTTTAATGTTTTTTTTTATTATTTTAACAATTATTAACTGGTTTTATCTTTTATTTTTCTTAGCAGATTTTTTCAACATGAATATTTGGCTAGGTAAATAAAAAGGTTTTTATAATTTTTTTTTTATTTTAACACACATTACTAAATGTTCATTTTATTTCTTTTTTAGGCTTTTCTTAGAATTTCTCTAAACGTCGGTAGAATTTGACAGGTACTAAAAAAAAATTTTTTTTCTTTTTTCTTAACGAACATTTCTAATTGTTCATTATTTTTCTTTTTTTAGGTATTTTTTTGAGACTTTGGACATGGGAATTTGGTAATTAAAAAAATATTGTATACATAATTTTTAATTTTAACGAACATCATTAACTTTTTTGTTTTCTTTTTTTTAGCAGCTTTTTTAGACGTGGTATTGCGGAATACTGGTGAATAAAGAAAATATTTTTATATATTTTTTGTATCGACGAACATTACTAACAAACTTTTCATTTTCTATTTTTTATTTTATTAGGATAATATTATTGGAACATCACTGAAGGGCAACACCTATCAGTTTATTTATTTATTTATTGTGGGATCGAGTGAATGTCATTTACATTTAAAAGAAAAAAAGAAATATAAAAAAAATCTAAATTAAAATTAAAAAATAATATTATAACCTAATTGTAAAACAACCGGGCCTCAATCCCGATAACGGAATGAGAGAAGAAGTAGAGTCTTATAAAAGAAACTACTTAACGCACTTCGATTAAAGGGATATTAGGAAGAACAATAAGATAATCCAAAATATAACAAAGAATCTAAACTAAAAGAAAGATATGCTTCGCGATTCACCATGTGGTTGTACCACAGAACACTGTGTAGAAAGTTTGAGCTGGTCGCTATACGGAGCGACCAATAGAGTCCCCGAATTTTTCTTTCACGCCAAGGCATGCCAAATGTAAATTCTGTCATATTTGGAATAGTTTATAATTGTTGCTTAAGTTGTGACTTGAGCCGAATTAGAGGTTTGACGTAGAATGGTGTGCACTTGCCCGAACGCGCGAGCCTGAGGACGTAGCAGGTTGTGCATTGTGGGAGGATTGTAAACTGGATAATTGTGATATACGCTCGGAACGAGCATTAGCGTTAAAGTTATTGTTAGTAATACGAACTAGGAATGAATTTTCGGTGTTTAACTGAGCAAAGGAGTTGCTGAAGACGTACTGTATGACGCGCCTTCGTCTCTATTTCGAACATTTACTTGCGAATTTTTAGAAGTTTTGGAATGCACAGGAGAGTGTTGATCACGGATTTTCAGTTGTGTAAAACGTTTCCAAGACGTCGAACTGTAAGTTTTTGTATTTCTCTGAGCTTGTCACGAGTGTTTTTATCGAATTGATTGAACTTGCGAATGGTAACGTCATAACTAACGCCCAAACGCGTACTGTGAATTTTTTATCAATTTTTTTCGTTGCAATTTCGTCCATTTGCTTTTTGTAAAAGGGTTATTCTTGACAATAAAAGTTGAACGTTGTGGTGTGTGTATGTATTTCATGTGCTGTGAACAGCGTCATGCAACACCTATCAGTTACGCTGCTACGATAAGTAACTGCGATTTTGGCATAGATCATATGACTTATCGATCTGATTTACTGATCGATATAAAAGCTTTGAAAAAAAATATTTACTTTTTTATTAATTCAAAAAAATTTTTTTCTTTAGGGACGGCCTGGACTCAGATTTCAGCATAGAATTTTGGAATGGTAAGTTGAAGTGGGGTGTTTTTTTATTATGAGAACGTTCCTAACGTTCCTTTTTATATTTTTTTTTTTCTTAGAGACGGCTCCTAAACTTAAAGAACTAAGGTTTGTAATTATTACGAACTTAGTTTTTTTGTTTTATTTTTTTTTACTAATCATTTTTATTTATTTATTTTTTTATAGGCTTCAGTGGATTTTTGAGAATAGAAAAAACTAAGATTCGTAAGTATTACGAACTTAATTTTTTTTTTTGTTTTTTTTTTTAATAAAGTAGAATGGTTTAATGGTCATTATTCTTATTTTATCTTTTTTTTATAGGTTTCGAATGGATTTTGATTGAAAAGAACCAAGATTCGTAGGTATTATGAATTAGCTCTTTTTATTTATTTTTTTTTTTATTAGTAATTAACAGTTTCGTTATTCGATCTTATTTTATTTTTTTTTATAGATTTCAGGTGGATTTCGATGGATAAAGTGTTAAGAATCGTAAGTATGAATCAATTCTTAGTCTTTTTTTTTTGCATTTTTTTAATAAAGTGGAACGTTTTTATTTATTACTTCTTTCTATAGGTTTTGGGCGTCTTCTGACGAAAAAAAGAATTAACTAAGATTCGTAAGTACTAGTATGATTGATTCTTAGTTAATTCTTGTTTTATTTTTAAGGATGAAAAAAGAAGATTCGTAAGTGCGAATATGAATATTAGTCCATTTCTTTGTTTTTTTTATAAATTTATTAACCGTTCTTATTTTTTTTTTAGAAGTTTTGGCGGGTGGGTAATATCAAAAGAGGAATCTCGTAACTGAACGAAACAGACTTATTCACTTGGTACGTATTTAAAGGAATGTGGTTGCATGTATGTGTGGGTGGTTTCTTTTGTTAGAATGTTTACTAACATTTTTAAATTTTTATAGAAATGAACAATAAATTAACAAAATAAAGACGCATGAACTTATGGTTGTATTTATCCTAATCAAAAATTTTAAGTCAAAGAAATAATTTTTCGTGCTAATTGTAAAATTATTATGTAATAATATAAATTATATACAAATAAATATACAAATAAATAAATAATAATAAATAAATATTAAAAAAAATCCTTAAGGTTTCCTTAATGGTAAACTTCGGATTCCTAAGGTTTCCTAAAATTATTTGCATCACGGAATCTGCGTGGGTGGGGGAGATTCCTTAGGGATCTTCATTAGTTATGAAATTTTTAAGGATCCGCGCCCTAAAAAAATTACTGATGTTAAAACAATTAAAAAAAATTATTTTTTTCTTTAGTTAAAACGATTAAAAGTTTTTTTTTTTTAGTTAAAGCGATTAAGTTAAAACGATTTTTTAATCGTTTTTTTAGCTTTTGACATATCTTTTTAAAAAAAATAAAACCGTTTTTTTAATTAAACGAGCAAAAAAAATCGTCAAAAAAAAAAATATCTTTTTAGTTATTAAAAACAATAAATGTTTTTATCATAAAAAAAAAAATGAAAAGATGCCAAAATGGCATTTTTCATAAAACAATAATAACATAGAAACGTTTTCGCAACGTTTTTATATGATAGCTTGATCTGGCTCATGAGCCGGCTTGAGTTTTTCAAGCCAAGCTCATTACCGGCTTGAGCCTATCAAGCCAAGCCTAATGGCTTAGCTTGGCGGAGCTTTATACAGTATGTTTAATTATATAATATAGAGAATTAAATTCCCTGAATAATCGCATATTCTAGTTTATAAATAAAACATGAAATACTATCTAACAATTTTTAAAAAAAACTATATGGTTTCATGTTCGATGTATTAAAGTTAAAAAATCTCTCGCTGATCAACAAAATTTCAAAAATTTGCTATTTGATGGCTCAAATTAATGCACAATAAAAGTGTCACAGGAGAGCCTAAATTGCAATTTTACTCTAATGATTTATGGGTTCAAATTCATGTTCATGTTCATCTTAATATTAATATTAATTTTAATTTTAATTTTAATTTTAATTAATATGAATATTAATAAATAATTCTCCAGGAAAAAATTTGATGAAAATCTTGCCCATAATTTGATAATGACAAGGTAACCTCGGACGATCATTTTTTGCAATAATCTAGGATCAAAAATTACGATCAGCAAAATTAAATTCCAAATTTATACAGATCAACAATTTGATTTCTAAATTAATTGATTTTTTTTTACATAAACTTTATAATGGTTTCAATAAATATACATGTACATTCAGTTAAAACACTGCATTAATATGGCACTATTCAATTTAGATAGGATAATCATTGTAAAAACTCTAAGTAGTACTACTAGGTAGGGAGAATCATCTCATATTATAAGTTTATAACTTATAGAATAATTAATGCTGACTCCGATTTTACTAGTACTAGTAGAGGTTGAACCTGATCACGGTGGTAGCGAACTAGAGATGAGAAATTTCGTCTCTGCACTCTTTTAAATAAAATAGAATAAAATAAATACGACCTCCTTTAATATTTGAAGATACCATTAATTGAATCACACGGTTTAATATTCTCTTACCGGCATTTATTAGTAAGAGTGTAAGGCGAACAAATTAAACTTTAGATTCTCGTAACCCACACACATCTTTTTATTTTTGCTTTTTAAAAAAAAAAACTAATTTGATTTTACAATTTTTTTCGAATTTTTTTTTTTTTTTATTTTTTTCCCCAATATCTATTTTTTTTTTTTTTTTGGATTTTTTAATATCTAAATTTTTTTATTTATTATTTATTTATTTATTTATTTTTTAAATCGATTTTTATCTTTATTTTCTCTAAACATCTTTATATTACTAAATCAATGGAATATTTTAATTTGTTTTGTACATTATAATCGGCAGTTCTATTGAGGTTGAAGTCAGATTAGAATCAGGCAAAAATAGCTACCTATGTGTGTAGTGGCAAATTTTATTGATTACATGGGATTCCAAAAATCTGGTATACAAAAAAATCAAGTTTTAAAACGAGACGCGTTATACTTTCGTTCAAAAAAAAAAAAAAATATATAAAAATATTTATAATCAAGAAATTTTTCCATAAAAAATATAAATATGGTTGTTTAATACTTTTGTCAAAAGTTCTCTTATAGAATCCATTACCAAATTATATTTTATACGCCACTTTTCTTCAAACTTTCTATTAATTATCAAGATGCTTAACGTTCGTTAAGATATTATTTTTATTTAGAAGCTAGTATTATGAGAGAGGTATCCTTTATTTTTTCTTGAATAAAAAATAAGAAATTTCTTTCTGATTTTTTTAATAAGCACTTCTAGTATTTGATATTGTATAACTAAAATAAAGCAGAAAATGAACATTAATTTTATAGAACCTGTAAAAAGTAGTGTATCATTTCCATCTACTTTCGATGATATATAATATGGTCCTAGAAAAGAAACTTCTTAGTACGACAGTTTGAAGTTATTAGCGAAAAAGCACCAGTGTGAGTCAAACATTATGTGATCAAAAAAAGAAAAAAATGGAAGAAATATGAAATTTTGATAGACTTTATGCTATTGATACTATAAGTAATAATTTTTTCTAATCGTCTTCATGTAGGAAAAAATCTACTAATTTTGATTTTCTCTTTTAACCACGGACTGGATATGGGTGATGATGTGGGATTTCATCAAAATGTTAAAAAGATAGGATAAAAGTTGATGATTTTTTGATCATAAAAGAGCTAGAAAAAATACATTATGAGAATTTACAGCCAAAATCGACGACATAAGGATCTGTATATTTATTTTTATATACTGTATATAAAAATCAAATCAAAAATCGAAAAAAAAATAATTTAAATAAACTTACCCATAAAAATTAAAATTCCCAACCCGAGTTCAGTATGTAGTTTTGATGAAAAGGAATATCAATTAGAATGAAATAACTCATTTATGACTTATAAAAGTGAACCAATTAGACAAATAAGAAGTATTACTGTGACGAAAAATTCTCAAGCGTCGAAAAAATTTACTTCGTTTATACTTTTAAAGTATCACAATATTATGTTTTGTTCTGATATCAAAAATTTGGAGACGAAAATAATTCATTTATATACTAAACTATTTGTGTAGCCTGAAATTTAAAAATTATAGTTTCGAGGGTCATCACAATAAATGTGATTTCCAAAGTTTTACTCAAGCGCTTAGAAAAGAATTTTTAAGAAGTTTATCAAATGTGAAATCATACAAATCTCGATGGTTTACCTTTCCATAATACCTAAGTCTTAGAAGGGTAGAGACGAAGTATAAACACCATATAAACCACAAATGGTAAAAAATTTAATTTATCGCAATATAATAAGGATAACTAGACTTTCTATTTTAAGTACATTTTCATTAACGATTGAGGTTTCTAAAAAAGACGAAAGAATTTTAGTGGCAGGAGGATAATTTTTTTGACTTTCAATCATCCAACATTATTTTTGGATTTTTAATAGTAAGATCCACTTCTCTAATAGATTGACATTCGTATTTATCGCGGTACTGTTATAATTAAAGAGCTCTAATACTGAAAAATGATGTTGGGTTCCAAGAATAAGACAATTATGCGCTTAGGGTGTTTAAGTGTAAATTTAGTATTTCTGTTAATAAAAAGAATGAACATTTCTTTAATTACAAACATAGTTATCCCTATAAAAAATAAATGTCCGGAAAATGTTATCAAAAATGTCCGGAAAATGTCTGGAATAAATCTGATGTGTCCGGAAAATGTCCACTTTTTTGGTACATGTCTGACACACTTCTGATACTTAAAATTTTGACATGTCCTAACTTTGTCCAGAATTCATCCAGTATTTGTTCGGTATAAAATTTTGGACAAATTCCAGACAGTTAAACCTGGACAAATTCTGGACATAGCAAAAAAACCAGATAGACAAATTCCGGACATGAAAAAGTTCAGGACAATTTCTGGATACTATTTCCAAAAAAGGATAAATTAATTTTGTAAAAAAATGCAAAAAGCACAAAACTGACATTCAAAATCTTTTCTGTCGTACTAATTAAAATTGCAGAGCAGGCAAAAATACTATATATCTATGATATAAAAATTCTGGGTCAAGGAATGATCATCTATCCATTGATCATCTTTTGTGGCAAAATTTTACAAAAATACATTTCTGGACAATTTCAGGACAAATTCCTAATATCCCGGAAATGCAGTGTTTTCGGAACATTTTCCGGACACACAGTGTCCAGAATTTCCGGACAATTATTTAGACAATTTTTCTGGACATTTTCTGGACATTATCCGGACACATATTTTTTATAGGGTATGTAATCAAATTGAGGCTTCTGGTATAAGGTAAATTACGTTTAATAATGACTTCTCATTTTTCAGCTTTAATTATCGAATTACTGTGATCAGGTGATTTGTTGACCAATTAAATTAAAATACCGAAAACGTCGAAAACAAGCGAAAACAAGCGAAAACAATAAAAATACTACATATTTACGCCACTAAAGACACAATGAATCAGTTTTAGAACTATTATTTTTTTAGTAAGCGCTTTTAAGACATTTTATTTTGAAACATAAATCATATAAAAAGTTTTTTCTTCCATTTCTTTTATCAATTAATTATTTCTATTTTTCAGAGTCTTCGGAACTTTAAGAATATTTTTATTCAAGAAATCCTCAAAGAAACACCACCTCTACCTAAAGAACCAAAGATTTAAAATAAAAAAATGTGGTTAACGAATAAAAAAAATAGTTAGAAATGAGAAAATAAATGGGAATAATAAAATAAAATAAAAAAGTATTACCTCTTACTTGGCATAAGTCGGTAAGAGTCTTTGGAATCTCTAGGAATCGGTTTAATTTGTAGTCTTATTGACGATCACAGTAATTCGAAAACGACGATAATGTCAAGGATCATGTAATTCTATTACATTTTGTGGCGTGTTGTAAAAAGTAGTGATCCAATGACAAATCATCACGTCCCACAGTAAAATAAGCCCTATCATGCCAATAATATTCCCTAAACTAACTAATCTTACCCTTAATCCTAACCCTCCCAAGTAATGACGTGCTTGACCTTGCTGGGAAAGCTTCGACTCGAGACGATAATCACGAATACAGTCGGCGTCGTTAATTAGACCTTGGAATCTTAAGATAAGATCTTAAGAATAAAAGACTGGACAAAAAGACCACAAAATCTTATCCTATATGGTCTTCATTAATATCAATAAGATTATCAAGTTTTTGAGGCTGCGTCTTTAAAAGTTTAAAGGACTATAATATAAATATTATTTTATTAAAATTATATTTAAAACGTAAAAATAATTTTTTTTTTAAATAAATAAATAACAGGACCAGGATAATACGTTGAATTACCTGGCTAATCCGGTTTTTTGTTTATTTTCCGGCAGTTCGGTTTTTTATTAAACTTAACTTTTGACATTATTTATTAATTAATATAAAAGATGAGTATTTTTTTATGAAAAAACTTAGATCGGGGATGATATCTAATAACCGTTAAATCTGAGCTGATCGGGTAATGAACGGATAATCCGGATGATAAGATAATGGATCGATTCTCTAAATATTAAATGTGTTTTTATTCTAAAGAACATTTTCTGAATATTAATAGCCTTTTTAGAAATGATAAGCTTAAAATCACGTGAACGGGAAATAAAGTCCACTATGCCACCGTGCGAATTGGTAGCTTTAATCATGACAATTTTGAAACAACATTAAAACTTTTTTTTTTATTCTTCGTTTAATCAATATTATTTATCTTTACTTGTTTTTACTTTTAGACAATAGTTTTAGATAATCTACCCTACATGCAAATTTTTTTAATATATTTTAATAAAAATAAAATGAGAAATGTTATATCTCTATGAACTGACATAAAGAACCAATTTTATTAATATCAAGCTAGCAAAATGATTTAAACCTTGATAATCCATTGTAAAGAAAATAAATAGTTAAATAATAAATCACATTATACACTATGTCCCATAATTTTTTTAATAAATAAAATAATGCAAAAAAGGTGTTAGAAGGTGTTCACATACAAATAAACTTAATCTACAAATCCTAAATAAAAAGTAATCTTAAAATTTCTTCGTTAAAAAAATAAATTCTTAACCTAATAAATATTGACTCAAGTAATTCTTTAAATGAAATTCAAGATATTCTTTTTGATCAAAAGTAAATGCTAAATGCTCTTGTTCCATATTTTGTTTAAATTCAACTCCAAGAAAGTTTTTACACAAACAATCATTGACCAAGAGAGGAGAAACGATCTCACATGACACTTGATAAAGTCGATTATTATATTGTTGCTGATAATAGAAAATATATTCATTTTCATTGGATTGAACGTTGCCTTCTTTTATTGATTTATTCAATAAGCACGCAACAATATCATTTGATATTTCTTTGCAAATAACATGATAATGATAAAAATCATTTGGTGGTCGAAAGAAAAAGACAGGTGGATGAACGGATTGAGATTGAAGATTTGCAGAAGAATCGGATTGTATATGTGCGTTGGTGATAACTGCTGGTTGAGGTTGAAAATTAGAAGACTGCATTACATAAGTCTCGTTTTGGGCATTTGAATTTTCTTGCCTTCCATAAGACGAAACAGGTGTGTCTTGTAAATCATAAGTAGAAATAAAATGATATTGGTTGTTTTCTAAACCAGAGAACCGAACTTGTGAATTCATATTTACGTCTGCTCGTTGTATAGAACGATTCTAAAAAACGACCAATAGGATAATTATTTTAATAAGTTGTTTTATAATAAAAAAAATTTTTGGTAAAAATTATACTATTTATATATTTTTGTTATTTAAAATAAAAGACTATGAAAAAATAGCAAGTATTGGTTTTTAAATGAATGTTTTTTTGATTGAATAACAAAAAAAAAAAAATATTTCAAAAAATTTAAAAAATATCAAAAAATTTAAAAAATATTTTTAAAAAGTATTTCAAAAAATTAAAAAAAAAATTTGAAATTTTTAGAACTCCAGTAAAGCATTCCTCTTTGTATTTATAAAAAAAATAAGTGATTATGCGATTATCAAACTAAATCACATTTAACTCAGGAAATTTAACTCAGAGAAATTTACTCAGCGTTTCACGTGATATGTGGCAAATAGAATTCTCTTTCACTTGATGGTTTATATAACTTTGTCGTAACAATGAAATAATTCAATAAACTTACAGTCCCGGGCGAAAGTAATGGCGGTGAGAATACCGCTTCTTAATTTGGTTATAACTTCATTACTACCTCGATTAAATCATTACTTATTATACCAAATTGAACAGTGATATGCTCATTTAAAAAGCAATAAAAAAAAAGTAATTTCAATTACTGACATTATTTCTGTTTTATTACCCACAATAGTTTCTATTACAATAAATTCTACTTATGAAGCTGGTAACTTTTTCATGAAACAAACTTTTAGGAAATTTCTAATTGAACTGGAAATTTTTGCATTCCTATAAAACAATGTATCCCTTTCTTACAAAAAATGCCAAAATTCTGAATATTTTATTCAAAGTGTCACACTAAACTTATATCATAAAAAATTACTGCCAGAATCGAAATGATCATCATCATTTCACATTTTTTTTAATTTTCATCATGATAACTTTGAAATATGTGTATTTTTGACTAATCAAACGTTTTTTTAGACCATTGGTAAGCTTTTTATTATGATGATATAAAATAATTATATCCATGATATTTAAAATTTTTCTTTCAATAATGATTTTTTTTTTGTTCATTTTAAAGCCCAGATCTCAAATCCCAATGAGAATTTTTGTTTGTTTTTGATGCAGTATATTAAGAAAATGGTAATGCAAAAAAAGGAAAAAAATAGTACAAGCTATTTCTCAATTTATTTAGAAAGCTGTGAAATAATTTCGAAAATAGCATAGTTATTGATAGCGAGGTTATTAACGATAATAGCATGCAAAATCAAATTGAAGCATGTTTTGATACAGATAGAGGTCAAACCCAATATTTATTAAATAATAAAATATATGTATTTTTGACTCCTCTTTCTGAAAATAAAAAAAAAATTCATAACTTAATTATAAATTTATGTGTTATATTAAAAAAACTGACCGCCATTACTTTCGCCGGGGACTGTATAAATTCAGTTGAATTTTTTGAATATCATATTTACGAAAAATTTAATTATTAATAAAAAGTGATCCCATTTATTTTGGCGATGTAAGTGCTTTCATGCACATTTTGCTTAGGTATTTATTATAATTTTCTATTTGTAACCTCTTATTATACTAAATTATATCGACTCAACTTTTTTTTGATTCTTTTGAATATTATCCACGATATAAAAAAAAATTTTCATTTCCGATATCTCGGGGATCGAGAAAAATTTTAAGATCGACAAAAATCACGTTGATGATAAAAAATTTTCATTATAAAATAAAATAATACATGTACAGACTATAAACAATAATAAAGAGTTGAAATACGCTAAATATTAAGAGTAATACCTTAAAATGAACACCGGAAAAATGAAAAATTTTGCGTTTGCATATAAAACCATGTAAAAATAGAGAAATTTCGTTTTGAATATAAAAACCATATAAAATAAATAACTAAAATTTTACCTTTTTTTTTTATTTCTTAAAAAAAATTAAGCCGCGCTATTTATTTGTATATAAAAGTCACGGTTTATGTCCAAAAGAGTACTTCTCAGGATTAAAATTATTTATTTTTGGATCGGATTGCTGGAATTCCGAAAATTTAAGAATTTATCTTGGGAAAAATATTTTCCGAAATCCATGCAATTCGAATAATTTACTCTCGAAAGTTACCCTTTTTTGGTTTAAAGCTGTGGCTTGTATGTTATTTACTCTGCTAAAAAGAAATAATTGATTATGGGATAATCTTGGAATAATTTACGCTTTATAATATTATCACAAGTTCACGAATTAGAAAATTTTCAATCTTCATCGAAAAAGAAAGAAGTTTACATTGGTAAGCGATATCTTTTTTTCTTGAAACATGTCCAAAACGACGATTTAACAAACGTTCTTCACAAATAAAATTTAAGAATTTCAGGAGATCGTGTTTGGTCATGACCTCATCGACCGATATAGTTTCTCATTCGCTTGTTAACAATAATTTTATTGTTATCAGGACTTAACCTACATTGCAGGCAATTGATATATGATGATTGTATGCAAGAAATTTGGAAATTAAGATACGAACAGATGCTTATCAAAAAAAGCATTGTAAAATAATTATCTAAAAAAAAAGTGCCCAAGTTAACTTAAAATTTGTAAGAGGTGATTTGAAATTTTTTATTTGGTAATATATTTACTTTTAGTTTACGAAGATTCATTAACGTTAAGTATTTCACGATATAAGAACACTCCATAAAGAGGCGGTTAGAAAATGTATTTGCTTTAACATTTGTTAACCCATTGATTTCACATATTTATTCTTCTAAAGTATATTTGGGTTGTGCCGAGACAGTATTTCTTTTTTTTTTTCATACATTTTAATATTATATATGTAATCATTCAAAAACTAAACTTTAAAAGAAGTTGTAATTGTTAGAAAAGGGGCCAAAATATTAAAAGAATATTTATGAGTAATAAATTCAAAAATTTTTATACGCGAATAGATCATACGACTTAATACACACCTCGCTTATTGGAAATTTCTCATTGTAACGATCACTATAACAAAGAGGTTTGTTTTTTTCTCAATTTGGCCCATTTAGAAGTTTGCTTCTTTGGATAATTCCTAGAGTATTGTTACCATATATACATATATTATACATGTATTAGTAATTCATATAATTAAAATTAATGAAAGACCTTTTTTGAACCCTTTTTCTTTTAGATTGTTATTTTAAATTTTTCATTATTGTATTTTTCCATGTTGAAATTTTCAATGAAGGTGGGAAAAACCATTTAGGATTAATTCAGGACGGACAAAAAAAACAAGCAAAATGATGGTCACTCCAATAATTATGAACTTTGTATAAGGAAAAATTATGCAAACCGATTTATTTTTTTGTACATGTTTGTGTAAATGCGTATAAAGATTAATACAAGCAAGCAGGATTAACCTATACCACAATTTATGATTACTCATTCCTCATTTTTTTACACACTTTTTGTTTACTTTTTACTTTTTTTTGCGTGTTAATACTTTTAAGAAATCGTAGCCTTTTATTTTACGAATTTTGGTATTATGATGATCTTCATGAATTCTTCAACGCTCATAATGATTAGCAGTTCACATGATTACGTCATAGATTATGCTTACTCCGCTAATTTAATAAAAAAAATTCCAACCTAATCCTAAAGGGAAAATCACACCATCTAATGAGAACTGGGAGGTAAATTAGTAAATCTCATATGTGCGAATTGATATTTAATTCTTTAATTTTAAGATAAATTATGGTATTAATTTCGATGGTACTAATGAATGGTGTTTATTAACTTTACATCCTACCCATCTTATAGCTGATAAGGAACAATGTTAGTAAGTTCCAATGGAAATAATGGAAATTTAAATTCTTCAAATAAAAATATTACTATGACTGATAATCTTGACACATAATTATTGTAAATTTCTCGGAACATGACGATCATTGTAAGGAATAAGACGTTCATTGTGCTCTCGCAATAAAAATAAATTAATCTGGCGGATTACCGTAGAGTGCAGTCGATAGTACTTGGTATTTATATGATTGTTATTTACACATATAAATTATGCAAAATCCTAGCTTGAAATCTTGGGTGACAGGATACTAATTATATCGTAGAGCCGGTAGAGGCCTTTTTAACTTTCTTAATACTGTAGTATTAAATTAATACATACATATATATACATTAGTATTAATTGTTTTTTAGTTTTTTAATCAATGGTAGGGTTGGTTCGGTTCTGGCAAAGACTGGTCCTATGTCGGTCCCAGGACCGGTCTTCACGGTCCTCGGTTCACGATTTGAGGACCGGTCCGGACTGAGGACCGATTATATAAAATTTTCACCCCATAAAATGATAATAAATGATAATAAATTATATTTTATTGATCATGATTTTATATTGAAATATTAGAATTTTCAAATTTTAGTATTTTTAATATCAATATCACATTGACTCCTTAATGATGCTTAAAAAAAGTAAATAAAAATCTTTTTCGCATATGTAACTATTTGAGTTACATGTTCGACATCAATTCTTTTAAACTATGAAACAAGGCAATAAATTAATGTACTTAGTGCGAAATTGCTTTGCTGATCAATCAACGGCATATTGTAAATAAAAAAATTAAAAAAACTTTGAGGACCGGTCAAAAGACCGTCCGGTCCGGTCTTGGCGGAAAGACCGGTCTTTTGGGACCGGACCGGACCAGACTAACCCAACCTAATCAATGGTAATAGAAAACTGTCAATATTTATGATATTAAATTCAATTTCATAAGCTTCGACATGAAATTATTATTTGCCGATAAATATTTTGCAATGTTTTCTTCACTACTCTCGAATCCTAGTTGCAGAAAAATAGATAATTTACGATACTATGCTTTTTTGATTTCAGAACTTTTTAGGATAAAAAATTTATTATGAAAAAGTGTTATTGAAAACGATTAATTATATAATATAATTCCCGATAGGCTGTTAATTTTTTTTGTGACTTGTATAAACGATTTTTAGGATCATTGTTACATATTACATCTTATCCAGTATTTTTTCCGAACGTGATAACGCTTGATCTCATTAATTCCATTATAAATTTACTTGATTCGTTTTTATATTTTGACTAGCAAGGTCTAAGTCTCAAAACCTAAGGAATATTAAACTTAGCATATCCACTTTTCCAATAACAGATAGTTTATCTGTATCATGTTAATGTTTATCTGTTATTAATAATAACGTGTAATGTAATCAAATAATTCTAACGACCAATTTTCGATAAAAATATTCTTTGAATTTATTAAAAACCATTATCATATCGCACTGCTTAAAATACTCCATTGGCCTCATAGAAAACAATATATCAAATACGTAATATGTAGGTCTTTTAATTTCTCAGAAATTGACAAATTTTATTGGTGTCTGGCCCGGACCGACCAAAAATCGGTCCTGAGGTAATTTTAAATGTTGCTAATCAATTGCCGATCCTGATTACGTACAGTACCTCCAATAAGTAACTTACCCTAAAAACGATCTGGAATTAATTTTTAATAATAATTTTTTTTTAATCATAATATCAAAATTTGGTAATTTGCTTGGGACCGATGTCAGTTAATCGGCCCTAGGACCGGTCCGAATTTTAAGCATTTTAAGTATTCTGACTTTGGATAGAACTTTATTACTTATTACCAATAAGTAACACACCCTAAAAAATATCTGATAATAAACTTTATTAATAATTTTTTTTAATAAAATCATCTCAAAACTTGGCAATTTGCTAGGGACCGATTTTTGACCGGTCCGGACCGATCCAACCCTAAGTAAATATCTTAAGGTCTTAGATTTTGCTTATCAATGACAAATGGAGTAAATTTAGCTTTGTAAATTATACATATATAGTTATACATATATGTGACTTTGTTTTGCATAGCTTTGTAAAATTATACATATATAGTTATATATATATGTGTGACTTTGTAAAATCGTGATTAAATTTTTATCACACGATAAATATTCGGATTTTAAGTTGCTTATTCAGCCGTTGTGTTTCGTAATCCGATGCAAATGGCAAAACCTTAAGTTATCATAAGATCATAATAAAGTCATTCTTATAGAAAGTTTAAGTTTTTGGCGTAATTTAATTGTTTCAGATAAAATGACTTGTATTATTTTGGATTTGGATGAAAGAAATTTGTATTGAACATATATGGAAACTTTGAAAGGGAATAAGTTTGTTAAACGTAATCTTATTTCAATTCGGATAGCCAACGGACTTCATTTCCGAAATGTGATAATTAGTTATAAAGCACAAATTTCCAAGATACTCGGAATGAAAAAAAAATATAACTTTCCTAATTTATTTTAAACACGTGATACTTATAAATCCTAGATATCCGTAAAGAACGGATAAATATGAGATTATGTAGTTGCAGCGAAGCAGGAAAGAAAGTGTTAATCATTTTGATTCTACAGCAAAAAAAAACAAATAATTTTTTTTTTCTAAGCGCATAACTTTTAATGATAATTATTATTAAATATATATCAATACTACAGGAAAAAAAAAATATTCAAACAAAAAATATAGTTGATGAATATCCTAAAATGCAAAAATTTTTGATAAGTAAATAGTAAAATAATCATAACATCATTTGCAGTATAAATGATTAAAATAAAAAACAAAATTCACTTGTTTATTTTATTTGTAATAATAAATAAAATATAATTCTCATCGGGGTTAACTTTTAGCTCGAAATTTTTGCAAAAAAAAAAAAAAAAAAAAAATATTTGAAACAATTTTACGCATTGAAGATTATAACACTTTATGGTTGATTATTTTTTCTCGTTTAATTAAAATCAAAATAAAGAAAGAACAAAAATAAGGAAGGACAAACAAATATAAAAAAGGGAGTAGGATGAGGATAAACGAAAAATGATAATAAAGAGCAAAACAATAATAAAAGAAAAAGAAAAAAAGACCTACCTTCTCCTTAATTTAACAGTATGAAAATATTTAAAGAAATGAATAAACTATATTGTACGGTCGTTAAACCGTATTGTAGCGGTGAGACGAAAACTAGTGGTGTACGATGTTTTATTTTCTATTTTATTCATTCATTTATTAATATATCAATATTTACGTTCTTTTTCGAGACTTTGGCAATTTTATTCTCTTAGTGCAATTCCACGTTCTTTTAAAGCTAGTACTCGTTCTTTTAATATATTCAGATTCTTTACAATTTAGATGTTTTGTTTACTTTATCTGGTTTATCATTCTTATCAAATTCAATATCAGAATCAATTATAATATGGATTTTTTTTACGCTACGTGACTGTGCATTTTGTTTACGTTTCACAGAACTGATCTTTATTTTCTAATTTGCGGTGCCTCAGCCAAGCATACGATAAATTATTTAAAATAAGGATAATACCAAACATAATAAGATAATTAAATAATAAATTTATTGGACTAAACATTACGAGCATTAAGACATTTATCACGTCCCCGATTAGATATATTATATATCTAATTTACGTTCCTATAATAAGAATGTTAAATATGCTAATTATGAATATAACAATAACAAACAATTAATTATTTACTTGCTGTAAAATTATTGTCAATTACTAAGAGTATTAGCAGCCTTCGCAACAGAGTCAAAATGAAGTAAAAAATATAAAATCCATATTATTCACTTATTATCAGGCGCTGTAATCCAAGATTCATTATTAATTATTTATTGATTGCTGCAATCACCCATCCTATGCGGCCCAATCTAATAAATAAAAATTCTAGATATTTAAAGAATTTTGCTAACCGGCTGTATTTCATCAATTTTAATGTTATCAATAATTGATTAATTGCATTTTCTGATTCAGTCATAATAAGTGCTAACATATTGTGATTATCATAATGTTTTTCTTGACTTCCGTATTTAAGTCTTCGCATATAATATTCTCTTTATTAATCTCTATAGACTACATCTTTATATAATACTTGATTCTGTTAGTATGAACTATCTCACCTAATAATTTTAATAGGAATGATTTGATTTTATGTTTTAACGTAGGACGCATAAAGAATAAAATTCTTTATTTCCGGATGTCACCGACATACTTCTTGCAAATTATACACGTGAAATTTATGTAATACATCACGCATGAAAGCGACGTTGTCACGCCGAACTTCTGCCACTTCCGGCACAACAAGAAATACCATAAAAACAATTTACTGAACTTTTACTTTTCTCAAATATAAACTTTATTTAAACTCTAAAACTTTATTATCTCTAAATATTTAGGTAGTTACATTTTTAAGTATTCGTAATCTAACCTATGCTTAACGCTTGTTTTACTAAGTCTACAAACTGGGGTTTATATATTATTTCATCCATTGATCAATGATCTACTTTAATAATTAATAAAATGAATATTAATTTCGTACTATATGTTTGACTATCTCAATTTGATGATCTACTTGATCACATGACTCCATCGATTTCCGTCATTACAAATCCCTCCCCCTTAAGAATTTGTGACCTCACAAATCATATACTAAAATGATCCTTTCTATCATAATAAATTTTCAACAATGTACCATTTACCGGGGTTTTAAATACTTTACCATCTAATGTTTTAATCTTATACACATTGTTATCTTGTATATCATGAATTAAATATGGTCCTTTCCATTTGTCATCTGATTTTCCAGTTCTTGTATTATCTCTTGAAGCTTCAAAATTTCTAAACTCTATTCTTAATTTCAAAATTAGGATAGATAATCTTTTGTAAAAATCCATATTCATGAATAATTTCTATACATAAAACTTTTGTAATTTCTTCCGTTGTATCTCCTGTTATGGCCCTAATTTCTGGCTATTCGTTAGTGAAATAATCCATCAATACTAACATGTATAATTAAATTAAATTTCCTCCCTTCTTATAATTTTCTTGATAATCTATGTTATTGTCAAAATTAATCTGATTGACAAATTAATTTGTTTCAGGAAATTATCTATTTTATATAATAATTGCTTGTATAAAATTATTACAATTATTTAGTCATATTAATCATCAAGCTTTTCCTCTTTAACCTTCTTATTCATGTTTTTCTGTTATTCTTAATTTATTGACACGTTCAAAATGTGATATTGGTATCACTAATTCCAATTTTGTTGTACAAACACTTTTTCCTTATTCATAGTTCTATTTTAGGCTATCTTCCCTCTCCTTTTTAATCTTTTCTAAAATTAGCATAAAGAAATTTCCTTTTCTTAAAATTTTCACACGTCAAATATTTTCTTTCTTCATAACATTCTTTTCCTCCTTTTTTTTTTTTTAAAAAATAAAAATTTGACATGTCTTCTTCTTCTTTTTCTTCTAAATATGCTTATCCTGTAATTATTTCTTTCATGTAATTCTATTTCACTATTATTTAATAAATTATTCCATTTTATCTCTTATGAAATCTTTACTTTCTCTGTCTAATAATTTCATTATATCTGATATTAAAATCTTTGCGTTAATATCCATACTTGATTCCTATTGTATTATGCATTAAAATTAAGAATAAATTTTCTTAATTAAATTTACTAATAAATCTATTAATTATCGTTCATAGGTCGTACTAATTTATCACTATCATATAAAACCATTTTCTAAAATTAGATCTTTCCAAATTAGGGTAACAAGACATTCACGTCTAATAATTTAATCATCATTCTCTCCCATTCCTATTTAAGTAAATAAAATTATTTTTCTTCAATCTAATTTTAGTTCAATATACTCCTTAAAAATTAACTTCCTTTTTGACTCATTCTGTAACAATTGTCATCATAACTTTGTTCTGAATTACCATTTCTAGAATAAATCTATAAGTAATGATGTAATTTTCTCTTGACGCGTCTATTTTTCTATTTTACGCGTTTATTTTCTAATTTTACGTGTCTTTACTTTTATAAAAAGGGGTAAAATAATTATTCTTGTTTCATTCGCCTTCCTCTTTTTTTTTTGTTTTAATCTTAAAATTGTATTATTATCAATATGTCATCTTCTAACTTTATCGTTTCTTATCTTCGAACTCATAATAAAAAGTCCTTCCAAAATTTCTTAAATGTCTGCTCTCAGGATATTATTAGAACGTCTCCTCTTTCTTGTACTTCTATTGATACTTTACATGGACACTGGTTCTCTCAGTTTCTTATAACGTTAAAAGACTATAATCTCGTCATGTATAATTCATTACATCCTGAGGTGTGTTAATTTCCTTTTTATTTTACAACGATAGAGGAATACTTGATTTGTCACGTTAGATTTGGGGAAATTGCTAGGCTTGCCCCCTTGGTAACCACTCCAAGGCCGCTTGTTTAGGCATTCTATTATTGCTAATAAAAGTCTGTTTATCTTGGAGGAGAGATGGACTAGACACCTTCTTTTATTATTAAATAAAAAGCGTTAACACATTGCTAACCTAACTGTACTTTACAGTTGAAAAGAGAAAAAGCATGACGCTCGCAAGATTTAGAGGACTATTGGATTAAAATACTTCAAGAACGTGAAAAAGTATGTCAATTTAATTAATCCTCAAACCACATTTTCTTTCTAATTCTTAATATAAGCATCTTTATATTGTAGTGGCAACATTTAGTCTTACTTCGTGAAGAAAGAAATACTCTCCTTACTCATCTTGACATTTTAAATAGAGAGATTGATTGAATACAACATTCCTTTGAAACACCTTCCTTTTTTGAAAATTCTTCTGATTCTGATAACTTTTCTTTAAATGACGTTCCTTCTCCTGAACCTGAAACTGCTCCTGTTATCCTTAAACAAAAATCACATTCTACCGAATCATCTGAACGAGTATTACGTCCTAGAAAACCTCCACCTCCTCCTTCTGAAAGATCAATATATGTCGTAAACACACCTCCTAGAAGACGTCGTAAAAAGAATCGCATTAATCATCGAATCCACAGGTCAATCTCTGTCTCTTCCTTTAATTCTATTTCTTCTCCTCCTCATATTCCTAATCCTTCTTCACCTACTCAACATGAATCACCGTTATCATCTTATGACCCTCCTTCACGTCCCATTCTACATCAACAGTCGCAACAACAACAACATCATCTTCAATCGTCTCCTAATTCACCTTCTAATTCATCTACTCTTTCTTCTATTTCTAGTCCTAGCCATTTTCCACCTCAACTTATTCCTGAATCTGTATGTAATAAAACATGTCCACTACATTGTACCAAATAAACCTATGATCGTTATGATTTAAATTTAATAAACTCTAATATTTAATTTCTAATAAAATCTTAAGTAAAAATTTAAGTGTATCAATGATTTCAATCTTTATATGTTCAATTGAAATTTATTATCTAACACTCTTTTAATTGTTTTGTAAACTTTAGTTCTTCTAATTGTTTCATTAATTCTTCTATCTCATCTTTTAGTTTATTATTTATTATCATATTCTGGTTATTATTTTTCTGAAATTTGACCCTATCTGTTGATTTATACTTTGAAAAATAAAATTATTATCAGTTTCTATTGTTCTTGCTCTCGTAATAGCATTATTTAAATTATTAGAATTCTCTTGTTTGTTGATTTCTTATCTAATCTAATAAAATTTCTCCAATTTAATTGTCTCTTAAATGTTGATCATTCTTATAAACTTCTATAAACTTATAATTGTATATCTGTTCTGGTGTAAACTTTAATATATTTATGATTCTTAATATGTTCTCAATCGTGATCTCCAATCCTTCTTCCTTCAATATGTTATATATCCCTTGATATGTATCATTTTCACAAATGTCATCATCAATCGATGGATATTCAATTGTCCCTTCTTCAAAATTATTACTTTCAATAAATCTCTTTAGTATTTCATTCGTTAAATCTATATTTACCCATGCTTTTGGATAGATGATGTCATTTTTGCTGTAGGTTATCGACTTTTGTAACTCTCTTAACTTGTCTCTATTTTCCCCCAGGTGTATTTGATCTTCCAAATATAAAATTTCCTTAAAAATATCTAACGTTTTTATATCATTCAGAATTCTGAAAGCTGTAGTTTCTCTTTGTAACCATGTCCAAAACTTTTCAAATCTTCTATTAACTTCTCCATCTGATAAAGTATAACCGTATAATTGCAACTCACAATTATTTTCTATTTTCTCTTTAACTTTGTTTAATTTGGGCATTAAAAATAAGCCTTCCTCCATTTCCTCTACACAAGTTTGTATTATTATCCATAAGATTTCTATCAAACCTTTAAGGCGATATTTTGGTCTTTCACTGTATTCAGTTGACCATATTAATTTTGTTGCTGCTTTAATAAACTCTTCCTGTCATACATCTAATAATTCTGTAAATGATGCAATTGTCAACAAATTATATCCACTCTCGCTAATTTGGGGTACAATTTCTAAATACATTTCCCAAAACTTTAAAAATTCTCTCTCTTCATTTACACCAATGTATCTGACAGGATAACACATTGTACACGATATATCTTTAGTGTATTTTTCATTATTTAATTCGTGTTTCTCTGTTATATGTAAGACTTTATTTTGAAACCACCTTTTCATATATGTCAGACATTTTGCTTTAAGTAATCTTCTTTAAAACCTTAGTCATTTTATATCTTTTATTTTATCCTACTTTTTGTTTATTCTAATTTTCGGAAAATTTACCGGTTACTTCATTAAATTTTTGCGAGTATTTTACTCTATTATTTTGCACTTTTATCACAATAAATCTTTTGTTAACTCTTTTAATGGGTTTTACTTTTATTGACTCTAAAATTCTTAAAAATTTTACTCTTATAATTCACATTAATTTCTTTATTGTTCTCTAACTTCAATTTTCTCTATAACTTTATTAATCTCAAAGCTTTATTCGAAATTCACTGACAATTTAACTTGTAAATTACTTTAATTTCTCTAAGCTTTAATTGTACTCTTTTACTTTATGTAACTCTATATACTTTATTGATCTTAAAACTTTTATTGGGGTTTTGCATTTCATAATTACAACTCGTATTTACTCTTAAACTTCAGTTTAATCTATTTTACACTTTCCTCTTGGTGAATTAATTATGCAGTGTTATACCTACCAAAGGTTCAGTTCGTCATAATTAATCCTAAAATTCATCATACTTATATGTCACTCTTAATTTAGGTCTCTGTTTGAAAGAGTCCTGCCCTGAGCCGTACTCAAGGTTTGCTCCTATTAAATTAGAACTTTCTTTACCCGTGAACTCAAACATGGCTCTAATGTAAAGTGCCTCTAATCTATATAGGTTGAAACTTTAAACATCTCTTTTAAACGCCTTATCGAATATAGCACTTATTCGCGGTTGTGTAAACTTCAAGTTGCTAAAACATGTAAGAAGACATGTCTTGAAATCTACATCCGGGTATAATTTAGAAGAAATATTTTAAGTCCAAAATTATATTCATTCTATCACCGTGATAGTCTACTTAGAAACTCGTGGGTTTTCCTCTAAGTCTTGATAAACAATCTTTTCTTCTTAGAGAGTAGTTACTATAAGACGATAGTAACAGGTCCTTTAACAAACGCTATCACTGTGCTTTATTATTGTATGAAAACAATAACTAGTGCTTTTCTCGGAGCATGCACCATTTGTCATGCCAAACTTCTGCCACTTCCGGCACAACAAAAAATACCATAAAAACAATTTACTGAACTTTTACTTTTCTCAAATATAAATTTTATTTAAACTCTAAAACTTTATTATCTCTAAATATTTAGGTAGTTACATTTTTAAGTATTCGTAATCTAACCTATGCTTAACGCTTGTTTTACTAAGTCTACAAACTGGGGTTTATATATTATTTCATCCATTGATCAATGATCTACTTTAATAATTAATAAAATGAATATTAATTTCGTACTATATGTTTGATGATGATCTACTTGATCACATGACTCCATCGATTTCCGTCATTACAACGTATTACTCTCTTTTATTTGCCGATTGTATAGTGCAGTTTATCTGTATGACGTTGACGTAATTATAAGCCAATCAAAAATGATAAACTCAACTAATTCTTGTTCAGATGATTGAGTAATTGGGCTTCGGACTCAGAACAGTTTTTTTTTGGAACAATTCCTAATAAATAATTACTTTTTATTATTTTAAATTAGTTTTAGAAAATCAGTATTTAACGTTAACTCATGTAAACTTTATAAAATACAGGACAAAGGTTTATTGCCTTAAATATTTTTAGAGAAATAAAGGACAAAGAAGACATCATACATATTATCATTTTTTTTCTTTTTTAAAAATAATGTCCTAAAATTAAAGTTGGAATTAAAGAAAAAAGTTTAACTCACATAGATTTAAACAAGCTTCCATAACAAAATTTTTTAATATAGTAAAAGGTTCTCTTGATTGGTTAAAATCGGATGCTCTCACTTTTAGGTTAGAAGTAATTTTGTCAAGAGATAGAGCTTTGTTATATTCAGTTGTTGAGAACATTGCATCATTTTGACAGATTTAAATCTTTACCAATTGTAGATGATGGAGCAATGGAAACAAAAAGTTAAATAAATTATCAAAACGTAAAACAACTTTAAAAAGGTTGTTTTATAATACATTAAAAAGAGGATGTCTGTCACTATTGGTGATCTATCTGATGTATCGTTCTAAAAATTTTTTAAAGTGCAAATTAACGCATACCTTCTTTAATTCGTGATCCGCGTAAAAAGTAGAGAATTTAATTATTAAAACCCAGGATTAAAGCTATATATAGTAGGATATAATAGCACGGAATCTGAAGACGCGGCAAGTTAAAGTACTAATTTTTTAAATATAATGTAAAAACTAAAACCATTAGCATAAAATTATACTATTTGGCTAATCTTTTACTAAAAGTCCGGTAAAATTTTCAATCATTAGAAATAACTTTCCTATGAACCCAAAAGTAAAAACCCATTATTCGCAACATTAAAAATAAGGCTTTTTTTTCTTTTAAGCTCATAAGTAAGTCATTTTTAGTGCTCAAAAAATTTACCGGACTTTTAATAAAAAGTAAGCTAAATAGCACAATTTTATGCCAATAAACTTAGTTTTTTATTATATTTTAACAATTAGTACTTTGGTTTGCCGTGACGTCAGATTCCGCACTATTATATAATTGGCCCCGATTTTCAATATAGGACTCTCTACTTTATATACAGATCACGAATTAAAGCTTACTTTAGTCAAATATGAATGTTGTCACTTTCGTTAGTAGCAGTGTTCGGCAAATGACTTGAAATGACAAATGATTCAAATGACAAATGACAAATGACGTGTCATTTCATTGCTCAAATGACAAATGACCTGAATCATTTGAATGTAACGTTGGCCGGTACTATAGTTCTGGCCTGCATTATGTTTTACTTTATTTTTTTTTATTTTTGATTGAATCACATGATAAGAATATTAACCAATCAAAATCAAATGACTGAATGACCAAATGACCAAATGACAAAGGATTATGAATAATGACAAATGATCAGCTAAATCATTTGAATGGTCAAATGTTCAGGTCATTTCCGAACATAACAGCTAAGTATTAACAACTTTAATAAAATGATTAAATTTTTGTAACAAATGTTAAGTCACGAAACAATTTTTAGTAATGGTAGAAAAAAGGTACACGAAACTTGTCATCTTTCATTTACATTGTATAAAAAATTCATGAGTTTTATCTATGATTAACGTAAGATCTGATCTTTGTATCATTAATACTTAATATTAACAGAATGAAAGGTGTTAATCAAACTCAATAATTTTAAAATAATTCCAAAATTAATAACTTTTAACCTAATTAAAAAAAAAGAAGTATTTTTAACTTAGTCATTTTTAATTATGATCGTAATTGAATTCATCGTAAAATTATCTCTTCGAGACTATTCCTACTAAGTCCAGTGTTTGGAAATGACCTGATCATTTGACCATTCAAATGATTTAGCTAATCATTTGTCATTATTCATAATCCTTTGTCATTTGGTCATTTGGTCATTCAGTCATTTGATTTTGATTGGTTAATATTCTTATCATGTGATTCAATCAAAAAATAAAGTAAAACATAATGCAGGCCAGAACTATAGTACCGGCCAACATTACATTCAAATGACTCGTCATTTGAGCAATGAAATGACATGTCATTTGTCATTTGTCATTTGAATCATTTGTCATTTCAAGTCATTTACCGAACACTGTGTTTTATCCAGTGACCCAAATGACCTCAAATGACCCAAATGACTGGTCACATGTCATTTGGTCATTTCAATGTTAAATGACAAATGACCCAGTCATTTAAAAATTATGTCATAATCCTGACCATACAATTTCAATAATTTATGGATAAAAATTTTCATGTGATACTATAAATTCATAATTCTAGCTGGAATCATAAACCTGGCCTAAATTATAAAGCATTAATTTTAAATGACTCAAATGACAAATGACCCTAATGACTAGGTCATTTAAAGGTCATTCAGGGGTCATCTTAAAATGGACAAATGACCTGATCATTTGCCATCACTGGACTGAGTGTGTTATGATGATGATCAGAAGAAAATTAACATCAATAATTAAAATTCTTCTCTTTTTTTATAAAAATTTCTTTATACTCAATTTAATAACACAATTAAAATTTCTGCGATTGTTGAATTTGTCAGGATCAGAAATCAATGTAAAATATTTTGGTGAAATATTTAATTTGTTAGGTGATAATAAAATGAGGAAGAGTATTTAAAGTTGAAAGTTGTATAAAATAAACATTCTTATTAGTTGCTAATAAGCAAAAAAAAAAAAAATAATTTTTTATCGAATTCATCTCAGCCGATATATCAGCTCATCTGTTCCATAGCCGAATAAAATGTAAAAGGGAAGAAGAAAAAGTATTTTATTAGTAATAACTAACCATTAAATAAATAATAATAATAATAATAAAATTTATCATTTACTAAATTGCCGCAGCATGATGTCCTTTCATTTTTAGCTATCCAGGGTAAACAAAAAAATTCTTATTTGAATTAATAAACAATAATGAAGAAAAATTCTTTTCTTATTCAAAACTTACTAATTACATAAATTTTTGAATAATAATAATCAAAATTGGAATAGAACGGGTCAAAATATGATTGTAATTTTGAAAAGTTTAAATAATTCAAGAGGTATTTCATAAGCCGAGAGAGATTTTTCGCTTAATAATAGTTGACATCAAAATACTTAATATTTTTTGATTGCTTTTTTCCTATATACATGTTATTACATAACACAAAATTAACGTGACTAGAATTGTAAGTTGCTCAATTATGAGATCGTGGCCAGGGCGGTTAGCTTATTTATTTTTATCATGTGCTTGACAATGATTATTTAATAGGATAATTCTGGAGTTCGTGGTAGTTGATTTCTGAAAATATTTCAAAGTTCGTTCACCTAATAATATATCGATTTGACAATCTAGTGTCTAGATCACATTTTGTTCTTTCAGAATAGGATCCAGTAAAACTGGGTTTCGCCAAAAGTTTTGATAGCTCATTCGTCCTAATTGCTGTTGAAATCAAAAATAAAGGACAGATTTTATGTATTATAGTCAATGAAATAAAAACTCTCTTTACTAATATCATCATGCCAATATCTTTTCACATGTGGAACCACAATGTAGAAAAATCAGTTCGTTCCTCCCATGACGTATATGAATTATATTTCTTATTTATTGTGGACATGATATCAACGTGCTGGTTTTATTTAGTAATATGGAAAGGAAATGAGGAACTATTAATTACACATACTTGATCATATAGAGAACCTGTTAGGAAAAAATACACTCGGTCAGGTGGCAAGCAGATCAAGGCTACTCCCAACAAAATGAGCGCTTCAAAATGACCCTATGGTAGTCTGAACCAGTCAAAATGAAACGTAAGAAACATATTGCACCAAAGGGTTCCACTGACATCTTTAATACTTTAGCGGAGTTGTTGTGAAAATTGGTATATAATTAATACCTTTTTGTTGTATCAGTGTACTAACTTTCTTTTTTGTAGTTGAGATGAATTTTTTCATCTTGTCATTCTTTTTATTATTTGTTCAGTTCACTTCCTCATACAACGTTATAATTAGTTTTCTTAAAGCTATGACCAGTAGGATCCTTCAGGATTAGGATTAGGATATATTGGTTATAATGGGGTTTTTTTGGGAAGGAATGCACAAATAGATTAGTAAGTAACTTACTCCTCAGATAGATTTATGTTATAAATTCATGTAGATAGGTTTAAGTATATTTCCTATTTGTTTTTTATTTTAGTTTTTAGATAGTAGGTTTCACTCTACATGAGCGATTTATATGTATACTGTAAATGTAATTGTTTTACGTTTATATTGGATACCTGTCTGATGAAGGACCTGACTACCTGGCGTTCAATCAAAGGGAATTTAAAAAAAAAATGATGAACTATTTTTGACAAGTAAGTTTTTATGTATTTTACGTGAATTTATTTTTTTCCATTACTAATCAACTACTGTGAGTGTAGAGATTGCGAGAACTCCACAGAAGATACTTCCTCAGCCATTCTAATAGAAAGACCAGAAATGTTAACATAAAACATACCCATAGTTGTACTATAGCAAACAACACAATGAGGCCAAGAAGCATCATCGATTTCCAACTTATGTGAGCAGATGTGGGATCAAACATAGGACAAAACATCAAAACATGATTTATGGTGAAATGATAACATGTTGTAAAGAGATGGATATAAAATTATACAGGAAACAAAAGTAATTGCGTTAGACATGTATAATAATTTTGGACAAGTTCAGGATAACTGTCAGCTTCGTATCTGTGACCAAAGAAAATTAACTAGTCAGAGAAAACTAATGGACACTTTGAGTTAAAGGCATCAAAGATCAATGGATAAAGGGACAAATGTAATATCACACGTAGTTTTCATATAATTGGGTGCTATGCGTAGCAATTATTTTGCAGAAAAAGCTGTTGCTTAATGTTCTTCTAATATCTCAACATGAATACTGGACTTTAAGGACACTACGAAGCGATATATAATAGTTTTGGTAAGGATTGACATACTTCTAAGTCTTGTTTCAACAAGCGTGTGTAATGTTCATGACAAGAGGAATGGTCACCTTTGTTTTAACTATTTTTTTCTGTACAGATTAGATTATTTATATATTTGGTTAAGTGTGATGTGCGAAATTGTGATTGGGAAATGTTGCAATGACACATATTACGCCATTATAGGTTTATGTCTTACATTAGCATTTCTACTACGGAGTACTACCTTAATACTAATCAACAATCAGGGAAATGATTTGTTTTTTGGCTAACTACATCATTATTAAATCAGAGAACTATTTTTTTATATTAATAAATCATTAGTACTTAACTCGAAATAGGTGAGTCAAAGAAAGTCAGGCGTTATATTGTGCAAATTGATTTGTTTAGTAATTAATTTATCAATAATTACCAATAAAATATTTATTCTCTCTTTTTTACTAAATAAGGTTGTTTAATTCAAAATGGACAGAACTAATGATAATAGTAACCAATAGCAAATTTACACTATTATAAGCAGATGCATAGTGTAAAAATTAAATCATTAAGGATGCATTTAAGTCAGTAATTAAAGAATATTAATGATTGGAAGCTATAGCTTCTGAACCATTACCTCTTTCTAGATCATAACAAATTCGTAATTAATTATTCTTCAACTAAGTAAAAGGTAAAAGTAAATAATGTTAGAACCAAATTTATCAACATATAAATAGTATTAAAATGTGTAATATTATTATGATAAGTATATTAAAAGTAATGTCTTATTATACAGCGGCCACCTAATAACTATTTTATTATTATATTTCTTTTTAATACAAATAAATAAAATAATCATAGATGATAACCTAACAACCAAAAGAAATCTTTAATAGTCTGGTGGCAACGCAGTTGCCATACATCATCGTAATCTAGTTTATAATAATAATGAATATTAATATAATACTCCAGGAAGGAAATTTGATTTTATTTTGATTTTTTTTTGCATTAACCTTATAATGGTTTCAAAAATAGTGTTGATTTTGAAAAAAAACTTTTTTTAAAATCTAGGAATTTGAAACAGTTTTATTTGATATTTTTCACTTGGCAAATACATTTATCAAAATTTAATATAATTAAATAAATGTTTATAATAATTTGGTAAAGTATAAATTTTATATTTAAAAAATATTTTTGAATTTCTTCAGAAAATTGATACAATAAAATTTATTAATTAAAGGGTATAATTATTGAAGCATTTTACTTCAATTTCAAATAGGAAAAAAAAGTTTCTTATTGAATAAATTATATAGACGTATTTAAACATTCTACTATTTGTTTGTAGTGAGATAGTATTCTATTTATAATATCTATTAAGTTAAATTTTTTTTACATCATATTAAATCATATTGACAGAAGAGAATGACTTATCAACAAAAAAGATGTACAGTACTGTACATAAAAATATTAACTGTTTTATTTTGAATCGCAATTATAAGGATAGAATATAGATAGATAACTTTTATTTCTGTCTATGTTATTCAAATTCAAACTCAAATACATCATCATTCAATTGTTTAACAAATAGAAAAAATAATTATTAAATAATCTTTGAAATCCATTTAATCATTTATATTAATATATCCTTTGCACGAGTAAATTGTACAGTTAGAAATACTACTAAAGATAAGTACTTGGAATTTTATATAAGTAATTTTAAAATACTATGATTAATTAATGTACTAGGGACTACAGCACCTACTCTAGCTGAGGAATTTCAGTGGGATAAAACTTTCTCGAGAAGCCAGGTCCATCGCTCCTTACTGGATGCAAAGATAAGGAGTCCCAGTAAGGATAACAAACTGATTCCATTAAAACATGTTACTCGAATTGGCAAGACAGACCTAGAAATGTACGAGGTGGTGATTAACAACAAGGAGATGATCAGTTTTGCTTTTCAAGTCCTTTGATGATCTTAATAGTTACTTTAAAGACAAGCTATCATTAGAGAATAGGCAAAAAGCGGGAGTGAATGAAAATGAAAAAAGGGTAAGTAAAGAAGATAATAACGTTCACACGAAGAAGGCATCCCTATAAGAAATCTGTATGCAGAATTGATATGTTTTGTATACAATTATCATGTTTTTATAGATTCCATATGGCAATTCCGTATATTTAATACACAATTCATTTTTGAATATTTTTTCAAAAAAATTAATATATATGGAATGTATACGCCTATACAGAATTTATATGGAATTTTTAAACTTAATAATTTTATTTATTTATTTATTTATTTATTGTTAGAGACCAACTCGTAAAATACAAATCGTAGAAAAACTAATCTATAATCTAGGAAAATAAGAATTATTAACTACATCATGTAATTATAAACCCCTGCCCGCAGCGGACGTCAGCCTGTGTTGTTAAATTATACAAGCTATGACCGAGTATAAGGTAGCCCTAAGCTATTAAAGTAGAGTTCCCTGAACTCTGGATAAGGAAGAGAAAAAGAATTTGAAGTATTAAAGTACGAGATCCAAGATCCCGCGTGGAGGTAATTAGAACTGAGGCAATAAATGACGGCACGCTGGTCGTCATTATCAATTTTGGGAAAGCAATAAGGGTGAGCAGGTCCGTTGTGAGTATGGCGGATTACAAGATCCGCTTGTTGGAGGTTGGGTCCGGACTGGGTCAGAGGCGTCATGTCCTGAGGATCACGTGCTGATCGAGAGGTGCGGTGAGACTTCTGATAAGATCTTTTTTCCTTTTGGTGATGCGGCGTGATTTTTCCCACGAATGGAAGCTAGTGGAGTGTATACGCCAGAATTTGCGGGTGATTTGTGTATAAAAGTATTGAATAAAAATTTCTACTATCTCCATGGTAGCTTTCCGTGAACGGATGTGGAGTGATACCACTGATGGGAGTTCTTCCGGTACCAGTTGGTGCAAGAGGAGGTAAGAGGGATGGTACATGTCCGATACTGGGGAGAAAAGTGATGAACGTTCAATTGAAGAGATAACATCTCGGGTGGAAGGGGGAGCATTCGGTGAGGAGGTGATCAGTGATATTAGGTAGTTTGCTGCTGTCCTTAACGAATCATTGAGTTCCCTGAGGTGGGCCGGACAATAGCCTATGTGGGAGTTGTTATAAACCTGTACAGTACATTCTGAACATAGGATGGGATGAGCGGGATATAATCTTGGGTAATTTCTTTGTTGTATGTCTGCCGTAGGCAATAAGTGGGCATATAGTTTTATCTTGTGTCCTGTAGTTTTATCGTTGTGAAAACTACATGGTGCGCCATTGTCATTGTTCTTCCTTAGCCAATTAGACGTGGAAGACCAGTCTATCGGATATATGTCCATGAGTTGGAGAAGGTGGCGCTGAGGTTTGTTGTGCAAATTTGATGCTGCTAAATGAGCATGGCAGGCACGTTGTGACCATTTCCGTATGTTGCCGTATAAGGGCCCTAAATAATCAAACATGACAGTCATCAGGGCTGAGGGATCAGATTTTGGGGAAATAAAAATAGGAGAGAGAATTGTGGCTTCTTTCGATAAGAGGTCAGCTTGATCATTAAATATGTCGCCAGAGTGTGATTTTACTTTCTTGAAAGTTACCACCAGGTGTTTTAGTTCGATTAATCGTAGAATGAGAGACCATACTGGGTAAGTAGTAAATTTGAGTTTTTGACGCGTAGAGAGACTACCGTTTGAAAATTTTTCGTAATTGTGGATGGTATTGAGTGAGTCCGTGAAGATATTAATACACGTGTTCGAGGGAGATACTATTAAAGTAATGAGAACTGCGAAGGTTTCAGCCGTAGTAGACGAAGGCTGGAACATCGTCGTGCCTTGGAAAGGAGTAGAATTACTAGATGTAGTTATTTCGATCCATGCAAAACCCATAAGGGATCTATGAGGACCTTCTTGAAAAAGGGAACCATCTGTGTAAAAAGATAAATCAGTAGAATTAATAAATTGATGAGCTAAGAATAAAAGTCTATCTATAACTTTATCAAATCCTACAACTAAATTCTTTAAATAAAGGGGAGAAAGTGGATTGAGTACAGGGTTATTATTATAGATAGTAAGGGTATTGGGTAAATTTTCTCGAGGAACAGGGATTATAGGGGTAAGAAAACTGTTGGAGTGTTGTGATCTTTGATAGTCATTATATGCTATCGTTCGTAAGGTATGATGGTGTAAGGTTGGAAATTTCCACATTCTTTTAGGAGCAGTTATGTGAGCAGGTATGTGAAGAGGACGATATAATTTAATTGTAAGTAAATTGAGTGTGGCTATATATAAGGTGCATATAGAAGGGTTAGAGACGTTGTACACATGGCAAGAGTATCCTTTGCACGGTCGGATAAACAACGTCATCCTTCTGGGGGTGGAAGCGTTCGTATTAGTTGAGTGGGATGGAGAAAAGGTCTCTACGTAAGTGTGAATATAATGTTGAATCTGAGTGACAGATTGGGAGCCTGGGTGATTCGTTTGTGTTATAGATTTGCCGTAGATGATATCAGAGCTACTAGCGTCCCACGTGATGACCCATTCATTATGTGGGTTGAATGAAGGGCTGTCTCGTATTTGAGGAGAATTTCTCAACAAACGTTGAATCGGTGGTGTAGGCATAGGTGTAATAAATTTCCTGGAAGATGTAGACCAAGTAGTGGATAATAATTTGTTAAACCACTCAGGAGTACGACCGGTCCATTTGTTATTGTTGAGTATTTGATAAGGTCGTAGGAAACTACCGTCTTCCGTACTAACTTGGTCTAAAAATAAAATTCGTTTGGCTCTGAGATTATTTAAATCTGATTTTGACAAATTTGGGATATGTTGGATTATGGGGGAATATCCTCCTGTGATTTTAAGGTCAAAATTTAGGGTAAAATGTAAGTTAATAGAGCAAAACACGTAAATTCTTTTTAGCAAAAGCGTGTCAAAGAGTTTGAGAGGAGCTAATAATTTAAGCTCATCAGATGTGGGGTAATCTGCAGTCCATAGTATGTTTATTGCGGTGATGATTTGTTGTTGTGCTATAGCGCGTAATGCAGGGGAGTTGAATAGTAGCTGGGTGAGAGACAAGTGGCTACTGATTTGATTGAAGAAAAAATTATGAATAGAAGGGAACATGTTATTATAGATAATGTTATCCGGGGTATTGAGTGGGAGGTGAAGGCTGTATTTGAAGATCTTCTTGATGGGTGCGAGGATGTTGTCACATTCCCGGTAAGTGAGGAAAGAGAACTGATTCCTATATTCTAGAATAGGGATTAAAATTTTATTGGTTATATAGATGATGTGATTGTGGATGAGTTTTTTCCTCTTTAACAATGTGGCGAAAAATTTTGTGGTTTGTGTTAATTTGTTGATATGAGGGTGTGAGTTATTAAACGTGTTAACGTAAATCCCAAGTATTTTTGCATTATCTTTACGTCCTAGCGTTGTAGTAGTCCAGGTTTCCCCTTGGATTTGGATTTAGACCGGTTTGTTCGCTAGAGAAGTGTTGTTTGTTAGGATGCGGTATTTGTCTTTGTTAATTTTAATATTAGCGATTTTGTAAAAGTCTTCAGCTATTGATAATAATCGATTAAGGGCCGAGAGGGAGGGAGCGACCCATGTGGTGTCATCTAGGTATCCTTGTACAGAAAGAGAGTATTCGACCTCTCTGTCAGAAGAGGGGTCCCAGATGTTTTTCTTTCTTTTAACGATTGTTGTAAAACAATCTTCTGGTGGAATAGGAGCTGTATTGATGTATGCGAAAAGAGGGTCGTAATAAACGATCCACATCAGGGGACTTATGACTTCGCCTTGGTCTATCCCTTGGATGACTTTGTATTGTGGAGTGTATCCTGTGGGTGTGATTACTTGGTTGTAACGATTGGTAAAAAGTTGGAGGATGAGGGAATTGATTTTGTTAGGAATACCAATACGTTGTAAGGAGAGTTTTAGAAGAGAGGTGTTAATTCTGTCGTAGGTTTTGGAAAGGTCTTGTAAACCAATCCAAAGTTCTTGTTTGTGGCCTATTAAATTGGCCATTTCTATGGTATGGGTGAGGTGTTGTAACGGTTGAAACGTCGATTCGCCAGTCAGGCCAGCTCTGTTGTTCGATTGGAGGATGCTGGCATTTGATAAGACTTTTTGAAGGCGAGAGGTGATGATTTTAATGAAAAGCTTTCGAAATGTTTCTAATAAAATTATAGGTCGAGTGTTCTTGATATTGTAGCCCCAATCGGTCGGCTTTAGAATTGGGTAAAGATGGGCATTGTTCCAGCCGTTTGGTAGGTGACCTGAGGTTAAGATATCGTTAAAAAAATTTACAATAAAGTCAAAGAAATCTTTATGGAGATGCTTGATGTCCTCGTAGGTAATGCCTGAGACTCCAGAGGCCTTATGGTTAGGTAATGAAGAGATGGTTGTAATTAATTCATCTGTGGTAATTGGTACGAGGACAGAGTCATAAGTATTCATGTGTATATGTGATATATGACGATATATCTCTTGGAATGGTGGAGGTATGTCAGATATTGTCTTGTAAACGGGTACGGTTTCCAATTCTTGGATTGATTGACCAAGGGTCTGGAAGTGTTTGTTGACATGAGACGCTATGGTGGATGGGCATCTTGTTAAAGTTTGTGCTTGTGAAGTAGGGTCTGTAATAATTAGACGGTCTAAGTGTATAGTTCTTGGTTTACGGTCCATGATCGAGTTGATCATCCTCCTTTGATTAGCTATTAAATTATTATTCCTTTGGGTTATATATCTATCTATGTTATTGAGGTCGTATTTTAGTTGGTGTTCTTTTAATAATTCTTTACAAGTGTAAAGCCCCTTTTGAATGGTATGCTTCGTTTGTTTGAAATTTGGACGAGATATCTGTAGGGGTAATTGTGTAAAAATAGGGGTTTTAAAAAGTTTGTTAATATTATAAAGGTTCCATCTGAGCGATGGCCAGGGAGACCAATAATTATTCCAACTTTTGGGAGTAATTAGATCGAGTGTTGTATTGCAAGTGTGTTCTAATTTACGTTTGCTGAAACGTGATAGTGTGTCGTGGATAACGATAATCTTGTTTTTTAGTTGTCTGATGGGTAGGGGAACATCAGTTTTGTAATGTGATAATTGTTGGTAGGGTTTTAACAGCACAGATTTGTCGTATTTAGTAGCTTCGATGGAGTATTTGATTATTTTCCATTTTTTGTTGACGCGGTATTTGGAGGGTCTGATCTCAGAGTAAGCGTCTGGAAGCCATTGTTGGATGTTTTTATTTAGGTGTAATGAAGATCGATCAGTGTAAATTTTCCACTTTTCATTATCCATTTGGTTGTAGTTATACTTTAATTTTTTCCGTTGTGACGGACGATGTGTACTTAATTCTTGTTGTTTTCCTAAAGAATTATGGGAGTAGAAGAGATGTTTGTCAATAATTACAAATGGAGCTTTGTGGTCCGTGGTGAATTCTAAGGTGGGATTGATTGAATGAACGTCAGAATAAAAAGTATTTTCTATGATATGTTGAGAAGTGTATATGTGGTCGATAGCCGAAGTGGGTATTGACCCTTCTCTATTAACCCTAGTGGGGAGTAAAGTCTCGTGAAAGAATTTGATGGTATTTGTTAGGTGGTGTTTTTTGAATGATTGGAAGATTTCTTTTTTCCATGAGGGTGTATGTGACGAGGATCCTTTTGGGTTTGCGTTGAAGTCTCCCATCACGATAATGTAACTGTGAGGTAATTCTTTGTGTTTGTTGATTGAGTTGTTAATGTGGTTGTATAGATCTGTGATGTTTTCTTTCTTTTGGTTGTTAGCGTGAATGTATGTATTGATAATTAAGAGATGCAAGTGTTTGAAATGGAGTTCAATTTCTATGCATCTTCCTTTGTAATGTTAAATTTTTCCTAGGTGTTTAGTGAGTTGTTCAGTTAGAATGATACCGATACCGCTACTGGGATCATTGTATGGATCTCCGTTGGTGTCTTTGATGAGGGTGAGATATCCTGAAGGTGTTGAGACGTCGCTGTTTATGGCTGGATTATATGTATGTATAATTTGTTTTGATAGGAATATATGAGGTTGGGTGATACCCGTTTCTGTTATACCTAATATTGAGAAATTGTGTGTAATGAAAAATTCTGAAATAGAATTAAGTTTAGTCGAGAACCCTCGTTGTATATTGAGTGTTCCTATTTTGAGGTAATCTATCATATAATTATTATTATGGTTAGTAGAGTATTGGGGATAATGATCAGGGGGCAGATCATTAATGCTGTTGAGCGTTAAAAGGTCTTCATTGTTATTAATAGGGCGAACTGAAAAGTCAATATTATTATTATTTTGATTCGTATCCATGTTTAATTGGCGCGCACTAAAAATGTTATCTATATTATTGTTGTTGTCCATCATAAAAAAAAAGTTGTTGTTAGTTTTCGATGTGATTTCTTATCTGGTTTTCCGTTAAAATCAAAATGGATTAGTTGAATGAGTCCAAAAATTATAGCCGAGGGAGAGGAGTTTATTGCCCACTTTTGGGGTAAACACCCCAACTGGTTGGAATAAGGTTAGATAATTTAAAAGGTGGTTGGTCGGTAGTTTCTGACTCTGCTGTGACCGTGTGTATGTCTATATCTTCGGTGACTTCATTTAATGGGTAGAAATTTTCCTGTTGAGAGCTTGATACCGATTGCTGTATTAGGTTTTTGTAGTTGTCTGATTCATAGTAGGAGTTTTGGTCGTTCCTATTACGGTTGATGGGAGGAGTGGTGTAATAGGTATTTGTATGCGAGTTTGGTATGTTAGAAGGGTTATTATCAACCGAGTTTCGTCTGTATTTGTTTGTTGGTTTTTTTGGGGAGGATGAGCGTGAGTTTCTCTTGTGTATGGGTTGTTGGTTTTTAATTTCTTTGACCATTTGTAAGATGGTGTTTTGTGTTTGATCGATACGGTTAATAGATTCCAGGGTATTCTGGATCTCTTAGATTTTGTCTATTACATCTTTGTATTGTTTGTTGATAGAGGTAATAGCCTGTTCATGTTGTTGTTGGGTAAGTTTGAGTTCGTTCACTCTTGATGTGAGATGAGCAAGGTTATTCTCAATTTGAGTGATTTTGTTATTGTGGTTTGAAATGTCTGTATGGTTTTTTTCATAGTGGTAAGGATCGTTAGTGGGGTTTTTCCTTGATCTGCTTCTAGAGCGATCCTGGCGTTTGTTTGTATTCTCTGATGTTTGATTGTATGAGACGTTTTTATTCGATTTATTAGTTAGAGGATCGTTGTTAAACGAAAAATTTCTCCCTCTTTTGGAGAGGTAGGGAGCGGATGATTTTACGTTATTGTCTAGGGTGATCCTGGCTTCCTTTGGATTTCGGAGGAAGGCTTCTATTTTGTCTTTATTTGTACAATTATTGTAGTCGTGTTCGAAGTGTCCACACACTGTACATGTAGGTGTGTCGACTGGTGTGATGAAGATTTGTCTATTATTGTTGATTTTGACTATTCTGATTTTCTTTTCATAGTCCTCGCTATGGACGTTAACGTATGCCGTCCTGGTTATTTGTCTAGGATTGATATCAGGTAATGTGCATGTTTTTCCTTTGATTTTGTTGATGATAGGTTTTAAGTCGTAGAAGTTCATATCTATGTGTAAACCTGTAATCTTGTATTTAAACAATGTACGGTTTTTATATTCTATATTTTTGGGGTCTGCTGGGAGGATTTTGACTAGGTAACGGTCAATCTTGACCATCCAAATGGCTTCTGTGAAGAATTTTTTAGCGGGCTCTTTGTCTTGAAATTCTATATAGTAGGTATTGTAATTGGCAGGTCGTCTACCTCTACCTGATGGGTTTTGTTTTTGATTATTTGTAGATTTGTCTACTCGGAATATGTTTTTGATTTTTCCATAAGTAGCAAAGATATCCTTGATATTTTTAACTGAGAAGGACCTAGGTACTTCTACCACTTTTATGGTACGTTCTTCTTTGTGTTTGTTAAAGTTATTGGTTTGTGTATCTAGGGAAGTTTTATCGTAATTGTGAAAGGTAATGTTGTGTCTCTTATTGGTAACATTACTTAATGAGTTTCTTGAAGTCTCGTTAACGAAACTTATTTTAACAAGTTCCACGTGGTTAAATTTTTCTTTGTAGTTTTCTATTTTTAAGAATCCTGGGAGAGTGCCGCATATTTCTGTGATGATTTCACTAATTTGGGAGTTAGATTTTTTTCCAAATTCTTCCTTGATTAAAAAGGAGTAGAAGATGTTGAGTGGATTCTGTTTTTGGTCGTCAAGGGAGATATGTTCTATTTGTAGTGGCTGTGTAGTTTCCATAGATGGAGTAGATTGTTGATTTTGTGAATCAGGGGAAGTGGTACGATTGTTGTGTTGATTAATTATTGGTGCGTTATCTTGGTAATCCACAATCATGTGAGGATTGTGGATCGACGTGTCGAGGGATGACACGTCTTGAGATAATAATGCGAGAGTAGGTTCAGGAGGGAGTTGTAAGTTGTATTCATTATTTTCTTGGCTGTTGATAATTTTCGGGGTTTTCTTAGTGTTCGAGGGCAACACAGTTTCTGTTCCTGAACTGTGGCAGTCGAAGTTGATATCTTCATCTTGGTGTGAAGTGATTCTGGCTTTCTTATTAGAAGGTTTATTTGTTAGGTTTTCTGTATTGTAAGTATCGTTCACGATACTTTGCTCAGTCGAAAGTCCTGAGCCTGGTGGGACTTCGTTTTTGGTCCTGATCATGCTTCTAGTATTTCTTGAATTTTTGCTAGACATTTTTGTAGACATTTTATTTTAATAAAAGTGTTGAGTTGAGCGTTATAGTATTTTGTTTCAAATAAAAACTTGTTAAGTATATTATTAAGAGCTTTGTGTTTAAACTTTTCCGGTGATTTTTGTATGTTGGTAAGGAATATTTCTGTTATTCCTTAGTCTAAAGTAGTTTATTTTAATTTCTTTTTCGTTTTTAATTTTTTGGTTTTTTTTTTTTTTAAACTTAATAATTTTATTGTCATTTTGTATCAGGTATCATAACACATGATCACGTGATTATTGTTTACGTTTTTTGTTTCCCTCCCCATTTTTTTATTTATACCCTCCTTTTTTTATTTCCCATATTTTTTTTCTCTTCTCCCTCTAACTTTCTCTAAAAAAATGTTTTTTTCTCTTGATTTTCTTCTCACCCGCTACTCCTTTCTTTTAATAAAAAATAAAAAGTTTTTTCTTTCTATTATACTCTTTATTCCAACCCCTCCTTTTTAAAAAAAAAAATTTTTTTTCACTTTTTTTTAAAAAAGTTTTCATTTTTGGTTCTTTTATTTTTTATTCCCTATTTTTATTTCTCTTTATTTTTCTAACTTCGTTAAAAATTTTTTTTTTGTTTTTATTATTCATTTTCCACCCACGCACCTTGCTCCCCTTTCTTTTGTAAAATTTTTTTTTTTCGTTCAAGATAATTTTTTTACATTGAAGTCAATATTTTTTTTTGTTTAATTTTCTTATAGGGTGAGAGTCTTTTTCTTTTTAAAGATCAGGTTCAGGTTTCTTTTCTTTTTATGAGTTAGTTCATTCTTTTTTTTTTTTTGTAAGATGCTTCAAAGACTTTTTTTTTTTGTAGGTTAATTTGTATTTTTTTACTTTTGTAGGTAATTTAGTTTCTTTTTTTGTAATAGATCAGTTTTGAGACTTCTTTTTCTCAGTTCTTTTTGTAAGTTATTTCTTTTTTGTGGGTTGTTTTCTTTCTTTGTGGGTTGGTTACTTTCTTTGTGGGTTGATTTCTTTCTTTGTGAGTTGATTTCTTTCTTTACAGGTTGATTTATTTACTCGTGAGTTGATTTGTTTTTTTCGTTTTTTTGTAGGAATGCCAACTCTTGGAGACTAGCATAGGATAATTCTAGAATTACTGTAGGTATGGTACAATATAGGGGGGGAGTTTGGTTTTTAATAGAGTTAAAGAAATGTAATAAGAAATGAAATATTTGTATTAAATAAAATATTATTTATTTATTTATTATTTAAATATTGATTTAATATTATAATAAAACATATTCAATGAAAATATTATTATTTAAAAATTAAAATTAATTACGTTAAAAAACATATAATTTATGTATTTTTCAGTATTTTTCAGTATATAAACCGTAATTTTGTGATACGGAATTGGACAGTTTTCCGTATCATATATTTTTTTACGTATATTTTTTTACGAAAAATTCTATGTTTATTATATGATAATCATACAATATTCATATGACTTTTTCCGTATAAAAAAATGTATAAATTCTTTATCCTATTTCTTTATAGGGCATATAGGATGCAAGTGGTAGTTGGCGAAGCTCATAGAAAGATAGTCCTGATTCAAGTAGAAAGGGTGTAGTTGGGTTATAATGACTACTATGTGGTCAAGAAGGAGTTTTTTTTTCTGATTCATTTTTATACTAACATCTTTCCCAGGTTTATAATATAGATCAAATTTACAATTCAGATTTTAGGTCTTCAAAGTGGTCAGAATTGTATAGATGTGTACTTACATAATTTAATAAAGTACGATTTGGGAGGAAATAAAATATACTATGGACTATGGTACTGATCTTGGATACTTTGACAGTATTTAATATACTATAAAGGATTTAAAACATACAATTTTGATCTAATCGTAATAAATTCTTACAATAAATGATTTCAAGCAATCTTTTGTAACAAAATAGTTAAACCCATTTTACGATAATTATCATTATCGGCTATCGCTATCTTCAAATTAGAATTTCTGATTTGAATTTCTGATTTTAGGCGATTCCATATCAGAAACCTAAGACGATACATAATTTACTTTTTTTTATGCAAAGTCATTAAGTTATTCATTTCAAACAACAAATTTTATGATAAAATATAAGACAAAACAATACAATAATATATTCAATTTATCTAATCATAAACATTACTTTCATCATAATTTCTGTTATTGTTAAATAATAAAATATATCAAAATCTATAATAATTCGAATAGCAAATTTTATATAATACCTTTCAATTATATTAATTTGGAATTTCTAGGTTGACTAGTTGAGAATCAGGAGCTACTCAAATACCAAAATTATTTTTGATTATTGAAAAATTTTAATGAAATATAAATTTTGAAAATAAATAAAAATACCTTCATTGCTTTCTTCATTAATATATGAAGTAATAATAGATGAATTAACAGGTCTTGATAACATATTACTGAAATTAAACACTCTACTGGTATATACTGCATCAGGATTCTTTTCATATGAAGTTAAGATGTTTGGTATTTCTTTATCGGCTTCTTTAAATGCTGCTCTAATTTCATTTCCTTTATAGCCAAATTTTTCTTTTTCATCATTATAACATTATTAGAATCATCCCAAAACCAAAAAATATTTTCTAATTCTCCAGCTATTGGCCTTTCATTTGAATTAACATTCATACATTTATAAGCTAATTTCTTATAAAATTCAGGTGTTCCTTTTCCAAATTCTGGTCTGAGTCCATTACATATAGCTAATGCTAAACTTAAATCATGTTTTTTATTGTAAAAAGGTGGTTTTCCAGATGATAATTCAGCCATAACTACACCAAAACTATAAATATCAGATGATGATGTATATGGTTCTCCATTTAAAACTTCTGGAGCAATATATGGCATCACACCATATACTTCATCATCTGATTTTTGTTCATCTGCTGGTCCAGATAATCCAAAGTCTGAAATGTGAGTGTTACTACTGGAATCAGTGTGTAAAATATTTCCACTATGAAAATCTTTGTGAAAATATCCCAAACCATGTAAGTTATTTAGTCACAATGATAAATTTAGCAATGAATAAATTTTGTCTTTCCACATAATATTGTTAAAATTGTTTAAAAGTATACTTCTCAAATTTCCTTTTTCAGCAAATGTCATAATCATCATAAATTCTTTAGTTTCTGGGTCTTTAGTTAATCCATAAATCCGTAATAATACTTTTTTAGATAAATCCCAATGTATTTTAATCTGTACTCTCGATAATATAAAGAATTATTAAAATGTTTATATTTAAAAGTTTAAACAATAAAAAATGAAATAAATTAAATTAGGAATAATACAGTATAAAAACGTACTTCATTTAATATTTGTCTGACATGTTCTGTGATCCATATAATCTTTTTAATGCAACTTTCAGAGGTTTAGATGCATTTTTGCTCCAACTTCTTTATAATACTTTGATTTACCATCGATCCAATTTGCAGAATATACTTTAGCAAATCCACCTTCCCCAATTTCTTTTATATCTGTAAATCTATTAAATGGTACCCATTCAAGAAAATCATAACTGTAAGTATCATAGTAAGTATCATATTCTAGCCTATATTCTTTCCGTATTGTATCTTTTATAAACTTATCAATATCAGGGTTTCCACTTGTCCATCCTTCCATTACTCTACATGGGTCACATTCTTTACACCATGACTCTTCAGTAAAGAAATTATTGCAATACGAGCAATTTTTGTGATTGAATACGATTTCCATTTAGATTATTTTCAGTATTTATTTTATGAAAAAATTTTTTTTTTTGTAATATTTATAATCTTTTAAATAATACAAAGTAGTAAAAGTTACACAGACAATTTTACAATTTTTTCGCTTTACTAATTTATCCCCCAGTTTCCGATTGGATATCCCCCTATTCTGAATTTTACACAAGGGTCATTCGGAAAAAAATTATTTATTTGGAGTAATATTGTAACATGAGCACTGTAACAGCAAGATACACAAAATAATAAAACAAATAAAACCAATAAAAAATTTATTCATTTAATCCATTCAAAAGATCTAAAATTAGTACCATGCCAATCATTATCATATTTCATAATTACACCTTTGGTTTCATATTCATGAATTAAACAACTTAATCTATGACTTTCAATCATTCTAACGGTTTGTAATAAGAGAGGATGACGATCCTTATCCCAATTATCCAAAAAATATTTTAAAGAATCAAATTTAATTGATATTCTTGTAAGAAATTTAAATTTAAATAAATTATTTGATGATGATCTTAATAAGATTTTAAATAATTCATCCCAATTAATTATATCACTTGTAAGTATATATAATCCAATTAAATTTTGACAATTAATTAATAAATTTTCTAATGCTAAAATATTATTATTTCTAATCAATAATTTAAGATATTTAAGATTTGGACAATTTAAATAAATTATTTGTATAATTCTTTTAAAATCATCATCATCATCATGATTCATCTGATCAATCTTTATTTCATTAAGATTTCCAATTGTGTTTCCAATTAATCTTGTTAAATCTGTAAGTAAAGCCCTTCTAGAATTTAAAGTTTTTAATAAAGGTAAGGATAAATTCGCTAAATGGTATGTTTGATCCATATCATAAGATCCTTTTATCTTAAAATATTTAATACTATTTGAGTGCTTATTTATAGAATTTATAAGAATTTTAAAAAATTTACGATATTTCGTAGCTACATATTCATAATCGACAAAATGTAATTGAACGCAAGATAATCTTTTTTGATTTTCAATCAATTTTATAATACCAAAATTTTCTGTATCATTCTTAAAATTAGTAAAATATGGATTTAGATAAGTAATAAGTTTCAATTCTTTGATTGAATTACAAATTCCTGCCAATCCAATTAAAATATCATCATTTTTTAAAGTATGACAATTAAGAAATTCCAATCCTGAAAGGGAATGAATAGAACCAGGTAAATTGTGTAATGAAAAATTAAAAGAATCATAAGGTAAAATAATATGAGTAAATCTTGTATTTCCATTAATAAAAAGTTCAATTTTATCATTCATAATAGAAGTTAACGAACAAAATTTTTCTAAATTAAGATAATTACAAAATTTAATATAATTAAATAAGGGTTTATAAGAATTTGGTAAAGTATAAATTCCTTTACTTTTATAAATAATTTTTAGTTCATGTGGTAAATTTGAAATTATTATATTTAATAATAATAGATGTTGTTTATAGTTTAAATTATATTGCCAAGGATTTTTCCATAAGATTGGTATGACGATTTCACAACTCGTTCTATTAACTAAAAGGCATGATTGAATTGTCTTATTATCATGTTGTAATTGTTCAAATATCAAATAAAGAACATCGCTATTTAACTTTGACATTTTTTTTTTAAAATAAAAAAAAAAAGGTTTGAAGCTCGTAAAGTGGCTAAAAACGGTCACATATATATTGTTTTGTTTGTTGCACAATGTTTGATGAAACGCCAAGCAACCAAGAAATTTGGCATTTGGCTGCGCCAAGCAGCACGTGCATTACAGCCAAGCATACGTCAAAGGAATTTTACTTGTATCAATAAATTGCACTTAAATAATGTTTACTTCTCTTAAATCTTAATAAAAATATATGTAAAAAAAAACTATACATTTATTTAGTCGATCGATCAATTGACACCCTGCGCCAACGAATAAATTACAAAATATTCTAAATTCAAGTATCAACGTAATACAATTCGTAAGTATTTTTGTCCTAATTACTACTATAAACACTATAAATGAATTTTGAACTTACAATTCTTCAAATAGAAATTATTCGCTTCCCCATTATACTTCTTATTTTCCCTCCGGGTCATCAATTTCAATCAACTTTTCAACATTTGCTTTTTCCTTATCAAATTCAATAAATTTCACGGTAATTTCTTCATCATCAATTAATTTTGCATCAACATCACCCTCTAAAAAAGGTTCGTATTCATCATCATCAATTAAGTCATAATCCCATAATAGCGGAGTGTATTCATAATCATCACTTCGATTAAAAATACCCCCATACTTGGTAACTATCCTGATTATACATGAAAGGAACAATAACAAACATAAAATATAGCTAATTACATGACTCGCGCAGAGAATTACGTTAAAATTACCAAATCCATGACACATATAATCCCAATTTGTAAAAAATTTAGGAGTGTTATTAATAATAGCTATAATAAGTGAGATCGAAATAAAAAAAAAAAGGAAAAAAATAAGGGATTGCGTCAATTACAGTAAACAAAATTTATATACATTACCTGTGTAAGTCCAAACAACCAATAATATTCTAATGTATAAATAAATATATACGATTGATTTAATATCTTAACTTTTTATTAAATTAAATTAGTAAAGACAAATATACGTACGAATCAAGGTAGTTATCGATTATATTAAATAATCTCATAAACAGACTTGTGAAGCGTTGGTTCTCGGCTCTAAATAAATTATATACTAATGTATTTGAAAAGTGAAAGAATTAGAAAAGAATATTTTTTTACGTACATCTTGTAGAACATGACAATTATTTACCTAATAAAATTAATGAAATAGCCGACAATATAATATAAAGATCATGATAATCATAGAGATAACCAAGATCGATAACATAGGAACTTGTAATCCTATTTAAAAATCCATCGAAGGATCAGTTTTTTTTTTTTTTTTAAAAAAAAAACAAAAACAAAAAAGATTATAAACTTGCTCATCATAAACATCCAAATCGTAGTAACTTATATAAGTATTGTTTGTATTTTCAGTAGCGTTATCACAATTAGCAGCGAAATTGTTCCTACAAGAAAAAATTAAAATGGAGCGTGTTTCTTTTTTTTTTGAAAGGAAGGAAATTTAAATAAACTTACCCGCAATCAACAAAATCCAAAGCTGAGTCTGAAATGTAGGCTTGATCAAAAGAAACATTACCAAGATGAAGTCCACGTTCATAATTATCAGCGATATAGTACCTAAAAGAAAAGATTAAAATGAATGTATTTCTTTATTTAAATTTCCTTCCTTCTTTCATATTGTTTATAAAAACTTACTCGCAATCAACAAAATCAACAAAATCCAAAGTCGTATAGGTTAGATTAAAAGGAATATCAACAAAATGAGGTTTACGTTTATACAAGTAAATTCTCGATTTTTCTTTTTTTTTTTAAAAAAAAAAAATTATATAAATCTTCGTTAGAATAAAGCGACTCATCAATAAAAGTGAATTATAATATATTACCAATTAGACAAATGAACGCTGTTATTATGATTTGAGAAATTCTCAAACGTCGAAAAAATCTTACTTTGTCCATACTTTTGGAAGTTTTACAATATTGAAGAAGAAATTTTGGAGGGACGAAAAATGAATTCATTTACATAAAAAATCATTTCTGCGTGTAACCTGGAATTTACAGAAACAATTCCCTAATTCGTCATTACAATTGTCACGGGTTATCACATAATATATGGTATCACAGAATTTCCTTGACGGAATGACGGATTAACGACTCGGAACGCATAAGACTAAATTTTATAAGGGCTGAAACGCAGTATAATTTTAATTCATAGATAATAAAAAATTCAATTTTCCTGCAATTTTTGTTGAACAAATAATTATATTTTTAACAATGAAAGATGAAATTACAGCATTATGCTAAATACAACTGATTCTAACCTCGTTGACAATGAACAAAAAAAATTATTCCAAAAATGTGATTGTTGGTTTTTTTTGTTAACATGTAAGGAAATTAGTTGAATAATAACATTTGACGTTAAAAATAATCTGTTAGATCGATAAAGTAAATCGTATTCAAAAAAGTACTAAATTTGAAAAACTAGATTGCACAAAATAACCATCTACAGAATAAAAGAATCAATTTAATCAAAAATGAATTCATTCAAAATGATGTTTATCAGCTGATCGTAATTGATCTAAAAAAATGAAACAAAACAACCAAAAGAATCGGTGAAAATTATAAATACACGCATTGTTTTAACGACACAAAATTTCAAATTCATTAAAAAAAAAAAAAAAATGTTAAATCTAGATAGAGATATCCTTTTCCAAATATTTGAAAAGTTGCAAGACGATAGAAATTCTCTTCATAATTCATTATTAGTCAACGTATCCTGGTGCGAAATTATCGTTCCAATTTTATGGAAGAATCCCTGGAAATGTTTTAGCACGCACGGAAAGATTTCACGGAGAAATCTTCAGACACACTTATTAAATGATGAAAAGAAGAAAAAGCTATTATTAGATGTAATCATTTCACATTTGTCGGATGAAACAAGTGATACTTTCGGCCTAACCACGAAATATAAGAAACCTTTATTTAATTATATTGGATTTTGTAAACATTTGAATTTAGGTGATTTAGAAGGAATCATTAATATTATGGAATGTAAAAAATTAGGCGTTTATGACAAAATAATCAATCTTTTTATTAATGAAAATACAAGAATCACACATCTTTACATACCTCATAAATTCAAACATAAATTACATCTTATTCCTGGAGCCGAAAGTTGCCTTTTAAGACTTGAATATCTTCAATGTAGTACTTTAACGGAAGATGATGTTTTAGTTGGATTGGCAGAAATAAGTGAATCAATAGAAGAATTAAATCTAAATATTTACGGTCTACAAGATAATTATTATAATGTAAATAATAATGGAATCATCAAATTAATCCAATGTCAAAAAAAATTAAATAACGTTCGTTTTTATTATGCTGGTACCAATTATCCCTATATGGAAATAAACAGTAATTCATTTTATAAAGATCTTGAGAATTCTTTGATTAAACATGCGAGTAATATTCAATATTTTAGCACAAATAAGAAACCTTACCCGAATTTTCTTTCATATTTTAAAAATTTAAAATATCTAGAAATGAGTGATGATTATACTTTAAATACTGTACATAATCAAATGATTATTAAAGCTATTTATGAAAATTGTCCAAATGTGGAATATCTCGAAATTCCTTTTAATAATAATTGTATTTTAGAATTTGAAAATTTATTGGTTAAATGCCAATATCTAGATAGTTTATATCTTACCATAGAAGAAGAAGATTGTGAAAATTTATTCGAAACGTTGGGCAAACATTCACCAGAGGGTTTGTTTAAGTTTAAATTTAAATTACGAACTAATTTGATTAGGGGAATAAGGAGAATATCATTAATTTCATTTAAATCATTTTTTCATTATTGGAAAGGAAAACATCCTATGTTATTACAAACGATCGGAATGTCTCTTAATAAGTCAGTAGATTATTCAGATCTTATTGATACTTATAAATTGATGGGTGTAATTAAAAAATATGATGATGTTGAAATCGAACCATTTATTACTGAATATTCATCGTTTCTTTAAGATCGCATGACCGTTCAGAATTACTATGCTTAAATATCTCCACGAATTCTACTTGGTAGAGGTATAAGATACATAAGAACATTTGTATAATCGAAAGTAAAATCATTATGCTTAATTTCTAAACGAAAAAGTTATTATATATCTTATATAAATTTTTCTTGAAATTGTAATAACATAAGGTATTTCTCAAAATAATCCTAGTTGATGGTAATTGGGCTAAATAAATTATTCGAACATAATCAACAATTTTGCGTGTTTTTTCAATTGTTAAGTTTTCAGATGAAAAACAGTCATTCCCTTGTAATACTAAAACTTTTAAATTATGTAATAAATAATAATTATAATTAATAATAAATTATTTTTAAACTATTTTTATTTAAAAAATGCGTAGTTTAATATTATTAATTATATATGCACTTAACGTTAATGTACTTTTGTCTCGCACAATAGATTTCCCAACCCTGCCTAAACCAATACTACGAAGCTTTCTTGGTTATCTTGTGAAAGGCACAATCTGTAATCCCATCATTTTTTCTCGTAAGGAGCTTAGTGAGACGGATATAAAAATTTTGAAAAAGAATAGCTATACTTTCTAACCACTTCAGCTAATTTTTTACTTCCGTTGCAGTGGCTGAAGTAGACGCGGGAGTGTTAGTTTCTGACATAGTGCTTTTATAGTGATATTTGGCTCGGGTGAAAAATGTGTTATGTTCGGAGTGATACCGATGTGAAATAAAAAATTTACTTCTGGGGAAAAGCAAGCGTTAATATATGATTTTACATGAAATAAGAAAGTTGCCGTTGTTTGGTGATTTCCCCTTTTCATCACCATGTCACTTGTCCAAGCGCTCGTCATATTGCTTGTCTTAGAAACGACCATAGAGCACCGAGGATCGAAGTGTCCGAATGTGCTCTATGCGAGACTTTGCAAGCCTAAAATGTATACCAATATTTTATGTTATCTTAGAATTAATTTTAATGCTGTTTCTTTATCGATTTCATAAGGACACTAAGTCTCGCCTCTTGGTGATTAAGTTGTAATGCAAATTTTTATTAAACAAGTTCTAGCATACCAGTAATTTCTCAATATACAGAAAACCATTCTGAGGCTATTTCCTTTACGCAAGACTAGGACAAAAAAAAAATTACACCATTAGATGTATATTCGTTAATCTCACCTCTAAGTCTCACCTCTGAGCCTTACTTTTGGGAGTAAACATATATTAAGTCTCAACTGATCCCTCTAGGACTACTTCTTTACTATACTAATCATGCATCTGAGCCTTATCCCGAAGCCGATTAACATATTGGATCATATAGTAACCCTAATATGTAATCGGCATCGGCCACAAGCAGTCCCAGTAGGCTTATCACATTCGGTGCAAGGCTGGCACTTCCTAACCCTATTTTCAAAAATAGAAAAAAATAATTGAACATTAGAGGACATATGATTAAATATTTTAAATTGTGCAAAAGTTTGCACAATATATAACAGGTAAGACTTATTAATAACATGCCTAGATCAAATAAGAAAAATACTATTTGTGTTTGCTGTGGATACAAACTTACAAGACCAGCTAAACTTTGTCATCATTATAAAGTAATAAAAATCTGTGTAATCCACTCCCAAAAAATATATTCAATGGAGTACACCCACAATAACTCCTAATATAACCAAATCCAAATCACAAACCCCCGCTCCAGTAATTCATATTCGGGAAAAAATCGAAGAAGAGAAAAGTCACAGGTTGATATTCCAACCCCAGACCCTGAACTCAAAAGAAAACTCCAACTTCCGGGTTCTCTGTACGAAAGAAGGTTCCAATACTCGGAAGAGATTATATCACTAAAGAAGAAGCTGAAAAATGTGTTAGTCCAAATGCCCGAAATCCTGGTGAGCAGCAAGATTACTAAGATGATATAAAGTACTTGATCTAGGAGATCACAATAGACCAGAAGTCTTGAATAAATGTATTCTTCCATGTCATAATCTTGAGCAACTACATCCTAGAGCAGTTCGTCTGCCAACAAGAGAATAGTTGGAAAAATATGAAAAAACAGCTGAACCAGCAGAGGATCCAGAAACTGGACCAGGACCAGCAGCAACTCAAGCCCATAGAGAAAGGTTAGCTACCATCCAGCAGGATAAAGATGTGGTCCCAGAAGGACCAGTTGATATAGTATTTATGGAAAAATACTAAACAACATAAAAATCTCAGACATAGGACTGTAAAGTTCAAGCAACAATAAAAAGCAAGACAATCAGACAAAATATGCGGATGGGCCATATATGCTTTAACTTGTGAGATTATCACGTGAAGCAATTACAGGTGTTTTCCAAGAAGAGCTTCGCAGAAAGGATTAAACAAAAATGGCATTAGTCGTAAATGCCATATACAGATGTAATATACAAATACAAAGGAAAGGTAATCCAGCGGATAAAGCAAATTATGAGGCTAGATGTCTTAATACACATCATAGAGGAAAAATGGGTGTAATTCTTTCTGAAAAGGTTATCGATAAACATTTAGCCCAGTATGTCGATGCAGTATTCTTCCTTTTTTTTATTTTATAAAAGAATTTTTAACTTGATGATATAGTAATCTTAGAAGATATGTGTAAAGTTCTGTGAGTAGTGTATTGTATTGAGACATCAAATAATAGATTATGTGAGATAACCGATTCTGTAAATAAGGGCTTTTTCTATATTGAATAAAACATAATCAACATAATCGATGATGATGAAACTAATGTTAAAACGTGTGGCATAATTTTAAAAGTTATATATTACTTACCAATTTTTTCATTTCTTTAAATAATCTTGACTCTTAAATCTGCAACATAAATGGTTGCGTGTATCATGTGGTAATGTTGTTGCTGATGACTCATTTTTACTGTAGGCTCTGCAAGAATATTTTATCATTGCACGCGTATATAAAAGGAAACATAATTATGAGTTTATGAGTCATCAAAAAAAGTTTGCACAATATTACTTCGAATATTCTGATGAAACTGACAGTACCCAAATTTTAGGGTCCTTTTTGAATTATGAGATTATGACATTATGTATAAATAGTATAAATATAAAGTATATTGCTTCGCAACTTTTCTTTCCCACAATCAAATCTTGTCCAAAATTTCGTCGGAGCTAAGATTTCCACAAGTAAACTTTCATCTAAAAGTTGTCCTTTTCCTGAAAGTAAACCTGCCTTCATCTAAAATTTCTCCTGAATCATCAAGAAGAACTTCGATAAGTGGAGAATGGAATAACGTTTTATTACTGTTTTTGACTTTAAAATTTAGAAGGACTTTGGAAGAGTACCGATTTATTACTGTATTGTCAAAAACTTTAAAATTTTCCAAAATTGAAATTTACTGCCTGAAATTTACTATTATTGTAGTGAATAAGTAAATTTCTTTATTTTAAACTTACTCTACTTGGTCATAATATCTCTGGTATTACATTGGTCTAAGATATCCCTTGCGGATTTTACATTTCATATATTATTTACATTTTTATTATTTTCTTTATTTTTATTTTTCTATTTTAAAGGAAGTGAAGACATTCTTCAATCTTTTATCTTAATTTAACCTAATTTTAAAATTAAGAGAAGAGCAAGAAAAACATAAGAAAATTGGAAGGAATCATTTTACGCTTTTGGTTATATATTTGTGGACCTGGCTTATAATACTTTATCTTTACTAGAAGATTTTAGAGGACAAAAGACCTTCTTTAAAACTATCACAATTGGATTATAAATATAAGGTACTATTGTTGTCATTAAATTCTTGCTGTGAAGGTTGTTGAAAGGCAATTCCAAGTGCACCTAATCAAAGGTGTTAGCAATGCGCACCCTGGTTAGTGTATTGATTTAGATGGTGAGATCCTAGGATCCCTTTGTTGAGGTCTATCATTCTGGAGGAGGAATGGTTATGTACCTTCCTCAACAAACCAATATTGTTTGGCATCTTTTTCAAGATATTGTTTTGTTTCATCAGGATTTTTTGATTCAAAGAACTGGAAGCGCTTCGTGGCCACAGTTTGGGCAACCTACTGTGAACGTCCTTCTTTGTTTTCAGAAATCCCCTGATGAGGCAAATCTCTGTGTGCAAAGATTTGTTATACAGATGCTTTCTGAAAGACGCCCTTAATATACTTCATAATGCATTATGTTTTCATCAACTATTCATGTTGAGGTTTTTTGGTTAAATAGTACTAGTACTTACAATTACTTTCTTTATTTTAGATTTATAAATTTTAGACTAAAGGAAATTTACCTTTATACAGTTTGTGAGAACAAAGTCTATAACTAATCAGGTAAATGAATATTTTTTTTCAACTTGTATAAGATTGTATTTGTTGAAGGAGTAATTTATTAATAATATAAATTTTTTCTATGCAATAAATTCATAATTTGTTACAATGTATGTATTCATAAGTTGTAAAAAAAAATAATTGTCTAAGAAAAAAAATTATAATAAAAAAAAAAATAGGCAAATATATAGAAAAAGAGGGACAAATATTTCCATTTAAAAAAGATCTGATATTACCCATATTAGCTAAGAAATAAAAATTAAAACCCAGCGTTTTCCGGTCATGTAATAATCCTTTTAACGTGCAGACTTGCTTTTTATGTTTATGAGGTAATTTCAATTTATGTTTCAAAGGTGAATCTTCACTAGTATCTGATAATGATCATTAATGAAAAAGCCAGAATATCCACGTCGACAAGTCAGATCGTTAGATGTTTACTTCTGCAGCAGAAGATACTTGATTAACGGGAGGTGGATGACCTACTACGTGTTTTCAAGTTAAATGTTTTCCCCTTAATGATTAGGTGAGTAATCAGTGGTAATTATTTTGTTGTTACATTCTAATCGGCTCTTAAATCTTTCTAAAGTTCATATTTTTAAAATCTAGAAATAGACCCGAATACGAAGTTTATGTCATGAATGACGCTCTTGTATCAGAAAAACCTGAATTTATAATTAGGTTTCGAGACAATGCTATTGTTGTAGTAGAAGTTAGTATGCTATTGTTTGCCTGATATAAGTTCTTTCTTTTGTCACCCAAATAACTTTTTTAAATATGATAAGCACCCGGATAAGTGGATTTGGGGAAGCACAAATCGCTATAGAAATGTTAGCCAGTAGAAATGAAAATATGCGTCCGTTTTTTAGAACAAAGGAATACTATAGAGATCAGACCATATTCGCCGTTCGTGTTATTTCAACATACGTCACATTTTAGAAAGCAGTGATTCCTGCTAAATATTGGAAAGAGCTTGACCAAGGCTCACCAAAAAATCATTCAGTTGAAATTCAAAGATGGCCAGCTGAAAATATTCTAGGAGGTGGTCTTGATCTTGCTGAACCGAATGCAAGAGAAACAGTGCTTAACCTCATAATCAAAATTTATCAATTTATTTTACCGCAGAAATGCTTAGAAAAAGCCAGTTCCGAACAAACTATTTTATTCACATTATGTAACCGATGTTTCGATTATTCGCAAATGTTTATTGATAAAGTATCAACGTTTTCCTATAAATCATGTGCAATTACGCAATAGTGAAAATCACTCGATCTTTCTGTGCGACGTAAAATCATTTATTACGCTTGCTTTTCCCCCAGAAGTAAATTTTTATTTCACATCTGTATCACTCCGGAAGTAACACATTTTTAATCCGAACCTAACAACTATATATAAAAGCGCTATATCTATCTCAACAGCTGAACACGACTCTTACTTGGGATACAGCTACCCTTATCGTATATCGTACACTTGAAAAAGCTGAACCTCAAGCTAGACGATGACGAATTTAAAATACTCCGCAACTAAAAAATTACCGGTAAAGACTTCTTTGACATGACCAAAAAAGATTTCAAAAGTTATAAAAGGAGGGCCAGCTATGAGACTTGTAAAAGAGGCCAAGACCCTCAAAGACGATACGAAGCGCCCGTTCTCCTCTACAAGAGTTTGGAGGAAATGTTAGAAAAATACGGCATTAGAAGTAACAGCATACCGAGCATCCCTCAGTTCACACAGGTAGGTTACGCTCATGTCAACTTTTTTCGTTACGAATTCCAACTCACGTATTTTTATTTTATAGTCTCTCACCCAATCGATGAAGGTTCTTCAGAGTTTAAGCTCTGCATAGATGATATTCTTCGTAGGATAAAAAATATGGGCCAGTCGTAGAAAGTAATGAGCCTATGCGTTGCGAATACATTTCAACAATTATTCATATTGCTGTCAACATTCTCGGAGGATTGGTGATCTTGCCTGGTGGAGGGAGTTCCGAACAAAATAACAGATATTTATGATAAAAACAATGTTCGTGATTAGTTGAATAAATTTCATTAAGGTATATTTTTTTATCGTTAAATTTGTTATTTGAAATACTTTATTTAGACTTTTTTGGTTTCATTATTTATTTTATTTTTAGTTTTATTATTGTATATGATGGACGAAATAAATATCATTACACGATAATAAATAATTCAATGATTTGTGGAAATATGGATATATTACATTTATTCTTGGGTTTCTGAGATATAGTCGCATCAAAAAAGAACACTAGTTTAGAATAACCGAGTTTTGATTAATAAATCATGGCAACACACACATAGTTAGCACCATTAAATATTTTATATATGTATTTTCTTTTAAAATTGTAATTTTATCATAATACTAACGTTTCTTTTCATTTTTTTTTTCTTTAGCATTGTCACAATTTGCAATCAATAAAATTTTATTGGATTTACACTTAATTGTAAAAAAAAAAAAAAAAAGGTTTTAGAGAGAACATCTATTTTGTTACAAATGATTCAAAGAAATCAATTATGGGAATATTTTATGAACTGAGTATTTTTACTATTTTATATTGCACGTCTCTTTTGCTATCGTTTTATTACCAAAAATATATTTAAAGATATCGATTGGAAATCTTTTATTATGATTAAGATAAACTAAGACATAAAATCAGTTATTATTCAACCAATACAGGAATTATTTAGACTTTCAAAACCGTCATTTCTTTTTATTGTTATTTAGTAACAAGATCATATATAGTATTACATATTATAAATTCATTTCATGTGAAAAAAAAGAGAAATATTTTGGCATTTGGAATTGAAGTTATTTTGCAGAATAAATTTCTGCAAATGCCATATAAAGTAAGTATAATAATATGATTCATATAATGAATTTGTTTCAATTTATTGAAGAATTGAATAATTTGCAATTGATCAATATATTGCATTATGTAGGATAACACGTACATGTACATGGATATAATTTGATAAGAAAAATTAAATTATTTAAAAGTGACATTTTCATATACATTATACGCATGTATGTACATTTATTTTTGTTATAAACATTCATCTGGCAATAAATTTCAATACATCACGAGAAAAAGTCTTTCGAATATTATAATCGAAGAATTGAAATTTTCTAAACTTGTCTATTCCAAAGGTATTTTAATCATTTAGAATAATGTTACTAAATGTTCATCATTATTGTTTTTATTTCGTCAAATGTTTGGCTGATTTAGTTTAGTCTTTAGAGAAATTCGATCGATTAACTTGGTCAACAGATCAAGATGATCACGCGAACAAGATAAGTAAGGTTCATTTCGCGTTAACTCGCGAACAGTTTTGCGTAATTGAGCATATTTTTGTTGTCCTTCAAAAAGTTGTTTAGATAACTTGGTACAATGGTCTTTGTCAGAAATTGTTATAAGATTGTTTCAGCATCATAAAAAGAGTTAAACCCGTTGAGATCGGTGAAGTTAAATTTTAGTATTTATATAAGTGATAAGCCATAAAACAAATGTTGTCAAATAAAATAATGTGAAAAGTCTAGCTTCTAACGGGCTTGCAAAAGCGCGGTTTATTACACGAAAAAAAGAAGGTTTGTATTCGTCGAGACTAATTCACGTGATGTTTTCGCGTGATGACCGTAACGACTAACGACGTAACGTGTAATCGTTACTTTTCTGGTCAATTTCATTGTGCAACGTGTCATAAAAATAATATTTAAGTACGATTACGTGCTTTAACAAGAAATGTTTCATCTTTTTTCTTTTTTCTTAACAATAAAAAAAACAAAGGAATTTTCTAACAAGAAAAGAAGGAAAAAAAAAAATGGCAAAATTAAATATCGACATCCTTTATTTTGTATTTGAAGAATTGCAAGATGATAAAAAGACTCTTTATTCATGTCTTTTAACTAATAGAACTTGCTGTGAAATTATCATTCCAATCTTATGGAGAAATCCATGGAGTCAAATAATTTTAAGAAAAGATAAATCATTACTAAACGTAATTCTTTCACATTTATCATACGAATCAAAAGAAAAATTAAAAGAACAAGGAATTAAACTTTCAAGAATTTCGTATCAAAAACCTTTATTTGATTACATTAGTTTTTGTAAACATTTAAATTTGAAAGAAATTTTTAGTATTGTTGATAGTGTTTATAGTGTTGTTAAACCTGTATCATTGATCAAAAAAGAAATACTCATTCTTTTTTACAATAGGAAGATTAAATTTACACACCTTTATATATCACATTATTTACATATTCATCATATTCCCCAAGCACGACAACTCTTTTCAGGATTAGAATTCCTTAATTGTAGTAATACCATGGAAAGGATTGATTTGATTGGATTAAAAGAAATTTGTCAGTCTATTCAAGAGTTGGATCTTAATATTGAAAAACCTAAAAATAATATTGGAATTGCTAAATTAATTCAAAGTCAAAAAGAATTAATTAAAGTCAATTTTAATGTAACCAATAAAGAAGGATCGTGTAAAATTCTTGAAAATTCATTGGTTAAGCATGCAAATACTATCCAATACTTTCGGACAACCAAATCTCCAATCACCAAAATTCTTTCATCTTTTGTAAATTTAATAATTTTAGAGTTGACCGATCGTTTTAATGAAAAATGGAATTGCTTGGAAGATTTATCCTTACCTTTATTACAAAAATTAAGAACTACAGGTGTTCCAATCAAAGTTTTAACAAATTTAATTAAAAATACAAATGGACATCTTAATGAAATCAGCATTTGTTATGTTCTTCAAAGTAAAACTGCCAATAGAAGAATTATCCGAACTATATATCAAAATTGTCCAAGACTTAAATATTTTTGTTTGCCGATTAGAAACGATAATATATCAGAATTGAAAAACTTATTAATTAATTGTCAGCATTTAAATGGATTGGTAGTGCCTATTTCCAATGAGGATGATTATTTTGATTGGGATGAAATGTTCAAAATATTAACAAAATCATCACCAATTGGATTATTCAAATTTAAATTTTATTTTTATTGTAATATGACAATTGAATTAAAATCCTTAAAATACTTTTTTGATAATTGGAAAGAAAGACCACCTATTTTGTTAAAAATACGTAAAATGGAGGGTATAAGTATAAATAATTTGATCAAAAAGTACAAAGCTGAAGGGATAGTTGCAAAATATAATAATGATTTCTATAATTGGAAACGTTCTTATAGTACTTTTGAATGGATTTAAATGCCTTTTATTTTGTTTTACTTTTCTAACAAGATGTATTAGCGTTAGGTTAAATTTTAAATATAAAAAATGATTATTGAAAATTTATATGTTTAATTTTCGAAAATTCTCTCAACATTTATATATTTTTCTTGATAATATAATCGCTGTAATTTATTTGAATGTACATAAGCAACCGATACTGTCTGACTCTTCAAAGTATAAGATAACTTTCAATATGAAAAATCATAATTGTGATAGCCACAAGTAAGTTCATGTCAAATTTGTAAGAACTTCAATTTAATTGTAATGTAAATCTGCTTAAAATTTTCATAATTATTGTTAATACATGAATTTGAAAACTTTTCAATGACATATCGCATTTACTTTATTGACTACGACTTAACAAGAATTTCCAGGTTATTTGATGATATATAAACTGCAAATTTTTGTTAAGTATACTTATTAACGTGCTAAGGCTTAGGCGATAGGATATTATAAATTTGAATTTGTAATCATATAAATCATTTAATAGATCGAATATATTTTATTTAAAATGGTTCAGTACTGAATACAGTGATTGTTTTTAAAAAATATTAGCATAATTATGATACAAACATCGCAGTAATATCATGGACTCATTTTTACTCTTTAATAACTGACTTTGAATTTGATAGTAAATATGTCAAATTCTGGGATGTATAGTAATTATGTCTTACATTGTATTTTTTGAAATATTTTAAACTGTTACTTATTTCATCACCAGTTCTTTTTTGATGTTCCATTATATCATTGAATAACCAACGATAACTCATTCACACATTTAATAAAGTCTTTTTTTATTACTACTGCATAGTTAATGTCAAAGGGTGTGATATCATGAAATCACTTCCATGTAATTACTTACGTATACTGTAAAATAGACTCCATTTAAATTACAAGAGATAAAATTAGGACTGCGATCAAATAAATATGATTGGATTTAATTATCACCGGCCTTATTATAATAACTTTAAGACAATGATCATTTAATTTTCTAAATTAGGTTACTATTGAGTCATTTTTGAAATTTAAATTTTACAAAACAAATTTTTATTTGTCTAATAAATTATTATGTTCAAACGAGTTGCTAAAAAAGGAGTATTCCAACTAAAGTTCCAAATAAAGGAATTTCTTACATAAAAAAAAATTATATTTTTCAAATTTTGTTAATTTTACATTCAATTATTATTTATTAGTCATAAATCAATTAATAGAATCCACTTTTTATTTCGGTTAATAAATGGAATGTACAGTACATTGTTCTCTTTAGACTAATGAGAAGACATTAAATAATACATCATTGAAAGCAAGTTTAAGTAAAGTTCTGGAATAGTCAAATATGAGAATCAAGTATGAAAGATAAATATTGGAATTAAACATGAGAGTTAAATATGAGATCAATAATTAAATTAATCATTAATTATGTATTGTAATTCTGTTTACAGTACTTGAAATCAATATCACTATCGCTTGAGTTATATCTTGTTATATATATATATATATATATTAAATCTAGGTCTCTGATATAAGATCATCGATTGACATTCTGATTCTAGGCCGTTCTTCTTCGTTAATCAAGCATTAACTGATGATATTCTGGTCAATGAAAATCTGCTGCACTAATGCATTAAAATATTTTTGTCTGATCAATGATCATATCTGATTATCATAATTGGGTTTGAATTAAAATTCTATAATTTTTTTCTAAGCTAGATGAAAACTAAATAATCCATTTTTGCAATAAATTTATAAGAAATAAACGTTCCTTTTTCCCAAATTAATTAAAAATTTTCTAAAAATTAAGTGGTTTAATCCAACTTTTGGATCTAAACCAGCAATTATATTCTTGACTTATATACATAATAATCATAAGAATCCAAACTTTTAACAAAATGATACCTTTTTTTTTAGACTCTCTATGAAAGTTCTTAATTTGTTCCATACATCCAAGAGTTCATATGCAGCTACCATTCTTTAATAAAATAATTTAAGCTACTATATGGTCCGATGGATAGCTGAATAATTTTGAAGAAATATCGGAATCATACCTTTAATGAGCAGAATTGTAATGTGACTATTTCTTCAATTTTATAAAATTTCTATAATTTATTATTATAGTAATCTAATATCGGCTTATGTAAAGCTTATTATATCGGACAATATATCTTTGATTAATTTCAATGTAACCCAAAATATATGCTGTTCAAGAATTCTTTGAAATTGGGATTGAAAGTTTAATCGAATTATTAAATATCTATTAATATTAATGAAATTAAAGTTTGTCATATTTTTTAATTTAAATAAATTATTTTTATATTAAATAACTGAATAATTTTTTTCACGCAAACCTTATGCCTTTATACTAATAAATTATATGATCCTTACTATTATCCTTTTCTGTAAAATTTCATTCTTCAGTATTCATGTTAATATCCTCCAGTTATATCGAGTATTATTATGTAGCTTTGTGCTCTGAAGACGCACCTTACAAGATTTATAGTAAATCAGAATACGATAAAATATTATAAATGATAATTTTAATCTTAATTGCGTTTATAATAGGTATAAATGTATAATGATATCTTTAGATGTTTAATTCATCTGAAGACTATGAAACAATACAGAAATTATTCTTTCAATCTTTCAGAAAGATTGATGATGATATATTCAATGATTATATTTAAGTTAGTGATGAGGAGCAATCAAATATATTTTATCTATAATTTGTATTTGTTCAATAATTGCTAAAGAATCTCTTAGATCATATAACTAGACCCTATATTATTGCATATTTAATTATAAAAAATGAATGAACAAGCCTTTTAAAATAGTTATGAGTAAGCTAGCTGCATAGAAATGATTTTTTCTATAATTTATAAACTCTTTAGATAAATATACTAGTATTTTATTACAAGTTGTTGTTTTACAAAAATATTGTAAAAATGATTATTAGTGTATTGTTATTGGTGTTGAAGTTGCTGGAGTTTTTTCATACCAAATTTGTGAAAGAAGCGCGTGCTTCTAATACTTCTCTTCTACCAAACAAATCATCCAATTTTGATTTTCTGTAAATGTGCGATAATTGTTTTTTTACTACATTTATAAATTGTTAATATAATAAACTTTTTCACATAGTTCATAAATCCCTATGAATAAATATGTTTTTTATACGTGCTAATAATTAAACCTATAATATCACACAATTTTTTAATATCATCCCGTGATTTTTTTTTTCCAATGTTATGAAGATGGACGTTATTATTATTAGTAATAATATATAAAATGGAACTTTAAGTAGAGCGCTTAAATTATTTTAATGAATGAGAAAATGACTATAATAACTATAATAGCAGTGCAATAAATAAATAAATCTTATAAGGAAGAAGATTTTTTGAAATCCTAATATAAGAGTGATATTTCATTATTGATTGGCTAGAAAAATTAATTTAACCTTTGAATTTTAAGATTTATTCTAAATCTTTCAAATTATGCCATTTACTTATATCATTAATAAGAGAGACTTTCAGAAAATATCCTTTTATGTAATTAATGTTTCATTGTTATATATCTATTCATTAAAGTCGAATGCATATTTATGAGATTTCATTATTTTCATAAAATTTATGAGAATTTTCTTTTATGTAGTAGTTTATGTTATTTAATCTTCTATTCGATATCTTCGCCATAGCTTGTTATTAACAATAAGTAATCTCCCAGAAGTAATCTATGACACCTAGTTTTGTGATATTTATTTATAAATCTTTTAAATATTATAATTCAATCAAAAGTATGAATAACTTGTGCCTTTATTAAAGCTATATAAATATTTTTTTTTTTTTTTTATAAAGTAATGTGTTGTTTCAGAGCCAATTTTAGTATTTAACCAAATTCTAAAAATTTTTTGTTTACCAGATAAAGATATCAATTTTATAAATGTTTCTGTAAATCTATAGTTTTGCTTTTTATAATACAATTTCGGCACTCAACTATTTATAACATGATTTATTTTATGGACAATTTTACATCATAATATGTAATGATGTATATAAGTACAAACATGGAAATAATTTTGGTAAATGTGTGTATTATTATAAAAATAAGTTTTATCAATACAAATCCTATTATTGACATTAATATATAATGAAATAAAAGTCAAAAAATGTTTATTACAGCACTTAAGAAATTTTTATTTAAAAAAACCGTGTATAATTTAAATTCAAATTTAACAATTGCCAAAAATATTTTCAAATTAACATTATTCCATGCCATTATTCGACCATCTGAGTATTTAATGTGGATTTATCTAATTATTTATCTCTATTTTTATTATTTTCACTCATTTACGAACACATTAATAATATCACAAGCATAACATTGTTTGTTTCACGAAAAAATAATATATACTTTTATATTAATTATTAATTATGACAAAGCCACAGTTATCTTGATCTTTTTTTTTTAAAAAAAAAAAAATACAAAACTTTTAAAATCGAATCACCTGGTCTTACAATTCTTCGTGAACGTAAAGCTAAAAGAAAAAAATGAAACAAGTGTCCTGGGTGGGCCATCTGAAAGTCAATACTTTTATGAATATTATATTGTTGTTTATCAACAACATGATGGGAATGTTAAAGGCTGTGGTCTAGGTACATGGTTGGTTAATTTTCTCTGCAATTATAAAAACAACTTAAATAAACATCCATCAATATACCGTGTTTCTTGGAGCTGAATTAATTAAGGATTTTATGATGAGAGAATGTTTAGCAGCCATTGTTCCTATCAAACCATTAAAGAACTTGTTCACAATTCTCAGTCATTATACATACATAATTACCACTACATTCAATTCAGAATGTCATTCAGATGATAATTCCATCATGTTAAGCATGTATACATTGTTATCAGGTAAAAAATCTATTATAACAGCAAGATCAGAGAAGTTTTTGAAAAAGTATGACTATTATCATGAGCAATTAAAAAACAAATCATTGGAGGAGATTGATTATGGAGATGATGAGGTGGCGAAAGGAGGATATTTTTCAGAAGATCAACTTTTTATCGATTTTTTGAAGGATATACCCTTTAATTTAACGATAGATGGAATTAACGTACAAATCATTGAATAAATGTAATGATAATACCTTAGCTATCTTATAAATATTATAACTTTCTTATAATAATAGTGCAATTCTTAATGTTTATTTCTAATGTATTTGAATATTGCTACAAGTTTTTAATTGAGAATTCTATTTTAAAAATAATTATTCAATTAAAAATGATTTCTAAATATTGGTTTTAACTAACAAAAACATTTTCAGTGAACGTTATACAACAATTCAAACACTTTGCACCGGCTCGGGACTTATAAACCCGAATCCGGTTCAATGCAGTACTGTATACTTCTATATTAAGTTATAATTATGATAATTTAAATTACTTTCGCGTAAAACACTTCCCGCAAAATTCATTAGCTGAAAGGATATTTGTTATTCTTTCTATCTCGAAAAAAAAATTATGCTATAAACTTAACATATTTAAGAGTCCTTACGATCGATATTAAGATTTTATTTATAAGACCATAATAAATATTTTTTTCGGCTATTGCCTATTGAATATTGATCAATCTACGGCATTTAGGGACAATTGTTGTTGTGGAAGAATTTAAGGCCACATTGAAATCTATAACGGAGTTGCAATTATGCATTTGTATTAACAAGAGCAAAGTAGTTCCCTACAATCATGAACTGCGCCTCCGAAGACCTCCATATCTGGTCATTTTTTTTTTAAAAAAAAAATAGAATAGCAGTGATATATGTATTAGCTATACGATTGTCGCAAACACATCGAGAAAGTAAAGATCGTAAGCCACGCGAAAAGGGTGCTCACGAAATTACCTAATCCCAGAACAGATACTGAAAATTTTGAACCTAAACTAAAATAAAATAAGCCTCACGCGGGCAAACAAAAGGAAATAATGTGCTGAATACATTAAAAAAAAAAAAAAAAAATCTTAAATACTACTCGTTATCTCTAACGTTATATAAGTTTCACAAGATACTACTCGTCACCGGAGGTATGCTTATAAACTCAATGTTTTTACAATAATACTGAAAAAATTTCCGATTATTAAATTTTAACCGTCAATTTATCAAATTATTTTTTTTTCTTATTCTTTTTTTTTAAAAAAAAAAAAAATCACAAATTAACTATGTTAAAAAAAATATCGATTTGGTAGAAACATCTTTTAATCGGTCAGAGGTCAAACTAGGTAACACATGTATAACATATATTTTTTATTTATTTGAGCAACCATTCTTTATATTTATTTTTGCAACGTTCGAGGCTTATTTTTATGCTAAATTTAGAGAACTCCGCGCACAGCACTTAAACTTTATAGCATTAGAATAAAAGTTTGACGATCCTGAATTCATGAAATTACAAGGTCAATCTAACCGGTTAATTTGGTTTAAGATATAATTGGATAGGTTATGTAGTGCGCACGTTTTTTTTTTTTAAATCACCGTGCCACTCCACTTTTTTAAAAAAAAAATTTATAATAAATAAAATAAATATTTCATATTAACAGTATACAGGTAATAATTAAAATTTTATCGTATCGGCATTCGAATATAAATCCTATTCAACTTATATTAATATTTTTTATAATATATTTTGACGAAAAAAACAATGATTTTTTTTTTGTATAATAATATAGCAGGACTGTAACCTGATAACCTCGCACAGCAACTATTAATAATTTGCGTAATACATGTAATACAAACTTTCATTTGATCGGCTATTTAAAATGTAGAAGTACCAATCGTTTAACAAATTTTGATTTTTTCTCCTTTTTACCAAATGAAATATTAAATAAAGGTTAAAAATATGTTAAAATTAAATAAAGATATTCTTTATTTAATATTTGAAGAATTACAAAATGATAAAAATACACTTTATTCATGCCTAACAGTTAATAAAATTTGGTGTGAGATTATTGTTCTAATTTTATGGAAAAATCCTTGGAAATATTTAAACGATGGAAAAGAAAAATCGTTATTTAATATAATCACTTCACATATATCAGCGGAATCAAAAAGTAATTTAAATAGTAAAGGCATACATTTTATGATGACTCAATATAGGAGACCTTATTTTGATTATATTAATTTATGTAAACATTTAAATTTGGGTGAAATCAGTAGAATAATTGAAAATATATATTCTCTTCAAGAAGAATTTAAAATATCAAATATAAAAATTGTAATATTCAATCTCTTAATTAATGAGAATGCAAGATTTACACATCTTTATATACCTCGTGAATTTGATTATCAGATACATCTTATTCCTGGGGCGAAGTACTGCTTTTCACAACTTGAATTTCTTCAATGTAATACTAGCGTAAATACGAATGTCTTAATTGGGTTGACAGAAATGTGTAGTACAATGAGAAGATTAGAACTTTGCGTTGAAAAGTTCGATAATAATAGAGAAATCGTTAAATTAATTGAAACTCCAAAAAAATTATATAATGTTTGTTTTTTAACTAATCTTGAAATAGATGAACCATTTTGTGAAATCGTTGAAAATTCATTAATTAAGCATTCAAATACTATTCAATATTTTAAGATAACTAAACAACCAATAACAAATATTCTTTCCACTTTTAAAAATTTAAGAATATTAGAATTAGATGACAAATTTCGTCAAATGAAATGGGATTGTTTATTAAATTTATCTTTACCTTACTTACAAACTTTAAAATCTAGAAGCGTTCCGAATAATGTTTTGGCAAGTTTGATCGAAAATACTAAAGGATTACTTAATGAAATTGTAATTGATTTCACCGATTTTCTTGATGATGATATAAGTAATAACAAATTAATTAGGGCAATTTATAAAAATTGTCCTATTCTTGAATATCTTTTATTAAATATTAGTATTTTTAATATTTTAGAAATGAAATCATTATTAATTAATTGTCAAAATTTAAATGGGTTGGTAATAGTTTGTTTTGAAAGAGATCAATCAACATGGGATAAGATATTTGGATTATTAACAGATTATGCACCAAAAAATTTATTTAAATTCAAATTCGTATCAGATTTTGAATGTAAATTAGATTCTTTGAAATTTTTCTTTGATAATTGGAAAGGTCGAAAATCGATGTTATTACAAATTCATGAAATGCATTTTACTGATGAATATTTTATTTTAATTGATTCATATATTAAAAATGGAATTGTTAAAAATTTTCGTTATGATTCATCAAGTATTTTTTTTGATGAATTTGAATGGAATTAAATTAAGTTTTATTAAGTATTATTATTATTATTATTATTATTATTATTTATTTTTTTAGTAGGAAAATTTGTATAAGATTATATAGTGTAAGAACTTATATATTGTAAGATGTTAAGTATTATTTATTATTAATTATTATGATTTATATATATATATATTTTTAGTTAAAAATTTGTATGAACTTATGTAGGACCCAGAAATATACATATAGGGGTAGGGTCTATCAATGCGTCGTCATCATAGTGGAGTTGGACGGGGTAAGGTTTTGATTTGCGTATAATTTAGGAGATTTTTGTCCATAGTAAGGTCATTAGATTGCGTATTTTTATCAAAAATTTTTATATGTAAAAGATTTAATTTGCGTATTTTGACCTATATTTTTATTTGGCTGATCATATATACTGTTGTAGAAAATTATTCGATATGCTAAAATACGATTTATCAATCATAAAATTTACAATTTTATAGTTTTAAATTTTTTTTTTTTAAAAGATTTTTTTATCAGTTTTTATAACTGAAATTTTTTTTTAATATTTAATATTTTTTATCGGTTTTATAAACTGAATTTTTTTTTAATATTTATATTATTAGTAACCGAATTTTTTTTTAAAAAAAGATTTTTTATAAACCGAACCTTTTTCTTTTCCACTGATTTAAAAAAATAAAAAAAAAAACTATTTATAAAAAAAAAAGTACTAGGTACTACTGAAGTATAAATTGGAACTAACGGACTCTTGCAAATATGGTGAGTTAAGTGTAAGAAGCAGAATTCAATGTTAATAAAATTTTACTAACATTCCTTTTAGTTTTTTAGTACCTACATAATCAAGATTATTTTATTTTTTATAGCTTATTACATTGGTAAGTTTCAAATTTTTAGGAATTTTATCAAAAAATGCTTACTAATGTTTTATAATTTCTTTTTTATAGATTTCAGAATTCGATCAGAACTTGGAATTCGAGACGGGTAAGTATTTCTATAAGGAGATAAGCGGGTTTGATTTTTTATGTATTAAAGAGTATTTACTAACATTCTTTAACTTCTCTTTTGTAGATTTTGAAGTAAAATTTGGAATTCGAGACGGTTAAGTATTCTAAAAGCGGGGGGGTGCGAGTTTGAATAAAGCGTTTGCTAACTTCTCTTTTTTGCGGAATTTAGACTAGAACTTGGAATAATTCAAGATAGGTGAGTATTTCTAAAGGAAGAAGGAGTGGGTTTATATAAGAACACTCACTAATATCCTTTAACATCTCTTTTTGTAGATTTTGAACTGGAACTTCAAATTGGAATTTAAACATATTGTAGGAATGAACTTTCAAATATAAATATCAAAAAAAAAAAAAAAATAATAAAATTTTTTCTAATTATAAAGCTATCTAAATTCGTATACAAATATTGTTAAAATATAATACATTTCATTATATTTCGTTAACATAACATAAAGAGAAACAAATATAATTTTTTTTTTTTTTTTAATAAAAAAAAGACCGATATCAAACTGCAGATTATAGAAACTATATCATATGATATACTGCACTTTGCTGAATTAATTAATAATTGAAAATTTTAAGGTCTGAAATTTTATTTGCGTATTTTTGCGGTATTTTCAATATCAGGTGTCAAATTTGCGTACCGTTCATATAAAAAACCCTTGCGTACAGCTCATAGTAAAATTTTCTTTCATCACCTGACCCCTATATATATATTTCTGGGTCCTACTTATGTACTGTAAGAACAGAACTTATACCGTAAGATGTCTTATTTATTAGATTTTATCGTTTAATAAAAAATTATTTTAATATATGATAATATAAAATTCAATAATTGGTCTTGCGATATGTTGATTATATGGCGAGAATAACTATGAATTTATCAACATGATATTATACCTAAATTGTTCATCCAATTAACTAGACGATACTGACGATACTGAGATGACGAGCTCGAAAGCCGATCAACTTCCCATGAATAAAAGTATCAAATTGACAAATGGTTCGGAGTTTTTACCTCGAAAGAATTTTATTATGACTGACGAATGACGAAGAAAATTCTTATAACGAGAAATTAAACGATCAAGCTTAAAGGTCGATAAAAGTTTGGTACCGGAACTTTTCCTTATTTGTTATAGCGGTTTATATATTGAGTATTAAACCAGTTTTTAGTCGAGGCAATCTTGATTGAAGATTGATTGATTAGTTTGATCGATCAATCGACTGACCTAGATCAATATTACAAAATAAAAACGATTGATCAAAATCAAAAGGATTTTGATCGACAAAAAAATAATAATCGTATAATATGTAAGAAACAAACTTGCGTTTTGTATTTGTAATTTAATTATTAAATTTGATTTGATCGATTAATTAATTTAGTCGACTCATTTAATTGACTATTATGGGTTTTTTTTTGATCAATTAATTTAGTCGACTTCATTTAATCGACTATTATGGTTTTATTTTGGTCGATCAATTTATCGATTAAATATGACTAATTTGCTGAAGCCAATTAGAATAGAAAATTTGATGCACGTTTTAATTTCTTTCAAAAATAAAATGAAACAGTCAGTATGTTACAGTATTATGATGATTTTTTGTGATCGCGAATTGATATTTCTATCTTTAATAAAGAAATACGAAAAATGATATAATAATGTACTCAAAAATCGGTTACGTTTCACGAATTTATTATAGGTAGTGTACATTACAATAATATAATATCTTTAAAGGTAAAGTTATCAAAATCATCTACCCGAATTAACATGTCAGAGTTATTGATTATTTAGAAATCAATTTAATTAAAAACATATTTTATTACAGTTAATACGATAAGTTAATCCAATTTTTATATTTGGTCTAGGTAACTTCTAAGCAGAATGTAATTATTAAAATTATGCTTAATAGAGAAATAATCACCATTAAAAATATATTAATCAACTATAATCGTTCTAACTATTAACATTGTATTATTATATTAGCAATAGAAAAGGATATATCAATAATTATAAACATATGTTTTCGGTAATATTATAAGAATTCGTTCTAAGTATTATATATAAAATGCTTTGGACGTGAAGCATGTAATATATTATATATCTCTCTTTTATTTAATTTGTCAATGCTTGTGTTATAATTCCAGCTTCATAATGTCCTTGTTCAGCAGATCTTTGAAACCATTTTATAGCCTCCATAAAATCTTGCCTGACTCCTTTGCCTTTAGCATACATTTGTCCAAGCATATATTGGGCATCTGGACTATCAAGTTCAGCAGCCATTCTAATCCATTTTAATGCTTTCTTATCATTTTGTTCTTTAATATATACCTCACCCATAATCAATTGTGCATGGACGTTATTTTGTTTAGCTGCCATCCTAAATAATTTTATAGCTGTATTGACATCTTGTTCAAAAATTTTTCCTTCATATAATAAATTTCCGACGGTCAATTGAGCTTCAGAATGGCCTTTAGTGGCGGATTTTTTTAACCATCTATAAGCTTCCTCGACATCTCTTGTAACTCCGTTACCTTCAAGGTACATTAAACCAATATTATATTGTGCATCTGGATCATCATTTTCTGAAGCAGCTTGTATGTACCATTTAAAAGCTTCCGTATCATTTTTATGAACACCTTTCCCTTCTTGTAATAAATTCGCAACCATTATTTGAGCGTTAACATCTCCTTGTTCAGCAGATTTTTTTAACCATTTTAAAGCTGCTCTAGCATCTTTTTCATCATCTTTACTACCATCAAGATACATCATTCCAAGCATTAATTGTGCGTCAACATCATTATCTACAGCTTTTTGTTGAAGAACATTTATATTATTAAATGCTTCTTCATCATCAGATGTTTTAAGAAATATCATATAAGCTCCATCTTGTCTTATACAACTTTTAATATAACTTTTAATTGCGGGGTCCGTTACCCATGTCGGAAAATTGCTGTGAACACTTTCTTGATCAGAATCATCATCTCCTGTTATAAATTTTATACGAGTTGATTCATTGGAATAATTTTCTTGAATTGTTTTTATTAATAGACTTTTTGCGGATTTGAGACTAAGATTTTGTAGATCTACTGTAGGAAATAATGGCATAATTATTAGATTTGTGAAGATTTAAATTTTTTTTTTTTTGAAAGAAGTTAAAAAACTTTATTATTATAAAAAAAAAAAAAAAAAAAATTTGAATTTTTTACGAATTTCTTCGATTATATATATATTTTTTTTTTATCTATCCTATACAAAAAAAAAAAATATTTTTTTTTTGCTCTTTTTATAATGAATGAAAAATCATTAAGATTTTCAAGAATGACGTACATCAATTTCCTTTTTTCTTTCTCTAGTAAAAATTACTTCGATCATCATCAAAATGAAAATTATGAAAATCATGATCATCACAAAATCATATGATTTCTTGAATATTAATTTAGTGTGCTTGGTCGGGTTTATAACCGGCTTTATTTAAATTTTGGGTAATTTGAGAAACATAACAGATAAGAATTACGGTAATTAATTAGATAAAATATATATGTATATGTTTATATTATATATGTATAAGGTTAAAATTCATTAAAACCTAAATAATTGATTGATACCTTATAAGTTTTAGCGCAGATCAATATCCTTTATTTTGTTCTTTCTTTATCGGAAGATATCCATTTTGGCACGGGTGATCATTATTTCGTCTCTTTTAAAATAAATTAATACGTGGCTATGTATATTACGATCATATGATTGATCTATCAATACTGCGCCGAAAAACCGGGAGAAAGAGAATAACAAAAGGAAATGGTAAATTAAAAGTCCACTTTTGTGTTTTTTTCCTATATAAAAATATTTACATTAAAAATAAGCTACATGGCAATTTTATGTTTCAGGGGTGAGAAATAATTATAATTTTGTGCGAAATCCTTAAAAATTTTTAATTCATTGTATTGTATTGTTTTTACACATTTAAATTATTTTTTTTGTTTTTTTTTTTTTAAGGATGGCTTCTACTTTAATAATGTTTTTATTTTTGAAAACTGCAATGATTATCATGATTTTAAATTAAAAAAAAAAAAAAACTACGTTAAAATTTTTACTTGTCAGCGTCAAATAAATACTCGTCTACCCCACTTACTCTTACTCTTGAAATTTTTTTTTTTTTTTGACGTGGTAAGTTTAACTTTTTTTAACATGAATTACTGGGCTGATTAATATTTACGTAATTTTTGGTGATCGAATATGATTAGTGCATTCTGTCACACAAATTACATCATTTTTTTTTAAAATGATCATCTTTTTTCGCGCCCAAAACGCTAAATTTTTTTTTTTTCTTTCTCGATTTTTAATTTTTATAGGAAAAAAAAAAAATAAAAATAAAAATATCAAGATGTCTAAACTTAATAAAGATATACTTTTCTTAATATTTGAAGAATTAAAAGATGATAAAAAATCTCTATACTCTTCAATTTTAGTTAATAAAACTTGGTGTGAAGTCGCAATTCCAATCTTATGGAAAGATCCTTGGAGAAATCTTACTAAAGAGAGATCATTATTAGAAACGGTGGTTTCATTTTTAACGAACGAATCAAGAGATTATATGATAAGTCATGGCCTAAATCTTTTAATAAAACCTGATAAACCACCTTTATTTAATTATATTAGTTTTTGTAGATATTTGAATTTACATAAATTAGAAAGAATAATTTATACTATACGTAATATCAAGGAAGAAATTAAATGGTCAATAATAAGAAAGGAAATATTCAAATTGTTTATTAATATAAATAATAGATTTACTCATCTTATTATACCATATGGTTATAAACGACAAATTCAACATCTTTCAGGATTTGAACATTGTTTCTCAGAACTTGAATCCCTTCGTTGTGATGTAAAGACAAATCAGGATTTTTTACATGGATTGGCTCAAGTGTGTAAATCAATTAAAAAATTGGTGGTAAATGTTAGAGTAATTAACAAACGTGGTATAATTCATCTTATTGAAGCTCAAACAAAATTAGATGATGTTCGATTCGTATTTGATCTTATGACCAGAAGGATTGATGATACTTCATTTTATAGAATTTGTGGGAAATCATTGGAAAAACATGCGAATACTATTCGACATTTACAAGTTAATAATGAATTAATTCCAAATTTATCATCTTACGTTAATTTAGAAAGTTTGGAAATAGGTACTCATGAACATAATGCATCTTGGAATAATTTAAAAAATGTTTCTTTACCATCTTTACGAATATTAAAAGCTTATAAAGTACCAACAAATATTTTGGTGAATTTCATTGAAAATAATAAAGGAAATCTTTTAGAAATTAAAATTTCTGATATATCATTTGAAGTTAATGCAAAAAAATTAATACAAGCAATTTATAATAATTGTCCTAACCTTCAATATCTTGAATTAATTATAATTACTGATGATGATATCTTAGAATTAGAAAATTTATTAATTAATTGTCAACATTTAGATGGATTGATTTTAAATGTTTTTAATGTTAACACGGATGAAATAGGTTGGGATAGATTATTTGAAGTATTGATTAAAAAGGCTCCAAAAAATTTATTTAAATTTAAATTCATTCATCGTACCACGATCAAATATGATGCTTTAAAGAATTTTTTTGAAAATTGGAAGGATAGAAATCCTATGTTGTTACATTTCATTGAAATGTTTCATTTAACTAGTAAACATATAAATTTAATAGAAACTTATAAGAAGGTGGGAATTATTAAAATTTTTTATCATGATAAATTCTCTCATGGGTTTGATGATTTTGAATGGATTAAAATGAGATGAATTATTTTTTTTTTTTTTTTTTTTTTTTTTTTTTTTTGTATGTAATTACTTTTCTTTTTTCCATGTATTATAATAACTTCTACAAATAAAGATATGTTGAAAATTTATTAAATAAAATTTTTGTATATATAAAATAAAGTAATGAATTGAAAATATGAATTACCCTGATTTCTATTCGTTCATTGGTCATTTGAAATCTAATTTATCAAAATTTTATGACATTTTTAATTCTGCACAGGACTCCATCTTAATTTTGGTAGATGTGATATTTTTGTAATCATGTGATCTAAGTGTCGAATTAATTATAATTTTATTGACTGAAATAAAGTCTTATTGGAATAACTACGGGATGGTAACAGCCTGGATAAACTTGTAAGCAATCCGTTATATTTGAGCTGTTATTCCTTGCTTAATATTTGTCATTAGTAAACGCTTGAACGTAGTCAAAGTCTCTACGAAAGTTACGTAATTAAAAATCGTGAATTTATTCACAATTTTTAATGTGATCCCGTTTTGCAAATGAATCTTATTTTATTGATTTCCAATTTCTACGGGATAAAAGTTAACAGAAATGAAAAGTAAACAAATGAGATTTTGTCTTATATAAGATATTTTCTGACATAGTAAAATTGCATCGAATGAATATTAACGTAATTTAATTGATTTTAATTATTATGCAAATTTTAAAGAATATTAGTGTAAATTTTTACAAATTTTAATTTTTTGACACAGGACGTGTGCATTGTAGAAAATATATTATAAAAAACCCATTCATCAACTACTCACAGCTAGGACGTAAAAACTTCTAGTATTTCTGCCCTAAACTTATCGCCGCTGTGATAAACAAATATCAAACCAAACTTTTCTTTTGATTTGTTTCTCAACTCTACGCTAATATAGTTTTTCTCTAATAATACTTTATATTCCTGATCTTTCAACATTAAAGTTTATTTGGAAAGTCACTTAACCGTTCAATAAGTCTCTCTGTGTTCCTAAGAATTCCAGATTTGTTTAAATAGTTTCCAACATAGATAACTAGTCAAGCTAGATTTTTTTTATACTTACTTTATGCTTCACTTCGCATAAAAATACCTTATTATCGAGGATTACTATACCATTTCATTCCATAAATGAAATTCGTTTTCCATTGTAAAATAAACGATTACTGAAGCTCCTTACAGGTAAATTGAATGTTTGACTAAGAGATTTTGCAAAGCTAATGTTGCTTCGGACCATGTTATATGATTTCTGATCGCTGTGAAGTATGAAGAATTGATATAATACCGTTTTAAATTAATATCAATTAAATCTAATGTGGTGACAACATGTTCTCCACATTCATCAAAATAGGCTAATCTTTTTGCTTTAACTCTTAAAAGAACAAAATTCATTATCACTCTTCATTATAAACTGTTCGAACTTGTCCTTAACAGTTCTCCTTCTTTATCATGTACTTGGACATAAAAAACTCTTTCTCATTTAAAAGTTCCAAAGAAAGAAAGCAATAATTTATTATGGCTATCATTTGAGAGATAACTTTAGGAAATACTTATTACCACAGAACACGATGGTATGAACGTTCCCTTTGGAGATTGATAATTGAGCGAAAATTCTCATCAGCTCTAAATTTCGTCATTGGCCTCATCTTCCTTCCATCAAGTTAATTCTTTATATCCTCTCAATATAAACGTCTTTAAGTTTGCTTTCATCATCAAGTTCAACCTCCAAAGATTTATAATCTCATAATTCTTTTCTTAAGTATCTTTTTTTTACATTCAATTAACACTGTGAGATGATCAATAATAAAGTCATTAATATCAATTTTTACATTATACCATCCTTGAAGCTATCACTAACACTAACAGCAAAATTCCATCAAAAGTCTTGCTTCTTAGAAGTAAACGATCTAATAATGTTACCATTTTATAGATATTATTGTGAAAAGGCGAAAGAAGTTAATAGGAGTTTGAGGGCATATATAACTCTGGTCTCTGGTGGCTTGTTATAATGAAAAACATAATTAATAATTTTGTGCACTGTTGCTCTTTATATACAGTAAATGATTATAAATTGTTAATAGTTACACTGAAGTAGACACTTAAACAGTAAACATTAATTATGTAAAGACCTCAAAATGGTTGTCTGCTACTCTGCTCTATAATCAAAAACGAGGCACAATTAAAATTGCTGTATTTATTCTTTCAAGTTAACACGAAGTCACGTCATTTTATTTGGAATTTTATCGTGATTTGTACTACTACTGAAGTGGAACTGGATATATTAATATAGAAACATTAAACAGATCAGTTAAATCTTAAGATGCATTTTATAATAAATTTATATTATGAATTCAATTAACAGAAAAAAATAATCCCGGTCAGTTTTTTATCCCTGAACTCAAAAGTACTTAGTGGCAAAAAAATCTTTTTTGTTAGACTCAGAGGGATGAAAGATAAAAAAGAGACGAATATGATTGTCTTGAATAATTCCCAACATTATGGTCTTCACATTGATAACCAAATATGTTTTCTACTCATGAAGAAACTACTTCCAACTACAATATTCCACAGTGAAAATTGACTTACAAAATCATTAGTGCTTCTTACACATACTCACCGGTTTCATTTGGCTTGCATCATAGAATATTGCCAAGGAAGTTTCAGTTGTCTTACTGTTGTACCATATCTTTTTTTTGGTATAAATGAACAACAAATATTGCGTATCTAGCGATAAAGGGGTTTTAACAGTCGGTGACGGTTTAGACAAAGAAAGTGGCGTGATCATCCGAGACAAGTGGTGTGGCATCTTTGTCTGTAATTCCTGAACGTTCAGCAAAGCTAAGCAATGAAAAACTTCTCTAATACCTATTTAACGCACTTTACAAAGATGAAAATATGAATAAACAAACCAGTCAAAGGATTCTATTACGTTACAACAGCTGAAAGTTTTGGATTACAAGGCCTCAAAAATACTAATGTATGTCAGATATGGACGAGAAAATATACTAGCTATTCACATTTTATTGCAATTGTGTAATTTTTAAAATAAAGAAAACCCGATATTTTGTATCAACAACAATTTATACTCAACCTGAACATATTTTAACTTCTAAATTCACTTAACCCTCCTTTCAATAATAAATCCATTCAATAGTTTACCAATCTTTGATGCCGGAGCACCCGCATCTACATGTCTAAATGGTTCTAATGATTTCGGATTGAGTCTATATAACGATTCACCTTGATAAATATCATCAAGATAATGTTAACTGAAATATCTGTCATCAATTGTAATCCACTAAAGAATATGATGCGGTCCTAATCAATTTCTAGCTAATCTTGATGATTCTCTAATAAATCTATCTAATTTCTTGCATATATTGAGATCGAGATGCTAAATCCATTATAGCATTTGTACAACCGCCTGATGTGTGAATTGATGCGAAAAAAAATACAAGTATTTAATTGATAATCAACATTATTACTATCTTCAAGAAATCACCAGGACGCTTCCAAGAATCTCTACATTTTTCTTTCTCTCGTAAACGTTTACAGATTTCTTTTTTAATGTGTGTAATTATCATATCTTGATGTTTAATTGTCGGACTATATAATCCTAATTTCACACAAGATCACGATTAAGGAGTCGAATAAATAAAATCAAGAAATGGGTGGAATTAGTAACTGAAAAACGTTGACAAACCGCTTGTAAATTATGCAAATACTGTTGTAACTTCATAAAAAATAATATTTTCTTATAAACTTTTTTTGTAGAAAATAGTACAGTAAGTACTAATCCCGTTATAATACATGCCTGACATTCGAAATCTTGACAAATCATAATACCAAAATTTCAAAATCCCGAAGCTTTGTTATTCCTGACACTCATTATCCTAACACCATTATAGCGACATTCATTATCCCGACATTATTATTCAACTTTTTGCGAAAAGTATCATTAATTTTGCAAAGTATTAATAAATGGTTATAAAATACTAATTATTATAATATTAATAAAATCAAATTATCGCAATAAATACATATGAATAAAAAATCAATTTTAACAAATTATTATTGTCTATGTAATAATAGCTAATATAAAATCAAAACAAAGTTAATAAATGTTGGGATAGTGTGTGTCAGGATAATGAATGTCGGGAACAATGAAGTTCAGGATTTTGAAATTAACTATGATTTATTATAAATGCACGGTACAAAACTTTTACCACATGAAATTATTGATTAGATAGCTAAATTTTATTGGTTAAAAATTTTAAATTTAAAAATAACGGCCGTCAAAAAAAGAAAATTGTATAGAAAAAATTTTAAAAATAATTTTTTTAAAGAAAAAAAAAATAATTCTATTCTTCTTATAAAAAGGTTTTTTTTTTTTTTTTGTTACCACATATCATATACAAGACAAATTTCACGTTTATAATGTGAAGATACAATAGATTTGACTTCCAATATAAAGGGGTCAAAAAAGGCAAATTTGGATATAAAAATTTTTAAATTATAATTTTTTTTAAAGGGAAAAAAAAGTTAATTCTATTTTCTTGGGGTTTTTTTTTGTTACCACATATCATATACAAGACAATTTTCACATTTTGCAACGTGAAGATTAATTAGATTTGACTTCCAATACCTAAATGAAGATAATTCAAGAAATCAATATTTTGTATCAACAACAATTATTCGACGACTTGAATCATATTTTCATTTTCTAAATTTCACTTAACCTTCTTTTCAATAATAATTCCACTAGTACTTGGGAGTGCCGCTGGACCGATCATTTTTCTTTTTTCAACTTTACCACTTTCTGTACGGAAATTATAATTTAAGATCATGTTATGCATGAAAAATTTGATTTCGTTTATAGCAAAATATCTTCCAGGGCATCTATATAATTTGATGATAATTGGTTCAATTAATATTTGCAAAAGGTCGAAAAAAAATAAATTAATTTCTATCATAAACTTACGCATGTCTACCGCCCCCAAATGGTAAATAATTTTTGCTAATTTTTGATGCTACAGTATTTTTATCAACATGTCTAAATGGTTCAAATGATTTCGGATTTGGTCCTTGTAACGATTCATCTTGATAAACATCATCAGCATATACATAAACTACACGATCTTTTGGTACTTGCAATCCATTAGAGAATGTATAATTTTTTATTACAGCATGTTCAAGTGATGTTAGATGTCCAACTAATCTTAATGACTCTCTAACAAAACTATCTAATTTCTTCATTTTATTAAGAGCTTCAAATGGAAGCACACCATTCTCATCAGCTTCTTTATGTACTTCCAATTGCTCTTCATATAATTCTTGCATATATTGAGGTCGAGATGCTAAATCCATAAAAGCATTTGCACAACCACCCGCTGTCGTATGAATAGACGCGAAAATTAGTGCAAACATTCTATCTGCCAATGACAAATAACTAACATTAATAGGATCAAAGTCATCCCGTTCCATAATATCTTGAAGGAAATCATTGGGACGCTTCCAAGAATCTCCATACTTCTTTTTCTCTTCTAAACGCTTACAAACTTGATTTTTAATGTGTTTGGTTAGTATATCTTGATGTTTAGTTGCTGGATTATATAATCCTGATTTAACGAGAATACGATTAAAATAATTTTGGAGTCCTGGATAAATAAAATCAAGGATTGGGGGAACCTTTAAAAGTGCTGCCGAATCACTTGTAAATTCTGAAAATGTTTTTATAACTTCTTCATATTGTGATTCTTCCTAAAAATGAAAAAGGTGAAATTGTTTAAGCGGTTTTATTTTATTTTATTTTTTTTTAAAAAAAAAATAAATCATCACATATGTATACTTACTTCACCAATAAAAATATTTGCGATAGGAGTTGAGATAATTCTAGTCATTAAATGATACATATTATTAAAAACTTTTGGTCCATCATGGTCACCAATATCGATATATTTTTGAGTGGCCGAATAAAGACTTTTTTGCATACGTTCAGAATATAAATCTAATTTGCAAGTAATATGATCTTTAAGCAATCTTGTCGGATCAAACGGACCCAAATTTTTTAGTAACAGGTCGCCCGGAAATTTTTTGTTAAATGCCACCGAAAAATTAAACGCATCATCTCTTGATAATATATCTTGCGCATATTCCTTTCCTATTAAAATACATGAATATTTTATTAGTCACGAGCGTTAACGTTAAAAATATTCATTACAGTATAAATATAAAAGTAAAGATACATTACCAACAATTGTTCTCACATGACCCCATACATATATACTAAAGATATCACCGTACTAGTTAATCCGATAATCGAAAGAATTTAAGATGATTGGACGCGAAAGAAAACAAATAATTCTTCATTTTACAAACCTCCTTTTTACATTGTTTAAGGAATTCCTCACAATTAAACAAATAACTGTAAGTATGGCCGATGATTGGAATTTTATAACGAACAAGAGGTGGCATATTCTAAGTAAAATAAAATAAAAAAAAAATAAAATAAAAATACTCTAAAAAAATTTTTTTTTAATTGTTAAGACTATTTTCTTACCAATTTCTGATTATGGATACGCTTCGAAACATAAAGTGACACCAATAAAATGGTCCCTAGAATAATCACTTGATACATTTTTTTGATATGATGAAATAAAAGTAGCAAAGATAATATTGAAAAAAATCGAAGACAAAAATTCGGTTGTGAAAATTAATTTTAAGAATTAAAGTTTTACTTTTTTTTTAGAGTTTTTTATCGTTACTTAAGTAACGTTGCATCAATTCCCTTAAATATATTTATTATGTGATCAACCAAATGAACAAATAATTCAAGATTTATTTCATTGACTTAAATAATCGGTACTTATATAAATTTATAAATTTTACCGCCAAATCATTGAGATTTTCGTGGATAATCGTTATTCCGTGTACAAGTTATAGCGAAACCATCCGTTTATCCGTCAAAATTTTATACATGTAACAATAACTAAATTAAAAAAGCTGATCCGCTAATCGCTATTTGTTCAGATTTCGGTGTTTTTAAAATTATTACCAAATTCGGAAATTTTATATCACCGAGATCAAGATCCTGTATGATCGTTCAGTTTGAAAAGTATTAAATATAAATCGAGACGACTATATTATTTATTTTATTTTATTTTTTTTTTTGGACGACAAATGTGCCGTAAACTTTATTTAAATGTAACGTCAACTAAACTGTATACATAAAATATGAACAGCCCTGGGACAAAAAAAAGATGTACATATTTAACCTTCGAAAAGGCATAGCCTAGGTATACGGGCCCACTCCCAAAAAGGACGGGTTAAATGCACTGGGAAAAGGAATAAAAAGCGGAGGGAGTATACTATTGTATACTATTAACTTATCCCTGGTTTTTAGAAGGAAGACCTTCATCCACCTGCACCGCTCCAACGGCGGAGGATATCGCTCCTAACAACACCTTTAAATCCCGATACAACTAAAAAAAAAAAAAAAAAAAAAAAAAAAAAAAAAACAAAAACAACAAAACAATGAAAAGAAAAAAAAAAGCTAATCTACAATACTAATCGATCAGCCCCGAATTAACTAGAATCCGTCTTAGCCCTAAAAAAGAAAATTTTTGCGTGTCCGAGTTTCGACGTAGAGAGCCTATATGCTGCTAAAGTAGAAAATATGGGACACAGGTAGTTAATGCTACCACCAAAGTTTTCGATTACCCTTCTGTTAGTAATTCAATCAGGGTTTTCAATAAAGACCGCGATGATTCTTTTCCTCCTTTCAAGCTTTTGGATTTTTTCCGGTCTTCGTCTCTTTCTGATTCTTCTTATTTTTGTCAGCCGGCTTGGGCTGCTTAGAATCTAACTTCTTCTTTTTCTTGGTAGGAGTGGACGTGTGGGTTAATTGACCATATTATTTATTGAGCATCAATATTCAAGATATGTATGATCGCCTGCAAAATCCTTAAATTTAGAAAGTTACTGATACTATAAACTGTAATATACTAGTTTCTAGTATCTTCACATGAGGTTGATTTTTATTAGCTCGTTTATGCGTTTTACGTAAACATGACCGAGATTATTATGGGTCGCGTTTAGCTCACCGACAAATCACTTCGTCGACAATGAATAGTTTTAACATCTGATTATACCCTGAATAGATCAAAAACAGTGGATTGTAAAATCTTGGTACAATAAGATATTTTAATAATACATACAACAAATGTATATTATCCGTGCTGTTAAAATTTTTTTTATTACATATATAAAGTTGTAAAAGTTTTTTTTTTTACATATTTATTTCTTTAATATGTTAAATAATAGAAATTTTTAAATATTTAATATTGGATGACTAGTTATTTGAGTTTCAAATGACAAGTGATACGTCATTTGAAACCTTTTTTTTTTTTTATTGGTAAATGCATTGTTTTTATTGATATTATGTGAGAGAACATACATCAAACGTAAAATAGTAAAATACATTAGAAAATCTGTCGATTTCATTATATACCAATTTACACGTATTCGGTCTACTGTACAACAAAATACTTTGATGATCTTCTATAAAAATAACTAGAGTCATACCCTAAGGCCGGCCTGAGGCCGGCCCTTACTAAGAGTATGACATATACCATAAATTTTAACACTTATTTGCAGAAACAAAAGTATTGGATTTAATGTTCATTTGAAATAAATAAATAATTTAATTTATTATTTTTTTTTACATTTCAATTTAATAATCTTGTAATTGGCCTTAAAAGAAGGAATATTATCATTATAAATTTTTTTGAAATTTATAAAAAATAACATTTAACAATTTTTTTTTAAAAAATATTTTTGATTGATTTCAAATTCAAATTTAGACGATCCTATGTCCACATACCTTAAATAAATTCATATGTATTTTTTTTTTTTTTAATAAATTCGTGTGTATAATTTATTAAAATATATATATATAATTTTATTGAAAAAATTATACACGAATTTATTGAAAAAAAACAAATTAGTATATTTTTTAATAAATAAATTCATGTATAATTTTTTCAATAAATAAATTTGGGTAATGTTTTTTCTAATTAATAATTTTTTTTTGATAAATAAATTCGTGTAATATTTTTTTTTAATTATTATTTTTTTGATAAATAAATTCGTATAATGATTTTTCCTAATAAATTCGTATAATATTTTTTTTTAATATTATTTTTTTTTTCAATAAGTAAATGTTTTTTTTCTAATAAGTCAATTCGTATGATGTTTTTTTTTAATGAATCAATTTAATAAAATTTAGGATATACTTTTTCTTTTGATATAATTAATTTTCAATAAATTTTTCAATAAATAAATTCATCTAATGTTTTTTTTCTCGTATAATGTTTTTTCTAATTAATATTTTTTTTGATAAATAAATTCGTGTAATGTTCTTTTTTAATAAATTCGTATAATTTTCTTTTTAATATATTTTTTTTTAATAAATAAATTTGCGTATTATATTTTTCAATAAGTAAATTTTTTTTTTAATTAATATTTTTTTTGATAAATAAATTCGTATAATGTTTTTTTTTTAATATAATTTTTTTCAATAAATAAATTCGTATAATGTTTTTTTTTAATTAATATTTTTTTTTTGATAAATAAATTCGCGTAATGTTTTTTTTAATTAATATTTTTTTTGATAAATAAATTCGTATAATGTTTTTTTTTTTTTTTCAATAAGTAAATTCGAGTAATGTTCAATTCGTATAATGTTTTTTTTAATAAATCAATTTGGGATATGATATAATTAATTTTTCAATAAAATTTTCAATAATTTTCAATAAATAAATTCATGTAATGTTATTTTTCTAATAAACCAATTCGTATAATGTTTTTTTAATTAATAAATCAATTTAATAAAATTCGGGTATATATATATATTATTTTTTTAATAAATTCGTATAGTAATTTTCTTTTTATATATTTTTTTTTAATAAATAAATCCGCGTATTATTTTTTTCAATAAGTAAATTCGTATAATGTTTTTTTTTAATTAATATTTTTTTGATAAATAAATTCGTGTAATGTTTTTTAATTAATATTTTTTTGATAAATAAATTCGTATAATGATTTTTTTTAATATAATTTTTTTTTTAATAAGTAAATTCAAGTAATGTTTTTTTATAATAAATCAATGCGTATAATGTTTTTTTAATTAATATTTTTTTTTGACAAATAATTCGTATTATGTTTTTTTTCTAATATAATTTTTTTTTCAATAAGTAAATTAGGGTAATGTTTTTTTTAATTAATATTTTTTTTTTTTTGATAAATAAATTCGTATTATATGTTTTTTTTTTAATGTAATTTTTTTTTCAATAAGTAAATTAGTGTAATGTTTTTTCTTAATAATTTTGTATAATGTTTTTTTTAGTAAAACAATTTAATAAAATTCGGGTATATATATTATTTTTTTTTTTAATAAATTCGTATAATTTTCTTTTTATATATTTTTTTTAATAAATAAATTCGTGTATTATTTTTTTTAATAATATTTTTTTTGATAAATAAATTCGCATATTATTTTTTTCGATAAGTAAATTCGTATAATGTTTTTTTTAATATAATTTTTTTTTAACAAATAAATTCGGGTAATGTTTTTTTTCTAATAAATCAATTTGTATAATGTTTTTTTAATAAATCAATTTAATAAAATTTGGATATATATATTATTATTTTTAATAAATTCGTATAATTTTCTTTTAATATATTTTTTTTTTAATAAATAAATTCGCGTATTATTTTTTTTTTCAATAAGTAAATTCGTGTAATGTTTTTTTTTTTAATTAATATATTTTTTTTGATAAATAAATTCGGGTATGTTTTTTTCTAATAAATCAATTCGTATAATGTTTTTTTCTAATAAATCAATTGGTATAATGTTTTTTTTAATAAATCAATTTAATAAAATTCGGATATATATTATTTTTTTTAATAAATTCGTATAATTTTCTTTTTAATATATTTTTTTTAATAAATAAATTCGCATATTATTTTTTTCAATAAGTATATTCGTATAATGGTTTTTTTTAATAAATCAATTCGTATAATATTTTTTTTAATAAATCAATTTAATAAAATTTGGGTATATATATATATTTTTAATAAATTTGTATAATTTTCTTTTTAATATATTTTTTTTTTTAATAAATAAATTCGCTTATTATTTTTTTTTTAATAAATAAGTTTGTATAATGTTTTTTTTTAATAAAATTCGGATATACTGTATATATATATATATATATTAATATAATTCAGATATATATGTTTTTTTTAGCAAAATCCGGATATATATATATATATATTTAATAAAATTCGAATATGTTTTTTTTGATATTTTACTTTGATATAGCTTGCTTTGATGGATTTTATATTTTTGCTCGGATTCATTTAAGAACAGCTACTTTTATATAGTATTTGATTTCCTTCAATTCCTATTTTATAATTAATAAAAAAAATTTGCCTCCTGAACAATGTACTGTATATGAATAATAAGTATTTCTTTGAAGTTAGTATATGGTTAGCTCAGATTTTTGACCGGCCAGTTCATAATTCCTTGATGGTTAAATATGGTTAGCTCTCTGATTTTTGATCAGCCAATTCGGATCATGCCGCAGGTCATGCATGATATCAAAAACGGACCTTATACTTAGTGCATAAGAGCTAACTAAATTTGTATATTTCTCTTTCCTTTTCAGGATAGGACAATTAGCATAACAACCAATCGCAAACAATATCACTATTAAAATGAAGATCACATGATATGTTAACTATATAGCATGATCTGTATATAGTGTCAATGAAGATCACATGATATGTTAACTATATTGCATTATCTGTATATAGTGTCAATAATAATTATACAACATGCATACTAATATTATTCTTTGTGTAAGAAAAATAATAAGCACCCAAAAAAAAACTTACTGTAAATTACTTGATTAGCAAACTATGTAAAAATAAACTACTCATTACTAGAGAACTTAAAATTTGAAAAAATTGAAAATTACTTCGCTTCTTTATCATCCATTTTCTTAGATCCCAAAGGCCAAGATATTTCTGAATCTTTATTACGCTTTGGTAGTTCTTGTCTATTTTTTGTCAATGTACTCGCCAGCTCATCAATTTTTTGCAGGAAAGTAAACGACTGTAAGACCGGGACTTCCTTAGACGTCATTTGAGCTTTTTCTAACGCTTTTCTCGTGAGTTTTTCATAAATCTATGTAAATTCTTCTGAGGTATAGGTGGTGGCAAGGTAATTGAGCTCGAAACTGTTTCCTTTTGTGTTTGATGCTGTGGAATAGTCATGTCAGTTTGTAGTTCGTATAGCTCTTTCATCTTGGGAGCTACTTCTTGCACGTCTGTTTGAACTCGCTTTAAACCAGTATTTGGTAATGACCTGGTCATTTGACCATTTTTCAGATTAGGAGTCATTTGGCCAAATGATACCCTATCATTTGGCATTTATCATTTTGTTGTTTTGCAAATGACCAAATTGGGTGTCATTTGACTGTCGTTTGCATCATTTGCCATTTGGTCATTTGTCACTAAAATACAGAAAGACTATTGGACAAATTAATTACATCATCACGTGATGTGCAATCGCAAAATTTAACCAATGTCGCAACAAAAATTATTAATTGTATGCAAACTTAAAAAAACTTTTTCCACTGATCATTAAAACCAAAAAATAGAAAAGAAATTATAGACGGATAACAACACAAAAATACTAAAGAATAATACAAAATATTCTTTCTCCAAACAAAAAATCATCGGGAAAAAGTTATAACACAAACATAGAAAGAACTAATAACCACTTTTATTATCACTTAAAAAAATATATACTCATAACCTAAACGTTGCCAACTATGTCTACAAAAAATACTTCTTCAAAAATTAGAACCACAAGAAGTATGACCAGAACTAGAACTGAAATCTCACCCAGCTCAGGACTCTCCACAGAACAAAGTATCATAGACGATATGTATAGCTCAAGTCAACCAGGAAAACCCTTTAACAAAAAAGCAAAATTCACAGTTTACCAAGACGAAGACATTAACTTTAATAATAACAGTTCAGGAACTGAAACAGTCCTCCTGATGGACAACACTAAAAAGATATCTACTACTAATACAACTGAAAACAACACTTATAATTTACAACTTCCGCCTGAACCCTCTCTAGCAATAATATCCAAAGACGTGAACTCTTTGAATGCGTCAAGTCACAATCCTCACATGATGGTCAATCATCAAGCGGAAGAACCAATCAATCAATCACACGACTCTAGTACTACTCCACCTGAATCACAAAATACACAAATCATCCCAGATATGAAAACCACCCAAACATTACAAATAGAACATATCTCACTAGATAACCCAAAACAGGTTCTGCTTAACCTCTTCTATTCCCTTATTATCAAAGAAGAATTTGGAAGAAGATCTTATCACCAAATCAGCGAGATCATTACAGAAATTTGCGGTTCCTTTCCTGGATTCTTAAAAATAGAAAACATTAAAGAAAAATTTAACCATGTGGAAATTGTCAAAATAAGTTTCATTAATGAAACTTCAAGAAACTCTTTAAGCAATGTCACAAACAAACAATATAATATCACATTCCACAACTATGACAAAACATCCCTTGAGATACAAACAAATCAAGCAAATAAACACAAAGAAGAACGCACTATCAAAGTAACAAAAGTAGGGCTCCAATCGGTTTGGTTTGGTTCAGTTTTTGCAAAAACCGATACTGAACCAAATTAATCGGTATCAGTATTAATGATTACTGAAACCGATTGGTAATACCAAAAACTGAACCGATTTACTGAACGTTTTTAGTAAAAAAACGTTTTGCAACATTTAGCAAAAAAAAAGTTGCGAAACGATTTTTTCTTATCAAATCATCCATAAAAAAACATTTTGCAACATTTTTTTATTAAAGTGACAAAAAAAATGTTGCGAGACGTTTTTTTTATATTAAATCATTTTATAAAAACGTTTCGCAACATTTTTAAATAAAAAGGAAAATAACGTTGCAAAATGTTGTTTTCTATATTAAATTTCCAATGTAAAAAATATTTCGCAATGTTTTTTACAAGTTTTGCAAAAATAACGTTGCGAAACATTATTTTTTTTATATCAAATGTTTATGTAAAAAACGTTTCGCAACATTTTTTACAATGTTCGCAAAAATAACGTTGCGAAATGTTATTTTTCATATTAAATTGTTTATGTAAAAAACGTTTCGCAACATTTTTTACAAGTTTCGCAAAAATAATGTTGCGAAATGTTATTTTTTATCAAATCGTTTATGTAAAAAATATTTCGCAACGTTTTTTACAATGTTCGCAAAAATAACGTTGCGAAACGTATTTTTTTATCAATTGTTTATGTAAAAAACGTTTTGCAACATTTTTTACAAGTTCTGCAAAAATAATATTGCGAAACGTTATTTTTTATATCAAACGTTTATGTAAAAAACGTTTCGCAACATTTTTTTTAACTACATTATTTAATAAAAAGACGTTTTTCTTATAAAAAAAAAATGTTTTTATTATCGGTAAATTGGTTTGGTAATTGCAAAACTGATACCGAAACTGAAAGTTTCAGTTCGATAAATCATAAAACTGAAACTGCTCCAATACCGAAACTGGTCGGTACGGTTCGGTAATTACCGAAACTGATCGGAGCCCTAAACAGAAGTATCAAAATCTTTTACAGTTAAAAATTTAAAAAATAGTTTCACAACATATGGAAAAATCAAAAATATCTTCCATATAGACAAAACATCTAATAATAAACAAACGGGTAATACCAAAAAACCCAACAACTACAATACATTTTATATAGAATTTCAAGACAAGGAACCGGCCCAGAAATTCTTCACTGACTCTATATGGACAGTCAAAATTAACTGATTTCTTATCAAAATCTTGCCCACAGATCCAACAGTATAGAATATAAAAACTGAACCTTGTTCAGATATAAAATCACAGGTTTACATATTGACACCAACTTCTATGATATAGAACCAATTATAAACAAAATCAAAGGTAAAACCTGCACTTTACCAGATACTAACCCAAAATAGATCACTAGAACAGCTTATGTTAATGTTCATAGTAAGGACTATGAAAAGAAAATAAGGGTAATCAATATTAATACCAATCGACAGATTTATATTACCCCTGTTGACACACCTACATTTACTATATGTGGATATTTCGAATACGACTACAGAAACTGTACAAACAAAGATAAAATTGAGGCTTTCCTTTGCAACCCAAAAGAAGCTAGAATCACCCTGATAGCACCAATAAATCATCAGTACCCTACCATTCTAAAAGAGGCAGAAACTACTCTTTCTATAACGATACACAAACTACCAAAATCCAAAAAAATGTTACAATCAATTGAGATCACACTTGTAATAACATATGAAACTGTTCTAGAAGTAGACAAGATCAATCAATACAAATAATCGTTATCATTATGAAAAACCTACCATAGAAGATACAAACTATAACAACAAAATTAAACAATTAGAAAATAACCTTGCACACTTAACCTTGAGAGTCAATGAAATTAAAATCACTTAACAACAACATAAACAAGCCATTAACTCAATAAACAATCAATACAAAGAGGTAATGGACAAAATCCAAAGTATTCAAAATACATTGGAATCAATTGACCAAATTGAACAAACACAAACCTCTATTTTACAAATGGTCAAAGATATCAAATACCAGAACTCATCAAAAAGGAGAAGCTTCCGCTCCCCCACGCCAACAAAACAAAATTATAAGAACAGAAATAACTCTTTCGAAGACAACTCCTTCTACATACCAAAACTATAAACCAACAACTATTACAGCACCACCCCACCCAATCAATACATAAACACACAAGACCAAGAATCTGAAACTAACAACTATGAAGAACTTTCATAACAATCCACGTCAGATTCACAAAAAGAAGTTCTCAATGTTCCTAACAATAACACTGACACCTTCAAAATATAAACTATCATGGCAGACTCTGAAACTAATAACCAACTGACATTTAACATTTCCAACTTCATTCCTACCAACTGGGGAGTTTACCCCAGAAGTAGACAATAGATCCTCTCCCCCCTGGCTAAAATTTTTTTTTTTATGATGGACAACAATAATAAGACAAATAATATCAATGCACAAACCACTAATAGAGAAACAACAATAAACAATACTAATCTAAATTTTTTAACACACCCTATTAACAATAACAAAGATTTACTAATACTCAACAATATTAACGAATTACCCCTAGAACATTACCCTTCTTACTCCACAAATACTAACAACAACTATACAATAGATTACCTCAAAATAGGAACAATCAATATTCAACAGGGATTCAAAACTAAACTCAACTCCATTTCAGACTTTTTTATTACACATAACTTTTCAATTTTAGGGATCACTGAAATAGGTATTACCCAACCACATGTATTTCCATCCCGCTAACTTATACCATTATACAATCCCGCTCACAATAACAACAATACATTACATCCAACTGAACACCTTATTCTCATAAAAAACATCAATAGAGACCTTTACAAGGATCCAAGCAGCGGTGTGGAAATTATCTTAACAGAGAACTAAACAAAACACTTAGAAAAAAACTGACACTACAAAGGTCGTTGCCTCAAAATAGAGTTCCACTTCAAAAAACTACATTTATTAATAATTAACACCTACATCCACGCTAACAACCAAAAAAAAGAGCACATTTTTGATTTATATAATCATATCAACTCTTTAATTAATACACATAAAAGAAAACCACACAATCAGATCTTCATTATGGGTGACTTCAACGCAAATCCTAAAGGCGCCTCCTCACACATACCTACATGGAAAAAAGATATTTTCCAATCATTCAAAAAACACTATCTATTTAACACCATAAAATTTTTCCATGATATACTACTTTCTACAAAAATCAACAAAGAAGGCTCTATACCCCACATTAGTTATAGACTACATTTATACTTCTTTATACATTCTAGAGAATACTTTTTTCTCTAACATTTATTCAATTAACCCTAACCTGAAATTTTCAACTGATCACAAATCTCCATTCATAATTATTGATAAAAAATTCTTCTCTTCATCAAATACACTAAACAAATAAAATAACCTAATCACATTCTGCCTGTCACAATGGAAGAACTTGAAATACAATTACATCCAAATGGATAAGAAAAAATGGAAGATCTACCAAGAATGTTCCTCATCACACTTAAACAACCACATCCAACAATGGCTCCCTGATGCTAATTCAATAATCGGACCCTCTAAATATCACATCAACAAAAATGGAAAATAATAAAATATTCCATCAAAGCCGCTAAATACGATAAAACAGTCCTGCTGAAACCTTACAAAAACCTAACTCATTACAAAACAGACATACCTTTACCAATCAAGCAACTTAAAAACAAAATAATAATCATTCATGATACGCTCTCACATTTCAGTAAACTCAAAATGGAATATGCCAGTTAGACACCATTTGACCAAATAATTCCGCAATCATGGAACAATTACTGGACCATATGGTCATAACTCAGATGGTAATTTTATAATGTTAATAAACTTTTTAACTCTCCAATTTTCACACACTTACCTTTACAGATCTTTCGATCAAATTTCAAACAATCTCAAAAAATCATCAAAGAAGACCTTTACGTATGCAAAGAACTTCTAAAGGAAAACTAATTAAAATACGATTTCAACAATATCAACAAATAAATCACTCAAAGAAACAATAACCTTATCTCAAACCAACAGAAGATGATCAATTTCATCATAGACCACAAACCAAGGACTATACACCTTGACTGTCTGATCATTACTGACCCTATAACTCAAGAACAAACAATGACAAGATGTCCAAATATGATAGCATCACATGTTAACAATCACTTTCAGACCTTCGGTCAAAGTACACAAGAACTAGAATCAACACCATGTTACAATTCTATTTCAGACATCCCATATCCATTTACAGATACATATCGACGAATACCAACTGTCTCTGCAAATACTTATGATTCAGTTCTTGTGCCAATTACAAAAAATGAATTATTACAAACCATTTCAACACTTCTAAACCACAAGGCCGCAGGTATTTTTGGCATAACTTATGAAGATATTAAACATCTTCACAACAATTTTTTAGATTTCATCGTAAATTTTTTCAACCACATTTTGATATCTGGATACCTACTAAATGGCTGGAATAACACCTATATATATCCTATCCCTAAGCCCACAGATTGGGGCAATGATATCAAAAATACTCAACCTATAATTTTGTTAGAATCTTTCCATAAACTATTTATCAAAATTATCACCGTTTGCCTTCACATTATCTTATCAGATGCTGACATTCTTCAGCCAAACAATGGATCTAGACTATCAGGCGAATCAACATACTAACCATTACAACACCTCACTTATATCATCGAAATGGCCAACCTCAAAGACCACAAACAAGAGCTCTGGATTGGTCTACAAGACCTCTCCAATCCAGTAAAAAATTGAAAATCTGGAATTTGTCCAGAAAATATTATTGTACAAATTCTGTACAATTAGTGATAGAAAATGTACTGAATTATGAAATATTCTGTACTTGTACAAATTCCGGATAATGCTAATTGTACAGATTATAACCATATTTTGTACAGGTTTTATACAGAATATACACAAATTTTGTACAGGTTTTATACAGAATATACACAAATTTCGTACAAGTTTTATACAAAATATACACAAATTTCGTACAGGTTTTATACAGAATATACACAAATTTCGTACAGGTTTTATACAGAATATATACAAATTTCGTACAGGTTTTATACCGAATATATACAGAATATAGTTCAAATTGCAATTGTTTTATTAGCTAAAATTATAATTCAAATTTAATGTAATGCTAGCCAAAATTATGATTCAATTTGCAATGTAATACCAGCCGAAATTATAATACAAATTTAATATAATACCAGCCGAAATTATAATTCAAGTTTAATTTAATATAATATTAGCCAAAATTGTCATTCAAATTAAATACAATTCTAGTCAAAATTATGATTTAATTTATTATAATTTGTAAATTTTATTATATAAAATAGATGTAAATACAAAACCTATAACAGTAAAAGTAAATGTAACAAAGGATTCATTACCCAATGTTTTATCTTACAAGGACATGAAGATGTTAGAATATTAATTCATGCTGAGTTTAAGACACAGAACAAAAGAAAGACAAAAGGTTAGTATGCTAAAGAAATATAATGTAAGATGTAAAAAAAAGTTAGTATATTAAATAGATGTAGTTAGTATATTAGTGACGTGTAAAAAAAAGCAGTTGGAAAAAGTTAGTATATTTAATAGATGTAGTTAGTAAGTTAGTAGCGTGTAAAAAAGTAAAAAAAAAGTTAGTATATTAAATATATATAGTTAGTATATTAGTGACGTGAAAAAATAAAAGTAAAAAAAGTAGTTAGAAAATGTTAGTATTTTTAATAGATGTAGTTAGTAAATTAGTAACGTGTAAAGAGTAAAAAAAAGCAGTTAGAAATATATAAATAAATAATAGTAAAAAGATAAATAAAAACAATTACAAGAAAAAAAAAATGTTTATTATTTATATTAAATTATCACATTTTCGTCATTTGGATAATATGCTAAATATTATAAATTATTAATTGTTTAAAATTTCATCAATGTCACATTTGCAACATTCAAATTTTTTTATTTATAAGAATAGTTGAAAAAAAAAATTTAATAAATTCAATCAAGCGTACAAAAATATGCACTACATCAGGAAATTTTTTCAGAAGATATACATCGATAATTATCACTTTATCGATAAATATCGTATTTATAAATCGATGGTCAACATAATGTGATAATATTCGATAATTATCTCACAATTATACAACGATATTTAACTTTTTCTAAAATAATCGTACTGATAATTTGCGATATTGACAATTATCAAAAATAATCTCGACGATGATTTGCGATGTTGGCAATTATCGAAAATAATTGCACTGATAATTTGCGATGTCGACAGTTATCGAAAATAATCGCACTGATAATTTGCGATATTGACAATTATCGAAAATAATCTCAACGATGATTTGCGATATTGACAATTATCGAAAATAATCGCACTGATAATTTGCGATATTGACAGTTATCGAAAATAATCCCACTGATAATTTGCGATATTGACAGTTATCAAAAATAATCTCAACGATGATTTGCAATATTGACAATTATCAAAAATAATCAAGTTAAATCCATTATTTATTGTTTCATTAATAAATCATAAAACGCACTCATATACAAATGAATACTAAGAATATTAATCTAATTTTATTTTACACCTTAAAAAATATACGTATTAACAAAATATTCATTTTCACAGTTATTTCTTGGTATAATGTGAACTGACATATCAACCGAATCTAAGTAAACACATGTATATTGATCAGTTAGCCATAATCTTGGACAGTCGTATATGATCTCTTCTTCTTGTACTTCTTCATACCATCGTAACAAAGCAAGATTTACTGGCTCTTTTAAACCTTTTGCAGAAAATTCCAATAATAAAAGTGCCTAAATTTAATTCAGTTAATAACATGTCATCATGACAAAAATCTTAATAAAAAATTTTAAGCATATCATACCTTTCCATACCACGCAGTTTCTTCGGAAGAGACTACTACATCACTGAACCATTCATTACCATAAAAGGTTCCTGCTGTTCAGATAATATCAGTTGATTCAACAGCTACACTAGAATATATTTTAAAATGCCCAGATTCATAATCATATTCTAACTCATTTTCTGTCAAAAACTCTTCAAAACCTGCATGAAGGTTATCAAACCCTTCTTTATACAGATGATGGATATCGGTGTCTTGTTTTATTTTAGAAACTGTTGTTTCAATTTCAGTAAATTTGAACTCCCATAAAAGATTTCGAAATCCACTAGATCTCCTTATCGTAGGTTTTTTTTGTTTCAAGGCTAAATATTGACGTCGCACCTATCATATCAAATTTAAATTAATCGATTAAAATAGATTATGACGAAACAGATCATATAACATTACCGTAGTTAACATTTGTGGAACATAATTTCTTTTATTTGTCATTCGATATGGAGTTTTAACGCTCTTCTTATGCAAAGTTTCATATGTTTCTGTTGACATCCCATTCATCGAACCATAAAGTCGAATTGACGGAATTACATGATAACGAAGCACGTGAAGTTTAGGTATTTTACAGCGACTTGGAGAATATTCGGCAAATATCGTTACAAATTCTTGACAGAATTCAGTTATTAACGTCTAGTAATAGTAGTAATAAATTTTTAAAAAACTGAAATTAAATACTAATTAAAGATTTGGTTTAGAATTAATAATCGATATTTACCTCTAATTCTGTTAACTCGGTATCCGTAAATGACTCCTGACGCAACTTCATATATATTACCAAATATTTATGAAAAATGTTGCACAGTCTCTTACATGGTATTCCACCTTCTTTATAATCATCGTATAAATTATCTATAACGAAAATAATCACTTTCATTATATTATGATAATCATTGGCAGTAAATTTAGATATATTTTCCAATCTGTTTTTTAATATTATTAAGCCTGGATATCGTGGGATTGCGCACAATCTGTGGTCCATATCTTTTACTCCTCTATTGCTGACCTTTCGGTGTAACAATTCACGAGTAAATTCTATGAGATACTTTGTTACTCCAAGGTCGAGTAAATGCATACGATCTGGAGCAGTCACCTCATAAATATTAAAATCGTCAAAATCCCAAAAATAATTAAACTCCTTATGAATCGAAAATTCACTTGCTTGATTCTCACTAATAGCTAGTTTCATCTTTTCTGGAGTTCGTAAATCAATATGAGATAATGCCATATTATTAAGATCTTCGTTATTTATCAAGCAATAATAACATGGTCGTTTAGAAGTTGATGGAAGATATGTTGCGGTAAATGCTCCTGCTTCCGCCATATCAGCAAGAATAACCGATAATTTTGGTGTAAATGGATGTATTTTATTTTGAACAACTAAATACATGTCATTTTGATTCATTATCGGCGATAATAATATTCGGAGACATCTCTGAAAAATGAGTCTCTGTAATCTTCGGAAAGACTCAGAATTCCTTGTAGTATTATCTTTTGCTTTCAATTTTGGCAAATAACCAACAAGTACTTTAGCGTTAGGTTTATTTCGCTGCCAATTTGGTATATTTCCGAGTGAAATATATATAGGATGTTCAGAAGTTTTGCCCAGATGATCACAAGTTGTGGAATTGGCGTAGATTATTATCGATAATAATTTGTTATCGACAGGAATTTTATTTTCCGTGATATACCACCAATTACTTTCGAATTGTTCACCATAAGTCTTAATCAATGTATTGTGATTTTTATACTTAAAAACAAATTCTTCATTCATTTCGGATTGAAGAAGCAGAACTTTAATTCCATGAATTATTGGTTGATAATAAAAAGAATAATCTTTATCCTGAAATTTCGTGATAAGGACTTTTTTGAATTTCATATAAGGAAATTCGTTAACATCAAGAAATCTACGACTAAGGATGGTGCTGCAATTGATTTATCAAATCCGCAATATTGCGGATTTTGGAGTTGAATTGCGGTTAGTGAACCGCAATTCCGCAATTCACCTGATCGGTTTTGGCAGTTTACCGAACTGATTTAATAAAAAAAACGTTTACGCAACATTTTTTTTAATTAATTTAACAAAAAAACGTTGCGAAACGTTTTTTCAAAGTATTTTAATTAATAAAAAGCGTTTCGCAACGTTTTTTTAATTAATTTAAAGAAAAAACGTTGCAAAACGTTTTTTCAAAGTATTTTAATTAATAAAAAGCATTTCGCAATGTTTTTTTAATTAATTTAAAGAAAAAACGTTGCGAAACGTTTTTTCAAAGTATATTTAATTAAAAAAAAACGTTTCGCAACGTTTTTTAATTAATTTAAAGAAAAAACGTTGCAAAATGTTTTTTCAAAGTATATTTAATTAAAAAAAACGTTTCACAACGTTTTTTGGATTGCTTTAGCGAAATTGCAATTCCGCAAATGTATCGCAATTCCGCAAATGTGCCGCAATTCCGCAATTATTCCGCAATTGAATTGCGGTACTTTGTGGAATTGCGGAATATTTGCGGAATTGCGGACAATTGCGGATTGCGGAATTGCGGATATTTAGGTTTAAAAATCCGCAATGTTCCGCAATACCGTAAATCGCAATTATTCTGCAATTGCTTATTTGCAGCACCATCCTTATCTACGACCTTCCTTAGTATTTATTGGTAATGGGTTTTTTTTGGCCTCTTGTCTGCTTTTATTGATTAACTTAATTATCCTATCACCGCAAGAATTAGATAATTGATATTCCATAACAATTTCCATGAATTCACGATAAATGTCGTTCAGCCATTCAGTGTTAGGTGGATGTGTTTTGTCTCTTATTGCATCATCTAGTGTGGTCCCACAAAAATCTTCAGCATCGATAGATAACGAGTATGTTAAGTCAACTTCATTATCCTTATTATCATCGTCATCAAATTCACCACTTTCCTCATTCGACTCATCATTGTCATCAAATTTCCCACTTTCCTCATCCGACTCTTCAGAAATTTGTAAATTTTCATGAGATTCTACGGGTTGTTCTAATATTATTTTCGATTCAGATTCGTCATCTTTCATTGAAAGATCATCATCCCAGAGACCGGATTCTTCATGATATAGCACTTTTGATACTTCTTTATCATCATCATCCCAGAGATCAGGTTCTTCGTGTGGCATGTTTGATTGAAAGGTTACTTCTTCATCTTCGTCAATATATTGATGCTTGTCCAAAATATGTCGTTTTAATGCATAAGTTGACGAAAAAGTACATGAACAATATGAACATTTATAGGTCATTTTGAGTTTTAGCGATAGTGAACGGAACCAAATTTTATAAAAGTGAATTTGTTGCCTGAACAAAACTAGTAAAAACGGAATTTATTGCCTGAACAAAACCAAAAAACGATGTAATATATATATTTCATTATTTCAGCTTTACTAGTAGTAGACGACGATCAGTTTTATTAGTAAACAATACAGATATTTTTAGACTTTTCTTAATTGTATTGTTGATCTATTTAATTTTTGAGTACAACAATTAAATATGCATCGTTATATCTCGATTAATTGTATTGTTTTGTATTGTTAAATTTTCAAATAATTTATTTAATTTTGAGTAATTGAAAGAGATCAATACCATTTACTACTATGATTGGATATTTTCAGTTAACTAATGTGCATTGTTACCGTATCCCTCGAATTTATTTACAAATAATTAATATGCATCGTTATCACTCGAATTTATTTACAATTAACTAATATACATTGTTATCCCTCGAATTTATTTAATTTTAGAGTACAATTAACACTAATGTGCATTGTTATCATATCCCTCGAATTTATTTACAAATAATTAATATGCATCGTTATCCTTCGAATTTATTTACAATTAACTAATATACATTGTTATCCCTCGAATTTATTTAATTTTAGAGTACAATTAACACTAATGTGCATTGTTACCGTATCCCTCGAATTTATTTACAAATAATTAATATGCATCGTTATCCCTCGAATTTATTTACAATTAACTAATATACATTGTTATCCCTCGAATTTATTTAATTTTAGAGTACAATTAACTAATATGCGTCGTTATCCCTTGTTTAATCCATTTAATTTTGAGTACAATTAACTAATATGCATCGTTATAATATTTTAATTATGCATTACAATTAATAACGCGTCACTATAATAATTTAATTAGTATGCATTATAATTATTTACGCGTCACATCAAGTTTTACTGATCTAAATAGTTTATCAAACTTTAGAAAAGTTTATATATAGGATACTTTTCCAACCTTTTTTTTAAACTTTTTTTATCTTTGATTTTACATTCAAATCTTCTTCAATCCTTTTTCGTCCGCTTCTTCTTCAATCCTTTTTCATCTGCTTCTTCTTCAATCCTTTTTCGTTTGCTCCTTTTTCCACTTTATACTAAATTTTTCTTCGCTCTTCTTTAGTCTAACCATTTATATCTTTCTTTTTTTACTAATTTGTTTCAAACCTTTTTAAAAAAATGCCAAAAAAATGAAAATATTCCACTAGAGCTAACAAAGATAAACAGTCTCAGGAATCAAATAACGAATATAATAATGAACAAGAAGGCCCAAGAAAAATTGTAAAGCGGAAAGATACTTCGCAAACTAAAGAGCCTGCTAAAGAATCAGATACTATTAGTTCACAAGCTAAAGAGACAGCCAAAAAATCAGATACTAGTAACCAGGGATCAGATAGTGATCAAGAAGAAATGGAAGTAGTAGCGGAATCTTCGCAAACTACACCACTAGCAGAAGGTAATGATCCATATATATTTATTATGATTTGTTAGATATTATGTTAATAAACCTTTTATAATCAATCATTTATTTTTTAGATAACACTCGAAGGATAAAGGAATATATTTCTAAACAACTCAAAACATACGGCAGACAATCAAAGCAAAGTAAGTGATAATTTCCAGACTCGAAAATTGTCGATATTTCATTTCAGTTTACATCTATTACACCTAATACAATTTACTGGGTTAATACATTAATGTCAGCTGGCGATGAAAATTCTGAAACGCTTGTACCAGAAACAAATAGAGAAAATGTACGGCGCAGTAAGCCGACCACGCCAGCTGTTGAGCATGGAAGAAGCTCGTCAACTACAACTGCAGAAGAAACACCGGAGATCAATGTCCAACCTCCTAAAAGCAGAAAAAGTTGCGAGGACATGCTTATAAAACAAGGTAAGCAAATACGAGCTCTATATGAATTACATAAAGAGACGCTCGAGAAAGTCGGATGGATCCAAAACCAGATTAAGTTGCAAAATGAGAAAAAGAAAAAAATTGACCTAAGCGAAAAGGTCTTCAATGTAAGTTTCTAACGAAAACCTGGTGCTATTCTCTCTTATACCATCCGTCACCAAATCACAACATAATTGCAATTATTTATTATCATACACTAATATAGGAAGGTTATAACTCGGTGTGCAATAAATCCTTTCCGGACAATATGTGGCCTACCTTTGAAAATTTTAAGTTGGAGCTCGAAAATTGGCTAAATCAACATCATCCTGATTATCTTCGTGAAGTAGGCTATAGAGAGTGGACGAACGCATTTTCAGGACGCCATCATTCTATGGTGATTATCATTAATAATCGTAATCATAACTGTTGTGTTTAATTTAAATTTTTCGATTATCATTATGGATTTTTTATTTTCTTTTATAGCTCATGCGAAAAATGAAAGATATGAGAGGAGTACACGTTGCAGCAGTGAAAAGCGCTATTTTTAAGGAATTCGGTCTACAATCAATAAGTGGTAATAAACGAAAAAGCCCGCAAGATATAACAAGCTAGAAAAATTTATCACAAGTTAAAGAGTGTTATAATAAGTTATATGATGATAACGATAATGTAATCGAAAATATAACAAAACTCGCATTTCCCGCAATATCTGATACCGACGAGTCATTTCAGAATATCTATATTTATACGTCAGCGATATGCGATATAGTATTGAATCCTAGCTACCCCGACGTAGAGTGCGGAAAAAACCTCTAGAACGACGATATCGGAAATTTAAGGTATGTGGCTGTTATTTAAACCAATTTATATAATTTGAAATCTATTCAGTTAGATAAAATTCGAATTAATACTTTATTAGGATTTATTCGAAAAAAAAGGAGGTTTTACTATACATGACGCGCAGGAGATATTGAGGGAAGAAGTTCCGGAAATTCCGAAAACAGGCTCTTTTGAAGAGGAGGAGGAAACAGATGTAATTCTCAGAGGTGATGATACATTAATGACGTTGCATGATGACTTGTTTTATGATGATTAGCAATTATTCATAGGTTGGAAAGTGATGTTTTATTTTAAGGTGGCATACTAATATTTTATAATTAATTATAATTATTATCATTATGAATTTTATTATGAATTTTATTATTATAAATAAATAAATAAATTTACGTTAGTAATCGCAATGAATATTTTCAATATTTATCGTTTGAATTTTCTTGATTTTTATCGTATGAAATTTTCTCAACTTTTATCGTTTAGGCTTAATTCCGATAAGTAATCATCTTTTCCGTATCGATACTACTTGACGAGTCTGATTATTATCGATAGATATCATGTGACCTTTCCATCGATATACATCTCTATCGATATTTGTCATTTTAGTTAAATTCTGATAATTTGTCATCATTTACCCACATCGATACTACTCGACGAGTCCGATTATTATCGATATATATCATGTGACCTATCCATCGATATATATCCCCTAAAAAAATTTCCTGATGTAGTCGAAATAGGACAATTTGGCCTAAATTTAACTAGGTCAAATAACAGTATGAAAACTAATCTACCCGTCAATCTAAAAATTGTTCTAATTCGCCTAAAATTTGCTATTTTGGTCCATTATTCTACTTCAAAAAACTTGCCTAAAAAAGAAAAGAAACAATCTATTAGTAAAGATCATTAAAATAAAAAATTTTTAAAAAATAGCTTTTCCTTTATATTAATATCCAACCGAATCCACATCAACTGAATCCACATCCAAAGCAATATCTAGAATAAAAAAAAATAAAAAAATGAACAGTTAATATTGTTCATTAAATTAAGAAATTTAAAAAAAGGAGCTGGCTTTTTACTTGCCGAAATACTATGTCCAAATATCTGAAAAACTGGCCATATGAACTGCTTCGTATAAAAGATAATTTGAAGAAATCCACCGAATTTTCATACATATATATCACTTCAGAAAATCGAGACGTCTAAAAAAGAAAACAAGACAAAATAAAAAAAGAAAAAATAAATAAAATTCTGCATTCAAAATACCGAAGAATCAACTATTTAAAAAGGAAAAATAAGAAAATTCGTAATCATTCTTAGCAAAATGGAATAAAAAATTAAAGTGTACTACTCACCAAAATCATACTTTCAACTAGTCGAAGAACCGTCTAAAAGAAAAGAATAAAAGAAACAAAACTTTTAGTAAACGCTTCATTAAATAAATAATCTAAGAATATTTACCTCTTACCGAAACCTGTCCAAGAATCAACCATCTAAAAAAAGAACTGTTAGTGACAGTTCATTAAGAATAAAATGTTAAAAACAACTAAATAGACTTAAAGAAATACTAACCACAATACCGCGTCTATAGTCACACAGTAAAAGATGAAATGTTAATAGCTGTTTTGTTAAATCAGAAAGTTCAGAGAACTTTTCTCCTTTTTGAATTCCTAAAATAGGCCTTAGTAGCGAACAAAGATACTTCTACTAGGCTTAACTAAGGTTAGTTAACCTCTTCGCTAATTTTCTAGCTCCCTCACTTTTTCGTCCATTTATTTAGCTTATTTTATTTCCAATCATAAAGAAAAATCAAAACGTTCAGTTTCTAAACGTCTCATTAGAGAATAATCAAAAAAAAATATTCTTACCAAATTCAGACTGTAACAGGATCAAATATTTTCCTTTTAGGTTGCAAATATTCTAAACTGACAATGAAATTTCATGTTTCAAAGAAGCTAAACCTGAAATGTTAGGTAACTTCGTTAAGGTTTTTTTTTGATAAGAATGAAAGCTGGGAAAGTAAAGGTAGGGGAGGGTTTTTTACGAGAGAAGTAGAAAAAGGCTTTCGTCAAATTGTTTGTAGTAAAGAGTTCTGTATTGCTATTTAACGAAAAGTGCATAAAGAAAGGGAAATAAAGTTAAAAAGTTCAAATATTGAACTGTGGCTGATTTGATATGTGTAACACTCATCAATTGATACGTGATATACATTAATATTCAAATGTATATCTAATTACTACTAATTGAGGTCAAATATTTTTTAATTTTAGTTGAATATAGGCCGAATTTCATCAAGGCTTTTTTCGACTAGTGATGTGATGAAAAAATTATTGTATTTTATTTAATTAGAAATTTTATTTAAATTCAAACTTAAATCTAATAAATCTGCTATGCTAATTACAGATTACTTGGCTTTCTTTATCTAATATGTAAGTTTTATTATTAAGTTCTATAAAATCAACGCATCTATCAATATCTGATATATCAATAAATCCATATTTTGATGATTTACCTTGAAAATACTTTATACCTAATTGATCATTTACGATCTTATTTGACCAATGTATATATGCAAACATCTTATTCTCACCCAAATGTTTGTGAACTAAATAAAAAATTATTTCACCAAACAATTCTTTATCCTTACTTATTATAACCTAAAATAATTTTTTTTTTGTAATATTAGTGATTAATAAAAACATAAATACAAATAATAAAACATTAAAAATTTACCGCTATACAATAATTATTTCTAGATATTTTGTTATCACGTTTTATCCAAGATGAACTAACATAATGACCATCCTTTATTCGCATACGACCATATTTCATGCATTTATTATCTATTGACTTAAAAAATATTTTAAGATTAACATTATATTCTTAAATCAAAGTAAAATATAAAATTAATTAATAATATTAACTTACAGAAACTATTTCTTCCTTAGAAATTTCCAAAATAGCAGAATAAAAATGTATAAGCTTTTGTAATTCAGTCCTTCTATTAAGAAAATAAATTATACTTGAAAAATATAGTTCTTCATCATAATTCTCCAAACTAAATACTTTATGTTGCGGCCAATTTTTTTATGAATTATTTTTTATAATATGATTGGATGAAGAAACATATGGCAAATAATTAATCTTCTCCATAAGCATTACATTATTTGTTAAATTAACATATGGATGTAATTTGGAATATACTAAAGGCAATAATATTCCACATAGTCGCTCCATAGGATACTGCCATAATACCCACAAGGGCTACAGTCTTTAATACTGTCAGCAACATGTAAAAGGTAATGAAAGGACATCAGTATTACACTTAATTTTTCTTTTTTTTTTTGATAATAGTTGCTATAATATCAGAATTATTTAAATGAGAATTAATGTATTATACAATAATGTGTATATATAAATAATATTTATTAATATTCACCTTTCATAATGTTCGTAAAATTCTAATAATGATTGTTGAACTTTATCTAAATCATTATTCGTAAGGGTAAATTGTAGACATTTTTGAACTGCTTGAACAAATTTCACTCATCCTTTTAAATATCTATATGCATTTTGATTATATTTTATTATTTTAAATTTTCTGCAGTTATTTATAAATAAAAAAAAATACTATAACTTACTTAGCTGGTAATTTATTCAATAAAAACGGAATGGAATAAATCGTTATCCAATCTGACCATTCAACAGCCTTATATCCATTATGGTGCTTATAAATGTTTCTTGGTGGATATCCAAATTCTAAAGGAATTTGTTTACGACATTCATGCATAAATTGTCCAATTTGTTTCTATACATGATTATTAATAACATACTATTCATTATTTAATAATTGATCTTTAAAGTAAGCTTCATTCCAGTGCTTGAACATGTTTATGGAAATATTCTCGATAAATAGATGCATAATATCTATAGGGAATGATTGTGGAAATTTTATAGATTTAAGTTCAAAAAGTATACTACAGCCATTAATACCTAATTAAATAAATTTAAAATGGATATCGTTAAAATATAAAAATTAATTTTATAAAATTAATTATACCTGTTTTTTTAATGTATGATAATCTTATTGTCCTATTAGTTTCATTTATAATCTTGCTTATATCATTTAAAAAGTTATTTCCAGTACGTTTTGGAAGTTCTTTAGGGTCAAAATCTGTAATATTACTAGTTCTTAGCATAAAACATAGAAAATATACATGTCTAGATTTTTCAGAATATACACCTTTTAAATAACAAAATCTACAACCAAGATATGCGTTATGGCCTGTCATGCACATTAATTTTGATATAACAGGCATATCTCCTATCCACATCATAACGTGATATTGTAATGTAAAACTTTCTTTTAATACCGCATCGTATATAGATACTCCTAAAATTTAAAATAAATATTATCTATTAATTTATTAATTTAATTATATAGTACAGTTCATTAATATTACCTTAAAGAATTTTTAACTCGTCTATAATAGGTCGTAAAAATGAATTGAAATCTTTAGATTGATTAGAACTGGAAATAATTGCTGAAATTAATAGATTTTCTTTCTTTACATGAATTGATAGAGGAAGATTTGCATTTATAAACATTACAATCCAGCGACTATCCGTCTTCTGCTTGAATATCTGGTATCCATCAGTTGATCCTATTAGCGCTATGTCTCTTTCATTGGGAAAAAAACCTTCTTCTACTAGTTCTTTGTATAGATCTCTGTCAAAATATCACTATATCCATCATTACATTCTTCTCTTTGACTCCTATATCGCAATTTAAGTGCTCTTTCTGAATCTGCATACTGAATGTGAAATCTATCTAGTAATGGAAAATACATTGCAGTTTTTTGTGGTTTTTGTGGCTTTTTGGAATTATGGCTGATAATATATCTTTCTGAATTACAAAAACGACAAGTTACATCATTAATATAAATTTCCGTAAAAGCACAGCACAAATTTTTACACATATCAAAGTGTTTTAGTTTTAAATTAACTAATCTATTTAACCTTTCTTTTGCTAAATAAAGTGTAGACCTTTCGCCTAAATTGCTTCCAATAAGATTAAGGATATCAGTGAAAGCATTGTTTGTAAAATTGTATTTACATTTTAAATTTAGTAAACGCAAAGCAAGAACCATCAATTCAAAAAGCTCTAATATCATGGAATAATAAAAAACATATTAGCTTTGTAAAATTAAAAAATTATATAAATCCGGTAAATAAATCAAAAATTTTTACCAGTTTTATTAGAATTATCGATTACATCTTCATCTATAGACATTTCACTTAGCAATTCTTCCAAATTATTGTTATCGATATCACTTAGTGATTCTTCTAAATCATCATTATTACTTAGCAATTCTTCTAAATCATCATTATTACTTAGCAATTCTTCTAAATCATCATTATCATTATCACTCAGCAATTCTTCTAAATCATCATTATCATTATCACTTAGCGATTCTTCTAAATCATTATTATCATCATCTAATTTTTGTGAGCTAGTTAAAGAAATGGTAGAAGAATCTGACAGTCAGAATCATAATCTTCAACAGGACATAAAGGAAAATCATTGTTTGGATATACCTTTCATAACTAGAATCAGCGCCTAAATCTTCACTTTCATCTTAATTATCTCGTTGAAAAATATCTTGTTGCTGATATTGATTTTGTACAGGTTTTCTGAATAGAATATTAAGCATTTTTACTAAATTAACACTTAGGTATTTAATAACCTAATAATACTTACATTTCAGTTTCTTAATCGTTTATTGAAAAAATTGAATCATAATTTTCTAAATAAGTTTTCCATTTGTCTTTTTTTTTTTTGTGTCTCCATTTTGTACTAGCACTAACTTCTCGACCACCAGCTTCAATATTTAATGCTTTACACTCTTGACATGTGCAAAATACCATTTTTTAAAATACAAGAAAAAGTTTACCAATTTTATATCAACTTAAAAATTCGCTTTTTTTTCAGATGTGCACAAAAAAATCTCCATTCCTAAATTTCCCTAATAAAAATAATTTGGCAAAAAAAAAATTTTAAGGAGTATACGACTGATCTTTTGTGCAATATAACAAGAAATTTTTTTTAATATATCACTAGAATTTAAATATACAGTTACTTTGCATCTGGTTTTTGACTAAACGTTACTTATATAGATATAGATTGTTCTTATATGATGTAATATTACACAATATAGCTATCTGCCACTATAATAGACAAAATAGACAATAAACATTGTATGCAAATACAATTGTATGCAAAAATTATGATTTTTATTAAATCAGTATCCCTTATAAAAAAGGATCACATTAGAACCAAAAAAACACCACCATTAATTACATTTAATTATTATTTAATACTGACTACGGTATTCAATTAAGATCCAATTAAGATCCAATTAAGATGCAACCAATTAGTATCATATATTAATTTATCAATTACAAATTAGGTACTTCTGTTTGTTCTGAATTACTATAGACTGCAATTGCCATAAATGAAAAATTAACCATAAACAATTAAGGTGCAATTGATTAGAGTCATGTATCAATTTATCAATTACAATTATATATTATGAATTACCGCAGACTGTATTGATTGTTATATATGAAAATTGAATATAAAACATCAATCATAATAAAATTTATATAAATATAAAGTCCATTCTGCATATTTGATATTTTTTTTTTTAAATCTTATCTTTTTGATAAATGGCAGCCAGAATCAATCCAAATCATGAAAATAACAATAATTTTTATTCATGGCCCATGGACGTCACAGAAGCCCTAATCAGAAGACGTCATTACTACCATAACTGTTTTAATAAAACGTGTCTTCAAAATCAGAGGTTCTGTGAAAACAAATTTCCAATCATATATATAAACAATTTTAATCTCAACATTTCAGCAACACAATGCCAAATGAAGTGGAACTCCCTAGTTGCAGGCTATGAAAATCTAAAATATTTACTAAATGATAATCTAGAGGGTTATCGAACCTATTTGTTATCATTCTACGATCGGCGATTTCACAACAAACTATCAGATGAATTCTGGTACACTACGGGTAATTAATTAATTGATGATTCGTTTAAAATCGGCATAGTTTTACGATCATTTTATAGTAAATTGCGGGGTTAATAACGATAATAAAAAAAAGCCGTTTTTAAATCTGACGCGCGTAATGGAATTCCACCCCACTACATAATGAAAACACAATACCCAGTAATTATTTCTCTTGTTTCACCAGGGATACTTGTTGAGAGACTTCATTATGGCCCATATTCACGCTATTGGTGGCAACTTTCACCTCTTTTACCTGCTGAATCTAAAAAAGACGAGAAAAATACATATCTTCCCATTCGTGTGAACCAAAAAACCAAGGCAACTCTTAACAACCATGAATTTGCTATAACAATAGTTGTTGGCAACAAAGATAACAATAATTTTTTACCAGGTTATGTGTGTCAATGTGAAGCTATTGTAGAAATTGCAAATGATCCAACTAACGCTATTTCTGAGGTTTATTCTAAAGTTTTTGCAACAGAAACACATTATTCTGGTTTATTAATTATGGGATGGAACGATGAAAATATAATAAAAGAACTGTGTGATGATGTTTCTTTTATTCCTCAATCATTTTTACTTGACAAAATCAAAATATTTGTATATGGAACGGGATATTCATCACGCACAGATTGGTTTCATGCTGGACCAGGATATAAATCTTCTCTTCTTTATAAATTCAATGGGAATAAACAGGCATTATTTGTTTCCAAAATTGAAGAAGACTTTTCGTGTATTCTCAAAATTTATCAAGATCAAATACTCAAAAGTACAATTAAAGGCGAAAATCCAATTGATGTATGGAAAACTTCGGGTTTGATAAAAAAATTCAATGGAAATCAACTTTTTGGCGTTGAAAATTATGCAATACAGTCTCTAAATAAAAAGCAAAAAGTGCTAACTTGTTCACCTCAAGAATGGAAAAATCCCTCTATTATGAAATCACTTTTTGATTTTCACCTAAAACGAAGAACAGTAGTAAATATTGATTGGTATCAATTATTTGTAAAATGGGACAAACAAGAAAGTTCTCTAATCGAACTACATAATGAATTGCAGAATATGTATACTGAAAATTATAAATTCAATATACGAGAATTGAGAGCATGGAATACTTTTCTTCGTGCAGTTGGCGCTCATAATGTAACTTCTTGGTCAAATGATGATGAATGTCCGGTAATTTTTTGATATTATTACTAAAAATAATTTACAATCAAAACTAATTATAAATTTCATTATTAGTTTCAATTTTGGTCAAAATCCAGCCATCCAGAACAAGATCATGCATCACTTACCCAATTATACAAGATGGGATTTCTCGTCAAGGATATTTCAATGCCTCTCAAAAATTCAACTCAAACTTTTTGGCGATGTTTTAATCTTGCATTAGAGAATAATAAAAAAAACTATGATGGAAAAAGATGAGTATTATCAATTATTGCAGAGGACTTTACCTATGAAGAATTACAAAAAAATTTAGGAGTGAGTATTCAACATAAATTCTAATGTTATAAGAAATACAAAAAATAAATTCAACAAATTATTTTTAAAAGGTTGGATGACATACCATTTCAGAATCTCGCAAACATACACGAACAAATGGTTATGGTGCACCTTCACTGAATAAACCAATTTTCCATCGAACAAAACTCACCACTGAACAATTACAGCAATTTGAATTGTTTTTTTCTACAAAAGAACACATTAATATGAGTTCTTATAAAACTGAAAATGCAAGTGGATTACCTGTACTTTATTTGCAAGATCACAAACAAGCATTATGGGAGAAATTTTATGAACAATATCCTAATGGAATGCATAGAACTACTTTTATGATGCGATTAGATGGTAAATGTTTTGTATATAAAGAAGATTTAGGTGGACTTTGTTCAGAATGCAATGAATGTGGATATCAAGTATTTGCAAATATTGAAGAACTAATAAACATCAATATTACAGACCTGGTACTTCAGATAAGTTTCATATAATTCAAATAATTGTAGTATTCAACTTACAATTTTATTTTTTTTTTTGTAATGTATAGAATGAATTAATTGTTGCGGCTCAAAATTTACGACGTTATCTCAGAAAAGATTATTCAAAACAATTGAATGTAACGCAAGATGGAATTGCAACACATAATTCTTGTATATCACATTGCCTTCAACATGCTTTTGGTAATTGCCAAGAAACACATTCCAACACCTGCACCAATTGTAAAAATCTATTTGTTTTTTTCAAAAAATTAAAAGAATATTTGCCATCAAATAAGTATGAAGATCTTGATAAATATCAAAGACAATTGATAGCATTTATGTCACATCATGCCCGTAAAACTTACCTAAATGCACAATTGCCTGCCACTCTTGCCCAACTTAATTCTGATGAAGCTTTGATTATTGTAGATTACAAAATGCGCATTAACCCAAAAAAAGCAAGGGAAACCAAAGATGAATGGTTTGGTAAACGTGGATGGACTTTACATTCTGTTTTGTTATATACTAAAGATCAAAATACCAATAATATCAATGTCAATGCTTTTGATCACTGGAGTGGAGACACCAAGCAAGATGCTTGGTTTACGGCATCTTCATTACATGGGGTAATAGAAACACTTGAAAGGAAACCTAGTTATGTAACTATTATATTTGATAATGGTGGACATTATCACAATACAGAGCTAATGATAATATTATCACATTGGAAAGAATGGTACAATATTTGCGTTAATAAGTGGATTTTTCTAGAAGCTGGCGAGGCCAAAACAGCGATAGACTCTCATCATGCCCAAGTAAATAATTTATTTTACCTTTTCTATTCATATTATAATTACGAAATTCATTTGTAATCAAGAATTTTATATTGAGATTACACATGCTATCAAGCGATATGTCAAACTTGATTATGAAATTGCTTCTGGTGAAGATATAGAAATGGCCATCAAAGATTTATCTGGTACTCATGTAGCAAATCTCCAACCAAATCGAGAGCAAGGTAAATATTCTTTTGTAATAATGCTATAATTTTTGAAAATAATAAATTTTTTTTTTTCAGTTCAAACAGAAAATAATATTAGTAAAAAAGAAAAACAAAAAATAGGAACAATTGCAGGAATTCGAAATTGGAATGAATTTACTTGGATTTATGATGGCGAAGAAGCTGGTTATATTTGTGCACGACCTCTACCAAGATTTGGAGAATTGAACAAGTTTTCTCCCTGTAAAATCCAAAAAATAATTAAAGACCGGATAATTACACAACCCAATCCTATCATTTCAACACATTCAAATCCTCAAAAATAATGGATCATACCAAGGATTGACCATCAAGGTACTAACTGTATCTTTTACATAAACGTCCAAATAATAAATTTATAATTTATTTTTTGTTTGTTGAAATAGATTCTATTGAAAATATAGAGGATCAAATGAATAAATTGGTAGGTTTGGTTATAAAATATAATAATTCTAATCAATAATGATCATAAAAAATAAGTTATATAATAATGCAGGAACTTACAGAGAAAGAAGAGGAGGAAGAAGAAGTGGTAGTTGATTTGACAAGTGAGACGGAAGTGGAAGTAGATCTGGAATGCAAAAGGTAAGAAACTGCTGAATACAATTTTTAGAATAAATTTGTAAACTTACCAGTAATTATTTTTTATTTAGTTTGGAAGTTTTTATTTCTGGCTGGGCGTTGCAACAACATCAAAAAACTAGAGAGCCGGTAAAAAGGATTCCTATACATGTCAAGCAACTTCTTGAAACCATGTTTCATGCAGGGACTGCAAATCCAAGGAAGAAAATGACGGCAGTAGAAATGAAAAGTGAGCTAATGCAGCGAGTGCAGGAAGGAGAAATAGAAGAGGAGGACGTGCCAAAGGAATCTACTATAGCAAACTGGATTAATACCTTTTCACGGGGTTGGAAACATGCAATGGCACTTCAAGCAATTGAAGCAGCAGAAAGTAATTTAAATGTGTAGGAGAGCCTTTGTAAACAACTTAGAAGGCTAAAATTTATTTGTTTTTGATATAAATAATATAATAAATACAATAAACTTCGAAATTTAGCTATTTTTGAGGTATAAATCTGACGCGCGTACATACTAAACTCTTAATTTTACATAAGAACGTATGATTTTTTTTTACAAATTTCATTTTTTCAGGTATTGTTTCACTGTAGTATGTGATTTCCATTTAAAGTTATTGTGTAATCTATTGAAATTTCTTTTATGGAATGTTTGAATTAATGACGTAACCGTTAAATTTAACCCCGTTTTTGTATATAAAAATCGTGCTGATCTTATCCGGATCATCAATTAATTAATTAATTAACAATTTTTTATTTAATCTATATATTCATTTGTATTATCTATTTTTAGATCATTATCAAGCTGCACATCGCAGAAATAACGTTGATAGGTATCACATTGGGAAATTTTTTTAGGGGATATATATCGATGGATAGGTCACATGATATCTATCGATAATAATCGGACTCGTCAAGTAGTATCGATGTGGGTAAATGATGACAAATTATTGGAGTTTAACCAAAATGACAAATATCGATAGAGATGTATCTCGATGGAAAGGTCACATGAGATCTATCGATAATAATCAGACTTGTCAAGTAGTATCGATTTGGTTATATCAACGATAATCATCAGTATCATTAAATAATGATAATCATCAATATTATTAAATAACGATAATTATTATAACATTAAATTATTTATTGCTAAATAATGTTATATTATTTCATCACTTTATTAGAAAGATACATTATTTTATATTATACTAAATTCTATGCTAAAATCTATGTTAAAAATTTATTATCTAGCAACTCCAAGAAATGTTAGAAAACGTCCAAATAGAAACACTTTCTAAACTCAAAAATCTACAAAAAAAAGAGAAACAGAAACATTAAAAAATAAATACTGATAAAAAAACCAAAAAAAAAAGTTCAAATGATACCTTCGAAATTAATTATTCCCAGTATCCAAAACAAATTCTACAATCGAGAAAAAAGATGTAGTGAAAGTTCTGGAAAAATTAAAAAAAGATAATAAATAGAATTCGTTAGTAACTTTTCAGAAACAACAAAAAAAAAATTTCACTGACTCACATACCTTGATTCCAAAGTCTGGTCATAATTTTCGTCTGGCTGACTTGCAAAAAAGTAAATAACAAAACGCTAGTTAACGCTTCTTGACTAAAAATAAAATAATAAAACAAAATTTCGAAATTTATACCTTCGAAATTTCTGATACCAAAATAGAAACCGATGAGACCCTACAAAAAGAAAGAAAAAGTAAGGTAATGTTTCTTCAAATATGATAAAAAAACTTCTTAATAGTTCTCGAAAAGTAATTCGAAAACTTACATAGGATTTGCTATCCAAGTCGAGCCAGATTCCTATGAAATAATCTTAAAATTTTTTTTTCAAAAAGTTTTCATTTTGAAAAGTTATCCAAGATTCCGTTGATAATCAAGTCAGAACCGTAATCCTATAAATATAAGCGTTTCGAAAACGGTCTAGAGATTCCAGTGCTTCGAAATTAGAACTGACCGCCTAAAAAAAAAAAGAAAAATAATGACACATTAATTATTGTTTTATTAAAAAAGATGGATTTTTTTTTAAAAACAAATCCGAGATTTACCTTAAAAAAGGTACCGATACCCACCTCTCAAGATCTGAAGAATTAATCCTACAAAATAAAAAAAAAAACTGTTAGCTAAAGTTCGTTGAAACACTAATAAACAAATTAAGAAAAAAAACTTATGACAATATACACATCAAAAAAATAGTTTCACCTTTCTATTCTAGGAACTAATGAACAAAAAGATCCGTCTAGAAAAAAAGAAAGACAACGATCTGTTAGAAACTGTTCATTAAAAAAAAAAGAATACAGTGTTAAAAAAAAAATAAAAAATAATAAAGATTGACGCACAGAAATTTTACACGTCTAAAAACATTTTTATTTTTATTTATATTTAAACATTACCGGCCATCTATTAAAGAGAAAAATCGAATATCAGTAAACGTTTCGTTAAAATAAAGCTTAAAAGAAAAAGAGAAACCCACCAAATTCCACGCATCCTAAGATCCAAAAAACTGATTATATAAAAAAAGAAGAAAAAATGGAACGTAAGTTTCGTTAAAATGAACAATTAAAATAGAACATGAAAAAGAAAACCAACCGAAATTCACGCAAGTTCCTGACGGAAGAACGGTCTTCTAAAGAAAGCAAGCCAAAACGAATCGTAAATCTGGAATAAATAGTGAAGGAAAAGTTTTTTGAAGGCCCATACGCCATAGGATATCGTCTAAAAAAAAGAAACATAAAAAAAAAAGAAAAATAAAAAATTAGTAAAGTTTTAAAACATTAAAAAGGCCCACCGAAACTCTCAGTAAACTCACCAAATCTAATACATCCTGGCCATTTAAAATCGAAATTTATTTCTGAAGAGATCCAAAAACCAAACGCCTAAAAAAGAAAAAACAAAGAACTGTTAATAACAGTTCCGTCATCAAAATAAAAATTAAAAGTAAAAAATGAACCTCACCGATGAAATCCATAACTTTTAATTACATAATCTTCATTAGGTCATCATTGTAGTAAATGTCGAATTTTTTCCCTGTATATTTTTGACATCGAAACTCCACGCATCCAGATATTGGCTGTTCGCCGATTTACACGCGTTCAAATATCCCAAAGTACCGGTAATCTACAAAATGAAAAAAAAGATGAAACAATTTAGTATCGTTTCATTAAAAAGTTATTCAAAAAACCTCCCTTACTGATTTTCGTTTAAAAAAAGAAAACGAATCGATGTTTCATTGAGATCCCAAGCGTCCAGGCTCGCCTAAAGAAAAAAATAAAGGAACGAAACATTAGTAAGCATTTCATCAAAAGGGTTATTTAAAAAATTCCCTCTCTACAATTCTCTCACTTCCGAAGGTTGAAATGATCTATTTCCACAAGAGCCACTAAAGCTAAAGGAAAGGTGCGGAACCTAAAAAAAAGGAGATATTGTCAGTAAAGATAAAAGAAAACTGAAACAAAAATAAAAACGAATACTTACTTACTTCATTTTCAGAGAGAAAGTTAAAACCTAAAAGAGGAGAAATCATATAACAACCGTTAGTAAAGTTCGTTAAACAAAAAAACAAAAAAAATAAAATAAAATAAAAAAAAAAATTAATATCTTACCGAAGTATTTAGATTTCAAGGAAATTCCAAGAGGAAAAGGGTTACTGAAATGTCACGTCCAAAGAGACTGAATGAATGCCTAAAACAAAGAAAAAATAGAAAAAATAGGAAGGGAGGAAGAGGAAAGAACGAAGAGATAGAAAAGGAAGACGAGTAAGAGAAAGAAATAGGAAAAAAGGAAAAAAGATAAAGGGAAGAAAATGAAAGAAGGGAAAAGAGGAAAAACAAAAGAAAGCGAAAGGGGAAAACGAAGAAAGGGATAGGGAAGAAAACCAAAAGGGAAAGCGAAAAAAAAGTTTAAGCTTAAAAAAAGTTAGTTAAGCTTTTTATACTGGTAAATGATCGAACTGTGGATCATTATTAATATAATATCACGTGATACACGTGATGTTCAATTAGATATAAATAGAGGACATTTCCCCGAAATAAATTTTTTTTTTTTTATAATTTTTAAATTAATTTAATACCGGTATATAAAATTATAAAATTAATTACCAGTAAAAATTTAATTATATTAGGGTACGTGTGCACATATGTACGCATGTACAATACACAATGTGCATAACGTTTAACCTTACAAACCTGCCCCTCCTCTGTATGCGGGTAGAGGCCCATTAGTGCCTATAGGGGGAAAGCCATTGCTGTTCCCTCTGCCTGTTTATAGTGACAAAAAGAGGGAGTCTTCAGTAGTAAGGCTTAATATAATTATAAAAAAAAAATAAATGGTTATACAATGGTATCAATTAATAAAACTTTTTAACATTTAAAAATTTGCTATAAATCATTAAAATAATTATTGTTATTTATCTTTCAGATTATTATTGATAAATATCATTAACATTAAATATCATTATTTATCTTACAGATTATTACCGATAAATTTCATTAACATTAAATATCATTATTTATCTTACAGATTATTACCAATAAATATCATTAACATTAAATATCATTATTTATCTTACAGATTATTACCGATAAATATCATTAACATTAAATATCATTATTTATCTTACAGATTATTACCGATAAATATCATTAACATTAAATATCATTATTTATCTTACAGATTATTACCGATAAATATCATTAACATTAAATATCATTATTTATTTTACAGATTATTACTGATAAATATCATTATCATTATTTATCTTTCAGATTATTATCAATAAATATCATTAACATTAAATATCATTTTACATCACTAGATATTTATCAATAACTATCATTAACATTAAATATCATTTTATATCACCAGATATTTATCAATAACTATCTAAATTTGATATTTATCGATTTATTTAATATGATAAAATGGGATAATTTGAGATAAAGTGATAAATATCGATATATATCTTCTAAAAAAATTTCCTGATGCACTAATTGATCACCCGTCTGAAATTTATGGGATCCCCAATGCTCATGAATGTATTGATGGGAATCTGCCTCTCCGCCTGATTCTAGATATTGATGCGAGGCAGAAGCCCAATCGCATGAACCTTGAACTCCCTTCCTTAGATGAAAATAAAATTTCTTGCAAAGATTTATTATCCAGAATCTTAATCGCCTGTACTAATATTATATACTCTGATTTAAAACATCTTGTACCTTTAAATGCTTTTACTTTAGCCAGTTCATCTAATGCTGATAAATACAGTTGGCATATTGTGTATAAATGTGCATGGTTCGTTGATTATAGAGATCTTAGAGGATTTGTGAAAAAAGTTGCTGATAGGGTTGGGAAACCATACTCAGATTTTATTGATATTGGGCTTTATAAATCATGTTTTAACCTTCGTCTTCTTGGATTGGCAAAGGAAGATAGAGTTAAAAGACCTGCGGTTTCTTCAGTTAAACAGGGATATCGTAAGCTAAAAGATTATTTAGTTCAGCCTAAATCCAATTATTCTGAAATCCAGCCCCAAACCTTTTCTCCTGAAAAGCCAGAAAAGGATGAATTCCAACCTATCGAAGATGAAACCACTTTAAATAAGGGAGCTGGTTTAGTTATAGCAAAATATGAGTGGCTTGAAATTGGCCATATTAGAAAGGGATTTGTTAATTTCCAAGCAAAGTCAAATGAAGCATGTCCTATTTGCAGAATCAAACATGAAAGAGATCAATTATATGGCTTTCTACGAAGTAACGGCCATTTTGTATTTAAATGCTATTGGCAGAAAAATTATAAACCAGATCATAAGGGATTAGCATTTGGAAAAGTGATCAAAATTTCTGCAAAACCTAAGAGAGGAATAGTCAAAAGAATAGGTGATGCTATATCAAATTCACGCCCTCTTATAGAATTATCAGAAATAGCAATTAATGTAGAAAAATTAAAGGATGCTCTGGAATTATATCCTGATTTCTTGGGTATTGAGAAAATGACAACACTTATTCGTTCTCCTCCGGGGACATGGAAAACCACTACATTAAGAGAGATTATTATGGCATTAAAAGATAAAGTACATGATATTTCTTCTTTACCATGCTATATCTGGGTCTCTTACTGAAAGTCTCTTAGCAATGAATCGAAATCCAAACTTAATGAGTTAAAAGCATCTGGCTTCTGAATTTGCAACTACCAAAATATGCAAGGAGACTTATCTATAAATGAGTGAGATATTATTATAGTACAGGTTGAGAGCCTCTTTCATGTCAAATTCACAGCCCGTCCGTTTGTAATTATTCTTGATGAAGCTAATGCCATTATGCGCCAAATGTCTAGCGGTACAAATGCATGGGAATCTGAAAATGCAATGCGTGATGTCTTAAGATCTGCAAGGCATGTTTTAGCCATGGATACCTTCGCAAATATCTCAACACTAACCTTCCTCCAGATTTATCGTGGTGAAAATATTCGCATAGTCGATAATAAGTATCAGCCTCGTATAGGTGAGACAGTTGAATTTATTTATGATCCAAATAGTGGAGCAGAAGCCATGCGAATAGGATATGACCTTTTGAGGCAGGGTAAGCATGTGGCATTTGTATCTACTGGAGCGGTGATAGCTAGAGCGTTAGTAGAAAAAGCATCTAAGTTGTTTAAGCCTGATAATTCACCTGTTAGAGTTCGTGCATATTATGGGGATATGGATGGGAAACAGTGACAAAAAGACTTTTCTGATATTAATGTCGCTTGGAGTAAGCTTGACTGTATAGCTTATACAATTATAGTGGAGGTGGGAATATCATTCAAGATTACAGGCCACTTCGATATAGTTATAGCTATTACAAACATCGCCACTCCAGTTCATGTTGAGGCTCTTGCACAAATGCTTTATCAAATTCGTGACTGTTCTCATTGTATTATTTCTCTATTCTATCAGAAAAATTCTAATGGGCTTTTTTGCCCGCCAGGTCGTGAAAATATTTGGGCAGAACTTGCTAGTACTTGGCCTAATAACTTACCTACAGCAATAAAGGGTCATTGTAAATGGGATAGTAACGTCATTTCTTATAAAATCGATGAATCTCCTGCTGTAATGACATTCATTGAAGTTGAGCATCAGAAACGCTTTTCTGCAAGATACTTTATTGAGAAGCTTTGTAGTCTTATAGCCAGTACTGGCACTTCTCTCAGCTAATAAAAATGGATGAGAGCCAAGATGTTATAGGAAACCATAAAAAAGTCTGCAATAAGGTTAGGGTTGAAGCATTAATTATCAAGGAAACAGATTTTGATGCAGTTGCTACTTCCCAGAATCTTGATCTTGAAGAAGCTGAAAATCTTAAGTTTGACCAAGAACACTCTATCCCAGATACTATGGCACTTAAACGTTTCTATATGCAAAATATTTATGGTAAAGATATGGACGATAAGATTTGGGATACTCTTTGCAATAAGAAGTTTATAAAACATTTCAGTCCACCTGAACCTTGAAAACATTTCTTGCGGTTATCTCACTTTCGAAAGCAAGGCTATGATGAGGAAAGTGCAATGAAAGGGTTAGAGGCCAAAGATATTGCACAATGGAAAGATACTTATTATAAAGCTGGATATAATTCTGAGAAATCAGTAGCGGTGGACTTGCACAAAGCATATTCAGCTAATCATTGGAAAGTTATAAGGGGACTCTTTCAAATACTAGGCTTTACCGGCATAGATGATAAGCATATTCTTTCCAGTAATATAGTATTAGAAACATTCACACAATCCTGCGAGAGGTTTATAGAAGTCCTGGATCAACTTTGCTAACAACTAAAATTTTACATAATGTATTGTACAATACTTGTACAAGTATTGTATAATATATTTAAATTCTATAATGAATTGTACAATAGTTTTAGACTATAAATTGTCAAGTATATATTAATACACAAACACTTGTAATTTATATAGCCACAATTATATTTTAATAAATCATCTTACGATTTTAAACAATATTTTTACTTATACATTACACAATATATATTACAATGATTTGTCATACATTAACCATATAACTACTATGTTGTTATTTTTCATTAACAGCTAATTAGTAAGTATTTTAACCTGATTAACCACGCACTTTAAGATGATGAATTACTTCTCCTTAATTTGGTTCATTAAGAAGGATCCTAACATCATAATGTTAGTGTTTCATTCACTTATCCGCTGATGGTTAGACTAAAATATTCCTTACTAACTTTTCACACACTCTTTCTTACTTTTCACACTAATAATATAAAATTTTTTAATACAATGTTTGATTCATAATTAAATTCAAATTTTTATGCACAGTATGCAGTAGCATTAAATACCTGCGATTTTTTAAGTATTAAATTATATTACATCATGAATTACATCACGAAATACATAGAAAACTGACATAACAGTGAATACGAGTTATTTCAATGTTTTCTGCTAAATTCTACACATTCATGTCCATAAATATATCCACATCCATATTTACGTCCACATCAACGTTCATTACTATAGCTTCCAGAGCATTAAAATTTATTTCATTGGCGAAATTGGTTTGATTATGATGAGAGAGTATGAGATCACGTGTAATATAATAAAGCTGAAGCATTTGTAAGAAGTAGTTCATCTACACATTTTAAAATGTTGACTATATGAATTTTGATGCATTTGGCAATTAACAATCTGAATGCATTGACAGTATCCTTATCATTATCCCACCACTCTTCAGAAACTTGTGCAATCAGATTTTTAAGGCATTGATAAATTACAGTATCATTTACAAATGATTCTAAACTTTCTACACTTGGCATATTTAGGTGATTTGTCTGATTCTTCAAGAGATTCATTATTAAAAGAGATACTGTTATGAGGAGTATTAATATCTATAATAAACTCATCAAGAGGAACAACTAGTGGATCATCAAGTTGATCGTTGCGTATATCATCATCTGTATCATCAAAACTTTCCAGATGGGTTGGACAAATTTTCTTTTTTTTTCTGCTCAGGTTATTAAAGTTAGATCATTTCTTCTTATAAAATCATGAAAAAGAAATTAATAAATTAATATCTTACTGGATTCTTCAATAATACTACTGTTTGATGTTTTTTAATGCTTATGCGTGGTATTATTTTTGCTTGTAGTATTGTTTGTTTTGTTACTATTGTATGATTTTGAACGAGTTATTCTTACCATTGTTAGAAAAACAAATGTAAAATTATAAAAGTAGGGAGTAAAAAAAAAATTAAAAAAAATTTTTAACAAGGCAAATTTAATAGACTTTATAAAATTATTAAACTAATTTAGACTATTTTTATATCGCAGTCACTTTAACAACCAATCGTATTAATAATACATATATTTGTTAATAAATATAATTGTTTATAAATATAGTCATTTGATTTTCAAAATTACATAAACCACACAAACTAAATAAACTACATTTGGTAATTATTTTTTTTCTCACGTAATTTTTTTTTCATTTTTTTTTCTTTTGTAAAAAATAAAAAAAAAAATACCAAAGCAACATATAATTGAAAATACATATCCAACTCTTCGTAAACCACTCTGTTAACAAAAAAATGAGAAAAAAGTAAAAAAAAATAATTAAATTATTTTTTCCACAAATCTTTTTTTAAACTTTTTTAATTTTTATTCATTTTAATGAAGCTTATCGCTTATCTGTTAATATATTTTTTCAGCAAAAATTTTCTCTTTCCTTTTTTTCCATTTCCATTTCTCTCCTACTTCCATTTCTCTATTTCCTTATTATTTCCTATTTTCCTTCCACTTGTACTTGATTTAAAAAAAAAGTTGAAAAGCACATCATGCAAGATAATGAAATGTTTCTAGACGTGACATATGGTAAGTTTATCAAGATTTTTTCTTTGTTTTATTTTAATGAATGAAATTTAATGGCTTGTTTCTTGATTTTTTAGACGACTTTATTCTATAATAGGTACTTAAACGTGTAGGAATATAGCGGGAAGAATTTTCATAATTATTTATTTTACAATACTATCTATTTTATTTTTTTTAGATAGCCAGGCCTTTGAACGCGTGAAATTTTAGTAGGCGGATTCGGACTTAAATTTTTTTTTTAGTCGAGGTCTTCAGAATGCATAGTAATGAAATCTGAAAATATTCTTTTTTAACATTTTGATTTTAATCTTTTTTTAGACACAGAATTTGGTAGGAGATTACAAGAATTATTTATTTAAATTTATTTCTTTAAATGAGACATTTCTAATATTTCAATTTTTTTTCATTTTGTAAAAGCTGGTTCTTAAGTTATTTGAACATGTGGAAAATTCAATATGAAGAATTCTATTCTTTAAATAAATAATTCTTTAATGAAACGTTTCTAACATTTCATTTTTTTCATTTTTATAGATGACCAATTCTTTAAGGTATTTGAATGCATGAAAAATTCTATAAGGAGATTTTTATTTTTATTTTTTTTAATGAAATGATCATTAATATTTCATTTTTTTTGTTTTGTAGATGATTGGTTCTTTGAAATACTCAGATGCGTAAGAAAGTCAGTGAGAATTCAGTAAGAAGAACTGAGGGATTTTTTTTTTCTTACTTTAAATCAAATAATGAAATATTTCTGACATTTTGTTTTCTTTTTTTTAGGTTTTGTTTTGTAGGAACTTGTAAGAATTTCAGCTCTGACTTAAAAATAAAAAAGTTAATATCTATCATCCATATTTTCTGTAGAATCACATATATCACATCACATGATTAAAATTAATAAATACGACGATCAACTTTTTTTTTAACTTCTACTTTATCATTTTACTTCTCTTGTCTTTTTTCGTTTCCTTTTCTTTCGTCCTTTCCTTTGTCCTATCTTTCCATCTTCCTGCCCTTTTTTCCTGTACTTTCCATTTAAATATTCTTTATATTTAAATAATTCCTAACGCTACATTTCAGTAAATTCATATTTTTTTCTTCAATTGTTTTTATTAAATAGTTTCTTAGTTCTTTTTTTCTTTTTTTTTAGACAACTAGATACGCAGCTTTTGGTCTTTGGACTAGTTTATAGGATTTTGGTAGGAATTTTATTTTCTTTTAAATTATTCTTTTAACGAAACATTTACTAACATTTCAATTTTTACTTTTTTTAGGCGGATTTCTTTAGGACTTGATATTTTCCCTACAAGCTTTTTCATTCTTAACAAAGGTTTTAGCAATTAAATATGTGTTTGAAGTAAATTAAAAAAAATAATGTTTAGTACTTAATTATTTTTTATTAAAACATAATACTGACATTTCAATTTCCTCTTTTTTAGATAGATTCTTAGACGCATGGGAATTTGGTAGAAAATGGTTATTTTTTAATTATTTTTTTAACAAACCATTTGCTAACATTTTGTTTTTTCTCTTTTTTAGATGGTTTCTTCTTTGGGTATCTTTGGAGATGCAGATTACGATGTATTTATTTTAATGAAATGCTAACCTATTAATGAGATGGATCTTTGATTCTTTGGATATATAGATGCAGAATTTTGGTAAGATATTTTTTTTTACCAAGTTATTTACTTTAACAAACAAGTATTAACTTTCCATCTTTTTTCTTTTTTTTTAGACAACTGGCTCCTTTAAACACGAACTTTGTAAGTTATTTAACTTTTTTCTTCAAATTTTTTCTTTTAGTGAATATTCACTAACATTCATCATCTTTCCTTTTCAGTTGGTTGGTTTGAACACGTGGAAAATTTGGTGAGACCCTGTTCTAATTATGCATTTTAATGAAATATTTCACAACATTTTAATTTCCTCTTTTTTTTAGATGGTCTAAGTCTCTAGATGTTTGGGGATTTGGGGTTTGAGGTTAAAATCATAGGCTTTCTCACCAGCTGGCAAGGTGTATGAAATTTCTTTAATTCACAAAGAAAGCCTTGTTAAAGTCAACTTTAGCGTAGGTCTAGTAATACATTGCCTTAATTGAGCATGGTTACGAGAGTTTATGATTCTTAAATTGCCTTAGTATTCTATTTATTACACACATATATACAGTATCTTATAATTAATTACACAACTTATTTTTATTATTTAAATTTACAATATATGTATAAAAGTCTTGTACAAATCGTTTTATAATAAATTTTCAATATTTATCTTACGATCTATTTACAATTTCCATTTTATAATTAATCTTACAATGGTTTTCCACTATTTATTTTTATAATCAATCTTATTACATATCAATAAATTAATATTACAATTGACGTTATACTAACTATTGTACGATGTCCCTACAAACCCAATAACAAGTATCTTATCATGGTTTGTACATAATGTATTGTGACAATAATTTTACAATACATTTAAAAAATTTTAGGTTGTTAGTAAAGCAATCCCTATTACTCTTCAGATTCAAGTCTCGTGCTAAGGTAACATCAGATCTTAATTCAGCTATAAGGGCAATTAATGCAATTGCTATAAATTGGTGTAGCTATACTGTAAAGATAAATAGTAAAAAAATAGGGCCTAAAGAAAAACAGGTTTGGGAACGTTCATATCAAATTAATCGGCAACCATATGATGATCTTAGTTTTGAAGATAAAGGTGCTCCAGAACTTTCACCATATAGGTTAAAAACAGATAATGATATTCAGGAACTCTTTGATTCTATAGGGCAGAACAAATAATACTTCAGCCCAGATATTTATTCAGCTAAATCTTAACCATATTAGATTCTGTTTTAGTTTTTTTACTTACGCACCAAGCATGGTCATAAATTCTGCTATGATTGCTACAGATTCTAATATCGGAATAGGTTCCCTTTTTACAGACAGGACATATTGTACTAAGAAGGGCATTATAATGTCTGACGCATCCTAATTCACTTATGCATTCTTTCCCACAGATCGAACCATCTTTCTTGATGTATTGGCAGATAAAACGACCCATATGAGGTAATTTTAATATTAATAATCTTATAACTTCGCTTTTACTTTTATTATAGATATTCAAAATTCCTTTGCTTTAATGCCTTCGGCCAATCTTACTCACTCTTTTTGCGACTCTCTAGCCAATTTTTCTTATAAATGGGTTTGACATGTATTGTAGAAAAGGTCAGCCTATTACAGCAGGATGCGCACATTTTTTCTGGTGGAGACCTATAGTGTTTGATACACCCATCTTTGTGAAAGTATCTTTCTTTTTTCTTATATAGGCAAGGCCAAGATAGGTAATTAGAATCTATAGAGTCCTCCGAATCAGATATATATTCACCAAAGGGACCAAAAGGCATAGTACTTCTTTCTGGAAAAGTTTTAAGATTAATATACATTAAATTTATCTTCATTTTTTATTATAGATATTCAAAAATGTGTTATGCCAGTTTGCAAAGCGCCTTAATGGCAGAGCATAAGCTATATCATTTTTTTTTGCTTCTAGTCAAGAGCCATCTCTGTTATTTTCCCTTTTTGAAAAAGTATAACTCTGAGAGATTTTTTCGAATTGAATTTTTTTTCAGATAATATAACTAGATAACAGTTAATATTGACATGACTACCAAAACGGTTACCTCAAAGACCCGAAAACCTAAAGCTAATAACTTTGTATTAGTCTTAGAGCAGTTCCTAGAAAAGCATAATTTGACGGCCGACTCCACCCTAGAATAATTAAGCGAACATGCTCCCAAACTAGATGCTTTACTTCCTGATTGGATGGCTTACAGGTGCGTTAAAGTTGCTCTTATCAGAGGCACTAATAATGACGCTCATTTAGTAAAGAGAAAATAGAGGCTCTCCTGCCAGATAAAAGAAAGGGGAAGCTCACCATAGAGAAAAGGGCAAAATACTGCGCTAAGGATGGTGATTTTGTAGATATTATCGCTAATTATTGGGCATTGGGTCCAAAAAATAAAGATGAAATGAAATTATTGCCAGTGCTTTGCGTCAGTCAACATTCCGTGCAAAGTTAGCAGAAGGTGATGTAGAAACTGCAATTATTGAAGTATTTGCCAAAGATAACAAGATTCTAATAAAATTCAGAAGAAATGAACTAAGAAACGAATGGCTAATCTGACAGAATTCCCAAACATTTCTCCTTAGCAAACGTGCAAAAGAGAATCCAGAATATGGATGTTTCTAAAACTCCTATTAGGGAGGATCTCGCAGATGTGATTGTGATGTTGAGTATGAGACCTGCGGAAATAAGATCTCTTCAGATTAATTATTATAAACTGGACCCTTCGGATATTCCAGCATGGTATAAAGAAGGCTATTCTTGGTACTGCACAGGCTATTTAAAGAGTAAAGGAGAAAAGAAGAAAAATTCTCCTCCTCGTCTCTTCCTCTCCATAGAAAAGAATCCAGAACGTGCAAGGGAATTACTCACCTGGATTCGAGATGCAATTAAGGCAGGAAAGTTGCATGATTCTGTTTATATTGGAAGTGGAACACGTAATGCTTGGCCATCTAATGAATTCTTAAAGCAAGAGCCTTATAGAACTAAACCTAAAAATTTAAGAGATTATGGAAGTAAACATGCTTCCAGAATTCATGGTGGTAAGAAACCAACTCCCCAACATCTTAAACTGCTTTCAAGAATTGCAATAAGGCAAGAATCAGACCGTCTTAATGCGGGCGATAATTATGCTATAGGTGATACAGAATCAGAAGACTCTGACCCTGAAGATGAGCACAACTCAGAGCTGGAATTGGAGTCTACAGAAAATGATGAAATATCTGATATTATCAATATGTATAGCTATTAAATTTTGCTAGATCTATCACCAATATGCGTAATTTTATTTTTTTGTTCGCCTAAGATCTAGCATATATAAAATATTATGGAAATGGTAACTGATCAAAAGCATTCATCTGATGCATCCAGAGAGCAGGAAGTTATCAGATATACGAAGATATTAGCCCAGGCATTTGGACTAAACAAGCAAAATGCAGAAGTATATAGTGCACTTTCCAGTGAAAATAGAGCACTAAAGAAACAATTGGAAGATTATCATTCCCAACATAACACTTTAGAAAAGAGGGTAAAAAGATTAGAGAGAGATGTAAAGTCCTTAGAGACCGAATTAAAAGTTCTGGATGAATGTGTAAATAGGGAAACTCTGGTCGACATAATACATGAAATAGTACCCTCACTGATTGGTAAAAAAAGGTAAAAGTTTCTCTTATTCATCTGAGTCTTCCGAAGAATCTGATTTGGTCAAGACAATTGTGATAAGAGAAAACGAGGCTATCCCTCATAAGCAACGAAGGAAGGCATGACCAAAAAAAGTTAAATGGTTGGGGGTTTAAAGTGGGCCAAGCCAGAGTTTCTTGAACTATCAATTTGTAATATTATTCGTTCCTGTCCAAATATCCAGGCATGTTAATATTTGCTAAAGGTAAGAAACTGTCAGAAGTTTACCCGTAAGTGCTTCGCTGAAGATACGCTCTTGCATTTTTATTGGCTTCTTTTAATCCACTTATTTCCTGATCAGAATGACTGTCAATACCAAGATGATCTTGAATTACGCTTATATCCTCTTCCAAATATAAAAGCAAATGATATAATGTCCCAAGTGACATTTTCCCAAATGTTACATCATCAAATTCTTGCATATTTCCATATAATGTAGTAATAATGGGGTGGTCGGCCACACTGAGATCTCCCCGTATATCTATTAATTCTCCCACCAAATCAAATAATAGCCCAAACGAATCTTCAAGTATTTTTCCTTTTTTGCTTTGATTTAATGCTGTTTGATATATATTCTCAATAGGTCCCTTCATCCGGTCTGGAAGCATACCGAGCTTTTTCTGAATAGCTATTATATCTTTCTTCTTATACAAAAGCACTTCATATAAAAGCTCTTCATGTAGCTCATCATCGACTTGATCAGAACTAATATTAGTATTACTTGTCATGATTGTGTTTACCTCTAGCTAGCATATATTCAAATTTGTGACCGAAATACTGCTCGTCAACTGGAGCAGTGATCTCCAGCTCAGAAGAATTTGCTGAGCCATGGATTGTGCGACAAAAAATATAGATTAGCTTACCTGTTCTAGACATGGGCACTGTCCGGTGCTACATGGATTTTTGATGAATATTTCGTGCAATTGTTGAGGAGAGACCTTCGAAAATAATGGAAGCCCTTCTCTGGTAAAATAAAACATTTTTATCCCCCTATCGATGAATTTCTGTATTAGCACACTTGGGACATCTTCTAAGGGACCGTGAAACTCCTTAAACTTTTGGAGATATACTCTTGCATTTTTATCGGCCTCTTCTGCCCTTTCTTGGTTAGAATAACCAACAATACCAAGCTCTTCTTGAATTGCTATTATATCATCTTCCAAATACACAAGCAAATTAAATATCTCCCCCAATGAAATATCTGTAGAAGCTTCATTGCTTCGATATTCCACTTCTAGAACAGGATTACCATTAATGTTGAGATACTCCTGTATCGATATTAAATCCCCTACCAATTCTAAAAACAATTCGTACGAATCAGCAAGTGTTTTTCCCATGAGCTCGGAATTTGGAGGCACTGCCAACTGATTTATATTCCCACCAATACCGAGTTTTTCCTGAATAGCTATTATATCCTTCTTCCTATATAAAAACAGTCCATATAATTGAGCAAGTGTTTCGGGATTATTTGCCATGATTGCTATAATAAAGTAATATATTTAATGAGGAAATCTTGTGTCCGGAATATTGATCATCAACCGGAGCGATGATCTTCAGCTCGGAAGAATTTGCTGAGCCATGCACAGCGCCTTGTTTGAAGAACGCCTCTGGCCCGGCTAGATTGTGTGACAAAAATAGGCTGATCACATAATAGGTCTGTGTGACATTTTCGCATATTAATTTCGCGTATATATATGCTAACTAGTAGCTTTATTTTTTTCCCGAACAAACATGAGAAAAATGTGAAAGGAGGTCTACATGCAACACAGGACCTACCGTAAAAGTAAATACTGACGGCAAAAGCATATGCTATGAAGGGCTGAGGACTTTGTAATTTCGAGATCTACAAGAACTAACTACCTTTGCGTCTCTCCGGTAGATCTGGTCCCTTTAGGACCCTCTCCATGTGAAAAGGTATGAAAATTCCGTTTACATGTGCTTCCATGGAACTCTTGGCATCATACGACAAAGCTAATTGCGCTTCATACCTCCTTAACATTTTCCCAGCAAGATATAAAGCATGTAGTGGTATGTGGAAGTTCAGCCAACTTTCCGCAAAAAATAATTGAGGTATGTATATACCAGAAGTCATGTTTACTGCAAGCGATAATTTCTCACAATGGGCCCTTACATTCCAGAAAACGAAATTATGGCCAATATTACTCTCAATTGCCTTATAATTCCCACCGGTCGTTTCGCTGGAATTCCAAACAATGATGCTAATCTAACGGTTACAATTCCTCTTGGAAATACGGTCAGAAATCTTCACGTTCAGATTCAACAACAGTTACTTCAGCAATTCAGAAATGTCCCATTTTATCTTCGCGCATTCCGTCCTGGGCTTGTAAATTACGTTGCTATGCGACAAGGGGGATTGATTTCTAATTATTTTGATGAAGAACTCCCTGCGGGCGTTTACCATGTTCTTATAGAGGATGATGTATATGGTTATTATGACTTGTAATAGCGATATAGTCGCAATTTTTATGTAGAGTTGCCTCTGGCAATCAAGGTTTTAATGATGTAATATAATCGCCGGACAATCCTGTACTACATCTTAATTGCATATATATTGGGCAAATGCGAATCGATACAAAAAATCTATCATTTCTACCCGAGCGCTTTACACCGGAAACCAAAAATACTTTTATATCCATAAACCAGCTTTACCTGTAACTGCAGTCAAGTGCATATTCTTTCGCAAGCACAAACCTACATATATAAAAACCATGTCTTCACAAGCTTCTTCACCCACTTCACCCGCCTCAATAATGGAAGAAATTTCCACTAGAACAATGTCAGACGTGGTTAAGGACTTTAACACAGAGGAGCTTATTTATTATTTGGTGAGGAAAAACTTAAAACTCGATAAAGATAATATTAAAATACTTCGTAAAGAGAAAATTTCTGGTCTTACCTTTTTTGAGTTGACAGAAGAAAAATTTCGCAGTATTGGGTTAGCAGTAGGACCAGCAACAATACTTGCAAAATTTATCGAAGGCCTCAGTCAGAAATTACGAAATTATTCCTCGCTTAAAACTCTTGACAACTTGAAGGAAATGTTACATAGAAATAAGGTCAATGGGGAAGATATAACAAACATCAAGCAATTTACTCCTAGTAGGTAATTAATTATTTTTCGAAGTTGACTAGATAGCTATATTAACTTTATTTTTCTCTGTAGTCTTTGAGGAGATTAGTGATGATGATAAAGCATTCAAACACTGTATGGAGGACATTATCTTAAAACTTTCGAACGTGGAGACCATGACCGATGCTAACGAGGCAACGCACTGTGAATTTATTTCAGCTATATTACATGCATCAATTGCCATCGCCAAGAAACTCACCTCTCAAGATATATTCATAGTTTTGCAGAAAGACGTTTCCGGTAAAGATGCAACGGGAGAGTAGACTATGTGATATAAAGTTTGGTAGACCTCCTCTGTATTACCAAAAGGAAGCCACGCAATATTAAGATTAGATATGCGCAGGTACGTCTACTACACAGATCTGTGTTTTTAGAGCGCCAAAGCCAAAAGAGATTCAATATTAATACATTTTATTTTTCTTAGAATCTGGCTCAGCTTGAAAGTGCGTTCTAGACAAATAAGAAGAAGCGGACTGCAGATCAAGCTTTTGGGAACGACTATTTTGATTATATATATGGTATTGTGACTACAGGCACAGAGTGGCATTTTATCATATATACTCCTGATGGTATATACTCTACAAGCGGTAGCAAATATCAGATTAATCTCACGAAGTTCGCAGTTAAAGATAATCCCGAATTACTTCAAAGCAATGTGAAAAGGGTAATCGGCATAATTGTAGGGTTATTGAAGGATCGGGTTAGTGTAGATAGTTCCCTAACTAGCAAGGGGGCTAGGATTAAAAAAATTATCAAAAATAATTGTATAGGAGACTAGCATAGAAACTTCGTCATGTATCACAAGCTACGTCCCGATCTTGTATTTATTTTTTGCATATATTAATAAAAAATTTTCTTGGCAAATTTCAGCCGGGGCCCCCGGCCAAAAACACATTTTTTTTTATTTTGAATGCTTATATACATTGTATTAGTTATATACAGTATATAGATCATGTCATCCGAGCTTGAATCATTGAAACAGCACATCACTGAACTTGATGCTAAGAACGACAAGCTTGAGGCTGAGAATGAAGCCGTACAGATTATAATTGAGATCTTCTCAAAAGCATCATTCGCTTGCATTTTCGCATTGGGCCAGATTCTGTGTAAAGCCCCCTGCCTTGGTTATACCGACACTTCGCTCCGTCAGTTATTCATACATTCAGCAAGCAAGTATGGTCCAATCTACACTTTGCATAAAAATTCTGTTACTCTGAACCCTGCAAATAAGTTGATCATGTTTTTTTTCCATGAAAAGGCTCGTCCTATATATTACATAACAAAAATCGCCTAGTTACGTAATTACCTTTTTGTAATTTATTTTTAGGGCAGTATTATTACGTAAAGTTAAATACAGTGTTGATAGTAGTAAACGATCCTTTGGACGATCAACCTTCTGCACATAGAATATCCGGATTACGGATGCATTCAGTGAATATCCGGATCTAAGCTCTATATAAAGTATAGTCTCAAAAAAGTTTATAATAAGCGAAGGTACCAAGCAATTTTGAAGATAAGTAGATCCGTTGCTATTATCTATATCAAGTATAGTTGTAATACTCTAAAGACCCTACAAAAAATTTTTTCCGTGATTTTCGTAAAAACTCTATGAATTCACAAAAATAAATTCCGTGGAAAATCATACGATAGAGTGACAACCAGATATTGTTATAAATTATCTGCAGATTAATGGAAGAAAGTTCATTAGATTATCGCGAAAATTTTGAATTATTTGCAGATTAGTGAAAGAAAGTTCATTAGATTGTCGCGAAAATACCAAAAATAAGAGATCTGTTTCTGTTACAAAATCTAAACCTCAACTGATTTTTATGTTATAAATACACTTCAATTTACGCACGATTTGAAATTAAAAGAATATACTCAAAAAATAACAAAGAAAAAAAGTGAAAATGAAATTCAACCTTTTCTTGCTTTTCCTAATCATCCATTCCATCGTCGTTCTTGCGGTTCCATCTATCCTCACGAAACGAGATTGTCCTGAACGTTGTGAAGACTGTGGAATTGGAGTAATTTGTTGCAGTTCCGATGATACTTGTAAAGCTCTTGGTCCGAGTGCTTACTGTGACTACGCCGATGAGAATCCTTGTAGTGCATTAACTGGGAATAAATGTGGTACCTGTAGTAGGCATTAGGATTGTCGAGAATTACTAATACAAGACGCAAATTAGAAATAACTGGTAGGAACAGTCTCAATTTATGCTTAATTATTTTCTTATATATCGACTTGTATATAACATAATATGATTTTTTGAAGGTCAGGTCCACGTTATTTTTTTTTTTGTAGATTTAAATAGTTGTCTTTTTATCATATACTTATTGTCAATTATGAAGTAGCTTATTATTTATTATCGTTTTAGTAATGTAAATTATATATACCATCTCGTTACTTTTCCATCATGTAATATTTTTATTTGTAGATAATTAGTTGCATCGATCTAAGTTTCGAATATTTATGTCAACAGATCCGATACTTGAAAATAATTTAATGTTTAGAAGAACATACATTGCTTGAACTAATATGTAAAAATTTGATTATTGCTTAATTCTCTTCGAAGAAATATTGCAAATTTTGTGATATGTACCGTAAACAATAAATAAAGAAAACGGTGAAAGGGGTGTTATTCACGTCCTCATATACCCTCAAGATTAATAATTATTTTTATATAATGTTAACTAGAATATGCGCTTATTTAGGGGACTTCGTCCCCTATGATATATAAGCATACATGCTGCAACGGTATTAATATCTTGTTAATCGTTTTTAAAGTAAAAAAGTGATATTAATATTTTTTATTAGTCGTTTTAGTAAAAAAACGATATCTGATGTTGATACTTTTTTTTATTGATCGTTTTAATAAAAACATTTTGACATTTTTTTTTAAAATGTCAATTATTTTTTTAATTGTTTTGAACATTTATCACTTAAAATCTCGTCCGATAAATGAGTACCGTTTTTATAAAAAACAATTAAAAATAATTAATTTTGTTTTTTGTTAAAAATGATTTTAACAAATGCCTTATAGCGTTTTTTTATTAAAATAACTTAAAAAAAAAGTGGAAATGTTTTTTTTTGTTAAAAAAAATTACAAAAAATGTCAATGAAGCAATTTTTTGCTACATTATTAATTAAAACATTTTTTTAATTATCAAAGTAAATAATTAAAAAAAAATTTAATTTATCTTTTTCTAACATTTGTTTATTAAACCGGATAATTAATTTAATTTTTTTAATGGCCTATTAAATCTCAAACCGGATAACCAAAAAAAAAATTATTGTCTTTTATGGTTTTTAAACTATCTAATGCTTAATCAAAAAAATATTTTAACGGTTTATTATCAAATAATTAAAAAATTTTATTTATTTTTTTTTTTAATGATTATTAATAATTTATTTTTTAACAGTTTTATAATTGAATAATTAAAAAAAAAAATAACAATTTGTTTATTAAACCAGATAATCAAAAAAAAAAGACTTTTAACGATTTTTTAAATTTATTAACGAAAAAATTATTATTATTTTAATAGTTTTTATACTAATAAAAACGTTTTTTTTTCATTTTAAAACGATTAATAAAACAATCATTTTTTTCATTTTATTAAAACAATTAACGTTTTTTCCATTAAAATGATTAATAAATAAATCATTGTTTTAATAAAAAAATCAAACTCGTTTTTTAACATTTTAATGTTGATTTGTTTTGATAAAAAAATGTTGTTTTTATTAAACGGCTTAGGAAAAAACGGTTTTCATATTAAATGACAGAAAAAAATGGCCAAATTCATTTTTTTATTAGATGACCAATAAAAAATTAGTTTTTAGAACAATTAATATCACCATGAAAATTGTACTTTGGACCTGGAATAATTGCAAATGAAAAATGAGAATTCTGATGGTATGAGTAACGGGTTATTGAAGCATGCTCCAAATGTGTTAATGGAGAAATGGTAAATGCTGATGCATATTTGTTTTATGCGTGGTAAATCATATTAAAGCGATTAACAAAAAAAAAAAAGTGTGTTTTTTTTGTTAAAATGATTAAAAAAACCATGTCAAAATATTCTTTGTTTTTAAGTGTTTAATTTGAAAAAAATGGTAAGAAACACCAAAGCCAATCTACCAGGAGCTGGAAGATCATGCGATAAAGAACCAAGTCGTCTACCACTTGAAATTGAAGTTAATGAAGGAGTAGGTGAAGATGCTCTGCTTAATTGCGGAGACATTGGATGATTTATTTCTGAGTTCTGACCCTAGATCAAAAATTTTTTTTCATAATTCGAGGATTTTCATGTCACTCAAGTCAGAGTCAATCCTGATTTGAGTCGATTCCAAGTTTATATTAATACTCGACGTTAACCCAGATTGAATAAAATCCGCAGTAATATTTTGGATTTTAATATATAATTCATAAACATTAACGTTTTTCATAACATTTTTTTTCATTATTAGGTTAAAAAATGTTACAAAAAACATTAGTTTTTTGTTTAGTAATTCATGAATAAAAAAACATTTTTATCATTATAATTAAAAAACGTTTTTGCGAAAACTTTTTTTTTTCAATTAATTTATAAATAAAAAACTTTGCGAACAACGTTTTTTTTTATTAACATATAAATTAAAAAATTTTTTTTATGTACAAAACATTAAAATTTAAACGAAAAAAAACCATTTTGCAACAGTTTTTAATCGTTTTAATAAAAACGTTGCGGAACATTTTTATTTCTTTTAATTTAACATGATAAAAAAACTGTTTCGCAGCAGCTTTTAATCGTTTTAATAAAAACGTTGTGAAATGCTTTTATTTCTTTTAATTTAACATGATAAAAGAACTGTTTCACAACAGTTTTTAATCATTTGAATAAAAACGTTGCGAAACATTTTTATTTCTTTTAATTTAATATGATAAAAGAACCATTTCACAACGGTTTTTAATCGTTTTAATAAAAACATTGTAAAACGTTTTTATTTCTTTTAATTTAATATGATAAAAGAACCATTTCACAACAGTTTTTAATCGTTTTAACCAGGCATTTGTTTTTTTTATTTTTTATAATTTAAAATTTAAATGTTAAATGTATTTTAATAAAAATAAATGCGCTATAAATTTGTTAATTATTTATTTTTAAATATCTCTATAAATTAATTCATATTATCAAAAATTTAACTCGTTAAAAAAACAAAAAAAATTAATGAAAATTAAAACAAAAAAATTTCAAAAAAAATTTAATGAAATAAAATTAAGATTTTAGTGAAAATAACAGTTCATTCATTATCAGAAAGAAAATTCAACATATATAGGCGGCTCTAAACTATTTGTAAAAAGAAGGGAATTTCCATTTTGCATATCGATCATCTGCTAGATGAATATTACGTGTTCTCACTGAAAAATCATTGTCAAAATCTCCATTAAGCAGCAGTTCATCATCACTATTTGCAGTCCGATTTTCATAATTAACACCTCTTCGATCCATTGAGAAATAAGAGCATCCTATTTTTCTTCAGTAGTAGGGCACAAATGGGAGTTCTGGGGTCATTTTTTCCGATTAGGTATAATTAGTGTAAGCCTCTCCCAGCTTATTTCCCGATATACGAAATTTATGTAATCTTTTTTTTAACCCAAATTTATTTTCAAGATTAGGAAATATATCGAAATACAATATTGAATTTAAGTTTTAAATCAGGCTGGGGCACAAATTTTGTTAACATATTCTTTTACCCAATTTTTTAGTTTTCAAGTTAAAGGAGATCACCATCTTTGTTAACGCGCTGGCCTGATTTTAATTCCAAATAATATAACGAAAAAAGTATGCCATATTGCTTGCCCCTCAGGAGAACCCTGAACACTGAGGACTGAAGTGTCTGAGCGTGTTCAGGGTTCGACCTGTCAAGCATAATTTGTATACCATATTTTTATGTTATTCTAGAATTAATTCTAAAGCTGATTCATTGATAAAATCAAAAATTTTTTCATATGACTTAGTGAAGCTAAGTCATACGAAAAAATGGATAATAAGAAAGAGTTCTAAATATTATTCTACTTTATTCTAGCATACAAATAATTTTACAATACACAGAAAACCATTCTAGACCCATTTTATTAAGAAAATCATAAGGTCAAATAAGTCATACAAAAAAAATTACACCTATAAGTATCACCTCTAAATCATACGAAAATTGCTAACTATTCTGAGTACACCAAGCCTTATCCTAAAGCCTGTTAACATATTGAATCACATAGTATCCTTTAACATGCAATGGGCACTGTCCTGAAGTAGAACCAGTAGGCTTACCACATTCACTACAAGGGATGCGTGACTTAGCCCTCCAATGTAAATGGCATCCTTCTGGTCGCATGCAGGGAACTCCATGGGCCTTGCCAGTATTAAGTAAATATGGACAGAAATATTCTCCGATCATTTTCACTATATAGGGAAATAATTAATTAAAGAGAAAAATCTGTAAGAGTAATATATAAAAAACTTTATACACAATGAATACACAAATTCAATTACCTGAAGCTAAGCCCACCTCCCAGCAGGTTGAGCAGGCATTAATAAACGTCATTAAGGCAGAAATCTATTATAGAAAGCCAAAGGATGGCAAATTCATGCAAAGCTATAAAGAAAAAGTCAAGAAATTGCGTCAGGCAGAAGACCCTGATGAATTTATCCTAGTAAATGCAAAAAGATTGTTCCCAACTAAGGATAAGTATCATCAAATCATGGATGACTACAAATCTTGGTATGGAAAAGATCCAAAAATTCTCAATGCTGTTATAGACCTATATAAATTATATTATAAATTAGCTAAGGATTATTTCAATACAGAAGAACAGGTTAATGAAGAAACTGAAGACTTCTTGTCGTCAATTTGATAAGACCCACTGGGGAGGCAATTCAGTATCAAAGGGAATAACCATTAACTCTTCTCGCACAAAAGATTTTTCAGGATGTTTGACTATATAATCATCATCATCAGTTAGTCCAAAGGGGACTTCTTCCAGCCAGTACAAGACCGGCTGATTTTTTTGCATCATAGATTCCCAGATATGATAAATACATGGAGACCAATTCAAGTCACCAGCACAACATCTCCCATCCTCTAAATCAATAGGATACAACAAATATCTTACTAATACATCGCTAGAAAGCTTTTTCTCATCAAAGCCTATAGGACCATCCCAAAGGTAAGAAGGCTTAGCAAAGACCTCTTTTTCCTTTATTGCATCAACAGGAGAAATACCAAGCTGACGTGTGATAGAATTATTAATGTCCTCAACAACCATCGACAAATTCTTTACCCAAGCCCTGGATTGTCTATCTAAAGTCAAGAGATCAGAAGCATTCTGGAAAGGAAATAACTTTTCAACTAAGATGCGATTATACCTTTCAATAATACCCATAGTATGCTTAGATTTGGCCTTCTGAATTTTCATGCCATACTCTTTCATTAATTTCTCACAATCACCTTTAAACTCTGATCCTCTATCAGTAATTAATAATTTTGGCCAGACCAAAGGACATTCAGGATCATCATAGATTTTCTCAAATGATCGAGCAATAGTAGCAGAAGTTAAGATACCCTGCCTATCCTTAACACTATATGCACCAATAGGGATAGAGGCTTTATATCTCGAAGCTACATCAACCATATTAAGGCAAAAAAGATAGGTAACTCGTCCTACTTTGTCATAAGGCATGTAAAGAACATCTGCCTGATGGACTTCATTGGGAGTAGTAATAGAGCAAAAACTTGCACGAGGGATATATTTAGGATGAGGCTTATGTATTTGGTGTATAGCTTGTCTCTCAAGCCAGTCCTCCACTTCGTCTAAACTAAAATCATACCCAGCTTTCAGAGAAGCTTCATATAATTTTTTAGCATTTCAATAATAACCAATAGGCTAATAATAAATCTTTTTCAAAGCAATAGAAATATCAAGATTTCGAGCTTCACCAGAATCTATAGAAATAATAGGTAATAATGGGAGTTGAGCAGACATATCTTAAACAACTAAACAGCAACTTTGATTTAGGGATAAAGTTAGTACAAAAGAAAATCCGCAAACTTGAAGAGGAAATTAAAGCCTGTAAGCGATATATTTCTCATCTTGAAAAGAATATACAATCTTATGATGAAGAAGTTAATCAGCTAAAGGATAAATGTAAGGTTATTCTAGGTAAACTTAAAAAATGTCAGGATCACCTGGAGCTAAAAAAGGAGGCATTAGTTATTCAAAATAATCGAATTATCCAGCTAGAAGACACAATAGATAAACTTAAATCTCGTATACAAGAATTATCTAAATCTAGTAATAAACATTCTGAAGAAGAAGAATGATCGGAAGAAGAAAATATGGCCATACCTGATATTTTAATAAATATCGCTACAGCACTAGATCGAGTAGAGGCATATACAGTATTGATGGTGATACATCATTTAACCCTAAAAATACACTAAATGGTATACAAATCTCATTAACAACTGCTCGTGGACTTATGCATAGACATGCTCAAGATGCTATTAACATGCAAGGTTTATACCGTATAGCTAATGATCGAATCAATGACCTTAGGAATGAATTAACAAATACTAGAAATGATTGTCTTCGAAGAGCTTGATTATTAACTTTAGCATATAATAATGAGGTAAATGAGCGTCGACATTGGTGGCAAATAGCTCAAGATAGGCAAACTAATGGTCAAAGAATAGCCTTAAGAAAACAAAACCAAATAAATGTATTAGTAGGAGAAAAAGCCATCCTTCAGCTAATAAATCAGAGACGCAAAGCTGAGGAAGACTTAGCAGAATTCAATCGGGCATTTGTATTTAATAGATATCAAAAATGGAAGGGTAGGGAATTAAATTCATGACAAATTATTTTGAATTTACAAAATAATCCTCCAGGAAACATGGCTACAATACAAGATGTCATGCATACATTAGCACCATTACTTGCGCAATTACCCAATTATGATAGGCAGGAACCACCAGACGTATATTATCAAAAGCTTAGAAATATAAATGAGATGGCACGTCCCTTAGCCGTTGCTGTCTTTAATGCCACTGTAAGATGTCAAGTTATGATAAATAAGATGACAGGTAGGTTTGCACCTGTTCCTGCCAATGATCCTTATGCAGCAGGTAATCCAGCGATTAATACTGAACCTCTTTTTCTAAATTGGTTGCGTGAAAAATATAGAGAAGTTACGGTAGGGACTAACCGAAGTGCTATATTTGCTCTTGTTAATGAAAAGTTTTTAGAGACAGATACTCCAGATAGTTATGAAAAACGAATCAAACCACTAGTACAAGCAATGCCAGATGCTGATGCCTTACCTTATCTATTTAATCAATTGCCTTCTGATTTAGAAATGAGAGTTAGAATTGCTAATCCTGCTACAGTCATTGCATTTTTTACAGACTTGCGTAATATATGGCATGAAAGTGCAGGCAAAAGAATACAAGCTCATACAATAGCTCCAGTTAATTATACAGCTCAACCACAAAAAAATGATTTTAAAATTCGTCTAGCAAGAGATTTGGCTTATACAGGAATAGGAACAGATGATGCAACATTAGAAAATTTTATTTATGAAGAACTTAAAAAGAAATTAGGAGGTCAAACAGCTCATGTTAGAAAGAGTCCCTTTACACCCAGAAGTATATATGCCACGAAGAAAGTTATTAGAAAGGTAGTGCCAAAAGCATCTGCAAAGCAAACCCGATATTGTTCAGCATGTGGAAAGGCTGGTCATACAAAAATTAATTGTCCTAGACTTAAGCGGACTAAGAAAGTTAATTATGTATATCAAAATGAGGAAGAAGATCCTGAAGACTCTGAAGAAGAATACATAGAAGAATATATAGAGGATTCTGAAGAAGAGGAAGTAGAAGAAGATGACGAATATATTGATACTGACGAATCCTGAAACTGCTATGCTGTAAAAAAAAGTGGTACGAAGTGAAGTACCTATGAAACAGCAACCAAGAAGTCCCCTACTTCCAAGTCTCGTGCTAGCAAAGCACCTATTGGCAGAGCATCAGGCAATATAATCATGGCTACGGAACAAGTTTACCAGATAGTTTTAAAATCTATAATATCATCAATAGTCCCATATTGTCCTAAAGAGATTCTTGTAGAAATTTCGAAATTTATTAATATAATATATCCCAAATTAAAAGACCCAAGCCTGAATAGTATTATGGAAAATGATACCGTTAAAAGAAGGGAGCTAATATGGAAGAATGTTACAAGCAAAGTTCAAGATGTCTTTTTTCCGCTAATGCAAGCCACAAATGCCGAACAGAAACTTCTTTTACAAGTCCCAGACAATAAAGAATCTGTCCAGAACGCTTCCAACCCAAATGAAGATATAGTTATAGCAGATTCTACTAAAGTAAAGGAAATTAATACTTCATCCTCTAGTCATGTTTTGCCAGAGAACATGCGAAGTGTTTCAACGGCCCGGCTAGAGCATGCTATTAAGGCTTATGCATCAGCTCAAAAAAAAAATAGCCAAATATATTGGCCAAAGCCTTTGGAGATAAATTTTCTTCAAATAAAGGATGCCGATGATGTTGCAACCATCTCCTGTAGGGTAGAAGATGTGACTATACCCTATGCAATGATTGATAGTGGATCAGACTCATCAATAGTCTCAGAAAATGTTGCAAAACATTTGGGTCTAAAAATAGATAAGAAAAAGATTCATAGACTTAATGGAGTTGCAAGTAAGTCCCATTCTCTTGGTACAGTTAATAGTGTTCCTGTAACTATTGAGGATGGAGAAAATAGAGACACCATTTCAGATGAATTCTCTGTCGTTCCTACAGAATATGATGGTAATGGAAAAGAACTATCCCTATTTATTCTTGGAACTCAATGGCAGTATCGTGCAGGATGGGAACCCTTAGTAAAGGGGGAATTCAAGGCAACTCAAAATAGGAAGACTATTACCATCCGCCTATCTGTTCACAAATCTCAGCGTAATGTTTTTACTGTAGGAAAAGAGCCAGAACCTGTAAAAAAAAACTAGCTGATCGAACTTGTCAGTATTGTGGAAAGGAATTCAGATATCCCTGTAAATTAAGAGAACATATGAAAAGAAATAATAATTGTTCACAAAAAGTGACTGACTGCCCACGAAAAGTGACTGACTGCTTATGGAAAAATATGGTGCCTATTCATCTGTCATTAGCTTAGACACGCATCCAGAAAGTATATTTTTTTGAATATTTATACTATTCTTTGCATTTTCCCATTTTTTAGTCCAAAATTCAGTATCATAGTGAATATTATACACTATAATAAAATCATATTTATTTTTATTCCTCCCCAATTCCCTGCCAGTTCCTTGATAGTTCTAGGAATGTTCCAGGAATGTTCCAGGAACTATAGAAGGATTAGTTTGCAGATTTCTCATGATTTTATTTATTCGATAAGCACATTTATGATTATACACGAATTAAAAAAAAAGAGAAAGGCCCGATATGGGCAAACTTTATTATTATATATATGCAGATCTCTTAAAGGCTATTTACATATCAAATTTATTTCAGAGAATGTGAATTGAGTTCACAATGTCACGTGCATGGCGCAGTGCATGGCTCAGCAATTCTTCTGAGATGATGATCATTTCGCATTAATCGATCTGCTTGGGAAAATTGGGATCAGAATTATCAAACATTTTACTCACATCGCTTTTAAACAATTTTACAAGGTTTTTTAGTCCGTCCAAATTTTTCTCAAATACTTTGGTTAGCTTCTCCAGATTGCTAGGTAAATTATTGGGATAAATCTTTTTTACTTTGTCCGTCTGGGATCCTTTTAGCTTGGCGCTCGCTTTCCATTCTTACTTTTGTTACTGCAGAAGTTAGTCTAATTAATAAGAAGAAAAAAATAATATAATAATATATGTGATCTGACTACACATTACTATTTAGCTTATGGCTGAAGGCTAGATATATGAGACACACATTCGTTTTGATATTTTTCTGGGAGCTTGGCCCTCATAGCTCTTTTTTCTGCCTGTTCATGAGAGATACTATCTTTAACCATATTCTTATAAATCATATTACGCCAATGGAAATATGGTAAAGTAGTTATTCCATCTGATAGGATTCAGCACTTAGTATCTATGGGACAGAGTGCCTTTTTCTCAGACTCAACCAGAGATAATATGTGGTCCTTTGATCAGAAACCAACATTCTTGGCATGGAATACTTCCTTACCAAAGAGACAGTCTCGATAGACTAGAGTCATAGGGTCTGCATCGGCTCGCATAGCTTCTTGCTCTGATAGTGAAGACTTATCTATTGGATCATCTAGAAGGGACCCTTCTAAACTTGGTATATATGTGTCTGTTGCCATTTCTTCCATACTTTTCTTACTAACCCCCTTATGCTTAGACCTTGTAGACTTATCGGCTAAGACATAATAGTAAGACTTAGCTCGAATGTGAAAAGATTCTGTGATCACATTACCTGGAGTCTCATCCTTGAAAAGCCCAATAGTCTTAGTGTCATTGAGATCGAAGAGATCTGGATGCTCAGCCATATCTTTATAGATATCTTCAGTCTCGACTTGGAATATAAAGGAATCTGTATCCATATAACCAAGCTGGGCATTATCACCATATCTATCCTTTACATGTCCATACCAGAATCGATACATATGGAGCTTGCTAAGACCCAAGACAGATGCTCCAACAATGATGGGTTTATTGAGAGTCACACTAGCCTTTCCCATATGCGCACCTACTAGCGTATCTCCAATTAGACATCCATACTTAAATCTTGGGCTACTGACTTTCTTCCAGAATGCCTTTTCATCCTGCTCATCATTCAACTTCATAAGCTTGACGTCCTGGTATTTGCGGACATTCTCCATAGTCTTGCCATATACTGAGTTATTCATGAGCTTGAAGAAGACTTTTTCAAAGGCATTCTTAGCTCCTTGACGTTTCTCAGTATTAAATGCAATATATGGGGCTAACCAGTTAGTCTGGTTGAAAGAAAGGATCTCTGAAACTTCATCTATAATCATGCCTAATTTCACATAGTATTGGAGTTCTAGGTAATGGATGACATAATCCTTTCTCAGGCCAAGGTGGGGGACTAACTTTTCTGTCTTAGAGAAGCGTCCTCCATCCAAGTTATTTACAAGCTTCTCATTATATGGGCTAAGCTAATCCTTTCCTACTGCAACATTCTCCACGGCTGGAGGTAAGTCTCTTAAATAATCTTGGGTCTTAAGAGGAAAATGAGACTTAATATTTAGGAAATATCCACGTCGGGCATTTGCCTTAGTCTTAAGAATTTTTTCGAGATATTTTTTTTGCATAGCAGGGTTTTTTAGAAGGTATTCCCAGCTAGCTTCCCATTGATAATTTCCAATAGGTAAGAACTGGCTCATAGCCCAGCCATAAAGATTGTTTGTGTCTACATATGATATCCATGATGTGAGTTTGGATGGGTTGAATGCCTGACCCATCTTGGGATTATTGGCTTTGAAATATCGCTTACAAGCCTTAGATATACCACCCCTCTTGGCCTTTTCGATAAAATCATGTATTGACATATTTGTAAATAACTCAATCTTAACTCCAGTCTTTTTAAGCATAGCATCCCAGGATAAGAATGGAGCAGAGACATAGTGGCTAGGATCGAGTTCATAATATTTTATGCATGTCTTTCTGAATTGGGTTCAGACATCAGCTAAAGAGAGTACATCAATTTTAAGATATAGATCGTGGTTCTCACCTAGATTCTTACATCTGAATGTCTTCCATACTTTTTGGGCATATTGATAATCCCCCTGTGAGATCTTCCCTTTTAGGATTGAAGTAAATTCGTGGATTGGTGGAAGCTCAGTTTCTAAGAACCTATCATGAGAATTGATATAGTCATAGAAGTATATCCCCTTGCGAAATGCTAGAGAAATTTGCTCATCTGAATAGCCTTGACTCTTAAAATACTGGCTTGTGATTGGATGCTTACCACCCAAGTTTTTTGTAAGATTAGCCAAGCTATTGTCCATGAACTGCTGGCTGTCAATATATTTGAACTGACCTATCTTCATGAACTTATATCGCTCAAATGTCTCAGCTATTACTTTAATCTGATGCGCATTGACTGAACGTCCAACAGATTCACAGACTAAGTGAGAGTCATAGCCCTTAAAGTTATGAAAGACTACTGGGATTGGGGTCTTCCATGGCTCGATTTGGAGTTTAAGATTGCAATCTCTATGTGCAGACCCTCGAAACTTACCTGCTATGTGGCAGTGGTCCCAGACTTTATTAGCTTTAGCTTTTTTACTAGCAATTGCCTTGGTTGCTTCTTCAATAGTTATTTTGATACCACTATATTCAGCCGACTTTTTATTGAATTTTTCTAGCTTCTCGTTAAGACTAACTATTTTGCTTTCTAGGCGCTCAATTTTCTCTGTATCTATAGCGAACTTACCTTTACAAATCCAACAGGTATCAGCTTCGGCGAATTTCTTTTTATCTTCTTCAGTCACTTTTCGCTCACGTTTAATGGCTAAAACATTATTTATTTCTATTAACTCCTGATCTAATTTTTGAACAAATTCTTGGGTAGCATTATTTCCTTGATATAGGAAAGGGCCCCATACATCTCCAGTATCGATCCAGTAGACTAGATAGCAGAAACTATTAGCATATTGCTCTGATATTATGCGGGGTTTTCCTCTATTTATTAGGCCAGGTTTTTTGTTTCCAGTCTCAAAATCGGCTATAATAACACATGGAGCATTGATCATCCGGCCATAGTTCTTGAACTGCTCAAAATCATTGATCCCTTTTACTGGTAGATCAACTCTCTGGGTTGCCTCTCCTAACCCGAAACAATGTTCTTGATGATGGACTAGGGTATTTTCTGACGGAAAGCTTTGGAAACATCTGTTGCAAAGATGCTTTTCACCATGATGCACAGTATCTTTGAAAACAAGCCCATTAGGATTCTTAATCCAGAGGAAGTGATTCTTTTGTCCATACTTTTCTTCTTCAGACTTTGTAATATTGGTAAGAGCCATGAGGTGGATAACATGGGTTCTTTTTTCTTGACATTTATTTGGATTATTATGCTTACAATTTTCTATTTTGCATGAATTTGGAATATAGATGTTCTTACTGGCTATTACTGGTTTAGGGGTAGCTGTTTCTTCTTTCCATTCCCAGACATTGATGGAGATATCTGGGTTCATCTCCTTTATTTTATTAAATATGCGTGGGCAGATTGGAGTGGGCATGGGGATTCCATCTAGCTTGACCGTATCTAAATATTGATGAAGACTTTTTGCCCTAAATATACGTCTTCCTAGATGATCTGTTTTGCCTGCTTTATCTGTAAAATAACAACCTAAAGCCCCTTGAAGACATTTTTCAGAAGGCCTATGCGTTTCTGGATCAATGAGACCTTGATTATCTGGATTTATTGTGCACTCGGTATTGGCTAGCTTCTTGGGTGTGGGCTCATAAGACCCTCCGATAGCTTGACTGTAAGTATATACCTCAATATAAAATATATCAATTCGTACTAAAATCCAGTTAGATCTATTTTCTAAATATTCTTCTATTTTTTTATCTATTTCCCCACCAAAACTAGTTAAATGTTCATCTATATAGTTCTCAGAGAGAAGAGCTCACATTTCTCTTCTATGCCATTTTTCACTAATTATGATATAAGGTAAATCTTTTTCTTTTTTATAATATATACATTTTACAGCTATTGCTGACTTGATTTGTTCTTTTCTTCTAAACTCTGTTTGAAACAATCTTGTCATTTCTTGTCTAGCTGAAGCTATTAATTTAGGTATGTATGGAATTTCCTTATAGTTCTTTACTCCTTCTACTATATCATTGAAAGCATATGCAGGGTTTGACCTTCTAGGTACTTTAGCTTCCCATTTGCTCATTAAAGACCGGTTTTGATGTGGTCTTTCTAGATCTCTTCCAACCGGACCTTCTTCAAAATGTATGTCTCCTTCTGGTACGTGATCTTCTATACTAGCTATTTTCTTCATACCTTCAAAGTATTCTGCAAGTTCTTCCGTTTCTATTTCTTCTATCATACCTAACTCTTTTAGAAAACTATAGTCTGCTACATCTTTGACAAATGTATCTATATTGTGATCAGACTTCTTTGGGATTGCGTCTTGCTCTTGAGCGTCTTGTCGCTTAACCTCGCTAGGTCCCACCTCTTGAGGAATATTTTCCTTGAAAGCCTTATCATCATCAGCTTGTAATAAATCATGATGTAGACGCTGACATTCTTTTAAATTTAGTGGCAAATCAAGTTCTTCGCCAGTAACTTCAAACCATCTTCAGCACAATCTGGCACCCCATGTTTTCAGATGCTCTCTAGGTTTTCTTGCATGCCTATCAATAAACTTACCTTGAGTGACCTTGCTAGGTCCTGCCTGCTCTTCTCTATTTGCTTGGGTTGATGGGCTGGGACCTGTTTTGGGATCATTCTCTTGATTTTTGTCTTGTAAAATGGGAGCTTGAATAGTCTCAGGTTTCTCCCTTCTTCGATCCTTTCCTCAGGCATGGACTACTGGAACACCCCCTTGGTTTTTGACCTGTAGGGTGGTGGTTTGAATAGGTATTGGCTTGCATTTAAACTTTCTATTTAAGTGCTCACGAAGTTTATTAGGATTTGCACACTCTTTTCCACATCATTCACAAGTTTGATTTTTTTTGTCACTTCTTGCCATACTGATTTGTATATAATACCTTTACAAATTTTTTATTTAATTAATTAATTCCCTAGGTGATGGTATATATTCAGGACAATATATTACCCTTACAGATTTTTCTCTTTAATTAATTATTTCCCTATATAGTGAGAATGATCGGAGAATATTTCTGTCCATACTTACTTAATACTGGCAAGGCCCATGGAGTCCCCTGCATGTGACCAGAAGGATGTCATTTACATTGGAAGGCTAAGTCACGCATCCCTTGTAGTGATGGTAAGCCTACTGGTTCTACTTCAGGATGGTGCCCATTGCATGTTAAAGGATACTATGTGATTCAATATGTTAACAGACTTCGGGATAAGGCTCAGTGTACTCAGAATAGTTAGCAATTTTTCGTATGATTTAGAAGTGATACTTATAGGTGTAATTTTTTTTGTATGACTTATTTGACCTTATGATTTTCTTAGTAAAATGGGTCTAGAATGGTTTTCTGTGTATTGTAAAATTATTTGTATGCTAGAATAAAGTAGAATAATATTTAGAACTCTTTTCTGTTATCCATTTTTTTCGTATAACTTAATTTTTTCGTATGACTTATAAAATTTTTCGTATGACTTATTTCTCCTAATGTTTGGTAATAGAAATGGCTCTAGAATGGTTTCCTGCATATCAAAAAATTACTTATATGCTAGAATATAGTAGAATAATATTTAGAACTCTTTCCTGTTATCCATTTTTTCGTATGACTTAGCTTCACTAAGTCATATGAAAAAATTTTTGATTTTATCAATGAATCAGCTTTAGAATTAATTCTAGGATAACATAAAAATATGGTATACAAATTATGCTTGACAGGTCGAACCCTGAACACGCTCAGACACTTCGGTCCTCGGTGTTCAGGGTTCTCCTGAGGGGCAAGCAATATGGCATACTTTTTTCATTATATTATTTGGAATTAAAATCAGGCCAGCGCGTTAACAAAGATGGTGATCTCCTTTAACTTGAAAACTAAAAAATTGGGTAAAAGGATATGTTAACAAAATTTGTGCCCCAGCCTGATTTAAAACTTAAATTCAATATTGTATTTCGATATATTTCCTGGTCTTGAAAATAAATTTGGGTTAAAAAAAAGATTACATAAATTTCGTATATTGGGAAATAAGCCAGGAGAGGCTTACACTAATTATACCTAATTGGAAAAAATGACCCCAGAACTCCCATTTGTGCCCTACTACAGCATCTTTTACATTTATCAATTTACATCATATATAATACTTTATTTACAAAATATTTTGCATATTTTAAATAAAATTCATAATTACAGTAATCATAAATTTCTAAAATTTTGTTCATTATAATAAACTTTGGCCTATTGTAATCATAATTTCTAAAATTTGGCCCATCATAATTCCTAAATTTGGCCTATTGTAATCATAATTTCTAAAATTCAGCCCATCATAATTCCTAAAATTTGGCCTATTGTAATCATAATTTCTAAAATTCAGCCCATCATAATTCCTAAAATTTGGCCTATTGTAATCATAATTCCTAAAATTTGGCCCATCATAATCATAATTTCTAAAATTCAGCCCATCGTAATCATAATTTCTAAAATTCAGCCCATCATAATTCCTAAAATTTGGCCTATTGTAATCATAATTTCTAAAATTCGGCCCATCATAATTCCTAAAATTTGGCCCATCGTAATCATAATTTCTAAAATTCGGCCCATCATAATTCCTAAAATTTGGCCTATTGTAATCATAATTTCTAAAATTCGGCCCATCATAATTCCTAAAATTTGGCCCATCATAATCATAATTTCTAAAATTCAGCCCATCGTAATCATAATTTCTAAAATTCAGCCCATCATAATTCCTAAAATTTGGCCTATTGTAATCATAATTTCTAAAATTCGGCCCATCATAATTCCTAAAATTTGGCCCATCGTAATCATAATTTCTAAAATTCGGCCCATCATAATTCCTAAAATTTGGCCTATTGTAATCATAATTTCTAAAATTCGGCCCATCATAATTCCTAAAATTTGGCCCATCATAATCATAATTTCTAAAATTCAGCCCATCGTAATCATAATTTCTAAAATTCAGCCCATCATAATTCCTAAAATTTGGCCTATTGTAATCATAATTTCTAAAATTCGGCCCATCATAATTCCTAAAATTTGGCCCATCGTAATCATAATTTCTAAAATTCGGCCCATCATAATTCCTAAAATTTGGCCCATCGTAATCATAATTTCTAAAATTCGGCCCATCATAATTCCTAAAATTTGGCCCATCATAATCATAATTTCTAAAATTCAGCCTAAAATTTTGCCCAAAAAAACTAGGCAATAATTGTATGATTTCAGGTCAAAAATATGATAAATATTGTATGAATCAGCATACAATTATTGTGTGATTTATTGCAATTTTTAGCACAATTATTGCACAATTATTGTATGGTCAAAAATATAGAAATTGTAGTGAAATCGTAGTGAATTTAATTGAATGCTAATTCGACAAAAATCATATGCAGTTTTTTCATAGGGATTTAAATATATATGTTGAAAAAAGAAAAGGAAACAAGAAACAAGGTTTCTTTCTTTTTTTTATAGCGATAATATCTCGAGAGAACGCTCCTAAATTTACTTCAATTCCTAAACACGTATAAAATTTTTACAGTGAATCATGCTCATAAATCCAATTTTACTGAAATCATTGATGATTCATACAGTAATTCAAAATATTTCTTGCGATTTCTCGAATACAACATCATACAAATCAACATTTCATTATCCTATGCTAGTCTTCCTATTCGTACACTGCGAAATCAACAACAATTAAAACATGGAATTACAATCAATATATAAATGATAAATCATATCAGAATTTCTATCACCTTTTACACGTTTATTTTTACAACGCAAGAGAAATCAGAGAAACTTGAGGATAATGCTACAAAAGCCATAAATTATACACAAATACTACCCTTAAGTGTTAGTGATTTCATCATAAATATACTACTACTGTATTCATATTTTGTAAAATGACTTACTTTAAGAAATATGACTATTTATATGTGGTTATACCCATTTCTTGCCTATATTTTATTTCTTTTTCAATATATATTTATACCTTAATTTTTAAAATCTTAAGCATAAAACAAGTCAGCAATGTAGCAGCTGATGGTCATTTGAATAAGGTTTTTGTTGTCACTACATTATTATCAACTTTTACCATAGTTACAAACTCTTTATTAGCCATTTTTGCTTTCCCAATCTATTATTTATATCGCTTTATCAATGTCCTTTCATCTTCTTATAACGAATTGGAAAACTCTAAGTCATCATTTAATAATGCTTTATACAAAAACGAATTTCCTATTTATTGAAAACTTTCCTGACAAAAATAGCGATAATCATATTTTCATTAGTTGGTATTTATTACTTTTTGGAAAAGCAATTAATGATCTCCATAAAGCACTCAAGGAATTAGGTTATAAAAAACGTGTAGGGGTTTTGAAAGCAATTAATGATTAAGATTTTTGGACGAAAAAAATTGCCAGACTTTGATAATTGAGGCAAGAGAAAAGGTTTTCATTATTTTTTTTTCTAATAAATTAAACTAAATTATTTTCTCTTTTGTAGGGCTACTGGACAAAAACTGGGCTCTTGGAATTGAGGTAAGGGAAGGCCGAGGGGAGTTCGTTGTTTCCTTTTGTTTTCTTTTTTATAGGGTTACTGGACGAAGAATATGATCGCACTTTTGGAATGGAATTGAGGTAAAAGAGGACTGAGGGAGAGGGTTTTTGTTAATTTCTTTAAGAAACGTTGGTAACGTTTCTACTTTTTTTAATGAAATTGGCGAGGATAAAATGCAAATAAAATCTTTTTCCGCAAAAGAAATTTTATATATATCTCGTGGAACAGCAAATAATGAAAAATCAAAAAGATTATCAAGAAAGGAAAAAATCATGAAGAGAATCAAGAAGAGAAAAATCAAGAGAGAAAAGGCAAGAATTGGTCATTAAGGTGACGGGAAATAAGAATGAATAATGACAACCAGTCAATAAGTTATTGTTTTGTTTATTTCAATCAATTATCTGCTCAAAATCGCAAATTTTATTGGTGCTTATTTTTTTTTATTTTTTGTAATCAAGATTGCAATCGACCAATTCTGAAGTAAATTATTGCATACTTACGTAAGAACATTATCTCAAGCATCCAAATCAAAGGAATTTCAAAGCTGGAGTCAGCGACAAGACAATAAAGAAGTGATCTGTTGCTAAAATTGACTAAGGAGTAGTTGCAAATTATTTATTGATTAAAGTGTTACCACCGATTCTATGCTGATTGACTGGTAGTAACAGACAAGTAAATATCGAATTTATAACGATTTATGACGATTTATATACAATTAGTGATAAATTATAGTGTGTTAATAAACAGTGGATATTTATAAAATTGATAACAATCGGTATATGACAATTGATATTTTACTAAGAAATCGGAAATGATCGGCGGATCTTTATTCATTAGCTAATCATCCGATTCTCATCCTATATATCCTATATTTATATACTAAAAATAAATTACCTAAATATAAATCAATAAAATATACATTATAATATATAAATAAAATATAAAATATTAAATTCTAATATTAATACTGATTGCCTAAATTTTTCGTGACAAAAGCAAGAATTTTACAGATTTTGTTGAAATTTTTTTTTGGTGTTATATTGAAGTTTAGACTCCTACCCTTTGTATCCTTTAATACGACAGTACTAGAGGATTCTTTTAGGGTTTCCGGGTTTTTTCTATTAATTTTTTTTTTTATATATTTTATTTTTTTAACTTATCGGGTCAGTGGAGACCATCCGGTTCCAAAAAAGAAGCCTAATCATTTATTTTCTTTTTCTTCATCTGTAATTTTGTTTGTGTTATTGCAGGAGTTTTTTTTTTGAACTTGGATGTTGGTTGTGTTTGGTTTAGGGATGACTCTTCATGGATGCCTTCCTTCGTTTTACCACTGCTTTATCCTTCGATCCTTTGATATACATAAGTAGATTTCTATTTATGAGATTAAGTGCCTCGGCGCTGAAATGTAATTTAGACGACGGGATCTTAAAATAAAACAAATCAAGATAAAAAATAATGACGGAAATTATAACGTTGCATGATCTGCGGAGAAAAAAAATGTCTTTGAAATCTTGTAAATTTTTATTTTCTTCTGAGGCCGAAGTTAATTTATACAAACTCTTGTTTTTGATTATTAATCGTACTTTTTCCACCTACATAAACCTATATATTATTACTGATTAATTATTAGCCCTTTTAAAATGAAATTGTCGTTAAGGTAGTGGTTTGACGGTCTTGCACAGGATTACATGAAACTGAAATTACATTAATTACATTGCATTTCTATATTTAAAATGTTACGTAAAACATATATTAGGATATATTAGGACTTCCTAAAAAGAAGAACCTGGACAAAAAAGAAAAAAAAAAATTTTTTGATTTAAATGAATTTAGCCTAAAAATAAAAAAAAAATCCAAAGAACAAGAAAATCAACTAAAAATGTTAACCTAATTTTATATTTATTGTACATACTATGATTTTAAAAAATCACCATTTTTTTCCGGTAACGTTAATGATTTTTGGAAATGTATAAATCAATAACTCCTTTCCATGCAGGTATTTCTTTTAGTCGATGTATGACAATTGAATTCGGTGATGCCCATGGTCTCCAGGTAAACCGATATTTTTTATTTCTTGGATCATTAAAAATTAAACAGTTTTCTGATACTCGGATTAGAGTTGAATTCACATGATTAAGCAACCAACCTCCCAAGCAATGATCTTCAGGCCCATCCCATTCAGTTTGATTGAATGAAGAGGCTGCGATCACGCGGGCTTGATCTATTGAAAGAACCTCAAGTCTTCCATACACATAAAGATGAGGATCTTCATATCCATAAAACAAATGTTTCCTTGGTAATGGTCGAAGGTTGAGAGCCAGGTTTTGAAAGTGTACAAATGCATCATCATCTGTCTTTACAACATAATCATATTGCATATCAGAATATCCTGCAACCCACTTCCAATAATAATACGCCTTGCCATGGTTCATATTTTCTATATTATCCAGCATTATAAGATCACCATAGGTTTTATTTTCTAAGGTTAATTGTGATTTTAATTCAGGCGTATATTCAGGTGGTACACCAAGGATAAACTTAAAGTCCACTTTATCACCAATCAAATTCGTTTGCTGCATTTTATTTAATGTTCGTATAAGATTTCGAATTTCAAACTTATCAGCTACTGTCCATATGCCAATAAAGATGTGAACTGGTGACCAATTCCATAATTGTTTGAAAGAAATTCCTTTCTTTTCATGATAACTGTCACATTCCATCTTCTCTCGGAATGGGATTGGCCCATACTTATTATTATTCCCTTTGAGAATGGGGTTTTTTGACTTTAATTTTGGATTTGGTTTTGTAATTTGTGTTGGATTTGGCGTTGGACTTGATGTTTGTTTTGGTTTTTGTTTTGGAATTGTTGTTGAATTTGACTCTAGAATATTGTTTTCATTTGATGTGAGCGCGATTTGTGGTGTTAAAGTATATTCTAGATAAAATATTATAAGAAATATTATTGAAATTATTACAATTGTTAATATAGATGGACGGCAAGAAGCCATAATGAGCAAAGGATTTTAATTGCTAAACAGACGGATATTCCGTAATTATATAACCTTTATTTGAATATTTTATTTTGTGGAACAAATACGCTTAACATCATAACATGGTATGCATAGTATGCGTACAAATTAAATTAATAGATTCTTGTGTTACTTAATTATAATAATTATGCAAATAACAATAATACAGTACATCATCAGTGTGTAAAATCTGAATCAAAAGTCATGTGCACAAGTTGTTAGATTTATTACTAAATTAAGAAAATCATAATAAACCCTTATGTGAAATTACCTTTTTTATATGTAATTTACCTATTTATAGTAATAATTTGGGCACAATTTTATGTTGTGTAACTGTGCACAATCAAAAACTAATGTGCATATGTGCACATTGTGCACATAGATTTTACACACTGCAGTACATGTGAAACAAAATGGTAAACAAATACACATGCACACACCAATTGAATTTCCGTATGTAGAAACCTAAACACTCTATAGTTAAATAAAAGTATGTGATTTTTTTTAACACCATAATTAAGGATGGTGTCGTAATACCAATACAAAAATACTAATTGCAATTATGCATAATTTATAAATCAAGATCGGCCGGTTAATTTGACGGTTATTAGACGATCCGCATTTTTTGACAACAATATAGCATCAGAAATGAACCACATTTTATTCTAGACTTCAAATTAATTACAGTATATCAATATATCTTAATTTAAAATAAGTTGCTATTGTAAAATAAAGCTCATTAAATTCTTATATGAAAACAAGTATTTCAAGTCCAGGCGGTCCAGTATAACTAGCATAACTATCCATTAAATGCAACAACAAACTTTTGGAACGTCTGCTTGGGAAAGTTACAGGTTAACCCACGTTACAAATGCCAAGATATTTTGATTCTTGGTTCGTTTATGGGTTTAGTCAATAACCATAATTATTTGTTATACATACGCATTATATTCGTATGACCTTCATTTTCCTTTATAGTTGACGCTTTTCTCTCTTCACCCTCTTCTTTGTTTCACTACTATTATCTTCATCATTATCTTGTCCCTTTTTAATAGAAGGATCGTCAAAATAACTCGAAAATGTGAGAGCATTTTTATGAAAATTAATAACCTTACGCGTTTCGTCTTCACATTCGTCTATTCCGTCATAAAAATCCTCCATACGATCATTTAGTAAGTCATCGAAAAGTTCCCTAATCTTCACACGTCGAACTTTTTGTAGACCAATTATATTAACCTCTTTAGATTGTTCTTTGTAAATGTCCGCCAATTCGCAAGCAAAATCTAGTGCCTTATTACGGTGCGTCATTTTAACCGTCATAATTTTTTTTCCTTCTTCAAGCCAGAAGAAGTGCCACGCATTCTTAAGGTCAGTCAATAAACCAAAGACTTTAATTTCGTCACGTACAAACAAGTCCGCCGCAACCATTTCCAAAATGGTTTGTTTTATATTAGAGCTATTTTCTTCAATTCGATAACCGCATGAATTCCTGCTTTTTTAACTAAGACATCTACACTATGACTCTCCACCATGATTAAATCGTGTATGAAATGGAAATGGATCATTTCCGTACGTATTAAGAAAACTTCTTTCGCTTGCAACTTCGGAAATAATAACATTTCTAGGGAGTTTTTTTGCGAGGTGCTTTTCAAGGTAATTAAGTATATTTTCTCGTTGTTCCACGAAGTTTTCGGCGTGCTTAGACAGTTAAAGGCGGGTATATCTTTTCTTGGCAAATTTCCCTTATATTCCAAAAACTGAATAGTAAAACCGAATTGTGCACAAAAAGTCGAAAATTGAGCCGAAGAAACTTTTGAATACGATACTTTTTCGATTTTTTCTTTCCTTAACTCCTTGACCTCTTGTCGTATTAAATTTATGATCTCCCTTCTTTCTATCTCAAATTCCTTATGCAATAACTTGATAGTCTCAATGACGGGAGATGAAACCCGAGAGCCTTTTACAGAAGACAAAAAATTGAAAGGCAAGAAACATTGCCAATAGATTGAAAAGATTTGATATATTATTAAAGTCTAGAATGACTATCAAAAGCTAAACCAAGATGCGTTCACTGAGTTTATTACGACTCGAAAAAATGAGACATTTACCGACAGAAGGTGCTACATTCTCTTTTTCGTTGATCTTGAAAGGAAGATACCTAGCTAATCCCTACTCCAGAATCAGCAGACCTTAATTAAAGAATCTCATAGCAAGATATGCCCGACACGGCACTTATGTGACTGGACGCTCTTTCCCATGCACGAGGGACGGGACGTAGCATACTCGTCTATGCTCGTTAACATTTTCACATTCCTAAACATGTAAAAAACACTATCCTTCAACTGACGTCTTAATGTAAGCACCTTTCTAGCTTCTTTTGATTTCGGTTTTAAATAATTTGCCAGAACCTCTAATTCACCATTCAAATCGTTGCGAGATTTACGTTCTGAAGCTTTTGGATATTTCTTAGAAAACAACGATCCCACGTCTTTACGTCCCATTGCGTATGAGGGTTTTTCCAGTACTCTGAAATAAGGTATAAAAATGGTTTGTACTTAAGCAATAATAATAAGTGACAAATATACGCTTACCACTATAGAGAACTCTGTTCAAAACTAACTTTGACAATAAGATGACAAAACTATCGTAAAAAAAAAAAAAAATAAAATAACAGAAGGAAACAGACGCGTTTTTACAAGGTTAAATTTAAAAATTTTTAAGTTCCGATGACTGATAACTGATTGTGTGTAACAAAAAAGTATGCAAGCGGGGAACAATTGCGGAGAAGAATGAGTGAACAGGATATCGATTATATCGACTGCGAAGATAAATATAAGTGTCTGATGTCATAATAATTGACACCCATTTAGAAATGGAACTAGAATGTATGATGTATTGGCTTTGGTTTTCATGAATTTTGCGCTATGATACTGTATATTCCATCGCACTTTTACTCGCGTAGTTTTCTTTATAAAAAACTATTTTATGTTTTTTACCACTTAAAGGTAGTGAATACCTTACTGTTCAACTCAAAAGTTTTTTCCGTCTTTTATCAACCACATGATTGCATTTGCAAATAACTGAACTTCAATTATTCGTATTTCTTTGTACATGACACGATTATTTTTCTTTATTTATAAATAACTATTCCGACCATTACAAAAGTTTATTATTTATTTTTGAACATATACTAAAAAAATCAACTTTCAGCTTTTATAATTATCATCATCTCATTGTTATCAAAACTGAACAAAGAAGAGTTGGATGATTTCTCTGGAAAGGATTTTATACACACACTGCTACAAACGAATATGAGGCTGCTTTTTACTTTAAACCAATTTATCCTCACATCAAACAGGTGAAAAGACACACTTCAAGTTGGACACTATTAACTTACTCTAATCCTAAGGATGCATCAAGTATCAACTGCGTGTCATTGTTAATGATCCACGTCTGATTATCGAAAGAAATACGAGCACTTTTTATTCCCGTTTTATATTTTATTTCTTTGGTATGGAGAAGTTATAAAGTCCGGTGCAATCTACAGAGCTATGTTTCTTTGATTTTTCGCAGCATGGGATTTCCTTGTGTTGGCTAGCATAAATAAAGTTTCACGTTCTTATGATAGATTGTCTGGCATTTTTTTCTTCGGAACATCTATCCTTCTTTCCTTTTGTTTCACACTCACGATTTATGAAGCTAAGATTTCCGATTAATAACATAACAACACTCGAACAACAAGATTTATAAATAATATACAGTACATTATCATAACCAAAAAAAAAACTATTTTCCAAAACAAAACTCTTTGTTTGTGTTTCTGATTTTCCACAATTTGTTACTCGTTCAGCAACTTTTGAAATTTTTTTTGTTCGTATTTATGACTTCTATTTATTTATCACCCTTGTGCATTATACTTAACAATATGTATGCTCAAAAGCCCAATTTGATAATTTTTATTATCTACAAACTATTTATACGTGTTAAAATTAAGAAAAATCGATTCTATTAGTGTAATAATAAGGTCATATGTCATAACTTCACAAAACTATTTTAATGTAATAATGTGATTTATCCAATAACTCTTAGGGTTGTGCCATGGTAGCCGTTCAGAACAATGGTCTTATAGTTTCACAACTTCACACAACTTGAATTTTTAGTCGATTTCAATTTATAAAATCAAATTTTCGATCAAATGGAAAAGCAAATTTATATTTTCACATAAATTTTGGTCAACTTGCATATGTTATCTATAGAATTTATGGAAAATAATATGTCTGAAGCTACAGTCAATGCCATTTATTTGAATGAACTTATGAATTTATCAATTTCCAATAGATGTACAAATGTAGAATCATCTTTAAATGTTGCTCATACAAATTTTCATGGAGCGCCACATGTTGAATCCAATACTTCATAATATAAATAAAATCAATTAAAAATGCTTTTTTTAGGTGAACAAATAGGAACTTTTGGCGAGAAAGGCGGATTTTTTATTATTTTACAATTTGAATATAATAACTAACTCGGTTATGATATGATTTAAATAACAGTTCAACATATAGTGTGAGATAAATTATACGGCTTCTTATTGTTTAGCACTTGTAATCTTTGAAATGATTCCCTCTTTTTTTTTTTTTTTTTTGGTAAATTGAAAAGTTGTATATATTTATAGTTATTATTGTGTTTTTATACAACTACGGTTTCCTTGTTTTACACGTACAGTACTGTAAAAAAAATGACGATCTTTATTTAGAAGGTCTATAACATTATAGGATTGTATATGACTTTTCCACTCATTATGTACTTATTTTATGACGAATATTTTTTCGAACAACCGAAATTTTTTTCAACAACATAATATAAAACTCTCGAAATGTAAATCAGATTTAATGCTAATATTAACTTTGTCCAATAATAGTCATTACCGGAAAGGAGCGCCATGTTTAACATTTGGACTATTGGTGTCCAGAGGAAAGTTATTGTAATGAGGAATTTACCAAAATTAGCTCCGATTACATCAACTATGTCAATTATGAATAAGAATAAAATAAGATTACTGCATGTATAAAGATGAAAGTTAATGTATGTAATGTCGTACTTACTAAAGCGTCTAAATTTCCTAGAAAAATTATAACCACATTTATTTAAGGATAAAATAATCACAGTAGTAAAAAAAAAAATCGCGCCTAAAACTCCAGTTACTGCATGTATGCAGATGAAAGCATCCGTGAAATTATTTGTGGGAATACTTCGGGTGTAAAACAGGAAACAAATATCGGAAAAGACATGACATAAATCAATTATTGGTGGGGAAAATAAAAAATTATAAAGTTTTAAGTCTTCATTATCTATGTGCCAACTAATATAATTGATTACGATCATAATGAAAACAATGCCAGCTGTAACCCCAGAGAAGGTTGAAATCCAGAGGGGCCTTTCATGGTTTTTATGAAACACTATACTTGGTAAAACAAAAAGGGATAATAAAAAAAGAAAATCATCGAAAGCTCTTTTAATTTTAACAGGAGGCAGTTCTTTTTTAATTTTATTGAATTTACTTTCAAGTTGTGTTTCCCGTCCTCGTTTTTCCGTACCATTTTGTAGTACTACATCTTGTATTTTTTCGTCTTCCGATATTAGTTTTTTCTCATCAGCTTCTTTAAAGTTTAAAAAAACTATAAGCGTAGGAACAAGCGTATTAATTACTTGATCAAAGACGTCTTGTCTAGGATCATAATCATCAGCAAAAGCCGAACCAAAGGATGACAAGAGAATAATTCCAAAGAGAGTGTGTTTTAAATGGCGCATTTTGTTGGATAGTTGCAAATTTTGGTAGTTTAGGGTAGATATATATGTTGTGCGTTTCTAAGTTCTCCGGTTTGGTTACTGTTTGTCAATTACTAATCCTGTTTTGTATTATACATTGCGGTGCAACCATATTATTATGCAATTCACGATAAATATTCTAACCTGATGAGTAATTCACAATCAAAATAATAGAAGTAAATTTGTTTCAATAAACGAACAAATTCACAACAAACATTTTAACCTAATTATTTTTAGTAATCTTCAATAAAGGCGTCTGCGTGCGTCGTACAGCATGTTATCGAATAATAGGACCAAATTCACGATAAAAAATATTTTAAATCGCATAAACTACTATAAATTATTGTAATGTATTTATTTTATTTTATTAGTCTAATCACATATTTGTACAGCCTTTAGTGTTACACTACTAATTCAAGTTGATTTTCATTACCAAAAAGTCAAAGTGAACCCTCATTTTTTTATTATTTTAAAGCCTTAAGATTTTTCTATTTTATGTATATCATTGGTGAATTTAACTAATAAATTATTTTTTTCTAAACCTTTCAAAGTTTTTTTATTAATAATGATATTTACAGTGTTTCTAATTTTTTATTCTCTTTTGTATCACCATTTTCGGAGTTGGAATCATTATGTCTATAATTTAATTTATTCAATTGACAATAATTCTATTGGAATTTCATGATATGACCTTGTAAATTTAATTCCAAATGATTCATTAATAATAAATAGGGTGAAACATCGACTTCAATTTTGTTTTAAAAGAGTAATGATTTCACGTGATATTCACTATAGTTATAATAGACGTTAATTTTTACGAGATTTTATTAGTAAGTTTAATACAATGAGCAAAATTTAGTATAAAGCGAACTGAGAAAAAAAAAAGTCCATTATAAGCCAAATTTACTATAACGAACTTTACAACAGTACAACAGTATATAGTTTCTTCATGTATTAATAACCTTATCGATTTTATTCTAAATCGTTGATGAGTTGACCTTTTGTTGTTTACTGCACGCCTATTAAATTCCTTTGTTATTACTTGTAAGATCCATACAATCTTTGATGTGTACTAAAAAATCTATTATCCCTGACTTCAATTAATAATCAACAAGTTGTAGTTGAAATTTAATTATGAAAATAGAATTATGAAAATAGTGTTTAATGTTTGCCAAGTCAGAGAAAAATGATGAGACTTAGTTATATACCACAGAATATAAACTTTATTGCGATGCAACTAAAAAAGATACAAATGATAATTATATTGTAATTATTTTGTCTTAATAACTCGATTAATTTTTTTGCTGAAAAGTCTAAGTAAAACATTCTCGACGTGTTGGAAGTGCACATAGCTTCGCCTTTCTCGTTTTGATTACTTACGTTGATTATCACTAAACGTGTTTTCAATTATTATCGTACAAAATAAAGAATAAACGGTACTTATTAGTAATATACCACGAAGGAAATAACAGTAAAATTTTTGTATGAATCTATACACTTGTTTTTCGGTTTCTCACAAAAAACTTGTTTTGTAATAAGTCAATTACCTTGTAGGTAAATCGTGGATTGATATACTTGGAGATTATTACATTGTGATTCTTTTGTTTCGTTGAAACGTGGATTCTGTTAAAGATTAAATGGTGAAACCGTTATTTGAAAGAGATAGAAACAAATTATGTTTGTCCTTTAAGACGTCACTTGTGAACGCAAAAAATGATACCAACATGATAATAAATTATTTTTACCTATTTGTGAAACCAATCGCCGAGTAACACTCCAAGTGCAATTAATCAATCAAAACTAATCAACTTAGGATGATGTAATATGATCAAGAAGCGCGCTATGGTGTTAGTTCAATTTCCGATATTTCGACTAATCGTAAAATTCTTTTCACATTTTTGTTATCGTTATTTGCTGATGATATACTGGTGACTGCACTACTTCTATTTTCTTCGCATTACGACATTAACCAAGAAATTCCCCTCTTCGACTGTGATCGTATATGCGATTATAGCGTCCAACCTCTACACCATTAATCCTATAAAAATTATAATTACATATTATTCTTTCCGTGATTAGATGAAACAATTCAATAATTATGGCTAACAATTTTTTTCCGAATAATCATCTATTTTGCTTTGCACAATTATTTTTACTAAATATTCGTGTATGGTCCATATATTGCTAATCAATCAGAGAAGGTATAATACATTTCAATTTTCCCGATGTCGCCAATTAATTAGCTAATCATAATAAATTACGTATTTTGTGTGAAAAAATAATTTTGTAGATGCATAAAATATAAATACCTTGAGGCTCTCAAAGAACCGATTCTCTTGTCAAATAGTTCCCGTATCATATTGCACCAGAGAGCAGCTATCATTCGATATATTAATTATAATTCTCCATAAAATACAAAAATATTATCGTAATATTGTTATGGTCGAATATTTTTTTCGTTCATATGAATCACCTGCGTAGTTAAATAGCAAGCTGGATATTTTTCGTTTTTTTTTGTTAATAATATTCGTTGGAGTATAACAAAATATACAAATTAGCAAACAGAAGAGACACTTGAAGAATACCAATAGTATAAATAACTTAGCTATTATGCGGGCGTATCCTAATATATCGTGCAATCTCTTTCCGCCGTAAATGTCATATCTACTAAATAAGATATTTAGAGATTAACATGAGTAAGAAAGCTTTCTTGATCATAATTACTAATTATGATAAGTAAACGTCACTTGTCGTACTTTCGGTGTGAATTATAAAAAAAAAATATTTTGGCGTTGTCATTTGTTATCAAACATATCTCGAAAATTGCAAAGATTTCCTCTCCATATGACATACTGTACATACTGTAACCTTTAGAGGAATGGGAGGGATGAAGCTAGTTCCACTTAAAGTATTGACTATTGCTTGCGGTTATTACAAAGCTAAAGAAAAGTAATCAAACATTTTATTTTTCGAATTTCGATGAAACCTCATATTACTGTATATCAACATTCTTATAGTAGTTAGTGTATTGGGTATGTTTCACAAATTTATGTAAAATATCTTGCTTATTTCGGAAATTAAATCTCCCCTTATTCGAAGTAATAAGGGGTTAACTCCTATTCTGGTAACTGGTCGCATTCCTTTTATAATAAAAAACGTTTGTTAATAAGTTCTTTCTTCATTAAATTTTTCCAAATACATAGATAATCGCGTTAAATCGGACTGAAGAAAATATCCGATGTAAGACATCCGATATATCAAAAAATCTCTGATGACGGATTTTATATGTAAATTATATTAGGATCCGGTATATCAAGGTTTGCAAAAAATAAAATTATTTTTAAACTTTGATTAGAAGGTTGAAGTAAAAAAAAAATGATAAGAATTATATATGATGGCTTGAAATAATTAATCTTAATTCTACCAAAATTAGGCTTTTTTTCAAATTATAATAATATAAAGGTAAGCTTAAAAAGGTTAAAAGGATAAATTAATGCAAAATACGATATACAGATTTATAAAATATCGCAACTTTACCATCACGATTGCTTTAATATGACAGATTTTGTTCCAGAAGAAAATCCGAAATAACACCAAATCCGGTTTATCGAAGATCGCGATTTCCTGTGTATGATATTGACATCGTGTTAATCAAGACCTGCATTTTTCTGTTATCATGACCACGAGACAAGAAAATATGGAAATGAAATAGATTTCATAGTGAGTATGAAAATAATCGTACTCAAGTATAAGCAATAGAGTCTCGAGATTAGTTACATGCAATGGTGGGAAGGTAACTATTTTTTACGACCTTTGTTTTATCAACGTAAAACATTAAATTGGTAGTTAACAAATATACTATAGATAAGATAACTTTAATGGCTGAGGAGCAATATTACAATATCAATTCTTATTTTTTTCACTGTTTTCGCATCAGAGACCACAAGAAAAATCGGTTCTTTATTAACTGACAAACATATATTATAGATGGGTTACGCGCAATACAACAAAACATAATGGATTAGTGGAACTAGATTTGGCAGATTAAATGGACCACATTTTTGTGACTCTTACATATTTCCTATCCATCTGAGTGATTTCTTTCGAGAATCTGATTTGTTATTCAAGAGACAATATGTAATAGACTCCTAGCGATGTGTAAGAGCGTACGAATTATGAAGTTGTGTTATAATCAATAACCCTGTTATCAAGAGCACGGTCGCGTTTAAATCGGTGTTATTATGGACGGAGGTTTTCTCTTGTGTTTAGAAGAGCGTATTACTACATCTTTTGATGCATTACATGTTGTTAACATGGCATTATGGAAGTAATGATGTGATTTTTGGACTTGTAACATAAAAACACGATGTTGATACGAATTTATATTTTCTTTGAAAGAACAGCTTCGAAACTAGTAATAGAAACGAGGGATATTAGACAGATGATAACAAAAATCATACGTAATAATTTGTTCCTTGGTAGAAGAAAATAGCTGGTTTTTGTTTTCAGTAATCGAAACAGAAGGGCAAGTAATGATAGCAGATAGATGCAGTTACTATATCGAGTATTCTATTACAAATATCAATGACAATATTCAAATGTAAAAAAATTATAACTAGTGGGAATGCAGTGATTGTTTTTTTTTTAATAATCGAAACGAGAACAATTTCCAATATCCGACTATTCTACTATCTGATATTCTGATTTGTTCTTATTTACTGCAATACTGCAATAACATTGTGATGGAGAGGCGCGATAAGTGAAAACAGAAAATAATAAAATTATACTATCATAAAACAAAGTGATTGCAATATTTACGTAACTATCAAATATTTAACTATGGTATATACCAAAATTAGCGAAACTTGGAAATGCCCACTTGAACCAAAAAGTTAATAAAATTAACTTCTTTGCCGGTCAATTTACCAAGAAAAATTCCAGAAGCGACTAGTCGAGGATGTAGTTCACTCACTTTGTTATAAATTACAATGTGACATTTAACGTTCTTATGAGAAGCATGAAGAAGGAAACGCTAAATAATCTGTGCATCAGCATGGCGCGGTGAAAATTACTTTCAAGGCGTACTAACTATTCATCAGGCGTTGGAAATTGGTGTTTATATGAAAAGTAGTTCGACAATTCGTCGACGATGGGATCAAGGGCACACAAGAACGAACACATTGTGAAATATTTTGAGAATCTCAACCTTGCTAATAGAATTGGTGTGGGATAACACGTGATGCTCTTAAGAGTGTCACATGACAATGACGTAGATAAAAATGAAAATGAACGAATAGTAATATTACGATGAAATTAGAATGTGGATCGGTAAATTCTATTTTTGGCATTGTGAGACTGAGCGTAAAAAAACAATGCAGTGGTTGATCAATATCCATTGTGATATCAATATGACAAATGTTTTAATTCTAAAATAATAACATGATGGAGAAGTCAACATACGAAAATAAATGGTTAGCGCCTACTGCGAACATGTTCACATCAAGAATGCCGCGACTCAAGTTTTGTGGCGACCTGAAAGAAATCAAAACTTCATAATTACTTACATAGTGCATGTGAATGTTGAAATATTCAGGTTAGAACGTTACGAAATTACTTCGTAGTTTCAGCACGCAGAATTTGACCAATAATTTTTCGGTTGGTAGATTAGTAAACAATAATAATATAGTATGTGTAAGATGAAAAAAATAATTAAGCAGTTGATGTCTTCCTTTTTTCTCACAATAATATGTTAACTACACAGTGGAGTTCGATAAACTGGTTCATAAATAAAACCTCGATATAACGGAGTTGAGGATCGGAACGGATTATTGTAATCTATAATGAATTTAATCTCGATGTATCGGATTTCTTGTTTGGAATATAATCCGTGAAACTACGAAATGGATTTAATTTTTTCCGTAGTTGATAATCCAGTGGAACTTACGTGTAGTCTTATGATACTCTGAACAATTTGTTCAAGGTTCTGTGAGTATTGGTATAGGGTGTAGAGAAAATACAAGTGGACAACATGGGTGATGATGCGACAACGAATATGGAGTGCGAAAAAGAATATAAGTGGACAGCACCGGTCGTAACAATGAATATAATTGAAGAGGAAATACTTGGAAAAGAAGTATATGTCTCGATTTAATATTCTAAAAATTGATAGTGTCAATAGCATTTTCGGATCGTGAAACTAATCAAACGTCACACAGTTACTATTACTATTTTATTGATACGATATGCGAGAATTGTAGTAAAAGACAAATTATGAGAAATGTTCATATCACTCATCATATTCGTTATCTTGTTTTTATACGTTCCTTCAAAATTACGAAGTCATGGATCATTTTGGTTTTTTTCAGTTATACCCTCAGGGCATATCACCTATCTTCTCCATGTTATTGTTAAACACTCAGAATGGATTTCTTTGATTACGATGTATCCTTAGGTACTTAAAAATATTGTTGTCTCGTTGTCATTAATACTGGGATAAAGAATATTCGATAATTATTTTGTCTACGTGTTTTCAGATGACACAAAAACCTCATGTTTGTAAACAAACGGGTTGTCCCCGTATTTAGATAGTAAGTATTATCTCCTCATGTTTTTCGAGATACCTCCTCCCTCTAGCAGTTAAATTACGATTTCCTTTCGATCTCAGGAATGACAAGATAATCTTCAGGATCAAGATTCTTAGCACCATGTTTCTTGATGAGTTTAGCGTTAAACTTTTTTACAGGAGGATCAGTCTTGTGAAATACTGGTCATCATCATCTATTCTTCAGCTGTAGGAGTATAAAATCCGAACTTGACCATTTCTTCTTGTATGATGATTTTTGTTTAAAGTGATAATTTTTATTTCATGTACATCAGCATTCAATGATTTTTCTATTTCTGTCACAGAATAAAAGAATTCACTAAAGCAAGAAGAAAAAATTTTTTTTGTTTAAAAAAAGTATAAGTTAAACGTCAAAGGAAATGAAATATATTTTCGAAACTCTTAAGATTAGATTCATATAAAAGAAGAAAGATATTTGTATTTATATATTCACGTTTTATTTGCTATAACGATCGACAAATCTGATACCAAATTATAAAAGATAAGATGGTTTGGTCGCAAATGAACTCCTGGAGATTTTTATATTATGATAAATAATGTTTATTGTTTGTTAAATTTATTCATCCAAGAATGGTATTAAAGGATGAATTTGACTATACAATTCCAACTCAATAATTTATTATTTGGTTGAACATACTCTACTCACAAAAGAGGTCAAGTCTCTCAAAGAAAAGTCGAATCTTCAGTTCTCGTGCCTCAACTTAAATGAGATTTAGCGAATATGACTTATATGGCATGAAATTTATTCCTCTGTTCTCTTCAGAAACTCATAAAATTCAAGATGATAAGAACTTCGTGCATTACAGTAAAAATATTTTAGGCAGGTTATTAACCTATAGCACTCGTAACCAGACGGTTGAGTATGAGTATATTCACGCTGCATCGAATGGAATGAATAAGAAGATTAGAATGCGTCCAATTGTGACGAAGAAAGTAGAAGGCTGGTCGGTTATACACTCAGGGTATGAAGTTATTTTATTAAAACTTTCCGTCCTTTTCTGCAAATGCACTAATATTACACTTTTTCCCAGGAAGCTGAGGATCTTGTTTTCGTTAGAGTGAGTAAATAGCATAAGTTTTACACGGAATACCAAGCAGCTTAAGTGCACATGTGAGATGAACAGAATGGAGATGATTTTGTTTATCTTTATGTGTCACGACTGAGAGAGACTGGTTCTTTCTTTTATGTAGACACGGTAAAAATTTTAAAAGCTAACGAATCCTGCTATACAACCGAATTTAGAAAGGAAGCCTTAGACAGGTGCACATCGATTATTACGTAATAGTATAAGAAAAGTGATCGTAGAAGTAGCAGATAAGAGGCCAAGATTGAGGTTATCGTTCGACCGAAGAAAAAAATAATGGTAGTTTTGCATGTGTAAAAGTTAGCTATCATGAGCACCCCTTGAAATTATCAACGTCACACTTATCAAATTTGTCAAATTTCTGTCTCAATATCGAGAAAAAAAAATTATGAAAAATACAGTATAATTAAAAAATCTTGTCATGTTAAATGACATTGAAATGTTTTATTAAACACTACAATGATTTTATTTGCTTTCAAAGATGAAATTTTATATAGAGGATCTTTCGTAAAATTATTAACTGATGCGGTAACTGATTTGTATATATTGAAATAACTGTTATAATCGGAGAATTGAAATAAAAGAAAAAAAATATTATGGACTAAAATGCACAATTATAAAATCATAATTCATTTTGAATTGTACGTAAAAATTAAATTTGGCACAAACAAAAGTAAAATTTAAGAAAATTTTTATGTTAATTATTATTTTGAATTTTACTATCTTTATCTGACACTTCTTGTTTTGACCTTTCCATCTGGGTAGATTGTAGGAGAACTATTGCAAATTGTAAATATCTCCCTTTGCCTGCAGTAATTTTAACAAAATTTGCTTACAGTTTCCTAATTTTAATATTTCTATATCGAAAATACTACGTAAGCATAAGCTTCAATTATAAAATTTTCGATTTTGGTATTAGATTGTTATTTATGGTAATTTTAAATTGAATAATTAATTTGATAAAACTTATAGAAGACTAACATTATTGGTATATGCTTAAAAGGAATATTGAATGAAAAGTGAAAAAAGAGAATATTTAAATTATAATAATACCCTATAAAAAGTAAATGTCCGGAAAATATTTACAAAAATGTCCAGAAATTGACCAGAATAATTCTGTGGTGTTTGGAAAATGTCCATTTTTTTGGTACAAATCTGATACTCAAATTTTTGAAATATCCAAACTTTGTCCAGAATTTGACTAATATTTGTCCAGTATAAATTTTTGGACAGCTAACCTTAGACAAATTTTGGACGTAGTAAAAACTCGGATAATTTAAACTGGACAAATTCAGGACATGAAAAATTTTAGGACAACTTTTGGATATTATTTCCAAAGATTAAATTAATTTTGTAAAAAAAAATGCAAAAAGCACGAAACTGGCATTCATAATCTTTTTTGTCATACTAATTAAAATTGCAGAGCAGCCAAAAATACTATGTACCTATGATATAAAGATTCAGGTTGAGTGATAATGATGCGATCACTATCCGCCAATTATCTTCATGACAAATTTTGCAAAAATGTATTTCTGGACAACTTCGGGACAAATTCTTAATGTCCCGAAAATGAGGTGTTTTCGGAACAGTTTCTGGATACAGTGTGTCCAGAATTTCCGGACAATTTTTCTGGACATTTTTCTGGACATTTTCCGGACAATTATTTTTTATAGGGATAGAATTGATATAATTTCTTACATATATAATATTATATCAAGTTAAATATTAATATTTAGTTTAATAACAATATCATTTTTAAATTTCTATTTCAATCTAGCGACTCTGTGATTAACGTTTTCATAACCTCAATATAAAATGATAAAGTCTAATTTCCTAATTTACTTAATTTAATTAAAGAAATCATAAAAGATTTTTATCAGAAGGATATCATTACCTTTGAAGAATGATTTACAACTTATCTTTTGTACGCTCTTAATAAGAGATATCAAAATAAACAATCGTAATAATATCATTTTATAATTTATATTATAAATTTTATGCATTTTTATACATGGGTGATTTGGCCGAGTTGGTCTAAGGCGCCGCACTCAAGATGCGGTCTCGAAAGAGGCGTGAGTTCGAATCTCACAGTCACCATTTATGGTTTAATTCTTTTTTTTTTGGGAATAGAATGAGAGTAATTAAAGAGTAAAAGAAAAAAAAACATTTTGAATGATAGCTGCACAAGTAACCAATACAATTAGTCATGATATCGATTAAGAATTCGTTACAATGATATGTAACTAACGATTATCGTAAAGATTTCTGTATAATACCCGGGATACAATACAATCAATACATTCTATAGATTTTTGAGGTACTATACTAGGGGGTGTATTACGATCAGGGGGAAATTATGCAAATTCATGGAGTTGAATTAATGTATTTCTTTATTAAAATGCAAATTTAAATTTACCTTAATTTTAGATTCCAATCTATTTCTATATTTTTGCCTAAATTTTTCTAATAATTTGGATATTGTTTTTTGATCAATTATGGTCCGGTGCAAAAAGGTTTGTACCTCTCTAAAAAAAAAAAAAAAAAATATTAAGACAAAATATTGTACAACCAAAATGACGATCGGAAATGTTCATATTGATGTAAGAATGATTATTTATTTAAAAGTAGAGAAAAATAAGTATATACAACATTATCTGTTATATTATATATTTATTAAAATAATAATAATAATAATAATAAACTAAACTTCCTAAATACTATTAATAAATTATAAATAATAAATTGATTAACCTAATAATATATTAAAACCATTCAAAACCTTTATAAGTACGACCATACCAATCGTTATTATAATTTTTAACTATACCTTCTAATTTATATTCCTTAATTAGGTCAATATATATTTTCATATCTTCAATATTTATACAATAATAACTATCACTTATATTACTTAATTGTAATAACATGGGTTGTCTACCTTTCCAATTATCAAAAAGTTTTTTTAATGATTCTAATTTGATTGGTTTACTAGAACCAAAACCGAATTTAAATTTAAATAAACTTATTGGTGATGATGTAGTTAAAATTTCAAATAAGTAATCCCAATCAAATACGTTTTCCATAAAATTATCATTAAAAATATATAATCCATTCAAACACTGACAATTAATTAATAATTTTTCTAATTCAAATATATTACTATTTCTAAGTAATAATTTAAGATATTTGAGTTTTGGACAATTTTGATATATGGCTCTAATAATTCTTTTATTATTAATCTCATCATGATTTGTATTATCTATTTTTATTTCAACAAGATATCCGCTTGTATTCTTAATTAAATTTGTTAAATATTCAACTTGAATGTTACTAGCTTTTAATATACGTAAAGATGGTAAAAATAAATTTCCTAAATCTTCCAACTTATTACCATTTAATTCTAATTCTTTTAAATTTACGAAAGATGAAAGAATATTTGTAGTAGGTGGTGTTGTCATCTTAAAATATTGAATCGTACTCGCATGCTTGTTCAATGAATTTTCTAGAATTTTACAAAATGTTCCATCCATACTTTGAGAATATGTTATGAACCGAATATCAAATAAATTTTTTTGCGTTTCTATTAACCTAACTATTCCATAATTATTATTATGTACATTAATAAATAATTCCAATTCTTTAATTGATTTGCATATTTCTATTAATCCGGATAAAACATTATCATTAATACTGGTATTACAACGAAGGAATTTAAGTTCTGAAAAACATCGTTTTGCTCCTGGAATAAGATGTATTTGATTATCAAATTGATAAGGTATATAAAGGTGTGTGTATTTCGTATTTTCATTAATAAAAAGATCTAATATTTTATCCTTAAAAATTCTCATTTCTGATTCTTCGTCTATAGTATTAATTATTCTCTTAATTTCATATAAATTTAAATGTCTACAAAAACTAATATAATCAAATAAAGGTCTTTGATATATTTTAATATTAAAGTTTTGTTTTGATATTAAATTTGTTGTAATTACTTTTAATAATAATTGTTCATTCCCTTTCTTTAAATATTTCCATGGATCTCTCCATAAAATTGGAATAATTATTTCACTCCATGTTTTATTAACTAAAAGACATGAATAAAGTGTTTTTTTATCATCTTGTAACTCATTTAATATCACATAAAAAATATCTCTGTTTAATTTTGTCATTTGTTATTTAAAGAAAGAAAAGGGAAAAAATCTTATTTCCCTCATTTTAGAAAGGTACGACGTATTTTATGTTTATCATTTGTGGCTTGTTGTACAGAACTGCCACAAACATTACTTTATGGATAAAAAGGATTTGTCGTGTGATTTAATGCTATCACGTGTACCTATTAACTTTGTTAACCTTTTTGAAGGGGCCATATTAAACTTGTATTACGCAATTATGCTGAAATTAATGAAAAATATTACATCATAAATTCATTACAAAATCAGGTGCAATTATTATTAGCAATCTTAAAAATTATTTTCATGCTCGTTGCAATATTATCAATATGAGATGTATTAATTGCTAATGGTAAATTACCTAATTTATTCGCACGTAATCTGTAATCATAAAAATGAACTTTTTTTCTTACTAAAATGACTGAACAAGAGCGATGACAAATAATGTATTAGTTTTAGGTGATACTGAATTTGAAAAGTAAAAGGAAAATGAAATATATATATCATCCATAAAGTAGTGTTTGGAAATATTTTGAAATAGGTGAATTAAGGGTAATAATCAATGGGAAGGAATTTTCCAATATTGCAGAAAATTCCATTCAATATGTCAAGTCAAATTTATTGCGTGTACCGTGCACACCTTGCTAATTATTGTAAAGATGTTCCTGAAGAATGGCGTCGTCATTTTAGCAAATGATGTCCCAACAGATGATGTTGCTTTAGTTCAAAAATGGAAAAAGCGACAAAGGTAGAAATCAATAATAAAGTTGATTAAATATTAAAATTTACTAATTATATTACCATTGGTCTTGATGGTTAGATGGTTTCCATAGATCTTCTATTTAGAATTTTGTCCTTCCAACTCTACTTTGACAGGAACATCTTTATAAACTTGAAGATTATTGTGACCAATCACTTTAACTAATCAGATTGAAAAGATAATAAATCGCATTGGTAGCAAAAATTTTTAGCAATTGTGAGTATTAAAGGAGCAAATGAGCATTAGCAAGAAATTTGATTTATTCAAAATATAAAAATATGATTAGTATTAAGTGTATTGCTCATTGTTTTAATTGATCAGCAAAGATATTATTCAACATACATTTGTGGAAAAAAATGATTCAACATGCTAACGGGATAGTCCAATTTTTTAAAAATCTCAAGAAGTTTAATAAGGAAATATGAGCTAAAAAATAAATATTATAATAATGCACTGTATCATCAGGTTTTGACAATAACAAGAAATAAGCGCTCTACTTATACGCGGCCACTGCTAGAATGATTTCATATAAAATTTTAGTATATTACAAGCGGCTGCCCGTTGCTTCGCACCGGGGTTTTTTAAGTATTTACTTATATAACACTAATTTGTGTTTGTAATTAGTAGTTAAAGAATTGAAACTAAATTAATAATAAAATTAAAAAAAATAAAGTGATAAAAAAAGCCTAAGAAGAGGGTCTGGGGATAGGAGATACCTCCAGAAAAATTTTTTTACATAGAAAATTTTTCCACGTTAGAAAAATACAGTTAAATATTTTGATCTATTTGACCATTATGCAACATGAGAACCTTATATACTGCTGACATGATATAACTCTTGATAAACCAACATATAACTGGCCATGTGTGAAAACAGGTCGAGGTAAATAAAGAGCCATCTCGCTTAATATCTGACCTTGTGATCTGTTAACTGTCATTGAAAAGGCAACACATACTAGAAATTGCAATTGTTTCAAAGTAAATGGTAAACTATTTTCTGAAGGACTCAATGTAATTCTAGGTATGAAAACGTTTACCAATATGAGAGTCTGTAATAATCTCTGCATCAATTACTTTAAAGGTTACGAATAATTAGTCTAGTACCATTGCAAAGCCTTTCTGACGGATTTAAATTTCGCAAGAATATAATTGGAACTCCTACTTTTAATATTAATTCACCAGGAGGAAGATCAGATATTTTCAAAGATTTTAAAAATTCAGGAGAATACACTTGAGTTTGCACTCCAGAGATATTTTCTGTTTGGTCTGTAGAAACTGATTTATTTCAAACTACCCCTCTTCATTATTATCAACATTTTTGCATCATCAGTTGATATCTGTTCATCATTTTTATAACCAGCTATTTCATTATCTGAAATTTTTTTTTTTAATAAGTAGATTATTTTTAAATTTAAATCATCCGATAAATCAATTTCCTTTGCTTCAACAAATGGTATTTTAACATTATCAAGATCAAGGATTCCTGTAATAAAAACTAATCTTCCTATTTCTAGTCTTGGTGCAAGTTTTTTAAAGCGAGAGTCAGGTCCAGCTTCAAATACAATCTGTATTTTGAAATTCATCTTTTCTTTATTTGCAAAGCCAAAATTGTTATATTCAAGTAGTTCAACGCCAAATAGTCAATCATCATCAACTTGTTCCGGCTTACTCTGTAAATTTTACCTGAAAAAGATATATGTGGTGTAGCCGGTAACATATGATTTTCAGTAATTCCTATTTTAAAGGCGGTAGAAATCATCACCTTTAACAATTATTTAATTTATTGTCTAGATTTAATAATATAAAGTAATCTAATAACATTACTAATCAATATCAAATAAATAAATACTTACATGCATATCTCCTTGATTAAAGACGCATTTACCACATATCAACACAATCAAATGTTACAAAAAAGAATGAAATTTGTTTCTTATAAAACCCTTAGTGGGGATCGTCTAAAGCGGGGGTAAGTTGCCCGATTTATACAGATTTTTGGCCCGCATTACGACATTAAGAAATTACGGATGTGACAAACATTGTGTGACATATAGGATTTTATTAACAGAAAAATATCCAAGTCGTGAAAGAGTTGAGGGGCGTGACACCGGTGACAAATATTTTACTATGATCACGTGATTTGCCGCTTTGAGACATCCCTCGTAGTGGAAAGTTTTGAAGTTATTAGGTCCAATCATATAGCTCGCAAGTCCATTAACAAACCCTCCATCTAATTTTTTGAAATTGAAGATGGCATTTTATTTATTTGAAAATTTTTTATTTAAAATAGCGTGTATTGAAAGGTGCCATTATATATCTTTTTTTCAAATATATAAAAATAATTACCATTTAATTTGAATGATAATATTTAATAAACATGTGAAAATTACGATATAATGATATAACTCAAATAATTTTCTTTAAAAATTTTTATTCTTTTATAGTAACATTAATGATATAGTAATAAATTAATAGTAATAATGATTGTCATCATTATATCATGTTTTTATTTCTAGAATGCTATGAAAATTGCTAATTTGGATAACAAAATGCCAACACTAAAAAAAAGTCACGGGCACGAAGTTCAAGACATGAGAATTTTTTTTTTTTAAAGGATGGCATTAGAATGCCTTTCTTAACATTAAACATCCTCATATTGCCATTTTATCCTAAAAATTGGCTTTTCTACTTTTAAACAATCGATGATCAAAAAATTTGTTACGGCATAGTACTGGCATAGTCAATAAAAACGATTAAAAATAATGATATAATACTATGATGATGCACTTACACTACACATTACCAAATCGGTTTAATTGTATAAATCATGATATTATATCGATTTATTATTCATAAAAGAATCTAAAAAATTAGCACATATTGATTATGAAAAAAAATTTTTTCTATGATCCATCATTATTACCAAAAAAAGTTAATTTATTCACTACTTATTAATATTAGCAAAAACATCAGCTAACGGGATTTGCCAATCAAATCGTCATTATCTTAACTTATAAATTTAGACCAGGCACTGGGCAAATCACGTGTTGTACAATCCTACGTTACACTTCGAACTGAATTAACAAAAAAAAAATTAAACAGATAATGTATCTTTAGTTTCCTTTCCAAAAATCGAATGTATTTTACATTATAATCTGTTTAAGACTTCTGGAGCAATATAATGCAGCATTTTATTACATGATTCTGATTTTTGTTCGTGTACTGGTCCAGATAATTCAAAACCTGAATAAAAGATAATTTTATCATTAATTCATAATGTGCAATTCTTTATGAAAATAATCAACACGCAATAACTCATTTTACCTTCCCGCATAACATTAAGTTATTTTAAAATTTCTCAAATCTCCTTCAATAATATTAATCTAATGGTTCATAATATTAAACAATAAAAAAAAAAAAATGAAATAAGTTAGTTTAAAAATAATATAGTATAAATGTACTTTATTTAAATATTTTGAGCATTTTTGTATCCATCTTTTAATTGTTCTTCTACTTGCGTGCCAAGGTCTATGTTATTTCGTTCATAGTCGTGGACTCGTGGTTTCGTTTTTATCCCAGTATACATTTGGTCTGTACGAAATCCCGAAACTCTAAATCCTGAAATGCCAAAATCTCGAAATGACATAATCCCGAATTGATATAATCTCGAAATTCATAATCTCGAATTCTACAATCCCGAAAGTGTCACAATACCGAAAATTTATAATCCCGACATTTCATAAGAAATTCAAAATCCAGAGATTTGTTAATACCAAAATTTTATTAGTTTGATAAGCCATGAATTTTACAAAATTATTATTCATTTTTAAAATAAAAACTCATTCCATCCATTATATTATCATCGAGTCTTTCATTAATTAATTTTATTCATATTTCATATTGTATGTATGATTATTTGAATAAGCGATGTACTCACAATAAAATTTTGAAATACACAGGCAATCGCGATAAATCGGATCTTCGATAAATCGGATTTGGATTTTTCTTCTGGAGCTTAATCTGTCATATTAAAACAATCACGATATACCCGGATTTATTAGTAAAGTCGCGATATTTCTTAAATCGGATTTGATTCTTGATATATTGTAATTTATCCTTTTAAAGCATACCTTTAATTTTTAAAAAAACCTAATTTTGGCCGAAACGAATGATTTATACCAGATTTAAGATTAATATGTCAAACCAAAATTTTCTCATGTACAATTCTTACCATTTTTTTTATTTCAATCTTCCAATCAAAGTTTAAAATAGGTTTATTTATTTGTAAACCTTGATACACCGGATCCTAACGTAATTTACATATAAATCCAGCATAAGAAGATTTTTTGATATATCGGATGTCTTGCTTGATATACTGGATGTTTTTTCTGGAACCAACCAGTCCGATTTATCACGATCGCATGTGTATTGCATAAGGTTAATGTAAACAACTTTGAAATTATAGTATTTTTTTAGATGAAATTACCATTATCATTGTTATTTCAAATTTAAGATGTCATTCTAAAGGTTTAGAAATGTGATCATATTTTTATTATTTATCGTTATAGAAATAGTAATCTCCCTTTTGATGGATCCTTTTATAACTAGAATTATTATCGATTAAAAATTCTTAAATAAAAACATCCAGCATATTTTTTAATAACATTTCAGGATTATAAAATTTGGAATTAAGAAATTTGAGATTATGAAATTCGGGTTTATGAAAATATTATAAAATTCGGGATTTATTTCGTTTAATTGTCGGTGAAATTTATCAGCAATTTATCGTTCTAAATGGGCCACATTCTATTAATTTTTGGTAAAGTGTTTATTACAATATGAATAATTTTCGTGATTTATGTTTAATGAACTGGAATCTCGAATTTTTTAACCGAATTATGTATGGGCTTGTTTTTCATTACCTACTTCGGAATTAATTGTTTTTCGTCAATCTTCCGTAATTCCTATATACACAATTCTACGGATCCAAGAATTTTCTTTCTTTTTCTTTTTTAAACAAATATAATCATGAGATCTAACCGTGGTTAAATCTTTTCATTGAAATGTAAAATCGGAAAAACTTTTTATTCGATTATAAATTACGAATTTGGAATAACGAAAAATAATAAAGATTTTCAATATTTTTAATTCTTTAAATGAAGATTAATAATTAAATAAATTTTCAAGAATACAAAAAAAAACAGATATTTTGTATCAACAATGATTTTGATATCCAATCGACAACTTTGAATAATATTTACACTTTCTAAACCTCACTTAATCCTCTTTTCAATAATAATTCTACTAGAACTTGGAAACGCATATGGACCAATCCTAATTCTTTCTTCAATTTTACCACTTTCTGTGCGGAAATTATAATTTAATATAAATTTATGCATAAAAAATTTGATTTCGCTTACAGCAAAATGTCTTCCAGGACATCTAAATAATTTAATGAAAATTTGATCAATTAATATTTGTAAAAAAAAAAAAAAAAAAAAAAAAATGAATGAAAAAGAAATAATTTAAAAACTATTATAAACTTACGCATGTTTACCACCTCCAAATGGCAAATAGCTTTTACCAATTTTTGATGCCGAAACATTCGCATCTACATGTCTAAATGGTTCAAATGATTTTGGATTTGGTCCTTGTAACGATTCATCTTGATAGACATCATCAGCATAAATATCAACTATACGATCTTTTGGTATTTGTAATCCATTAGAAAATGTATAATCTTTTAATGCCATATGTTCAAGTGTCACTATATGTCCAGTTAATCTTAATGATTCTCTAATACAACTATCTAATTTATTCATATTATTAAGAGCTTCAAATGGAAGTATACCATTTTCATCTGCTTCTTTATGTACTTCCAACTGTTCTTCATATAATTCTTGTATATATTGAGGTCGAGATGCTAAATCCATCAAAAGATTTGCACAACCACCCGCTGTCGTATGAATTGATGGGAAAAGCAATACAAATATTTGATCTGATAATAATGAATAATTAATATTATTTGGATTGAAGCCATCTCGTTCAATAATATCCTGAAGTAAATCATCAGGACGTTTCCAAGAATTGCCATATTTTTCTTTCTCTTGTAAACGTTTACAAACTTGTTTTTTAATATGTTTAATTAGTACATCACGGTATTTAGCTGCTGGATTAAATAATCCCGATTTTACGAGAGTACGAATAGCGTAATTGTGAAGTCCTGGATAAATAAGATTAAGGAATGGTGGAACCATTAAAAATATCGATAATTCACTCGTAATACCTCCAAATGCTGCTATAATTTCATCATGTTTTGATTCCTCCTATAAAATAAAGTAAGAAAGTTTTTTTAATTTTTTTTTTGTTTTTTTATTTTTTGGAAAAAATTAAAATAAAATAGTAAAAATTTTTTATATACTTCTCCGATATAAACATTTGCAATAGTTGAAGAAACAATTTTAGTCATAATATGGTACAAATTATCAAAAACTTTTGGTTGATCACTAATATTGAAATGTTTTTGAGCGGTCGAGTAAAGACTTTTTTGCATACGCTCAGAATAAGAACTTAATTTATAAAAAACGTGATCTTTAAGTAATGTTGCTGGAGTTATTAAACCCATATTTTTTAATAGTACAGCATAAGGTACTCTTTCAACAAATGCTCTTTTAAAACTAAACGTCTCCTCTCTTGCTAATATCTCATGAGAATATTCTTTTCCTATTATTAAAGTATATAAAATTTTATTAGTTATGAACGTCATATATCAATATACAAAATACGGATATATTACCAACGATCGTTTTCACTTGACCCCATGCATATATACTAAAGATATCACCATGCTAATTAATATGAGAAACGAATAAAATTAATTATTTAACGCGAAAGAAAAAAGAAAACAAAATAATTGTTCATTCTACAAACCTCCTTCTTACATTGTTTAAGAAATTCTTCAGAATTAAAAAAATAACTATAAGTATGACCGATAATTGGAATTTTATAGCGAGGAATAGGTGGCATATTCTGAGAAAATAAAAATAAAATAAAAAAAAAGCTATTTTTTTTTTTTTTTTTTAATTATGTATTATTATTTTTTCTTACCAATCTTGTATCGCGAACACGAGCACGCTTTAAAATATAAAGCAATACTAATAGAATAGATCCTAGGATGATCGCTTGATACATTTTTTGATATGTAGGAATAAAAATAAGAAGTAAAATGAAGAAATATAATCTGATATAAACTTTTGAGCGAGAAAATAAAGGCACTTTTTTATGTTATTTTCCTATTTTTTGAACTTTTCCGAATTAATAATTACAGGTTCAAGGTATTTTTATTAACCGTCAAAAAAATAGGCTGATCATTTAAATTAATTTTTATTCTGATTACTTTAAATTGGCTAAAAGTTAAGTAAAAATCTTCGTTTTCAAAAAGGTGAGATCAGGTGCAAATCACTATCATGTGGAAAATCAGAAAATCACATAAGTGGAAATTTTTTTTTCTTTTTTTCTATGGGAATTTCCTGATTTTCCATAAAATGGTGGTCTACGCCTTGGACACACCTTTTTGAAAACAGCAATAAAAAGAAATTCGATATTTACATTTTTATTTATTATTCACATTAAGATTTAATATTTATAATAGAGAACAACAATTTCAGTATATTAGTGTTAAATATAAATAAAGCAATGATATCTGTACTTTTTGTACTTTTCTTCGGCTCATTTCACTGAAAGACATTTCACTGAAGCCATTTCAATTTTTCCAGAATACCATTTCATCGAATATGCTGTATTATACGTTTCGTTGAATGGGCATATAGACAATGGACTCTTTTTCACGAATGTCGGAAATGACAGCGATCAACATTTTACAAAAAAAGTTAGTTTAAAAAAGATCGGTAAGTTTTTGTTATGGTTAGAACTCAAATAAAAAAAATTTCATGGTGCAACCGTTAATAGAATATCTTGTCTATTGCTACATTAAATTCTATTTCATATGTCCGAATGAATATCATGTGAAATTGTGAAATGTCATATCGTGAACTTGGATATTTTATGTATTCGTATCCCAAAAAATTTTTTCTTTTTTGATGGTATTTTATATGAAGGTATATTTTGTGATTTATTTGGACGCTTCAAAGCAACTTTAGACCAAATTTCATCATTTTAAAATATCCTAATTTATATCCATCCATGTTATAGAATATACTCTGGCAAATCCAACTTCGCTTGTTTCTTTAATTTGAGTAATACGTAAATTTAATAATATCCAGATTTCCACCAGTTCATCACTTTATTCTTTTAAATGGGCCACATTTCCTTACGCCGCAATCCTTAAATTATAATACAACAAGTTTTGTGATTGATATTTATCTTATTTATTGATAAATTCGGTTTATTCTCACTATAATCTGCACTCATTTTAATTCTTTTTGTTTACTGTTTTTTTCGTATATTTTAAAAGGAAACGTAGGCCGACGGAAAGCTCCCCGACAATTAATTATTTTTTTTTTTTTCGGAAAAAAATTTTTCCGCTGCATGAATCTGCATTGTAATTTTTACATAGTGTCTGTATCGGGATACGATGATAAATATTGTAATTTTTGTAACTTTTGCAAAAACGCATAAATCATGCAAGTAACACCGTCCGGCGCCATCTAAAGTACTTCAGATCTTTCACAATTTACCGATTAAAAATTGGATAATACTCTAGATACTTTGTGAGACACTAAGTATTATTTCGTACAATCTTCACCGAAATTAAGCACAAATTTACCAGAATTATGGAGAAAATATACAACAGTATTTTAGTGAAGATTTAATATGAGAATCATAAGATATATTATATTAGCTCATATTAATCATTTAGACGATCGACGATTCGACAATTTAACAGTATTATACCCAGGACTCTTAAAGGGGGTCTGGTTTATTTCACCGGCAATTACTTCACCTCCAATCACTTCACCGACAGTCATAAAAAATATTTAATATAAGAAGAGATAGGTAAAAAAAACTTAATCATGGAGTCATTAAACATTAATCTTGTGTTTATTACTAATTGGAGGAAACAATTAAAAAAATATATATATATATTGAGATTTAATTTGAAAATATAAATTAATCTTTTATATTTATTTTTATGTACACACTATCTCGTATTATATAGTTTTGGCTGACTTGTACAGTTGTATTTAATTTTATTGTGATATATGTAAGTGTCGATGAAACGACTTGTCTGTCCTGCCATCGAAACGTTTGTCGGTGAAATGATTGTCGGTGAAATGATTGTAGGTGAGTTAAACGCGACCCCTTAAAGGGAAACTTTAGGCAGTTCTAGACGGTAGTTAGCAATTAATTATTATCAGTAACATGTATAATGCACTGTCGGTAATTTGATTGTTGGTAAAATGTACCTGTCGGTAAAGTGATTTTCGGTCCCAAAAAAAAAGCAATTATTTTCTCATTTTCCTATATGAATAATTTATTATTGTTGTTGTGACCATCTTTTTTCCTTCCTTTGAAAGTCTGATCCATCGATTTCTTAATTTTGATCGACACTATACTGAAAATCCTGGTCAAATTTTGTAATTTTGGCTATCGATAGGGCTAGAACCTGGATATTTTATTTTGTAAATTAGAAAAAATGAGAGAAATTATTAAAAAAATTTTTTTTTTCTTTCAGTAAGAAAAAAGCAACCAGTACCTTCATCAATTGGACACGTAGATGCCTCTAAAATATTTCCCAATGCTACGGGCAATCAGTAAAATTATCCCGTCTTTATCATTTTATTTATTTACGTTAAATTAATCAGTTAATTAACGTATGAGTATATTCAATTTTAATTAATTATTAACGGTTTCGTGTTATTTTTCCTGGTCGTTATTTCAAATTTATTCGTTGTATTATCATTCGTATTTATTATTTATTATATTTCGTATAAATTTTTATAATTTCTTGCTCTTTTTTTTTTTAATTCGTCCTATCTTATTTTATTCATTTTCTTTTCGAAATTTTCTTTTGTCTTTTTTGTTTTTTTTTTGTTGAGTTGATTGAAACGTAACAAGTTGATGAAACTTACGCTACTAGAAAAAAAATTTCTGTTGCAGAGTCCTCTTGATATACTAAAATTCATTATAAATTGGCGAATAGTTTGTTAACAACACTTTTCGCTTAAAATACGTTAATAATAATCAATTTTAAAATATTTGAATTGCAAATATATTTTAAAAGCCAGATATAATATAATGATGTCAGCAGTATTCCGGTAATAGATGATTCATTGATGAGTAATTTAAATGGCTCAAAATTAAAATAATTCAAGTATAATCTCTTTTGCATTTAACCTATTTCTGAACGTCTTTCAACCTAGAAACTGTATAGAACTGGAGAGCCGTTATTAAGTTTCTTCCTGCTCAAAATATTACATGACCATTAGGTCTTGCACATCACTTGTTCAAACTTGTAATAATATCTTGTTTTGAGATGTTCACGACCTTTGTAACTTGAATAAGATCAATTTTTTATGATATTCGGATATGTCCGTGACACAACCATTTCCAATGAAAACTGACTTCATCATGCATCTATTTTGTCAGTTCAAGCTTTTAAGGGCTAAATCTTCACTTGACAACTGATTCATAAATACTTTCACTTTCTAGCAATATATTTGGTCAAACCGTTGAGAACTTCACAAAATATATAAATATTGGGTCTGTTGCCCATCCAGCTACAGGAGTTGATGAGGGTTTGCAAGATCCTGAAACAAAATAGTAAGGAGAAATTTATCAGAAATTTTATTAAAATTTGTTTATATCTGCTGAGAGGCAAGTTTAATTAACATCCGACTCTTATTCACAAGCCGACTTATGTAGACAGGACATTACGAAAATAAGAAATTATGTAGTTGTACAGACCCAACCGTACGAATGAAAAATTGCGTAACAGTAATTCAATTAAAGTTAGTGTTAAAAGAATAATTATGAAGATAAAATGTTTCTACCAATAAAGACACTGTTGACGGGAAAGAAATGGCCAATTTGAAGATTACCATATTTTTAAAGTGTCTAAAATCCACGTCATCTTCAACTGGTAAGTTTTTCCCAATGATTTATTACCTCTCGACCAAGAAATTTTCGTTTTTTTTTTTTGTCTACGCTGTATCACATATTTACATTCGCTAATACAAATACCGCCCAAAGTATTTTCACATTATCATTGTAGGAAATAGGATTAGTAAATCAGTCGGATCACTTGAGGAGGCCTTTGTCCTTAATCTTGCGGAACATATCAGCAGAAAAAATAACAAGAAACCAGTATCTGAAAGAAATTTCATTAAAGGAACGTGATATCAATGAGGCATTGAGTGTATTCGCCGATAAGGTTATTCATATTGAGGATCGTAATGCATCCACCATTCTTGGTCTCCATATTGCTTTCGAATATTTTGCACTCGAAAAATGACATTTGATGTTTAACACTGCCATTTATCGAATTTTTCAGGACAAGTTTAATGTTCAAATCCATCTAAGCCTAATTATAGTACTTCATATTGACGAATACAAGAAATTTTCTCTTTCGATAAAAATTGGCTTTTTAAAGAAATGATATAGGAAGTGCCCTCGGACCTTTGATGGTGAATCTAATATCTTATATTATGTCCAGCGTTTTTACCAGGGACTACACGAGAAGTTGCCAAAAACTCTAAACCAAGAGAACATTCCTTCACATTTGTCCAGTGTTCCTTTTATCAATAAAATCCGTTTTCAAAATTTTTGATTTTTTTTTCTAAAAAAAGATAGAGGACATTGGATGAGCAAAAAACAAAGTTTTACAGCTTTTATGACTTCCACGATCATTGGAAATTACTTTTCAAGAATATTTATTTCAAAGGAGGACCGATGCTCTTTCTACGACTGAATAATAAAAATTATATATGTTATTTTGTCGTTAATGTTCTCACAAATAGTATTAATTAAACGAAGTTATTGTGAATGAAGCTAGTTATCAGCTTCTGTACCGCTGCATCAGAGTCATTCCAGTTAAGCATGATATAGTTATAAGCATTATGTAGACGAGCAGTGGGCAGATAAATTGAGGATAGCAGACTTGGAGCGTAATGGGTTTTTAATTCTAAAAATTTTGATATTTTTTGTTTTTGTCGCTTAATATTATTTTTTTTTTCAATATATAGTTAAAATGATTCTTGTGATAAAGTCCTGACTGGTAATTTTTTTATTACGAAGTATTGCAAAGTCATTATAGGTTTGTTCCTTCAGGAAACGATAATGTTATTCATATTTTTAACTAGAAATGGTCAAATTTGGTATTGCAAGAAATTATTGTAGAAACAGAGATGACAGTGAATATTTAGTGAAGCTGGCTAACTTTGAATTCTTTATTAGTAGTGACATCATAAATAATTCTTTCTACATACTATTAATTATATATATAGATCACATGTCCACATGCACGCAATAAACCGCGTACCTTTTTTTGTGAAAACATTTTTTGATCAACCGGTGTCAAAAACGTTAGTTTAGATACGAAATGGATATTTTAAAACGTAAAAGGAAATATTTAGCTATTAATTCTGAACCATAAACTGAATCCTTAGGGTAGTGACATATATTAACTAATATTTTTTTACTATAGGCGCTTACCCCACCCCAGGTAAGATATTTTGGTTACGTGCAACCAATCATATTTTTTAACAATTGTGTACCTAAGATTTTTGCTTACCCCACCCCCTAAAATATTAGCTAATATATGTTACTGCCCTTATTATTAGTATCAATTATCTCACAGTGTACGTAGATATTACTTGGAAATAATATATGACTTTATCGCTAGGGCCTTCTCCCGCCTAATGAGAGCACTTTTGGTTACAATGGTAAACCGTAGCTCAATCCTATCCTCTTCTATTTTATCCAAATTCAACATCAAAACAGACTTACAATTTGATATAAATTATGTCAAGAAAATTTCAACAAAATTACAATATGAATTAAAAAGTTATTTCATAAAATAGGAGCTTTTTTAACTGTTGCAATCAAGATGATAGGAGTCATGTAGTATATTGAACTACAGAAATTCACACATTTATTATTTAAATCATGCACCGGTTTCTTTCAATAAAGTATACTCTATGACGAAAAAAAAAAAAAATCATATTTACAAATGTAAGGACTTAATTAGATTTGACTTTCAATATAAAAATTTATTCATTTAAATGAAGATAATAAATAAAATAATTTGTATAAATTTCAAGAATAAGAAAAAAAAGTAGATATTTATAATAATAATAATTTGATACCATACCATTCGATAACTAGAACCATATTTTCATTTTCTCATTTCACTTAACCCTCTTTTCAATAATAATTCCACCAGAACTTGGAAGTGCCATTGGACCGATCATCCTTCTTTTTTCAATCTTACCACTTGCTGTACGGAAATTATAATTTAAGATCATATTATGCATGAAAAATTTGATTTCGTTTATAGCAAAATATCTTCCAGGACATCTAAATAATTTGATGATAATTGGATTAATTAATATTTGTAAGAAAAAAAAAAAAGTTATTTTTAAAAAAAAAAGGAATTAAAATAATAATATTATAAACTTACGCGTGTTTACCACCTCCAAATGACAAATAGTTTTTTCCGATTTTTGCCGCTGAAGCATTTACATCTACATGTCTAAATGGTTCAAATGATTTCGGATTTGGTCCTTGTAACGATTCATCTTGATAAACATCTTCAGCATAAATATTAACTATACGATCTTTTGGTACTTGTAATCCATTAGAGAATGTATAATCTTTTAACACAACATGTTCAAGGGATACTATATGTCCAGATAATCTAAACGATTCTCTAACAAAACTATCTAATTTCTTCATATTATTTAGAGCTTCAAATGGAAGCACACCATTCTCATCAGCTTCTTTATGCACTTCCAATTGTTCTTCGTATAATTCTTGCATATATTGAGGTCGAGATGCTAAATCCATAAAAACATTTGCACAACCACTCGCTGTCGTATGAATCGATGCAAAAAGTAATGCACATATTTTATCTGCTAATGATGAACAATTAACATTATTAGAATCAAAGCCGTCTAGTTCCATAATATCTTGAAGGAAATCATCAGGACGCTTCCAAGAATCTCCATACTTATCTTTCTCTTGTAAACGTTTGCAAACTTGGTTATTAATATGTTTAATTAGTATATCTTGATGTTTCAATGCCGGATTATATATTCCTGTTCTTATGAGAATACAATTGAAATAATTTTGGAGTCCCGGGTAAATAATATCAAGGATTGGTGGAATTATTAAAAATAACGATAAATCACTAGTAATTTCTGCAAATGTATTTATGATTTCATCATACTGATATTCCTCCTATAATAGAAAATATATTTAATTAATTTTTTTTTTTTTTATAATAATAATAATAATAATAAAAAGAAGCAAATAAAATATGTGCTGTATATACTTACCTCACCGAGAAAAATATTTGCAATAGGGGTAGAGATAATTCTAGTCATTAAATAATACATGTTATTAAAAGTTTTTTGTTCATTATGGTCACCGATATCGATATATTTTTGAGTGGCCAGATAAAGACTTTTTTGCATACGTTCAGAATAAAAATTTAATTTGCAAAAAATGTAATCTTTAAGCAATCTCGTCGGACTTATACTACCCAAATTTTTAAGTAACTCGCCACCCGGAAATCTTCTGTTAAATGCCACCGCGAAACTAAACGCATCGTCTCTTGATAATATTTCTTGTGAATATTCCTTTCCTATTAAAGTACATATAATATTTATTAGTCGCGAGTGTTAAAAATTATTTATTTATAGTATAATAAAAAATACGGATATAATTACCAACAATTGTTTTCACTTGACCCCATACATAGAGACTAAAGATATCACCATACTAATTAATAAAAGAAAAAGTTAATGGGATTTTGCGCAGAAAAAAGAAAGTAAAAAAAATTTTTTTATTATTTTACTAACCTCCGCTTTACATTGTTTAAGGAATTCTTCGCAATTAAACAAATAACTATAAGTATGACCGATAATTGGAAATTTGTAACGAACAAGAGGTGGCATATTCTAAGAAAATAAAATAAAATAAAAAAAACTCAAACGAAATAAAAAAATTTAATTATTAACGTCATTTCTTACCTTTTTTGGTTCACGAACACGCTTTAAAATATAAAGCGATACCAATAGCAAGGACCCTAGAATGATCGTCTGATACATCTTCTGTAAGGTGGAATACTAAAAGTAAGTAAGGTGAAGAAATTATGGAAAATTTAATCTAATTAGATTTTTGGAACGAGAAAAAGCGGCCTTTTATATGTTTCCTTTGAACTTACCAAATTAAGTTGGTAATAATATTCCCTGCATAAAATTTACGTTTTGTATTTGTGTCATTACTAAAAAGGTCATATAATAACGTAGATTTCACAGAGTATCAGGTATCCTTTTAAAAATGATGATTTATTTTAAGAATCGATATTTAAATTTCATTGTTTTACGGAAATTACGGAAAGATGATGTTAACCAGTTGAAGTTACTCAAATCGGTTAAAATTAACCGATTATAATAAAGCTTATCTAAATTTAGAAAATTACACAAATCTGAACCCCGATAATCGTACAGCAGAATAAAATATTACAGGTGATCCTTTAACATATTAGTGACAAATAAATAAGCAGAAATAAAATATGGTGATAAATTTATATTTGGTAATAAATCATTATCTTTATAAATGCAATTTCAGTATTATTTACAATGCAGCAATTTAATATTACAAGACTTTTTTAGAAAATAAAATAAATGCCAAATTTGTTTATTAACCACTACAAATTAACCAATCGGTTATTGTCCGATTAAATTGCTCCGGTTAATCAGTTATTTTTAGCCAGTTCCAAATTTCTAATTAATATTTATCCTATGACGCACTTCTGCTTTAAAAATTCTTTCTGTTTTTATCCCGTTAAAAGTCTTCTTTATCCAAAATCTAATTTTCAAGAATTCTAATACGGTATTGAACGACTCTATTAAACATGAGGTGTATGAAGCTTTGGTATCGTTCTAAGCCGTTCAAAAAAAAAAAAAAAAATGTGATATTTTTAAAATTCGGTTGACCCTATATCATTGACATAATATGCACGTAACGACGTAACGGAAAATTAGGGGAATACTCATTACATGATCAATCAAAAATCAAATTAATTATCATATTATTTTCTATATGCGTGTAGGTCACCTCGAGAATTAATTATTGTCAATTGACTTGATCACTGCGGATCTGCGAGATGATAAAACGGTTCTTTATTCAGTTAATAAACATGGGGTATAAGTAGTATTCCCAAGGATTTCTTCATAAATTGGAATAATATTAAAAGTTGACGGTAAAAAAGAATGCAATATTGGAATTAAATATTTGCATTTATCAGATGAAACGAAAAAATAATTTATCTTCGTTGGCATTTAAATTTATTACTAGGAACATCATACCCTAAGATGAAATAGTTAACATTTTGTTCATGAATTCATGAAAATATCAGACGTTCTCATCTTTGCATGTCTTTAAATTTGGTAATTATCAAATACATCATATTCCTGGAGCAAATCTGCTTTGAATACATTATTTGTAATATTAATATAAATGATTAAAAATGAAAATGAACCATTTTTAATCATTGATTAAAACAATCCATTACAAAAATTCTATAAATTTAAAAGTATTAGGATTAGTTCTAATAAATTATAGGAATATTGGTGAATTTATGGTATTTGTAAATTTAAATGCTTACCTGTTGAAATAAAAATTGATCTGAAATGGAATTTGAGCAAAGAGATTTTAATTTAGATAGAAAATAAATAAAATTTATTAAAAAAAAAAAAAATAAAATGAAATAAAAAAAATTTGTGTGCAACGGGGTTCGATATTTATACAGGTTATAATCTAAATTTCTGAATTGTGCAGCGCGTGATTCGTCTGCGTCTGACCTTAATAAATTTACATTTTAATTCGTTATTTTTTTTTTTGATTACATTAAAATTTACGGTTTAGTTCTACCAATACTAACAGGTAATAAATTTTATTTTTTAATAAATCATGAAAAATGAATGTACAGAAGCGAAATATAAGTGTATTGAAACGGGTTAGAGAAACAAAAAAAAAAAATAATAAGTGTAACGGAACAATTAAGTGAGTATAAAGGAATGAAAATTGTAAAAGAAGAACGGAAGAAAATAGTAAAAAAATTTGTTAGTGTTATTTAAAAAAAAAATAAAAAAAAAAAAAGAAATTCGGAAGATCTACTGTACCTTAATAATTGGTTCTATCATCCATAGTTTCAAGTTAATTCTTAGTCTCTACGGCCTTAGTTCAGGAAGCTTGAATAGTTTAGAAACAAGTAACGGAGAAATATAAGGAAAATAAATAAATAAGTTAGCAATTAAATTTTGAATAATATATTGTGGCAATGTTTTATTTATTAGAATTTTTTTCAATGTACAGTATATCACTATATCGATTTAAGCAACGGGCAACTCTAAAAAAATTTTACATTTTCGCTAAGCCACTATCTATCACGTGATCTAAAATTTCCACAAAAAGTTTTTTTTTAAAATTTTGACTAAATAATGATTTAGTCGTAAAATAGATGATGTTATTATATATAAAATTACGAGTTTCTCTTATTATTAAAACCCCGTTTTAAGAAAAAAAAAAATTTAACTACATTTTTTTTTATTCAAAATTTTTTTAACCAAAAATCACCACTGACGAGCTTTAGCAATACCCATTTAATTTTAATTTATATAGATAATATAATACATGATTTATAATAACTTACTAACTAAATAAATTCAAATTTGTTTAAAGGAAATTTAATTAATATTAATATAATTGAATTATTATGGCTATCAAATAATATAATGAATCATTCAAATATAAAGTATTTAGTTAGTTAAATCATATATAAATATTATAATAATAAATATAGTCCAGTACAAAAAGTTATATACCTCAAAAAATATGTTATATGAATATTAAATAAAAATTTATTATTACTTAAATTATGTTGGTACAACATAAGAAATATGAAAATATAAATATTCAATTAAATTTGATCATACGTTATTATTACTTAGGTCATCAATTTAGCGCCTTGAGAATTTTTCTTTAAGGTTCAATATGTTAATTTTTTTTTAAAAATACGTTTAGATGTGTTTGAATTAATAAAAGGTCTAGCAACTTAACAACTCTACTTTTTGTAATCATTCAAATATGCTAATTTCACAGTAGTAAAACTAAACGTCTTTATAATAAGGATTAATTCACTTCTAAAACCAACTGTCTACACTTTTCAGAACTTCCGTATTACACTAAATTTTAATTTATGAAAATTTAGAAAATTTAAGAATTAATTATTTATCATTGTGCATTTTAACATGAGAAAATATTTACTATTCATTTAACTAGTAGTATAGAATATGTGTGAAAATATATCCAGCTATTTATTTGCATTCAAAATTTTTATAAATAAAAGTTCTGAAACATTTCTATTGAATTGGAATAATTTAGGTCGTTTACTGTATATGATGTAGAATGTATTATTACAATATTTATTTTAACTTAACATTATACATTTTCCTGTAGATTTAAGATCAGAAGAATTTTATAAGATCAAGAAATATTAATTTTATTTTTAAAGAGGATTTTAAGACAATTCGTGTTAATCTCTATCATTTTTAATTAAATAAGAAATTTCAATTTAAAATGGAAATAAAAATAATAATGTGAACTGCTGAATAAATGAGCTGTAGTTAAAAGAACAAAGATCTTGTGATAAGTGGTATGATTATTTTGCATTGCTATTTCTCTGTTAACTTCTCATTTTTTTTTTAGAAGAAATTGACCTTCTATTAAGAGCATTTTCTGGCTTTATTTAAAAGACTAAGACTTCTAATAATGTAAATGCATTTTACTGTCAATTATTTTCATCAGTAGAAATTATCTTAGTAAAATCAAATTTTGAAATTTAATTTGTTCTCTCATTTGTGGATTACACTTTTTCAGTAAATCTGAAGCTCTTTTTTTGAAAGAATTCACTATAATGAGAATCAAATATGTGAAATTAAGAATGATAAGTTCACAGCAAAATGATAACTTTCACTGAGAAATTTAGATTTTCAATGATAAACCTGTAAAATACAACCTTTAGTGAAAGCTATAGTAGAATCTCTGTATTTCATATTCCGTGTTTTTTCCATGAAAAGCTCATTTTGATGAATTACAAACAATTACTAACTTATCAGTTATTCATTGCTCCGAATTTTCATAAAGATCTTATATATTATATTCACGAAATTTTTACGATAATCACGGATAAAATTTTTTAGGGTAAAGGCCTAAGTATTATTCAGTTAGGTCAGAATATTGAATAGTATAATAATATGAGATGAAGCTAATCTTTATTTGTTAATAGAGTTGGTTATATTTATTAAGGCTTAGCAAATGTTTTTTGTGTATGAATGTATTATACAATATGTCAACAAATACTTTGTAACACATAAGATATATATTTTTATACTAGTAGGTTATACTATGAAACAAACTGTAAATAACTTTTAATGATTGTACAGTATAAATGACATATCTTATCCAAGTTTACTCGTTCTTAATTATTCGGAATACCGTATAACACAATTATCAATAGATTTTTGCCTATAAAAGCTTCAATTACTATAGAATTTACAATTGGAAGTAATAAAATATTTATTAATGAAATTTCATAAGTTAATATATAATTTTAAATAGATAAATTTAACAAGAAATTAGATGAAGAAATATTTATTAATTCATTTAAATTTTGATAAATGGATATAGACTGATAAAAAACGGATGGAATTTTTAATAATTAGAAGTAAATGTTTCATTATCATTAATAACCTTAAAATCCTTAATAACACCTAATTTGATATATTTGTTGATTATTTTCATATTACTATCAATTTTATCCAAGGATTTGTAACAATCTCGAGTGATAATCTTAAAAGAAAGGGGCTTTCGTGGTATACGATTCATCCAACTTATAAAAAAGGCATCTAAATCATCTGATAATATAGGTTCAAAACGTGCATTATATTGTTCATGTAACATATGTAATATTAATTCAATAATATTTTCATGAGAATATTTTAAAATTGCTTCCAATACTTCCTTTTCATTCAAATATGAACTACCACACCAAACTTTAATACTTTCTAAATGTTGACAACTCTTAAAAATTAATTTTAACGTTTCTAATTCATATTTTATAATTCTAATAGAAAGTTTTCTAAGATTTGGACAGAATTTGATGATGGCTAAATTAATATCATCATTATAAATATTTGCATAGAATTCTTTTAAATTTTTTCCGTTAATCTCTAAAAATTTTATTATTAATTCCGATCTTGAATTTAAATGCCATATTGTAAAAATTTGTAATCGTGAAAATCTAAAATTTAATAATTTTTCATAATCCCCAAAATCAGGATTATGACCGAATGATAATTCAAGCTCTTGTAAATTTGAAAATTTGGTAATAAATGACAAAGAAATGAAATTTCCACCATAAATATTTAATTTGATTAAATTATTCGGAAGATTTGCTATTAATGAAGGGATACCTTTCAAATAATTAGATTGCGTCATACGAAAATGTTTCAAATTCTTTTGAATAGAAATCAAATCCGCCAATCCATTCGAAATATGATTATAAAATTTTATGTCCAATAAAGTTATGGTGTGACATATTTGAGATAATTGATAAAAAAATTCGGAAGAAAAATCTGATTGACAACGTAATTCTGAAAGCTTATTAAAGCAGGTTATGTCTTCAGGACAAAAAGTAAAAGTTAAAGTTGGATAATATGAAAAAATCAAACTCTTTAAAGAGCTCCGATTTATTATCATTTTACATATTTCCTGAACCACAATATTGGTATTAATCTCAACCCTTTTTTGTGAAAGATAAATTGGTTGATTTTTTTTAAGCAATTCTCTAATTTTGAAATGAACTCGATTGACTGATAAAACTTTACAGAATTTTGCATAATTAAAAGTTGGAGATTTTATTAAAGTTGGAGTCAAAATAATAATTTCATTCTCATATAAAAGATTTTTTGAATCATATGGAAGGCAAGTAATTAAAGTACTAAAATTTGAAGTATTATAACTTAAAACATTTCTCCAAAAAATTTTAACTGAAATCTCACAAAAAAGTCGGTTTACTAATAAACATGAATATAGAGTTTTTTTATCATCCTCAAAATATTCAATAATCTCGTATAAACAATCAACGGGAATTTGGGACATGTTTTTAATTATAACAAAAGGAGTAGTTCATTAGACTCCGAAATATATAGAGAATCTGCATATTTTATATTATTATTGTGGCTGTACCACATGTATTACAAACATAAAGGTCATGTGTCTTACTAAAATTGAGTCACAAGAGTCACAACAGTCACAACAATCAGTAATAAAATCAGCAAATTACGTCATTGTTTACCACAGTATAAGGCATTCTCAAGCGTTTATCGAATGATCTGATTGGAAGTGAAGTGTGATCGCCGTTTAAAAAATGTGTCATATGACCTGCTTGAATGAATTATTATTATATATCACAATAATCTATTGTACGGTTTTTTATAATTATATGAAATAAATGATATTACAATCCTTTTTTATATATTTTAAGAAATTGTCCATTCGGGATATTAGAATTCAGAATATTGAAATTTAGGATATTGGAATTCGAGATTCGGCTTCAGGATGTTGGTTTCAGGATTCAGAAAATTGGATTTTGGGAAATTGAGATTCGGGAAATAGGAATTCGGATACTTGAGTATCAGGAAATAATCCATTTTGAGAAACGAACATTCAGAAAATTGACCTCGGAAAAAGGTATATTCAAAAAAAATGCATTCGGGAAATCTTAATGCAATCGTAATTCATTGTACAAAATTTAATTTATAATACGTATAACAACCGTCAATCTTGTAATATATATTTAATATGAATATACGCATAATATAAAATTTCGGAAAACATGCAACTGATTTATCACTTGTAAAAAATACAGTCAAAGAACTATATAAAATAATAAAATTATATGAAGCTTATAAGATCATGGAATGTCACTTCGTCAATTCGTAAGTGGTTGTAAAAATGATGTTACATCACCACGAAGAAATTACGGTCATAACATTTTCCTCAAAAATAAACGAGTCAATTTTTTATAAATTTTATTTGGCAGAAATTCGAATAACTACCGTTACAATGTGAATAGAGTGGGGAAAGTTCAAGTCTTGGAGCTTAAGACCGGGTCTATGGACTCGGTCTTAGCAGGACTGGGTCCCAATTTTAATAATATAATAGGTTGCTTCCAGAAACAGCTTGCGCATTATTGTGTCCAAAAAGTTGGTTTGAAATAATAATTTTTATATTATAATTGTGAAAAAAATTAACGTGGCTTAGCGGTATTACAATATTAGATCAATTGATGCCCAAGCCCCAATGTTTCAATGTATTAAAATAAATAAAAATAAATAAAATATATTTTTTATTTGATAATATAAATAAATCGATATTCTGAACACAGCCCGGACTCATTCATAACTCAATCCGTCTTTAACTTCGATCCGTCCATGTATTAGGACCAATAAGTCCTGGGACTTTAACCGGACCGTAATGGACCATCCCCACCCCAAATGTGAATCAATTTACAGCTATACTAATAAATTTCTTAAAATTCATATAACCCTCCTTCTAAAAATAACTCCGCAAGGACTTGTAGTTGTTATCGGACCAATACTCTTTTTTTTCAATTTTACCACTTTCTGTACGGAAATTATGTTTCAAAATAACGTCATGCATAAAAAATTTAATTTCGTTTATGGCAAGTTGTATTCCGGGACATCTAAGTAATTTAATACTTGTAATCCATTAGAGAATGTATGATCTTTTAATATAAGTAAGGTGTTGAAGTACTGTTATAAATCCTGTTAATCTCAATGATTCTCTAATAAAACTATCCAATTTTTTCATATTATTAAGGGCCCTCAAATGGAAATATGCCATTTCTATCCGACTCTTCATGAACTTCTAATTGCTCTTCATATAATTCTTGCATATATTGAGTCGGGATGCTAAATCAATAACAGCATTCGCAGTTGTGTGAACTAATACAAAAATGAATCCACATATTTTATCTGTTATAAATGGGTAATCAACATTATTAGGATCAAAATCATCTTCTTCCATAATATCTTGAAGAAAAATAATCAGGATTCAGGACGTTTCCAAGATTCACCATATTTTTCTTTATCTTGTAAACGTTTGCAAACTTGATTCTTAAGTTGTCTAATTAATATATTTTGATGGTTAATTGCCGGATTATATGATCTTAATCTTATGAGAATACGATTGAAATAATTTTGAGTCCTGGATATATGAAATCAAGGGTTGGAGGAATTTTAAATATGCTGCTGAATGTGGTTATAACTACTGATTCCTTCTATAAAATAATATAATAATTTATTTTATAATTTTTTTTTTTGAAAATTTAAAATAAAAATATTTGCAATAGGGGTAGAAATAATTCTAGTCATCAACTATATATATTATAAATAACTTTTGATTCATTACAATTACCAATATACTTCAATAAAGTCTATTTTGTATACGTTCATTATAAAATTTTGTTTTATTTAAGACATAATCTTTAGATAATTACTTATGACGAATTTGTGAACCTTCCTGTAGTTTTAAGCATTTCATCTGTTGGAAATATTCTCCTAAATGCTTCTGTAAAATCAAATACATCATCTCTTGACAATACTTCTTGCGAATGTTCTTTTGCTAAGAGTTTGTAAAGCAATTAAGGGGAATTCATAAATTAGGACGTTATTATAATTTGGATAATATATTCTATGTGTTATATCCATTTTATATCATCGTTTAAATCATTCCACTATATTTACTTTTACATTAAAAATAGTACAAGCTTTTTTTTTGAACAGAAGTGGTTCTTTTAGAAACGAGCATTCTTTAATATACTATCATCATCATAATCATTATTGAATTATCCTTTATCGAAACAAAGAAGTGTTTCCGAATTTGGAATAAATTAAGTGAAATTTGAGGAATAAAATTTATTACTGTGAGGTCATTAAATTACAATACTACAATACGGTATAATGGTAGCGATTGAATTTTTAACTATATATAAAACAATCTTTTTGGATTATCTTCAACTAGTGAATGAGGTTATTTAAAATCAAAAAACTCATACGTACGACTATAATCATATTTAATTCATGTAAGTTGGAAATGATGTGTCTTAATTCGTAAGGTACAACAAACTGAATAATTGTGTTATTTGACGCGTATCTTTTTGTGGCGGAAAGTGGGTAAAATTAATTTAATGTTTTTTTTTTTTTAAAAAAAAAAAGGTTTGCTAATTAATTTTTGTTCGAGGATTAGGATTTGATTAATGATAAAAGCATAAGTATGTATTTATTAAAAATAAAGAAGCGAAACATTTTCCTCCGTTTTTAATCGTTCCTCTATTTTTCTTATCAATTTATACAATCCCAACAAGAGAATCAAGGAAATTATTATAATTATCATATCTACAGTATGTGCAATTTATTACGTGGAAAATTTTCCGGTTTTTTTTTGTCCCAAGCTGCCCTGTAAATTTACTTGGGATCCAAAAGAAGGTTTTAAATGACGATTTTACTTTACATATAAATGATTGATTCTACCGTCTTTTTGGTGAAGATTTTTGTTAAATAAGTCAATAATGATATTTAAAATCGCATTTGTCGCTCTAATTAAACTTGAAGAGCAGCCAAAATTACATTTACCTCGTAATTTTTTGAGGTTATAAGTTATTAAAAAAATTTTTTCTTTTTATGATTTTGTTGCGGCACAATCTTCTAGCTGCGCCACAAACCTGGCACACAAATGCCATTACAAAAGGAATTCATCAGACTTGCAATGGTAATTTTAAATAAGATAATGAAAAAGTCTAATTTTGATTGTGCACAAACGCAATTCATTGTTTTGTTACACTTAAACCTTTTTGAATTTTCCAAGTTTCTAACTAGAAGAATATAATATTGTTACTTTTCTTTAAATTGCAAGACAAAAAGCTACAAATATTTTATAAACAAATTATTTATAGATTGCGTCCCCCTTCAAAATGTTCACATGTGCAGACAGTGCAGTAACACATGCTCATAATCGAAAATATATTTCTTTTTTGGGAAGTTCTAGGCCTGCTCATCCAAAATCGATGTGCAAACACTATAATTTCATAAGGATGTGCGTATTTAAGTAGATCTACTTTATTTAAATTTCTCCAATTAATATTCTATAGTTATCTTTTTTAAAAACATTCACAAACAAGAAAAAATTTATAAAAAAGATGCTTTAAGAATTTCATGCTATTAGGTTTTGATTTTTATTAATTTATTTTAAAATTTATTTAATTTATACTAAACAATATAATAATAAAAGTGTCTCAATAATTATATTCTTGGTAAAATAATTTATAACAAACGTTAAGACAAACACTACTACAATCATCATAATATAATATATTAAATAAAATTTTCATCGTGAGGACCGCGAATTTTATCCTGAAAAGTAATAATATTTGATAATATATATATTCTCTTCTAAGAAAATTTTTTTTAAAAAAAAAATTTTTTCTATCGCGAGTTGTATGATATCAAAAAAAAAAAAAAAGTTTTTTCTTTAATTTAAAGATTCAATATTAAATAATATATACGGTAAACCGTATAACCGGAAAAATCCAAAACCAAATATAATACGACGTGAAAAAGAAAAGAACAAACCCCACTTGCCAAAATAAAGACCAATAAAATATAATATATTAATATATTAATATAAACTAAAATGATAAATTTTTTCAATCTAGGAATCTTTGTATTTATAGGTAATTTTAATATTTTCTTCTAGGGAGAGAAGATACAGGGCATTTGGCTAATCATTCACGCTTTTCCATCGAATCTGATAATCTTTTCTTTCATCGGCATTCAAATTATCATCAATATCAGGTTTATTCCAATCTTTAACGACAACGACTGTTATAGAAGTAGTTGCATCAGATACTTCTCTACTTGCGCTCACATCACTATGATTTCTTTTTGTCATAATTGTTCGATAAATTTTCTTAATTAATCTCATCGAGCTTTCAAATGATTTTTGATTTTTAATGTGTCCTGAAATTCTTCTTATACCAAAAATATTTGAAGTTTCATTATTACTAATACTAGAATACTTTTACTTGTTATTTTTATTCTCGTACTTTCTGCACTAATTCGTTGGCTATTAATATTACTTAAACTATATTATTCAAATCAATTTCATTACTAGTCTGTTCACCTAAAAATATGAATAAAAGTCTTTTAATAGATTCTATTGTAATAATCATTTCTTGGTGTTCGAAAGGATGGATATATTAAATTACTCTCTCTCCAATATTTGAATTTCTAAATTAGCAACTAGATCTTGAATTCTTGATAAAGATCATCTCGTTTAACCGTCCATACGTTTATCTATTTTATAAAATATTAAATTCATAGCAGCCGCATTCAGTCCATTCGAATTAGAAAGATTAAATAATCCATATTATTAGTATTTGTTGACGTCATGCTGGTTGTGGTTTTGTTTGTCACTGGCGGAGTAAATGATAATGTTAATGGATTAGTTGTTAACGTGCCACCATCCTATCAAAGACCCATCATCACGTAAAGAAATTTCTTTTGTCATCCTTTTCTGCTGCGTTCGTTAATGTAAACTACTCATCTGTGCTTGGGGTTTATGTTTCTGGTTCCATCACTCTAAAAAGAAAATGATTACTAATTATTGTTGTTGATACGGAAATGAAAGGAAGTAGCGTGATAAATTACTACTTGAAATAAATATTGTAATAAAATTCCATATGTTGTATATAGTAAATGTGTAAATGATAGATGAAAATGTTCATTATGTGAATGATATTATCAAAAATACTACTGTCTTTCCAGGTACAACTGAGATAGGATGAAATAGTGAAATTTGAAATTTTTGTTAAAAAAAAAAAATTTTTACTTTTTTGCACGACAATAAAATAAACACGCTTAACGATTTAATTCAAATAATAATAAATGATTTACTTATTACCTATGTATTCTGCGATTTGATTTAATCGTCAATGTACTGTATATACAATATCCTTTCATCCATGCGATTAGAAATAATTTGATATTGATGATAATATTAATAATAAATTAACTTACAAATAGTGATAAGCAAATACAGTATATTCAGGGTACAAATTTGAAAGCTTTATGTCGAAGAAAAAATAATTTGCTGCGCCACGAATCTGGAACACAAAAAAAAAGGGGGTGTTTGTAATGATCAGATGATGATGCACAAATGCACAAAAAATTGTAAAGTACAATGAGAGTACAAATTATGTTGCATTTTTTATACTGCTGTTCTTTTTTTACGTATTGTACGGTAATTCTGAATTTTATTTGATTAAAATTTGCTTGCATGGATAAAATTTTAGCTCGTATATTTCAAACTAAAAAAAAACCAAAGGATTTATGGAAGGATAATGTTGGTGGAAACCAGGTAATATATATAAATTCACATTATTATTATTAATTAAAGTAATATTGAATGTTTTTTATATAATTAAAATTGTAATGAATTTTTTGATCATTTAAAAGGTTCATGTTACAGTTTCTACTATTGATTCAACTAAATCTGAAGTTGAAGTTGAAACAATAGTTTATATAGGAGATTTAGAGAAAAGAAAAAAAGCATATGGAATATGTGGAGAATGTAAAGAACCTGGTACAGGATGGAAATGGTGTCAACCTTGTAACGCTAAAAGATTTAAGAATAATTTTAAAAATTGGACAAGTGGAAATAAAATTATTGATAAATTTATACAACAATCGCAACTTAACGCTGTACATTATTCAAAATGTCTTGAATGGATATCTTTTGAAAAATTTCAAAATATCACTTACATTACCGAAGGCGGATTTGGTAAGATTTATTCAGCTGAATTGCCTGAAGGAGTTATTGATAATTGGGATATTAAAAATAAAAAATGGTCTAGATTTAAATATCGTAAATATGCATTGAAAAGTTTGAAAAATTCTTTTGATATTTGTTCAGATTTTTTAAATGAGGTAATTTAATTCACTTTGAATTTAACTGTTGCATGCGATTATTCATTAATATACTTTTCTTTTACAAATTAGATTAAATCTCATATTCAGATTTATCTTAATTATACTGTTAGATGTTATGGAATAACTCAAGATCCAAATACTAAGGAGTATATGATGGTTTTATCTTATTATAGGAAAGGAAATTTGAGAAATTATTTAAATATATCTAAATCTTATATGGATTATAAATCAAAAATCAATGATTTACAAAAAATTGCAAGAGGGCTTTTAAATATTCATAATTCTGGATTTATCCATAAAGATTTTCATTCTGGTAATATATTATTTGGTTATTATCCTTTTATAAGTGATTTGGGAATGTGTCGACCAGCAAATAAGCAAACAGTTAAAGAAGAAGGAATTTATGGAGTATTGCCATATATGGCACCAGAAGTTTTACGTGGACATCAATATACAAAAGCAGCAGATATTTACTCATTTGGAACAATAATGAATGAGTTCCTTTCTGAAGAAATTCCTTATAATGATATTCCTCATAATGAATTTTTAGCTATTAAAATATGTAAAGGAGATAGACCAAAAATTTCTAAAGATGTACCAAAATTACTTGCGGATTTGATAATAAAATGTTGGGATGCTGAAATAGAAAATAGACCAACTGCCAAAGAATTGTGTCAGATATTAATTAAATGGAATGATGAAATTAAAAATAGAAGTGGTGAAATTTATTCTCAAGTAGAAGAATGTGATAAAATTGGAAGAAAAAAATTTATAAGCAGATCAAATGATGATAAATCCAAAATCATTCGAACACATCCACAAGCAATTTATACTAGTAGACTTTTAAATTATAAAAATCTTCCAAACCCAGTAAATTCTTCAGATTTAACATCTTTCCAATTTAATTCAGGTAAATTTAACTTTACATTTCCTGAAATCTATTTATTTACATTATTAATTTTTTTTTTTTTTTATAGATAAAAATTACACTATTCAATCAACATTAGTGAATCCAAGCAAGTATCTTCTTAATCATCATTACTATAATTAATTATTGCATTTATGTTAATTAATCGACAAATACTATTTTATGAATTTACAGTTTCAGAATGTTTAGATGTTCAATTAAGTGAATTAGGTAAGTCAATTATTATTTTTTTTTTTTGTAATTTATTGATATTTACCTAATTGATTTATTATATTTAATTTTTAGAGCTAAATGAAATTTGCCAAGATGATGAATCCAACACTAGATAAAGTTTCATTTTTTGAAAAATTGAATTCAACATTTAAAATCAGTTTTATTTAAATATACATAGGTGGTGTATTAAAGAATCTGTTAAAATTTTGTTTTAGATTAATTTTTATATATAAATAAAGAATTAAATTAATTTATAATATTTTATTTGTTTAATTACTAAAATGTAAATGAAAATCCATTAGATACCTTTAATATCATTATAATTCATTTCATTATTTGCCTTTGAAAGTATTGCGAATTAAACGATCAAATTATAACCATCAAAAAGTTTTCCCAATTATTCAAATGTCTACTATGATAAATATTTTTCAAAATGAATTCTCTATAAAGTAAATATCTTATTAAATAACAAGTCAAATGTTATTATCATATTTATTAAGTTCGGCACAAAAATGACGCGACATATTATTCAATATATTATGATTTTAATTATAGTCGATTATCATGGAACTGCAAAACATAATTGTAAAATCAATTGTTGAAGATAGTTTCTCTTGAATAAATGTAAACAATCCGCATTTGGATATGAAATCAAACTTTCCCATTTGCAATATTTACACAAAGTCCAGATTTTCCAAGTTCGGGAGTCCATATCCTACAAAGCTACAAAAAGATCTGAGTTCGTTTAAGTTCAGCAATCTAGAAAAAAGTAAAAAATAAAAAAAAGAAAATATTTGATTTTAAAAAGGAGTTCCTCTTAATGTTGCGGGCGAAACCGAAACCTACTCATAGGCGAAACCTCCGAAACTGGGCGAAACTAATTTCGCCACAGGTGTAAAATCCGAAACTTCCGAAACCTCCGAAACCTCCGTAACTTCCGTAACCTCCGTAATCTATGATTGGGCAAATTTTTTATATACTGTATACGCGCAGTTAGCACGCAATTGAGTTGAGAAAAAGGTTTTTACGTTTGAATTTAGATAACGATCTTATTAAGCTATGGAAGAAGAATATTGATAATACAAGGGGATACTAAACCTAGATGCAGAGGTTTATTAAAAATCTAGATGAAATTATTGAAATGGCAGTTAGTGCATAAAAAGAATATATTGAAAGTGACATAAAAATTTACGATCTATTAATTTTATGTATAGCGCACTATTATGAAATTTATATAGAATAAATTATTTCAATAAAATACACAGTAAAAACATAAAATTAGGTTTGGATAAATTTCGGACACTAAGTAATTTGAAATTTAAGGTTACAGAGGTTACGGAAGTTTGGGCATGTTACGGAGGTTTGGGCCAAGTTTCGGATTTTGACTTCAAAAGTCGAAACGTTTCGCCAGTTTCGCCCGCAACATTAGTTCCTCTTCTCTAATTCATATTTCAAGTCTGGTTCGTTTAAGAAGTCTGGCAACTTAATAAAGAAAATAATATAAAGAAACGTTAGTATGTTTATTAATTGAAACATAGTGCACAATACACTCATTATTGTTCAATAAGTTCGTCATGTTACAAAAAAGAATACTAAGCTAAAACAAGTTTTTAAATAGAAGGGAAAGGGGAAATAAAGTTCTTTTTCAAAAAAAAAAAAAAAAAAAAAAAAAAAAAGTTTTTTTTTGTAAAAGAGGAATTAAAAAGGAAAAAACTTTTTAAAAAAATAGAAATGGGGACGAAAATAAAAAAAAAGTGAAACGAATAAGAAAAAAAATTTATTATTTTTTTAAAAGAACAAAACGGGAGTGAGAGATAACTTAATAAATAAAATAAATGAAAAAAAAAAAGAATTTTAAAAAGGATAAAAAAAATTGTAAAAGCAAAAAATAAAAAAAAAAAAATGCTTAAAAAGACGAGAAAACAAAAAAGAAGAGAGTAAAATGAAGAAAATAAAAAGAGATAATTTTATAAAAAGAAGTTAGAAAAAATAATTTTTTTTTGTTTTAAAGAAACAGAGATAAATTAAAAGGGAGGTGAATTAAACAAATAAGCGCAAAGTTGCAATATAAAAAATAACGAAGTTGTGAAGCAAAAAAAAAAGAGATGGTACGATTAGTGTTGCCTGCCGTAAGTTCAAAAATCAAGTAATTATAATTGTTGTAAATCAGAATTATCATCTTCCAGTTAACCGCAAGAGCATAGTATTTACGACCAGATTTGATTAGGTTGTACACAGTTATGACACGTTTTCAAAGTTTCAGTATAAATTCCGTGCATATAAATTTTTCAAAAATGTGTAATTGTGATATAGAACGTATTTCTTTGCCACGCTTAGCTTGTTTTTAAAATTTTATTTTTTTTCATTTAATTTGCAATCCGCAAGTAAACTTATAAAATTTGATTGATAGGCGGTGATAAATATAATTGATAGTCAAATAACCTATAAAGTTGAATTACATTTAAAAGATTGATACCGGATCTGCAAATTCTGCGTTAATGATAAAATTATATATAACTTTCACCTAAATCTCCAATTAAAATTATATGATTTAGTGTCAGATTACGAATTAAATTTTAAGAAATATTTGGACAAGTAATCAGTGGTAGAAGTATTATATTAATTAAAATAAAACCAACAATCATCTTGATTGATGAAATTTTTTGTCCTTTGTCACACTCTGATCATGCTCGGATTGCTAATTAAATTCATATAAAATGCATGTGTAACATTTTGCATATGCTATAACATAAATATTTGCATTTTTTTAAAAAAATAATGCTTTTCATTTCTTAGTTTATTAGAAAAATGTTAAATAATATAAAAAAGGATTTGGGAAAAACCTTTTACTGGTATGAAAAAGTGGCAGAGAGTGGTAATGCAGAAGCGATGTTTAATTTGGCCATTTGTTATGAAAATGGGGAGGGGACAGAGATGGATTTAGGAAAATGCAATGAATAATTTGGCCATTTGTTATGGAAATGGGAAGGGGACAGAGATGGACCTGGAAAAATCCTTTTACTGGTTTCAGAAAGCGGCAGAGAGTGGTTATGCAGGTGTAATTAATAATTTGGCCATTTGTTATGGAAATGGGAAGGGGACAGAGATGGACTTGGGGAAAGCCTTTCACTGGTATCAAAAAGCAGCAGAGAGTGGTTATGCAGATGCAATGCTTAATTTGGCTCTTTGTTATAGAAATGGGAAGGGGACAGAGATGGACTTGGAAAAAGCCTTTCACTGGTATCAGAAAGCAGCAGAGAGTGGACATGCAGGTGTGATGAATAATTTGGCCTCTTATTATAGAAATGGGGAGGGGACAGAGAGGGACTTGGGAAAAGCCTTTCACTGTTATCAGAAAGCGGCAGAGAGTGGGCATGCAATTGCAATGAATAATTTGGCCATTTGTTATGGAAATGGAAAGGGGACAGAGATGGACCTGGAAAAATTCTTTTACTGGATTCAGAAAGCGGCAGAGAGTGGTTATGCAGAAGCGATGTATATTTTGGCCATTTGTTATAGAAATGGGAAGGGGACAGAGATGGACTTGGGGAAAGCCTTTCACTGGTATCAAAAAGCAGCAGAGAGTGGTTATGCAGATGCAATGCTTAATTTGGCTCTTTGTTATAGAAATGGGAAGGGGACAGGGATGGACTTGGAAAAAGCCTTTCACTGGTATCAGAAAGCAGCAGAGAGTGGACATGCAGGTGCGATGAATAATTTGGCCTCTTATTATAGAAATGGGGAGGGGACAGAGAGGGACTTGGGAAAAGCCTTTCACTGTTATCAGAAAGCGGCAGAGAGTGGGCATGCAATTGCAATGAATAATTTGGCCATTTGTTATGGAAATGGAAAGGGGACAGAGATGGACCTGGAAAAATTCTTTTACTGGATTCAGAAAGCGGCAGAGAGTGGTTATGCAGATGCAATGCTTAATTTGGCTCTTTGTTATAGAAATGGGAAGGGGACAGAGATGGACTTGGAAAAAGCCTTTCACTGGTATCAGAAAGCAGCAGAGAGTGGACATGCAGGTGCGATGAATAATTTGGCCTCTTATTATAGAAATGGGGAGGGGACAGAGAGGGACTTGGGAAAAGCCTTTCACTGTTATCAGAAAGCGGCAGAGAGTGGACATGCAGGTGTGATGAATAATTTGGCCTCTTATTATAGAAATGGGGAGGGGACAGAGAGGGACTTGGGAAAAGCCTTTCACTGTTATCAGAAAGCGGCAGAGAGTGGGCATGCAATTGCAATGAATAATTTGGCCATTTGTTATGGAAATGGAAAGGGGATAGAGATGGACCTGGAAAAATCCTTTTTCTGGTTTCAAAAAGCGGCAGAAAGTGGGCATGCAGACGCAATATTTAATTTAGCCTCTTGCTATGAAAATGGGAAGGGAACAGAGATGGACTTGAAGAAAGCCTTTTTCTGGTATCAGAAAGTGGTAGAGAGTGGTAATGCAGAAGCGATGTTTATTTTAGCTATTTTTTATGAAAATGGAAAGGGGATAGAGATGAACCTGAAAAAAGCCCTTTTCTGGTATCAGAAAGCAGCAGCGAGTGGGCATGCAGACGCGATGGTGAATTTGGGCATTTACTATGAAAATGGGGAGGGGACAGAGATGGACTTGGAAAAAGCCTTTTTCTGGTATCAGAAAGCGGTAGAGAGTGGTAATGCAAAAGCGATGTTTATTTTGGCTATTTTTTATGAGAATGGAAAGGGGATAGAGATGAACCTGGAAAAAGCCTTTTTCTGGTGTCAGAAATCAGCAGAAAGTGGGTATGCAGTCGCGATGAATAATTTGGCCTCATTATATAGAATTGGAAAGGGGACAGAGATAGATCTGGAAAAAACCTTTTTCTGGTGTCAAAAAACAGCAGAGAGTGGTAATGCAATCGCTATGTTTAATTTGGCTCTTGGTTATGAAAATGGAAAGGGGACAGAGACGGACCTGGAAAAAGCCTTTTACTGGTGTCAAAAATTGGCAGAGAGTGGTAATGCAGATGCAATGTTTAATTTGACTCTTTATTATGAAAATGGGAAAGGAACAGAGATGGACTTGGGAAAAGCCTTTCACTGGTATCAGAAAGCAGCAGAGAGTGGACATGCAGATGCGATGAATAATTTGGCCTCTTATTATAGAAATGGGGAGGGGACAGAGGTGGATCTGGAAAGAGCCTTTTACTGGCATCAGAAAGCAGCAGAGAGTGGTGATACAGACGCAATGAATGATTTGGCTCTTTTTTATGAGAATGGGGAGGGAACAGAGATGGACTTGGAGAAAGCCTTTTATTGGCATCGGTAAGTTTTAAAATTAGATTATGTAATAAGTGCAAACAACCATATACTAATTACAAATGGTGTCAACAATGTAATTCCAAACAATTTCAACAAGATTTCTTAAAATGTACTAGTAAAAATAAATATATTGATAAATTTATTCAAGAAGCAAAATTAAATGCTAAAAATAATTATGAAGTTTTGGAGTGGATACCTTACAATAAATTGGTAAATATTAATTATTATGATAAAGGAGGATTTAGTGAAATCCATAAAGCTATTTGGTTAGATGGTCCCATTGATAGTTGGAATTTTAATAAACTACAATGGAATAGATGGAACTTTCAAACAGGTTATGATGTTATTCTTAAGGTACTTAATAATTCATCAAGCATTAACGATAAATTTTTGGATGAGGTATTGTATTTATGTTTAATAACTAATTTTTTTTTTTTGCATTAAAATTAATTTTTTTATAATTTATATTCTAGTGGAAATATCATTATAACTGTCAGAAGAATTCATTTTCAAAATTTATTCAATTCTTTGGAATTACTCAAGACCCATATAATTTAAATTATATAATAGTAATGAGTTATGCAAAAAAAGGAAATTTAAGAAAATGTTTATCTGATATAGTTAAACTTAAATGGCAAGACAAATTACAATTATTGAAGAAAATTATATTGGGACTTAAAGTAATTCATGAATCAGGCTTAATTCATCGTGATCTTCATAATGGTAATATTTTAATTTCAGATAATCATAATGAATTATTTATTATTGACTTGGGATTATGTAAACCTATAAATGATTTACAAACTTTTGACAAAGAAATTTACGGAGTTGTGCCTTATATGGCACCTGAAGTACTAAGAAAAAAACTTTATACTCCAGCAAGTGATATTTACAGTCTTTCTATAATAATGTGGGAATTTACATCAGGTATTCCTCCATTTAATGATAGAGCACATGATCATCAACTTATCTATGATATTTGCAAAAGTAAACGTCCTGAAATTTCAAGAAATACTCCAAAATGTTATATAGAATTAATGAAAAAATGTTGTGATTCAAATCCTTCCAATAGACCAACTATAACTGAGCTTGAACATGAAATATCTGAATGGATTAGATGTATTAGTAAATTTTATGAGATAAATAGGAGTGGAAATGATGAATATCGAGTACCTGATGTCAATAACAAATTATACAATGACATGATGGAATTTGTAAAAGCTAACGATACTTTAGCACTAGAACAAACTAGTATTTCTACTATTATACGACCCCATTCACAAGCATATTATACAAGTCGCAGCATTACTAAAGTTTTAGTTAAAGATGACTCTGAATGTTTGGAATGTATGATTAAAGATTAATTAGTACTGACTATTATTTTTACTTGCTGGATTATATATTGTATAGCAATATTTATATTATGCATTTTTACAAATTTTGCAATAAAGGATACCTATTACTAGGATAATATTTATTTATATTCTATTTTATATATATGCATAATTGCATATCATTTTATTATAATTTCTTTCTTAAAATTATTTTATACAAATAAAGATATAGATATTTCTATAATTATTGTTTGATTGTTATAGAAATGTAAGTCTGTATACATTATCCACGCAACTACCAGTACTTATTATTGCTCAACATTTTTAATTAGTATTTCCAAGGCCAGAATTACCATCTAGCATTGCATGTACAGTAGTACACCTGGTCTTAAACAAAAAACCTGGTCCAAAAATTGAATAATACCCGGGGTACTTTGTGAGATACCAGATATTATAAGGGGGGGTACAATATAGTAATGTCTACCGGAATTAAGCTTAAGTTACCTGCTGAATTAAGGGGTACTAACCTTTAGTAAAATATCTAGTAAAATATTCAGGTCATATGAAGTGTGATACGCTCAAAGGGGATACTATATGTAATGTTTGACGTGCTACTGATGGAATAGTTCTTCTTTTATATAATTTCCATACCGTCTAAGTATCGGACAATTGCGATTACAGTGTCTTATAGGGCAAAATAGAAATAAAAGGATTTGTATATTTGAATTTTCTTTTATTTGAAATAATTAAATTATACGAAAAGTCTATAAATAATTTTTATTATTAATAGTAATTCATTTTAAAAATTACTTCATAAAAAATAATGATAATATAGATTAATAATTTTCTTCCAATAGTAACAAACACAAAAAAAAAATACGATGAAAATGAATTATTTTAGTCATTCTAATTTGAATGGATTGAATACAGTTACGATAGTTACGATGAAATTCAATGACAATAAAGTCTCACAAATAAGCCTAATATCGAGATAAATCATAATAAAGTGTATGAAATGTTAAATTCAAGAAAATCTTCATCAAGACATGCTAGTTCACAAATTTTAATATTTGTTGGAGAAACCTCGAATGTTAAGGGAATAAATTTAATTATTCACCGATATCAATAACAGGTATGAATTTCCAGGAGGTTTGCTGAAGGAAATTCTGATGGATCTCATCGAACTATTATAATAAGAAGAAACCATAGTAATATGTGCGTGCACAAGTAGGAAAGCATTTGATGTAACTTCTACTATCATAGCAGCTACTTTGACCACATACATAGCTAGTACTACTGTATCTATCACTACTACTGTAATAAGTTCCATAACATAGCAACCGTTGGAATAAAACTGATATTAAATGCTGTTAAAAGAAAAGTTTATCAGATACAATAGAAAAACTTGATTGGTTAACAAAACGCCTCGCATCTCCTCTTCTTAGAAGAGGAACTTTTGCAATAATGTGTATCTATATATTATTAGAAATAATTATTTTAGAAATTAAATAATTTTGATAATGTAAAAAAATTTTTAATCATCTTTTTTTATTTCTCATTATTTTTAGGGGTGGATTGTTCTTTATATTTTCATTGATTTCTGTTACATACTGTGTATATATAATTATAGTATGTAGATATTATATACAATACATATATTTAAAATTAGTTTCTACCGAAGAGTTTAAAATATCTATCAGTAAATACCCATATGGTAGTAAAGTCTTGGTGAGTAATTTCGTTATAAAAGTCCTTAATCAAATGACTCTTAATAAAATGGTCAAAGATAGTACACAGATACTGAAGCGTTAATTTGAGATAATAAAGAATTTTACTTCCACGTTAGAAATTTCATAAATCTATTTATAATTTAGATCTCAATTTAAAGGAAAGTAATTGACCAATAAAGATTCAACTGACAAAAAATATTTAACACAAAAAGACCGTTTCTTATGACTTGTATAATACTCTTACATATAACACAACGTTCGTGTACTTTTTCTATTTGCAAAAAAAGTATGTAATTAGTATAAACAAGAAATTCACACATGGAGGTCTTTGTAAATATATTCACATTCTTTTTTTTTTAGCGTCCGATAATATTTTGAATACATACTTTATATGGAGTATAAATTTTTTTGAAAGTAAATCTGAAAATCATTCATAAAATTGGATATTGGAAGTATCTTGAAAAAAATTTAAATTAAGTCGAAATATTCTTAATGGTGGATGAACAAAAATTTATTTAAACACAATTAATTAATTTATTTCGCTCTATAAAAGTAAGCGTTAATAAAGTATAATTTAATTCTGCAATAAATTTAATAAATTTCATTTAATTAAATAGAATACTGGTAACACGAACCAGATGAAAAACCAAATAATTGAACAATTTTGATTAGGCTAATTTTAAATTTCTTCGTTAAAATCATAATTATCTAGGAAATCTCATAAATTTTCATATTTAAATTTTATTTTTACGCAACAACTCATTTGCTCGTGAATGGCATTTTTATTTCAATAAAATTAATAATATTAGTGATGGTTAAGTTAATAGTCATTTAAAACGTATTTTTAGTTTTATGTAAAGGAAACAATTTCAGTATTCAATTTAAACCATCTATATTTTATTATTAAGCTTGGAGTCTATAAACGTTTTTAAGAAGTTAGAAATCACTTATATTTATTATGTATTAAAAAAATATACACGTAATCAATATCTTTTGAAATTTTATAACCAGTAACAAGAACCATTTCAGAGGGCAAGTGAACCTAGAGCTTCATATACATAGTGCTTTTAATTAATTGTGTTTATTGTGCTATTCGTACAATTTTAAATAACTTAGCAAAATATCTGAATCTTTCTTTCAATTCAAAAATAAAGAAACGAAAAACATACCGGCAATATTAAACTGGGTTTGTTTCGTTTTCTTTACTTTTTTCATTTTATTATATTTATAAAGAAGCAGAATAAAAAAAAAAAAATAGATGGATGAAGCCATTTTTAGTAACTTTAAAAATTTATATATAAACTTAGCTTTTTTTTATCTCAATATGAAACATTAAAAATAAAACGATAATATTATTTATTATATTGTTAAAATTTATTGATAAATTGACTAATTTAGAGTACAAAAATTATAATAGTATAATTAGTTACTAGGAAACGGAGACCGTTGTGAGTCCGGTGCGAAAAAAAAAATTTATCATTTATTTTTATCTTTGTTATTTATCAATGTAGCACAAAATTTTAATGACGCAACGAGTGCGGACAACCGGACTTCGCATATTGTCATGTGATCTTCATATGTCATTAACGTTTTTAAACATATATAGTCCTTCGCTTCGTTCCGGACAATAATAATTTTAGAATCACATGTTAGCTAACGATTATAACTTTGGTTGTATATCATCTAAAAAAAAGTAAATATCAAAAATAAGCTTTGTCGTACGTTTTATCTTTGTTGACCTTAATCAAATCGTATAAAGGGATACAACCGCGTAAGATTACTCTAAATTAACGAATTTATGTGATTTAGCATTAGTAAAAGATAAAAATAATATAATGGTTTGCCATTACACTACTTACCATCGTTAGAGAAATTGAGGCGGCATGTATCCATAATTTTAATCGCATCTTATATATAATTCATCCTACATGAATAGAACTGAATACGAGTCAGCACAGTGACCATTTAGACAAGTGGTCGTACACCATAACCAACTACCTTAGGGATAAGCATACACCTTAGGAGTGATCATAAAATATCCCTCACCACCTTCCATGGACCATCAGATCCTTCGCAAAACTCAAGTACGCTTGACAGACTAACTACTATATCGACAAGACGGTGAATTTGAACCTGATAACTCATTTCATATTTAGGTACTACTATAATAAAGTATTAAAAAGATTATTAAGAGTGTAAATAAAGGATTTAAATATCAAACGACTAAGCCATTAAAAACTTTTCAAACCACAAGTACGTAACGAGTATTTAGCATGACATTGATATATAAATAATTGACACAGGTACAACGCAGATATGAATACTGGTACGTGATCATGTAACAATGTAATGTGTATGTTGTATCCGTGTAACAAATGATGAACAGCGTTTTTATACTACTTTAGTCTTATCTACCCAAATAAAATTACATGTATTTTTTAATTTCCGGCTAAAAATTGAAGCCATATTAATTTTTTTTCTGTTGCAAAAATTGTAAATAGTTTAAAATGGTTAAGTTTAGCAAAATAATAGATAAATTGATTTATCTATATTTAGATTATTATTCGTTTTCAATTTTCTTTTCATATAATAAATTCCGGGACTTATTCCAATTAATACCATCTAATACAAATTATGTAGATGAAAGAATAGTTTATATAGAAAATTTAGAAAAAGAAAACAAGTGTGTGGAATATGTGGAAAATGTAAAAAACTTGGTACAGAAGAACCTTGTAACGCTAAAAGATTTAAGGATAACTTTAAAAATTGGACTAGTGGAAACAAAGGTGTTTATGAATTTATATAACAATCGCAACTTAACGCTGTACATTTTAGAAATTATCTTGAATGGATACCTTTTGAAAAATTTTAAAATATTACTTTTATAACAGAGGGTGGGTTTAGTAAAATTTATTCAGCGGAATTGCCTGAAGGAGTTATTGATAATTGGGATATTAAAAATAAAAAATGGTCTAGATTTAGTAAATATGCATTGAAAAGTTTGAAAAATTCTTTTGATTTAAGTTCAGGTTTTTTAAATGAAGTAATTTTTTAAATATATTTTGACTTATATTTAACAATTGTTACTTGCTTTTGTTTATTAACAAAATTTTTTTTTATCAATTAGATTAAATCTCATCTTCAAATATCGTTCGATGTTATGGAATAACTTAAGATCCAAATACTAACGAATATATGATGGTTTTAAATAATTGCAATAATGGAAATTTGAGAAACTATTTGAATGAATCTGAATATTATAAGATTATAAATCAAAAATTGATAAATTATTACAAGTCGTAAGGAGACTTTTTTTTTTAACTTGACCCCACATATACAGACAAAAGATATCTCCGTACTATTACGATAATTTAATTATAATTGGATTTGATGCTAAACAAATCGTTAATTGCGACCTCTTTTCTGTATTGTTTAAGTAATTTTTTGATGTTGAATAAATAACTATAAGTATGATAACGAACGGACGGCATATTCTAACAAAGTAAAAACAAATTAAAAAATTAAAAGTTGGTCGTTAGTTTAGATTTACGCATACGCTTTTAAAATATAAAGAGTTATCATTAGAACTGATCCTAAATAATCGCTTGATACATTTTTAAGTAACATTCATGATAATCTGAAACTATAATTCAGAAATGATCAATTAAATTAACAAAATACTGCATAATTATATTCTTCATTATTGGCCACTTATTAAAGTTCAGAATATCTAGGGGATAGACAAGTAAACGGAGGAGCCAACTCAAATGTTGCATAGGCTGATCAGTTACCGAAAAAACTGAAGTAAGTTTCTGTTTTATCATGATAATTTTCTTTCAAAGTTCCGCTTCTATATCTTTTAAGAATATGATTAACTACTTGAAATACCTCAGTCTATATAAAATTTTATTAAATACTTGGAAATAATATCAGATATGCAATGAATGAAGAAAACGCAAATATTTAGTTTTGTTTTATTGAGATTTAGATCTCGGAAAAAAATGTAATTTTTAACTTTCTATTGTAAAGTAATAGAAAAAATACAAAGCTAAGTAAGAAATTAACCAGCGGTCTAATTTAGATCAAAAAACTTCGCTTGTGTAATCGAACATGAACGATGGGATCAGCTGCTTTATTATATATTGCGTTGTCGTCAAAAAAATAAAAAACAAATTTTTAACCTCTTTATTGATCAGCCTATATAATTAATCACAAGGTTTTATGTTCGGAGGATTAATGGCGTTAAATATTACCCTTTGTTGCATAAAAGTAAAGTACAAGCAAATTATTATGTAACATATTCTTATGACACGTACTTTGTTAATTATTAGAACTTCAACACATTTATTCGAAAGTAGAACTAAATGTAATAAGTAAGTCTGTGATGGGAATCTACTGAGATACAACGTTGCGGGACAATATTTTAAACTATTTATTACGTAAATTGTTTAAATTTTTTTTTTGTAATAATGCTGAAACGGTTTTTTTAGCAACAGTATTAAAATAATTATTTTTGGCTTTACCATTAATTCAAATAAACTTTCATTTAGTGAAGCTTTCGCTTTTAATCGCTGTAGTGATTTAATTAAAAAGTAGTGTGTGACAGAATTGTCACATGACCTTGGTCATTTAATGAAATAAATGATTTCCTAGTAAGGTAAGCAATGTAACATCCTGTGTTAATAATATACAGTAATAGTGTGTGACACAACTTTAGATCATACTCTTTCCAAATAATAGTCATTTTTACAGAATTTACTGTCTATAAGTATAGAGCTTAAAGTTGGCAGGATTTAAACGAATGACTTAATTGGATTAAATAAGCTATCATGAAAAAAATATTTTAAATATTATAAATTTATGCATTTTAGTAATATTCGAGAAATAGGTTCTGGTCGCTTTGGAGTTTATCGCGCCAATTGGAATAAATTTTTGCGTTAAAAACCTTTTTAATTTCAATAATGCCATAATTAATAAATCGTTAACGAGATAGTTATATGTCAGTATATTTTAATAATTTTTATTACCAATTTATAATCTGGAGTAAATATTGTACAGTTATGGACTTATGGGAAATTCCTATTTTATCAATATACGATTATACATTACTAGGGAAACGGTTTAAGAACCGTTGTTAAGTCCGGAGTACAAATGCAACTAAATGAACCGACTCAATTTTTGAGCGGGCGGACAACGGGACATCTTGTACAACCTGGAGTAGAACATATATAGTCCTTCGCTATGCTCCGGACTAATAAATATTTTATTAATATCTTTATTTCTATTCGACGGATTATATAATAAAATTATATATTTATCTATAATTAGTGATAGATTTGTGTCAGGAAGACCCTATTTTAATTGTTAATCTTGTGCGTAGTTTAATCAACTGCTGCTTTATGCTAATCATCAATAGAAATATATTTTTTTTTTACTTCAAAAAATTTATGCGATACTTAAATTTATCGATGAGTTAATACCACAAGATTTTTTCTAGTATATTATATCTTCTTTTATAATTTATTTTGTATAATAGTAATAGAGCTTTAAATTTCAGGATGATTTAAAACATCCATGTCGTAATGATCTACGACCTTTTTTAATATCAAAAAAATATTTCAAAAGAATAAATTCTGATTACGCTAAACGACCGAATTAACGTTTTTCAAGGATTATATATTTTGAACTTTATTTAAATACTGTAACTGCCGATCTGGTATCGTATTCAATTGTGAAACTTTTTTTGGGAACTCCTATTGTTAAAGTACAGTTTATGATAATTTATGATATGAAACAATTACGAAAATCTTTTTGCCAACAATAATGATTATTCGTTAATCCTTTAATTTCATGTTTTAATAAAGAATAATATTAATACTAAGAAAACCGGAAACCGTTTAAAGTCCGTCGCACAGGGACAGTCTATAAAAGTGTTGCATATGAATCATAAAGTTATTGTTCATGACAAGGGTTAACCCAAATTTTACTTATACTTTATTACGAAAATATTCATTTTATGATAAATGTATTATTTCACTTCAAATTTAAAAAAATTAAAGATATTGATTTAACAGTCTCATATATTCAATATATAAAATGTTTCAATATAATAAATGTTAAATCTGAAACTTATCAATAATACTACTAAAGAAATTATTTACGATCGTCTTTAGAATTTCAAATTTGAACGTATTAATATATAAATTTATGACGATCGCCGCGGTGAAGGTAATTTATTTGTTCAATATATATAAAAACGTAAAACGGTGTAACTTAATTAAATATTACTCAATTTTTCCAACAATCTTTAAAAAATAACAAAGGAAAATTATATCCAAATAAAGGATCATCGTACGCTCCGTACACTCCGTACACATGATCACGCAAAACGTTGTCACGCAGACATTGTCCATAAAAAAGGGTCCTTTGTTAATTTTATTTTGATGATGATCAACATACATGTAATGGGTTTCATGTTAAAATTTTCAAAACAAAAGTCCTTTATCCGTTTTTTTTTTATCCTTTTTAAGGTTTAAAATTAATTTTTGGAATGAAAGAAAAATTGAAACCGTATATTCTCTTGTGTACCAATTTTTTTTTTTTTTTATCTTATAAAAATGTTGAATTTTTCTTACTATGTGAAATCTCAAGAGAAATTATCAGGATAGTTTCCTCTTCATCACACGATTTCTTTTTTTTTTTTTTTTTTTTTTACTTGCTTTCATTTCATTTTTTCATTTTTTTTTTCTTTCAGCGCAAAAAAAAATTTTTATACCCTTGCGATTATTATTCACCTATTTTTTTTTTTTTTTAAAAAAAAACAAAAAAAAACACTATTTTCAACAAACGTTAATTTATATTATACATTCATTATATCAAAAGTTTCTTTCTTTCCTTATATTAAACCATGTCACCAATTTTACCCGAAAAAGTTAAACGAAGTAAATCTGGTACAAAATACCTTCCCGCAGTTGACCTGCATGAACGCAGATTTAAAGAAGCGAAAAATATTGTAATAAATACGATACAAGAATCTCATACTACGGGTATATCTCGTATAAGATTCATAACTGGACGTGGGAATCACGTAAATCCAAATGGTGATCAAGGTGTACTTTATAAAGCTTTTCGATCATGGTTGTCTGATGCTGCTATTAAACATTTGGTACAAAATTATCATAAACATGATGGTTCTTATGTAGTTTTTCTTAAAACTTCCAAGGAAACAAATCCTACTAATACATATTTTGATATAAATATAATTAAACAAGAAGCTTTAAATGGTGATATTGATGCACAATTTATTCTTGGATTAATGTATCTTGATGGTAGTGGCGGTGTTAAACAAGATGTTGGTGAAGCTTTAAAATGGTTAAGAAAATGCGCTGATGAAGACGATGTTAGTGCACAATTAATCGTTGGAAATTTATTACAAGAAGGAAAGCTTATTGATAAAAATGTTAAAGAAGCCTTTAAATGGTTTAAAAAAGCTGCAGAAAATAATAATTCAGACGCTCAATTTATACTTGGACGAATTTATCTTGATGGTAATGAAGCTAAACAGCAAGATATTGGTCAAGCCTTAAAATGGTTTAAAAAATCCGCGGAACAAGGTGATGATAATGCTCAGATAATTGTTGGTGAATTATTATATAAAGGAAAAGGCACTAAGAAAGATATAAAAGAGGCTTTCAAATGGTTTAAACAAGCTGCGGAAAATGATAATTCAGATGCTCAATTTACTGTTGGAAAAATGTATTTTGATGGTGATGGAGTTAAAAGAGATGTAGAAGAAGCTTTAGTATGGTTTAAAAAATCCGCGGAACAAGGTGTTGTTGGTGCTCAATTATTTGTTGGTAATCTATTATATGAAGGAAATGGCGTTAAAAAAGATGTTAAAGAAGCTTTTAAATGGTTTGAACAGGCTGCAGAAAAGGGTAATATGGATGCTCAATTTACTATTGGACGAATGTATCTTGATGGTAATGGAGTTAAAAAAGATAATGAAAAAGCCTTCAAATGGTTTAAACAATCCGCAGAACAAGGCGTTGCTAATGCACAATTCATTGTTGGAAATTTATTACAAGAAGGAAAAGGCGTTATGAAAGATACCAAAGAAGCTTTTAAATGGTTTAAAAAAGCTGCAGAGAATGGTAATCTGAGCGCTCAATTTACTCTTGGACGTATTTATTTTGCTGGTAATGAAGTTAAACAACAAGATATCGGACAGGCATTAAAATGGTTTAAAAAATCTGCAGAACAAGGAGATGTTAGTTCACAATTAATCGTCGGAAATTTATTATACGAAGGAAAAGGCGCTAAAAAAGATACGAAAGAAGCTTTTAAATGTTTTAAGCAAGCCGCAGAAAACGAAAATACCGATGCTCAATTTACTATTGGACGAATGTATCTTGATGGTGATGGAGTTGATAAAGATCTTGAAGCAGCTCTAAAATGGATTAAGTTATCTGCCAAACAGGATGATACTAATGCTCAATTACGTGCCGGAAAATTATTATATGAAAGTAAAGATGTTAGTAATAGTAACAAAGAAGCTTTCAAATTATTTAAACAAGCAGCTAAACAAAACAATGTTGAGGCACAAATTATGGTCAGTAAAATGTATTTAAATGGTGATGGAGTTTGGAGAAAGAGTAATAAGAAAGCATTAAAATGGATGATAAGAGCCGCTCAACAAAATAATAATTCAGAAGCTCAATTTCTCCTTGGAAAGATGTACGCCAAAGGAAATGGGGTTAAACAGAAGAATATTGAAGAAGCCCTAACATGGTTTAAAAAAGCTGCTGAACAAGGACATTTTGAAGCCGGAATTATTGTTGATGCGTTTATTTAAATTAATGATTAAATTAGTTTTGTAATTTTGTTGCAATAAATAAATAAATTTTTAAAAATTTATAAATTTTTTTAAATATCAGAAAATTTTAAATACTATAAAATTTTAAATATTATAAATCTTTTGAATATCATAAATTTTTGTATTTCTTCCCGTTAATTAATTATTTTTGACGAATAATAATCTTAAAAAGATTTTTACTAACATACCCTCGTATTAACGGTTACAAATTAAAATAAAGATTTACATGTAAGAGCAAGAAAAAAAAATTTTTTATCAGATGTTTCTAACAAAATTTGATTTACTCATAATGTGTATATATATTTATTTTAGCTGTCCTTATCTAGTAAATTGAAAAAAAAATAAAGTTTCGATATAAAGTTCGGTTATTTCAATAACGACAGCTACTGATGCAAGTATAAAGTCTGTAAAGTGTAAAGGAATATTATATAGGTTTTAAAGAAGGGTAATTAAATAATATACAAAATAAGGGTCACTAGCAAGAAAAAAAATACATAATAAGTAAATCGTAAAATAAATTGTGTATGTGTATACTTTTTATAAGATACTCGAAAATTAGTGCCTTCATTAATGGATTTTTGTTCTCTCTCAAATGGAAATTTTGATATTTGAATGATTTGTCAGTATTGGAAATTATTTATACTTGATGAAATCATTGTCAATATTATAATTCAATGACGAAAAGGACAATCGTTATCCCAAAGCTTATCACAACATCTCTAGCGAAAAAAGCTTCAGACACCAGCTGATAAAAATCAATAAATAATTGAACGTAGAAATATTTAAATTTAACTTTAAGCATTGTAAACGGTACTTTTTGTTTGTAATAATATTTTAAATTTTCAGATTATATATATGATTGAGTTTGATTTGTAAATCTCAATAATTGAATAGAAATGTAATTAAGGTTTATAAAAGTCACCTGACAATGAAAATTTTAAAATCTTTGATTGCAAGGTTTAATAAAACTATCAGAATATTTTATAGAATAACTCTAACTTGATTAGTATTAAATTAGATTAAAATATGGTCCGGTGCAAAAAGATTTGCATCTCACTTAAAAAGGAAAGAATTTACACTAAGAAATATACCACATGACTAAAATAAGATAGGCTGGAAAAAAAAAATATACATTAGTCCGTCTTCAAATAAATATCCTTTATTAAATTTTTTTATCTTACCACACATAATTCTTTCATAAAACGAAATAGTATGTCATTAACTGATGATAAAAAATTAATGAAAATAAATATTTACATCTATTTTTTGAGGTCTAGCTTCATAAGGAAAAGCCATCAAAAGGTCATATTACGCAAGCAGATTGCTGAGGTATTAGACATAATTAAGCATACAGTTGAAAATATAATATTAAATTGATAACAATGCTTTTATGCTGCATGAAACCCTTATTTAACCTCACAATCTGATGGAAATATCCTGTAGTTTTTGTATATAAAAATTTTGGATGCATGTAATAAATAGCTGAGTAATTTTTTTATAGATATTCTATGATGCTTTCTTATTAAAAAAGATACAACTTTTCAAAATAAAAGTATTTTTGAGAAGTTAATTTTACCTTTTGCTACCATTATGAGCTCTAATTTATTGAGGAAGTTTAATTAATATCCAAGGGTAAAAGTTACATGCTTAGGTTTATATCCAAACTTCTTATCTTATCTATTAAAAATACACTTCTAGATTTACATAGAAAAATTTATTTCAAAAGTTATTATTAGATTTTGGAGAAAAACATTTGAAAATGCTAAAGAAATATTTTAAATCTAATAAAAGAATCAGTATGATTAATTGATAAAAATTTGACGTTCATGGTGATTCTAATGATGGTCATATATGTACTGATAATATTTGCACCCCATCCGTCCGATCAACAAAGGATCTAACCTATAGACTTGAGAAATGAAATGTAAGGTTAGATCCTTTGTTGATCGGACGGATGGGGTGAATAATTAAATAAAAAAAAAATTTTTTTTTTACATAATAAACTTTTTTTTATTAATGCTATATTGAGGTGCAAATCTTTTTGTACCGGACCATATTGAAAATAAATAGATAGTGCTATTTATTAATTTGAAAAGGTCGTAGAAAATGGGTGTCGGGAATGAAGTCAGGAAGTTAATAAAATATGAATAACCTTTTAAATCAATAAAAATAAAATATTTATTATGTCTTTTTGTACACCTTCACCTTTTTCATATATAGATGCAAGACGTTTTTGAGCATCAATATTTCCTTCTTTCGCAGCTTTTTTGTATAGATCGAAGGCCTTCTCTTTATTATAATCAATTTCGGTTCCAAATTCATAAATACAACCAAGTTTATATAGAGCATCTGTAAATCCTAAACCAGCCGATTTTTTATAAAATTCAAACGCTCTAACTTCATTTTTACAAACACCTTTCCCTAATTCATAAATTTCACCTAATTTATACAATGCAATTTTATTATCATTTTCTGCTGCTTTATAGTACCAATAACAAACTTCTTCTAAATCATTTACAATTTTTTTATCATCGTTATCAACATTATTATTATTATTATTATTATTATTATTATTATTATTATTATTATTATTATTATTACCAGCTGCTTCATTATAGGGTATTTAATTGACGAAAAAAGTCTCAATCGATGATTTGATCGATCACACAAACACATGATCGATCAAAAATCGATTTACCATAATTGATCACATGCAATCGATTTCTTGGTCGATTTTATAGCTCAATTAACCAAAAAAAGGACAACCGACTTAAAATTGATCGATCATTGATTGATTCTATAAAATTTATTAAAATTTATTAAATTTTATTACTAAACTTTAAAAACTTATTAAATTTATACAAAAGAATCATTTGAACCTGAGCCATTATTTTTAGATTGTAAACAGCAATGAACACAAAGCAAGAACTCAATTCAGATACAAAGTCCACCTTAACACCACTTTTTACGATCTTTAACCTATCATAACAAAAATAGGAGTGAATTGACATGATAATGTTTGAATATTTACGTTTTTTGTTCTTGTCTGACATTTTATTTATATAATTCTTTTCTAAATTAATAATTATAGATAAAATGTACAAAAGGTGCCTTTAATTTCTTTATAATGTTTTACACAAATATCATATGTTTAATTTGATAATTCACATAAAAAAAATTACATATTATTATTATACAGTCCTGTTGGGACTATCATTTTATGCTGTACCAATATTCCATACTATATAATATATTAAGAACTAATTAATTTACTATTAGAATCTGAAAAATTTAATCATTGGTGGTCATTTTGGTTCGGATAATAATGTATAGTATAGGCACTATATTATTTATTAAGCATACTTGAACATACAAATATTGCATCATATTACTATGATCGATTAGCATGGGTAAATTGATCAATCAATTTAGGCAAATTTGATCGATCAAATATCAATCAAAGTTAGTTCAATTTTGATATACTAATGATCGCCCTATAAAAAATATGTGTCCGGATAATGTCCAGAAAATGTCCAGAAAAATTGTCTAAATAATTGTCCGGAAATTCTGGACACTGTGTGTCCAGAAACTGTTCCGAAAACACTGCATTTCCGGGATATTAGGAATTTGTCCTGAAATTTTCCAAAAATGTATTTTTGTAAAATTTTGCCAACAAAAGATGATCAATGGATAGATGATCATCATTATTCCTTAACCCAGAGTTTTTATATCATAGATATATAGTATTTTTGCCTGCTCTGCAATTTTAATTAGTACGACAGAAAAGATTTTGAATGTCAGTTTTGTGCTTTTTGCATTTTTTTACAAAATTAACTTATCCTTTTTTGGAAATAGTATCCAGAATTTGTCCTGAACTTTTTCATGTCCGGAATTTGTCTATCTGGTTTTTTTGCTATGTCCAGAATTTGTCCAGGTTTAACTGTCTGGAATTTGTCCAAAATTTTATACCGAACAAATACTGGATGAATTCTGGACAAAGTTAGGACATGTCAAAATTTTAAGTATCAGAAGTGTGTCAGACATGTACCAAAAAAGTGGACATTTTTCGGACACATCAGATTTATTCTGGACATTTTCCGGACATTTTTGATAACATTTTCAGGACATTTATTTTTTATAGGGTCGATTAATTGATTGACTCAATCAATGATCGATCTTACTCGACTCGATTAAGAACCCTACTTCATTATATAATTCAAATCCTTTTGCTTTATTAACTTCTGTTCCGATTCCATTTATATAACAATATCCGAGATAAAATTTTACATTAGAGTATCCATCTTGAACAGATTTTTTATAATACTCAAATGCTTTAATTTCATCTTTTTCAACACCAGTTCCTAATTCATAAGATTCGCCTAAATTATATAAAGCAATAACATTTCCATTTGTTGCTGCTTTTTGATACCAATAAATGGCTTTTTTCCGATCTTTCTCTACTCCTTTGCCACAACAATATAAATAGCCAAGACTATTTTGTGCACTGCCATCTCCTTTTTCAGCTGCTTCACTATATAATTCAAAAGCATTTTTTGTATTAATCTCAGTTCCAATCCCCTTAAGATAACAACGTCCAAGCTGTACTTGAGCTTTTAAATATCCCTTTTCAGCTGATTTTTTATAATATTCAAAAGCTTTAATTTCGTCTTTTTCAACTCCTTTTCCTAATTTAAAACATTGACCTAGATTATATAATGCAGTTTTCTCTCCCATTTCTGCTGCTTTATTATACCAGTAAATAGCCTTTTCCAAGCTTTTTCCTGTTCCTTCACCATATTTGGTCAGTTCATCGATCAGGTAACTATGACTTGGAGACAGGGATGCAATAGATATGTTTCAAGTCCAATCAACAAGACACACTATTCACAAAGAGACAGTTCGTTTATAAGGTAAAAGAGTTTATTTATTAATTATATGAACTTGTTATTATAACTTTGTTATTACACTCTCTGATATTTTTTTCAACTACAAAGAAATTTCAAGATATTTATACAAAATAAAATATATTTAAAAATATAACAAATAAATCTAATATATTAAATAAAACTAATAAATCAAATAAATAAAATAAATCAATTAAATCAAATAAATCAGATAAATCAAATAAAACTGATATATCAAATAAATTGGAAATATCAAAAATAACAGGCTATGATGGCTTTGGCTTAGGCGGCTCTATATACTTTACCATAATGTCACGTGATTACTACGCTAACAGTTCTCCCCTTCTTTAGTTTGAACTCTGTTGAAAACTCTTTTCTTTTTCACCATACTACACACCCAACTGCTAGCACATGGGGGTCACTCGTGATATACCAAGCTAAGAGGCCCCCGAAGGGAATTCGTGCCAAAGCCCAAAATTAGCAAGGCATAGAAGCCGATCATTTTGGCCAGGAATGACCGAGTACGTGTGATGAAGATTTGGTGCTATAATCAGCCTTCCCTTATATCCTACTTTTTTCAAATTTTCCAAATTATGGGATTGGGAAATGTTGGTAATTTCTGGGAAGTTTCTTCATTTAAATTTTCATCAATGTCGCACTATCTCTAAATCATCTTCATCTCCTTTTCTTTATTAATTTTCAATATGACTCGCACTGACACCAACATTGCTCGCAGAAAACTTTGCAGTTCACGCGCCTCTCAAGGCCAAAATAACAAAAGAAAATATAATAAACCAAGTAAGGCCATCAGAAGAAGGCATTTTCGAAGAAAAGGCATTGATAATCCTCAAAAAAGTGAAGGCTTAGCTCAACAAGCTTTAGAAGTTACTGGAAAGCTTTTTGTAACGAAAGAAGAAGAAGTAGAGAAATTACAACAAGAAATCAATCAGAAAAATGGAGAACTTGGCCATTATAAGGAGTTAGCAGGGTTTAATAGAGATTTACGAGAACAAGTATTTTTATTAACTAAGGATAAGGAGCGGTATAGGAGGGAAAGGGAAGGTTGGAAGGTACGACATGAAAGGGAACATAAAAGGGCTAATGAGGCAAAAGAAACTATTTCCAATTATGAAACATATATGAGAGAAAATAATTTAGAACTACCATCTACTATTTAGATTTTTCTTCTTTTCTTTTTCCTAATAAATTTTTATAAAATTTTCTATTTTTCTATTAAATTATTTTGGGGAGTTAAGTCACGTATTTTTGCTGATCATTTGTGAAACTAAAATTAACACTAAGTTAAATTTGGATTTGCCATCATTACTAATTTCTATTTTTGTAGATCATACTTGCGTCAATTAATTAAATTAATTTAAACTTGATTTATTTAATCCAATCAATAAATTTTCCAATAAATTATGATGTAATTATAAAGAATTTTGATCCAATAATCCTTGCATTATTTCTTGTAACTGTTTCACCTGATTTCTATTTATTTTTCTTGCTATTTGCGCAATAATGTAAAAAGTACCCAGTATTTTAATCGGTTGATATTCAAATATATCAAAGACATTTTCTGACATTCTCGTATAATGACTAGTTAATTTTTGCTTATATCTAAATTGTTGAGCTTTAGTTTCTAAACTATTTAATAATTTTCCAATATAATAAGCATTGATTAGTGAGTTTAATCGTTCTTTCAATTGAATTGATCGTTGTAATGCAGCATAAGCATTTTTAAATTGTTCATCAAAAGAAGCAGTTTCATCATAAGGTGGTATTAAATCTCCATTTTCAAAAGGAAGTTCTAGTTGTAAATCTTGAATTAAAAGGTCAATTAATCTATTATTGGGAGATTCCATTCTTTCTGATCGTAGTAAGGTTTTAGTAAACTTTCATTGAAAGGAGCTTTTAGGACTTTTCCTTGCATATCCCTTATTTTATAGCTTTCATTTTGTAAAACGCATGGATATAATAGGGTCCTTTCCATTTTTCATCTAATTTTCCAGACTATTGTTTTGCTTTTTCAGCCTTGTACAATAAAATTTTATCTCCTATTTGAAAAGATCTATGACGTTTAATTTGCTGATCATGATGTAATTTCTGTTTGGCTTGTTGCTGATCTATCCTTTGTCGAGTAGATTCTCTATCATGTGATAGCTCATTAACTAATTTGTTGATCCTATCGGATAATTGTTCTTCATTTTAGGTAAGATCATCAATTGGCAACTTTGCTTCATGACTATATGTTAAATAAAAAGGAGATATTTTGGTTGTGGATTGTTTACTTGTATGATAAGCAAATAAAACTGGCTGAATAAACTGATCCCACTGTTCTACTTGTTTGACTAATTTAGCTAAAGATTCACATAAAGTTCTATTGAATATTTCTACTAATCCATTGGTTTGGGGATGATATGGTGTTGATAACAAATGCTTAATTTCAAATCTTTTGGTTAAACGATCAATAATTTGATTATTAAAATGAGTTCCTCAATCTGTCAGTATTTTCTGAGGGCAACCATGTCGGCATATAATATCTTCATATATAAATTTCTCAGTTTCTTCTGCTGTAGCTCTAGGTACTGCTTTTGCTTCAGGCCATTTAGTCAGGTAATCCATAGCAACTATAATATATTTATTTCCATTAAAAGTCTTTGGTAAAGGTCCTACAAAATCTATTCCTATTTGATAAAAGGGTGAATGTACAGGTATTGGATGTAGTAATTGATAAGTTTGAGGTTTTCCTCTTCTTTGACATGAGTCACAATTTTTAACATATTCTCTAATATTTTCATACATCTGAGGCCAGTAATATCTAGTACGAATTTTGTTGAACATAATTTCAGTTCCAAAATGTCCAGAAGTAGGATTATTATGTACCATATAAAGGACTGATTCCATTTCATATACTCTAATCACTCTTAATAAATTTCCTTCTTTCTGTTTGTCTTTCCTATATAAATAGTTGTTTTTAATAATAAAAGGAGTACAAAAGTTTTTGAATTGTTTGATAAGTTGTTGAGTATTTAAATCTAATGGTAGTTATTGAGTAGTTAAATATTGAAAAATTCTATTATATTGGGTTGTATCTATTGTTATAAAAATAAAATAAAATATTAGGCTATCTGTCACAATGCAGGCACTTTTCGCTTTCACCTTTTAATAAATTTGATATTTGTTAAGGATTTAATCTAAGGAAGCTACAAATGGCTCAGTAGAGATGGTGTAAGGGGGTAATCCATAGGAAAGTCGTAAGAAGCATTTTAAATAATGAACAAGGTTGGTTTGTTTCACTCCTTCAGGTTCCTCCCACCAAGGTTGGTTTACCAAAAATTCTGGCTTCATATCAGGTCGTATTTTCCCTAAAGTAAATCCAATAATGCAATCATGAAGGATAGTTCCAAATGGGAGGTTCTTTTTGCACATTGTACAATAAGTATGAATATGATGGTTTTCTATGTCACATTCAAAGGTGCATCTACTTCCTCCTCTATTGATAGGTTGACCAGCAATTACTTGCTTTATTTGAATAAACTCTTGGAATAATTCTTGTAATTCTTCCTTTGGAAAATAATATGCAGGAGTTTGAACTCCTTCTATATCATCATTCAAAATTAAAATATCTTGGCCTTCTTCTAGCCATTCTTCCTGATAGTTTGGATGATCTTCTTGGTCGTGTATTTGCTGGTAGTATTCTTGCCAATCTCTTTCATAGTCTGATCCTAATGTGCTATTATCATTTCCCCAGCATATACATTGAATTTCTTCACAGTTTTCACATGGTTGAGGATAAATAATTTCGTATATTTCTGCTACTGGTTTGGTAGTGATGTCTTCCTCAGAGTCTGCTTCATAATCTTCCTTTTCTACAGGGTTAAAGTTATTGGAGCAGATAAAGTATGCTTGGTAGGTCCAGGATATGTTTCTAATTCAATTAGGAAACAGAATGTTTCTTCAGGAGTTCTAGATAATGCATCAGCATTGGCATTAAGTTTTCCTGGTCTGTGTTTAATCTCAAAGTCGTACTGCTGTAATTCCATTATCCAGCGGGCTCTTCTTCCTTTTGGCATCTTGGAAGTCTTTAACCATTTGAGGGCAGAGTGGTCAGTAATGATGGTGAATGGTCTTAATCCTAAGTAGTGTTGAAAATGTTTTATGGCCCATACTACAGCCAAACACTCTTGGTCTGTTACAGAGTAATTCTTTTCTGCTGGATTAAGGCTTCTGCTTGTATAGGCAATTACATGTTCTTTACCATCTTCCTTTATTTGAGATAATACAGCACCTAATCCAATTCCAGAGGCGTCAGTATAGATAATGAAAAGTTTGTTGAAATCTGGATAACTTAGTACAGGGGCTTTAATTAGCATCTCCTTTAGTCTGTCAAAGGCTTGCTGTTGCTTTTCCTCCCAGTTGAAAGGAGCATCTTTCTTTAACAAAGTGAGCATTGGTCTTGCAATTCTGGAGAAATCCTTAATAAATTTCCTATAATAGGAGAATAGTCTAAGAGCAGCTCTTAATTGGGTTAGGTTTGTTGGTATTGGGTAATTCTTGACTTTGTCAATCTTTTCTGGGTCTGGTTTGATTCCATCTCTTCCTACCACATATCCTAGGAAGTGTATATTAGGTAATGCAAAATAGCATTTCTTTAATTTTATTTTTAGGTTGGAATTTCTGAGCGCTTGAAAAACTTGAGCTATATGGTCCATGTGTTGCTCAAAGGTTCCTTTGGTGTAGATGATCATCCAATTACACGGCTACAAAGTCATTCAAAAATTCTTGCAGCACTCTATTCATCAATCTTTGGAAGGTTCCAGGAGCATAGCTTAGTCCAAAAGGCATGACTAGAAATTCATACAATCCAAAGGGGGTTACAAAGGCAGTCTTTTCTATATCAGCTTTGTCCATGGCTACTTGCCAATAACCACTGGCAAGATCCAAGGTAGTGAACCATTTGGCTTGTCCAAAACTTTCCAACAGGTCATCAATTCTAGGGAGTGGGTAGGCATCTGCTTTTGTAATAGCATTTAGTTTTCTATAATCAATGCAGATTCGCTTATCTCCTCCTTTCTTATCCACAATTACAACAGGTGAAGCCCAGGGGCTACATGATTTTCTAATGATTCCATTTTCTTCCATTTTTACAATTTCTCCTTTTAGAAATTCTTTATTTTTAGGATTAATTCTGTAGGGTGCTTGAGAAATGGGTCGTGCATCTCCAATATAAATTTTGTGTTTTATAAGATTTATTCTACCAATCTCAGTCTGACTTTTGGTACAAATATCTCTGAAGGATGTAAGCAAATTGTTGAATACTTTGCTAACAACCCAAAATTTTCTTAATGCATTGTACAATACTTGTACAAAACCTTGTACAAGGTATTTTATATCTAAAGATATATAGTGTGATATTTCTGACAATATATTATTTAATATTAATTTATTTGTAATTAATTGTAAAATATATAACTCCAATACATTTTTCAATAAATCTCATAATTTTTTACAATGTTTTCATAAGATTTTATTTGTATATATATTGTGCAAAATAACTTACAACAAACTTTAAAATTAATTGTTTATGCATATATTGTAACAATGAATTTTGCAATTAATAAAAAATATATTATTTTTTATAATTATACTAAGCCTTACTACTGAAGACTCCCTCTTTTTGTCACTATAAACAGGCGGAGGGAGCAGCAATGGCTCTCCCCCTATAGGCATTAATGGGCCTCTACCTATTTACAGAGGAGGGGCTTTTCATAAGGTTAAACAGATGTTGCATGTACGATACATATGTACATACGTACATCCATAACTTAATATAAATTATATAAAAAAATTTGAAAATTAATAGAAAAAAATTCTGGGAAAAAAGCCCCTATTTATATAAAATTATGTATCACGCATATCATGTGACATAGTATTAATATAACCGCAGAGCTTAATGATTATCTAATTAAACTTTTTAAACTTTTTCTTTAACGAAATTCCATTCCTACGCCCTTATTTTCTCCTTTTCATCTCGCTTTTCCCTATCCCTCTCATAATTTCCTTTTCCACTTTCCTTTATACATTTAAATAATCGTTTTATCAGTAGAAAAGCAAAATAATCGAAAAGAAATTTTTTTCATAAATGAAACGTAATGAAATATTATATTTCATTAATTAAAAATAAACTATTTTCAAACTTTCACCCTTTTCTTTTAACAAAATTCTCCTTTTCCTATTTTTTTCCTTCCCCTCTTTAGTTCTTCTCTTTCCCTATCTTTCGCCTTTTAAATATATGAATTTAAATAAATTTTTTTATCCAAAAAAAAATATGTACAAAAAAAACTAACTTATCCAAAAGAATATATTCATTCATCAAAATCATTACGTACATGACGAGAGAAGGGAATATGTTCTCGAGTATAGAAGAAACATGTGCTTATATTTTTTTGACAATTGGTTACTTGATATTCTACGAGTAAAATATGTACTCTGGAAGTAATAATCAAAATTCATTGGATTGTTACCAAAACCTTCTCTTTTAAGGAGAACGGGTAAATGTTCAATTTCCTTTTTTTTCTTGTTCCAGCTCTTTGCTATAAACGTTTTTATTTTTTTTAGGTTTCGTCTTCGTTTCAGTCCTCAAATATGTGGAAATTCAGATTCTCCCTAGTGGAAACGCCTTCTAGAGTTATCTCCTTTATTTCAGAGCACGGGAATTTCAGTTGGAACTGTTGAAATTTGGAAATTTTTACTAGATGAATCTTCGGTATTGATTTCAGTGAGAAATTGAACATCTTTTTTTAGCGAAACTCTTATTAACAGTTCATTTCTTTTCTTTTTAGGTGGGAATATTTTTTTTTTGTTTCTTTTAGCTATTTATTGTCGAGACGGCACTAATGTTTGGTTTTTCCTTTTTTTTAGATGGTTATACTTCAGATCTTTAGAAGTGCAGGATTTCGTAGGGAAGCTAAAGAAACTAATTGATTTTAATGAAATGTTTTCTGACGTCTTGTTTCTTCCTTTTTATAGACGGTCCAAGGTGTGAATTTTTAGTCAAATTTGAAATTCGGCAATTCTTTTTTTTTTGACAGATCAGAGCATGGATTTGATGAGTTTCTGGTATTGGCCTTTTAAAATTTATTATTATTTTTATTATTATTATTAACAAACTGTTCTAACGGATTTGTTGTCTCTTTTTTTTAGGCGAGTCTTTCAGCCCATTTTAGACGCAGAATTTTGATAACTAACCACGTAATAATAATTATAAGTTTTTTTTAAGATTTTTTTATATTTTAACAAACTTTGCTAACAGTTCGTTTTTCCTTTTTTCTAGGTGACTTTATGGCTTTTGGATTCATAAGATGAAATTCTGTAGGGAGGAGTTTTTTAAATGATTCTTTCTTACGAATTATGAAACGTTTACTAACATTTTACCTTTAGACACATTAAGTGGGTTTTTATTTTTTTTTTAATTTTATAATAATGAAATGTTTATTAACGTCTCTTTTTTTTAGATGGTGGATTTTGAAAAAATCTTTTTATAAATCAATTAAGCAATATTCGGTGAGTAAATAAATGTCAAAAAAAGAAAAAAATTAATGAACTATCTGTTATTTATCGGCTTACTTTCATTTAATAGATGATCTTTTTAGCATTTCCAGTAAGCTTAAGTTGGTGTACATTATCTGTTACTCTTATTCATTAATTGACACTAACTACTTTTATTTTTTATGGGTTTCCTTCATGGGACTTCTGATAATAATTCGTTATTTGTGATTATTAAATGGACATTATAAAATTGATTTCTTTGGACACAATTTTGGCAAGTAATATTTTTATTTTATTTTATTTTACGAATGGGATATTAATGAATCGATTTTTTCTTTAGGCGGTTCTTCAGGTCTTTTTGGACGTGCAGAATTTCAATAGGGAAGCCGAAGAAGTTTTTTCTTTAACTGATTTAATAATGAAATGTTTCCTAACTGTTTGTTTTCTTCCTTTCTTAGATGACTGGGATTGATTTTTGGTTGGAACTCAAAATTTGATAAATTTTTTTTAGTTTTGGTAAGTTTCGATGGACCTCCTTTAATCTTCTATTTAGCAAAACTTTACTGATATTTCTCTGTTTTCTTTTTTTTTTGTTTTAGGCAACCAGCACAGATATTTGACGCTTGAAAGGGTATTAGACGTTTTTGTCTTTTTTTTAGATGGCTGCTTCTTTGGTAAAGTACACAAATTTTGGAAGATTTTTTGTTTTCTCTAATTCATCTATTAGCGAACTGTTATTAAGGTTCCTTTTTTTTCTTTATAGATATTTAGATATTTCTTTAGTTTCTTGGAACGTATGTGATTCGGTTAGTGCTTTATTTTTTTTATCAAATTTTTAATGAATTTTATTGACTCTTCTTTTCTTTTTTTTTTTAGAATGTTTTAATATATTTTTGTAGGTATTCTCAACTTCGGCTTCTTTGGACTTGAATGCTTGGATTTTGTTGCACAGATCTTCTCATGGAGGTTTTTTATTGAAACTATTAACGCATTTCTTTATTTTGTTGGATTTGACTCTTGGATGTTGAAATCGGATTAAAGGTATATTGAATAAGGGAATGAGTGAGTTATTTGATTTCTTAAACTGGTGAAGGGAACATTAATATTCATTTCTTTTTATTATAGGAATTCAATTCTTGGACAAAAACTACACTTGAAGGTAGGTTAAATAGACGAGAGTGGCTTTGTTTAATTAGAAATGTTTCATTAACATTTTTCTCTCATTTTTTGCAGGTTCAAATGTGGGCAATATTTTTCAACTTGGATTTCAAATCATTTAACATTCTCGGAATATTTGCACTGGACAATTAAATTTTACAATACTTTGCAGTAAATTTTATAGTAAATTTTTCTATAAATTTCATAATATATTTCACAATAATTTGTTACAATTTATATTGATAAATTAATGTTATGATAAATGTTATACTAACTATTGTACGATGTCCCTACAAGACCAATAACGAGCATCTTATTATGGTTTGTATACAATGCATTGGATATTAGTTTTACAATACATTTAAAAAATTTCAAGTTGTTAGCAAAGTAATTGTTGCTGATGCACATCCAAAGGTCCAAGGTTAAGTTTATGAGGCTCTTCTTGGGTGGCAGTGACGGCTAAATAAATGGCTGGATTTTCATCCTCACTTTCTTCTATCTTTTCCTCAGATTCTTCATATGGGGTGTGATTAGTCCAAGGGTTAAATTCTAGGTCGGATATATCAGAAAAATCATCAGATAAATCTGAAAGATAAAGAGGGCACTCCTCTATTTCTTCCTCTTCATATTCCTTACTATCAGTTTCCTCTTCATCATAGGACTCAGCAGGTCGTCCTCTAGTGCATTGCATAGGAACAGTAATTCGTTTCTTTCTTCACAAGATAGTCAGTGTACCTTCTTCCCAATCCAAATTGGCTTTGACCTTTTTAAGCCAATCATTTCCAAGAATAAAAACTTCATCTGTAAAATCCAATACTTGAATGTTGAGTTTGATGAGATGAGATTTTACTTCTATAGGAAAATCTTTTACTTCTCCTAAGGATCTAACTTTAGTACCATTGGCTGTTACAATTACTAAATTGGAAGGCCCATTTATAGAATATCCAAGTCGTTTCATGAGCTTTTTGGTGATGATACTAGTGGCAGCACCACTATCAATGACGGCTGAAATAGGTTCTCCATCTACTCTCAATTGGCATCTGGCAGCAGTAGTAGGAGCATCATTGGCTGAGGAGATAAAATTGGTCTCTCTAGTTCTCTTCACACTTTTGAGCATGGCACTTCTATATTTTGGAATTTGAGATGAGGCTTGTTCAATAGTTAAGCCACAAGGAAGGTCTTTAATGTATTGGGCAATGTCAAATTCAGTTACATTTTCAATAGGTGCGGGTCTCATTTTAAATTTTCTTTTGACCTTTTGAGCTTTAATGGTAGATGGGGTAGTTTCTGCTGAAGGAACAACTGGAATGATATATTCCTCTCCTCCTTCATCCATTTCATCTCCTGTTTTCACTCTTTTTCTTAGTTGTCTTTCTTTTCCAGATTCTGAACGAGTATTTACATATACTTCATATTCAGCTTCATTCTCCTCTTCTTCATCATAGGAGTAGTATTCTTCTTCTTCAACATATTCTTCATCCAGGAAATTAACAGGTCTGGTGAAAAGTTTTCTATTATTATTATTATTATTATTTCCTGAGTTGTTATTTCTATTACTTCTGCACTCTCTGGAGATATGTCCTACTTTCCCACATTTGAAACAGGTTAGTTTAGTTTTATCTCTAGCCTTTTCTGTAGCCGCTCTAAAATTTCTAGGCTTGCTATTATTATTACTATTATTTTGAGCTAGCAATGCTGATGATAAGGTTGCATAATTAAGAGTCAATTGTTGGAGTTGTTGAGTTAATGCATCTACATCTGGGTCATTCTTGCTAATGGAAGATCCAGCAACAGGAGTGATTGGTAAAGGAGCATTTTCTTTCACAGCAACAGGAACATTTAAAGAAACTAACTTTGTTGGAACATAGTTATATCCAGTTTCTACCAATTTTGCACGGGTAATTGCATCATTTAAAGTAGTAGGATTGTTGGTAGATACTAGGGGAGTTAATAGGGGATTTAATCTATACAAATACATTCGCACTTGCAATGCAGCAGGAACAGGTGGAGGATCAGTAGTTCCATTCACTTTTCTTAAGATTTTCTTGAATCTTCTAGAGTAATCTTCAACTTTTTCTTCAGCTGTTTGTCTAATAGTCATTAATTCATAGTACCATTGATTTTTCTTAGTTTCAGGAGAGAAATATGCTTCAAACTGGTGTACAAAACTGGCATTTTGGTTTGTATTATCATTCCAAGCAGTAAGACCATTACCATTGGCTCTGAACCAGTCATGGGCTGCATCCTTCAAGTATCCTGCAGCTATAGCTATTCTTCTGTTACCTGTCCACTGATTAGTATTAGCAGCTGTTTCAAAACGTTCTAACCATTCATAAGGGTCCTCATCATCTTTTCCATGAAAGTTATCTACTTTGGCTATGGTTAATTCACGAGGAGGTGGAGCATTTCCTAATGCAGTGGTCAACTGTGTAATATTTTGGCCATTAGTACCAAAAATAGTAGTTAAAACTGCAGTAAGTTGATCTTGATTCATAGTTTCAGGAGGTGCTTCTGGTGGAGGTAGGTTGTGGTATAAATTATATAACTTGGTGGTTTGATATTCAGTAGGTGCAGAGGAGAATCCTTGGGTTTCTTCACAAAGAGCAGGTATATAATATAATAATTCTAGTATAGGAGTGCTAAGGGTGGAAAATACTATGCTTTTTAGAATTTCAGTAGTAAGGTCAGCAGCAGTATTCAGTTTAGCGATATTTTCTTTTAGTTTGACAAAGGAAATAACAGTGCAAAGGTTGTAGTTTCTAGCAGAATGATTATCCTTAATCCAATTCCAAAAGTTAAAGAATCCAGTAGGATGTTGGTTATAAAGTATTTCTTCTGATGGGGTATAACAAAAATTACAATAAGGAGCTCTTTCAAAGGCAGGTCTTCTTCTTTTAAGGTGCTTATTTCTGTGATGTTTTCTTTGGCTCTTTTTAGTACCGTAATATGGCATTCAATTGGGTGCAAATACGTCTGCAATTGTTTTTTTTCTCAAGTACGTCTGAGAGATCCAGTATAGACAGTTCGTTGCTATACCTGGCAGGAATCACCAATTGTTACTCTGGTCAGTTTGTTGATCAGGTAACTATGACTTGGAGACAGGGATGCAATAGATATGTCTCAAGTCCAATCAACAAGACACACTATTCACAAAGGGACAGTTCGTTTATAAGGTAAAAGAGTTTATTTATTAATTATATGAACTTGTTATTATAACTTTGTTATTACACTCTCTGATATTTTTTTCAACTACAAAGAAATTTTAAGATATTTATACAAAATAAAATATATTTAAAAATATAACAAATAAATCTAATATATTAAATAAAACTAATAAATCAAATAAATAAAATAAATCAATTAAATCAAATAAATCAGATAAATCAAATAAAACTGATATATCAAATAAATCGGAAATATCAAAAATAACAGGCTATGATGGCTTTGGCTTAGGCGGCTCTATATACTTTGCCACAATGTCACGTGATTACTACGCCAACATCATATAATAATCCAAGATTATTTTGAACTACAACAAAATAATTCTTTTCAGCTATTTTTTTATATAACTCAAATGCTTTTGATTTATCAACTACAGTTCCAATTCCAAAATGATGACATATAGCAAGTTGAAAATAGCCATGTTTATCTTCTTTTTCATGTAATTTTATATATACTTCTAATGCTTTTCCTTCATCTTTTTCTACTCCTTTTCCAAATTCATAACACTTTCCTAAATAATATAATGCGACCCTATTGTTATTATTTGCTGATTTTTGATACCAATAAAAAGCTTTGTTTAAATCTATATCAGTTCCTATACCATGTTCATAAAAATCAGCAAGATGAAGCTGTCCACAAATACTTTCATTATCAACAGCATTTTTCATCCAAAAAATTGCTAAATTATAATTAATTTCAAGTTTCAATTCCACACATATAAAATATACTTATATAAACTTGTGCAATTGGATAATTATCCTTTGCTACCTTTGAAAATAATTTAAATGCTTTGTCATCATTTTCATTTTCTAAAATGAATTCATTAAAATAAAAAAATCCAAGAAAAAAAATTATAAGGTGAGTTTGTTTGATTTGAAAGAAATATACAATGATCAATGAAATATTTTATCTCTTCAATATTATTTCCTTCATCCTGTGTTTTGATCAAAAGTGTAATTAATTTATCAGCAAGAATATTTATGCTATCTTTTATATCATATATTTCTAAAAATAATCTTTCTGCTTGATTTAGTATATCAGAGTTAGTTTCTTGATTTAAAGAATTTTGTATTAGTTTACTTAAATATAGTTCAGAGTTATTACTCAGCATATATGATATTGAATTATTACTAAACTCTCCATTTATACATGTTAAATCGGTTACAATTGACTGGGAATGAATCTTTTGTGATAATTTTATTTTGTTTTCCATTGAATTAATCTCATTATTATTTTCTCCAATAATTATTTTTTTAAGACGTTTAACAACTTGATGTATAGTAGGTCGTTTAGTTGGATCATCTTCCCAACATTCTGAGGAAATTAACAAATTAGTATGTTTTAAATAATCATATAATAGCATAATATGACGTAAATACATAATATTTACCCTTGTATAAATTACTATATTCAGTAGGAGTATCTTTGATAACTTTTTCTCTTTGTCCATTTTTAATATCCATGATTAATTTTGCAACATATTCTATATTTTCAGCATAAAAAGGCCTATATCCACTTGAAATTTGCCATAGAAGAACTCCAACACTATAGACATCAGACTTTGTATTTAATTTATACAGTTGATCTTTGTTTTTAATATTATTTAAAATATTTCGGGTCAACATAAGGAACAACACCATGTACATCTGTTGGATCATATAATACATCAGTTATTTTTCTTGACAAACCAAAGTCTGCTAACTTTATTTTATTCTGGTGTATGAGTACATTTTGTGCATGCTATATAAAATGATAAGAATATCTATTGATTTCATTGACATAAAGTAAAAAAAAAAAAAAATATTTAATATATAGTTATGTTACCAAATCACAGTAAATAATTTCTTCATTATGCAAACATTCCACAGCATTTGCAAGTTGGAGTGCTAATTGATACAGGCCTGGTCATAAGTATCTGTACCCCAATATTTTTTGAAGTCATGTGATAACCTACCCTAAAAATTTCCAGGGTTGAAGGTCATTCTTAATCTTGATCATTTACAAAATTAGAGGTTTGTATAACATATAAATCAGGAGTTAGATGATCGGTGAATTTTAGCTGCAAAATGACGATCTTTTCTAATAAATTATACAAAACAGTTTTTTGTGCGCAAATATTCAATCAAATTAAAGTGAAATTTTGAAAAAATAGTTACTTACATTCATTATAATTAAGATTATAGCCATTTATTGGGCCAAGAATAACATTAAAATAAAGTCTTAAATAATGAAAAAAATCATATCATATGCAAAAAATCCATTTTTATAGTGATTTTTTTAGCTCTGAGGTTTAGTAAACCAATTTGCTTTCAGTAGAACCTCAATACTCATTTTATGCATAATATCTATAAAAGGGATCTCTTGGCTTATTCCTATAAGTTTTTTAGTAAATATAATTTAGAGTAAATTCTGCATAAAGTTAATAATTCTAAACACCATTCAAAAATCACAATAAAATAAAAGGAAGATTATAACATAATTAAAATTCTCTGGCTATGCATCTAATTTGATTAAAACTCTAGAAAAACGTTTAATGACTCTTAAAAAATTAATATATCAAAAAAAAATTCTATATAACTAAGAGGTCAGGGCATGAAATAATAAAAAAATGAAAATATTCACGTAAAAGAAGATAACTTTTTTTGAAACACAAAATTTACCGATCATCTAATTCCTGATCTACGTATCATAAAAGCCTGTAATTTTACATATTATCAAGGTTATTATTGTACTTGAATTTAAAAAAAAATTTTAATGAAAGTTGTTATTTAACTTCAGAAATTACAGGGGTACAGTTACTTATGTCCAGGACTGTATTTATCACTCCACTCAAGTTTATCAAAATTTTCTTTTAAATAGGATTGTAATGAACCACAATCAGCATACTCCATAACCAATAAATATTTGTTTTCTAATTTTGAAATACCATAAAATCGAATAATATTTGCATGATAATCAACCTCACGTTGCATTTTTAACTATTAATTTAAAGCATCATAACAATAATTTTAGCGTTAAAATTTTATTTTATGTATGTAATATTATAATAGTGTAGTAATATTTTACCTCATTAACGATTTTTTTAATAGTTAAATCAAATGGGCATTTTAAAGCCATAACAGTATCAGAATTCTTACGATTTGCGCGAAAAACCTTTCCAAAAGATCTATTATTTATTTCTTCCTTATTAGTAAATTCAGTGTAATCATAATACTTGATATAATTTTCTGATATTGCTTTTTCTAACCAATCTATAAAAACATCAGAATCATCCATTTTTTCTGCAGTTGCTATCAACATTTCAAAAAGAAAAAGGTAATTAACAAAATGAGTTGCAGCTGTCGAACAGAAAGTACAAATATCACAATGAAATTATTGTCATTGGTTGAAATCAATGTTGATTATGAAACACGAAAAAAAAATAATAGATGATCAGCAATAACAGCATGTGCCAACTGCCAAGTTGGTCATCTGTCACATGACACAACAAATCAGAACTTTGGTTTTTTTTTGTTTTCGAGAAGTGTTTTTATGACGATCCATAGACCAAAATTCACTAAAGAAAAGAAAGTGCCTAAACACATATTTTTCACTAAATAAACCACTTTTTTTATTACATTTTTGGAATCCAGAGATCAAGTTACATATAAAAGACCAGTTACTTCAAAAACAATATAAATAAAATATTTTTTTCCAGCAACATGAGTGCCACACCATCTTTTACAAGAAGAACTAGAAGTGCCACTAAACTGTCGTCCAAGACCACAAGGACAGACAAACAAATCACTGAAGAAACTTATACTTCCATTGATATAGACGTAATAACACAACAAAACAAAGCAAAAAAAAATAGAGTTACCGCCGACAATGATGCGGACGATGCCTTTTGGGAACCCACAAATACAAAGGAGAACACAACTAACAACGTTGTAAACTCTGAAGTTCCCAACACAAACCAAGAACTACCTAACTCCACCAAAAAATCTAACAACAATGACGAAGAATACACCAACAAACTTCCTCCAGAACCTACCCTTCAAGATATCTCTAAAGAATTTTCGCAAAAAAACGCGAATTCACTCGACGCATCAATTCACAACAGTCACATGACGGTTGATCAACCAACACCAATCATCAACGAACAAATCACAGATAATACGAATAAGGAAATTAACCCCCTAACTAACTTTAAAAAGAAATTCGACCAACCTCCAACAGTGGAACAACTTGACTTAAACACACCTAATAGGAAAAAAGACTCAAGTACAGCTCCTTCGCCATCAAAGAACTTTTCGAAACAAAGAATTTCCAACAAATACAGAAAAAAATCAGAGAGCGTTTCTCGACCATAAATGGATTCGAATGCATAGAACCAGAAGAAACATATAATGACACTAAAATTGTCAAAATCAGTTTCAGCAATCAATCCTCACGTGATGCCATAAACAGAGTCAAAAAAGGAAATGACCCGGTTATTTTCCACACCTACAATAAGGAAAACGTTAACACATTAACCAAAGAATTCAGGAATAACAAAGCATCACATATTATAAGAGTGATGCACGTACCTAAAATCTTCAAAGAATCTGATATAATCAAAATCTTCTCAGTTTACGGAGAAATAAAGTCAATCTCCAAAACGAAAATTAACAACACCTCAAAAAATAGACCCACCAGAAACAAAAAAACATCATCCACTCTATATGATACATACTTCATTGCATTCACAGACGCATGATCTGCAAAAAAATTTTTTATCAACGACATATGGTCAATACAGGTGGAAAAATTCTTATTAAGAATACTTCCCGTAGATCCCACAAATGAGGAATACCAACGAAGGACAGAATTCAGCTACAAAATCACGGGACTACACATGGACACAACTTTTTACGACATAGAACAAATAATCAAAAAAATCAAAGGACAGACATGCTATTTCCTACCGATCGAAATCAACTCAAAAAGAAAAACTAGGACAGCTTACATATATGTCAAACCGGAAGACTACCAACACAAAATCTGGAATGTCCCCGTAGGTAAAGATCGTACTATCTATATCACTCCTTCAAATCATAGCGTATGCTCAGTCTGTGGAGATCACAGTCACAACGTATCCACATGCAATCGCTATGAAACATTGGAACCATACCTCCGCCCTAATAAAGAACAACGGGTGGAGTTAGACGATAACTCATCCTTCCTTCCCAATTACCTACGAAACATAAAACCAAATAACCAACAATCACAAAAAGATTCCCTCACAAATAACAACACCCAATCGAATCCTATTAACAACCAATACAACAGATCAAAAAACACACAGGGTAATAGAAACCAGAACAGAACCCAAAACAACAGCACAAGATATAACCGCTCAAGATCCAGATCCAGAATCAACACCTCATCCTCGGACTACCTCCCCCCACGAGGCAGATCGACAAACAAGGTTATCACCAACAACAGTGTTAACAACATGGCTATCAACAAACAATATGAAAACCAAATAGATAATCTGAGGAAAGATATTAATTTGCTTTCAAAAGAAATAAACACCTTAAAAGCAAACCAAGAACAACAAGAAAAAATCACGGAAGACCTCCATCAACAAATACGTAAATTCACAGAATCCCAAGAACAAATGGCTATACAAATATCAACCACATCGGAAAACATTCAAGCAATCAACCGCACACAATCGATGATCCTAGAACAAATACAATTACTCCATCGACCAACAAACAACAACAGACAACACACCAGAAGAACATCACCTCGTCCGCACGTAAGATCCCCAGCGCCATCAGAACTCTCAATTCCCAAACACTTCTTAACGGAAAGTGAACAGCAAGGAGAAGACCCTTACGAGGACAGAGACGAAAATAGCTCATCAGAACAACTCCGATTTAATTCTCAATCCCGATCACCTTCTATAATCTATGACGACAACAACGGTAACTCCAACAACAACAATCGATCCAACAACTTCTCATTTTCCAGCATTTATCCAAGCAATTGGATGCAACGCTATTGAGAACTGACACCGATTTATTGAAAACCCAAAAACGTCACAACCCAACAAAAATTTTAAACACACACTACAACAACTATAAAATTCATCAATGATAGTACAACAAAAAAGAAAACACACTGGTTACGATAATAACAAAAATATATCAAAAAATAAAAAAATAAAAAAAATTAAGAACTTATCATCAGATATCCAAAACAATAACAACAACACCCTAAATAACTATCACCATCATAATAATACTAACATAAATTTCCAGAATCGAACAATCAACAACAACGATGACCTGGATATACTCAACGCAATCAACGACTTACCACCTGGTTCATACCCTACATACAACCCTAACAGTCAAAACAACAATTACGATAAAGATTACATAAAAATAGGGACACTGAACATACAAAGTGGTTTTAACAACAAAAAGACCGACATCTTGGAATATTTTGTCACTAACAATTACGACATTCTAGCCATCCAAGAAATGCACATAACTACTCCTCATTTATTCACCAACATGGAGAAAATCAGCATCTTTAACAATGAGGAAAATATCAACCTATATATTTACAAAGATACAAATGGAAACACTGTCACGGACTCACATAGCGGAGTCTGCATAATCATGAAGGAGGAATTTCAAAAAAGAGTTTCCACAGTCAAAACACACAAAGGCAGAATCTTAACAATAGAACTCCACTTCAAAAAAATACATCTACTAATTATTAACACTTATATCCCGGCTAACAATCAGAAAAAAGAACAAATAGAAACATGCTACAAACAGATTGAAACACTAATCAACACTCATTCATCAAAACCTAACGCACACATAATCTTATTAGGCGACTTTAACGTACAACCATGTAAACATGACCGAAAAAACAACAAATGGAAAGCCCGCATTTATAGCATATTAAAAATGGCATCGATGACGAACGCGATAAAACAACATCACGACAAATACCTTCCCACGCACGCTCCTGCGGCCACTAAAGAATTTACGTCCGCAATTGACCATATATACACCACACAAAATATAATAGACCACAGTTATTACGCATCAACGGCTACCATCGATCAACATTTACACTTTAATACTGATCATAAATGCGTCTTTCTAATTATTTACCACGATTATATATTCAAAAATCCTCATTATCGCAAACAAAACATATATAAAAACAAGAACACCACGAGGAAAAATATGTACAACTACCACAAAATGACTGATGATCTATGGCAACAGTACACAGAAGGAACGAAAAATTACTTGGCTTTCCATCGCCTAGAATACGCGGATACAGTACTGAACCCATTACACACATCAACCATTCAAGCCATCGAAACTAAGTGGACCATATTAAAAAAATCCATATTAGCCTTGAAAGCTCAATATATACCAATGTACAATATCAAGGCAACCAATAGAAACCATACACCATTACCGATCAGACAAAAAGAAAATATGATTCTACAAATACATCATGCTCTCCTCAATTTTAGTATTAAAAAAATTATTCACCGGATGGCCATGGAGAACGAACAAAGTCAGACCATCACTATAGATAATATCCCTCTGGAGAAATGGCAAACCTATTGGAATATATGGCCTCTTATAAGGAAAACACTATACAAGGCCAATACTCTATTCGATAAAATAATTTTTAATTATTTACCTCTTTCTATAACACAGTCGAATTATATTCAAACAAAACGAATTATTAAACAAGGCCTATTGATGGCCAAAGAAATCAAACAAGCCGCGATTGCTAAACATGATATTACTAATATTAACTTTCATATTTTAAATCGAAACAATAATTTAGAAAATAATCAACAGAAAATGATCAACTCCTTGTTGGATCGAAAACCACGTCACATCCGATTAGATCGTCTCCTCATACCAGTATCCAACGATCCTAACAAGATAACACTGTCAAGAGACCCTAAAACCATAGAACAACATTCGATTCAACATTTTCAATTATTAGGATCACCTAGCAAAGAGGAGTTAATACAATCGATCAAACCCTACTCGATTTTAGAGGATATTCCAGTAGAATTTCGCCCTTATTATGCTCCCATTCAAACCATCGACCAGACACAATATGATTGTATTCTGGAAGAAATTACTAACGACGAAATTCTTGCCACTTTCAAATCGCTACCAAATCACAAAGCACCTGGCATTTCTGGAATTACCTATGAAGATCTAAAACACGTACATCCTGATATTATACAGTATACCACCGACCTCTTTAATCTCTGCTTACGAACCAGTTCTATACCAAGAGACTGGAAAAAGGCTTTACTCTTTCCTATCCCTAAACCAAAAGAATGGGGCAGCGATATTAATAATACAAGACCAATTATACTTTTAGAAACTTTACGAAAATGTTTCATCAAGATCCTAACAGCAAGATTACATACAGTCCTATCACAACGACATTTCCTCCAACCCAATAATCGCGCAGGTCTATTAGGGGAATCTACATATCAGCCACTTCAACATTTACACCACGCAATAGAAATGGCCAAGAAATATAAGAAGGAAATCTGGATAGGCGTCCAAGACCTTTCCAAGGCTTACGACCGCATAAACATTTCCCTCTTACGTTTTGCTATGGCACGACTACGCATTCCCCAGACCATTATCGAATTAATTTTACAATTGTTCACAGATTGGACTAATCGTATTATCCTTCACAATGACAACATTTCGGATCCTTATCAAGTTATGCAGGGTATAGACCAAGGAGAGGTGGTTAGCCCCCTCCTATGGATTATATACTACGACCAACTGTTTGCGAGAATTAACTCATTACGAGAACTGGCATTCACTGTGGAACTGCAACAAATTAAAAATATATGGAACCCCGCTGCTGACCAGAAAGTTACCTACTCAACGACCGTACAGAGTTATCTGGACGACACCACATGGGTCGCACCTACACTAACCCATATGAAAACGCTCCTAGAAATCTCTAACGACTTCTACGAGCTAGCCAACATACAAATCAACAAGGATAAATATCGCTTACTAACCAACAATAAGTTGTATGTCGGCAAAGAAATCGAACTCACACTAGGATCAGAACTTACGAATGTCAAAATCAACAAAAAGAAAGAAGGAGTCCGTATCTTAGGAGTTTATATAGATGCGTTTAATTCACCGTCTCCTACGCTCAAAAAATTACGTCAAACGGTGGCACTTTTTTCTAATACCTTGAGAAGGAATAAATTAACGCATAATCACATTATTTATATTACTAATAAAGTCCTCATGCCTATCCTGGAGTATAGAAACCAATTTCAAGTTTTTACGATAGAACAATGCAATTTTGTTATGGCACCTATCAAAAAACTTTTCAAACAATCATTACACCTTCCGAGATCTACTCCAGACGCACTAATTCATCATTATTTATTACCCTCGATTAATAATTTTTTTTATAATCAGATGTATTCGCACATAGCTATGACACAATTACTATTCAACACGCCTTTACTAAACCCTATAGCTATGACTCAAATGTTGATGACACAATACGAATTCTGGTTGCCACACTTCCCAACACACAATGATCTTACGAAATTAGAATCAACAAAATTGGCGACCACTTTTCTTTCTAAGTTACTAATCTATTTTAACAACTTTAATATTATTTTTACTCCCGTTTACGATACCACAATAACGGGAGGACGTACCCCTCTATTGTTCCACATTCCTAACATTACTAAATCGGATATTACGAGCTTGCAAAATAAACGCCTAATTTTTTTGGACCAAATAATTTCCAGCGATAGCTCATTCCTATTAACCCTTCCGGAAATGAAACAATTGGCACAAAAGAATTGGAAAGGAGCCCCCCCAAATTGGCTCAAAAAAATGGAGAATATGGAAATCTGGACTACAACAAACCGACGGTTGATTAACCCTCCGAAAGAATTACCGATACAGAACTTCCTAATACAAACACCCAGTGTATTACCAAAAAAAGAGAACCAATTACACAACCAATGGTATATTTTTTGGGACCCAAAAAGCAACACCTCAGTTTATGGTAAAGGCATCACTCAAATTAATCATAAAGACACACCGAGCATGACACAGTTACAACACTACGTGCAGAGTTACTTGGAAGATGATGCTTTGTTCGATTTTAGGACCTCCCATTCACAACATGGCGCGATTACTCTGCGGAAGAAAACTACGATCCTAAAACCATGCAAAGGGTGTGCCCTTCACACTTATAATGTGGACCGACCGCTTATTTGTACAATGTACATAATGACGTCATCACTCTGTAAATTCAAATTATACAATCAGAAAATCATGAAACGCAAGTTCCCTAACGTGAAGAAACTTTGGAAATTCCCTACCAAACATCATATTACCTTACATAATATGGCTTACAACTCGTTTCTCAAATTAAATAGATCTTCTTTTTCATATTTTAATCTTGATTCTAATTTTTTGAATAGTGATATGGTATATAATCGCGAATTTTCCCCTCAGGAACTAGCAATGAATTGTAGTTTAGACAAGAATCATTTTTATTTTTTATATAGTATTTTTAAAGGTAATCAACATAGTTTAGATACGCTCTATTTGCTAATTATTAAATTTTTGTTTCGAGATAGACTTATTTTTTATACAGATGGCTCCCTTTCGTTGGATGGAACTAACAAATCTATTATGGGTGCCGCCTGGGTGGAAGTCTCCTCATCAGTGAATGACACTTTTCAGTGCTCAACTGCGCACTTACCATCCTCAACCAAAGCCGAAGTACTAGCGATTCTTACCGCTATTATCGCAGCTCCGACTCACTGTCACGTGACTATTCACACAGATTCAAAAAACGCGATAGATACATTTAACAAAACTGGTCGAACGAATCTTTCACAAAGAAGAATCATGAAATTGAATAATTTCAGTCTATGGATATTGATACATCGCCTTATAAAAACTAAATCCCCTCGCGTGGATGTGTTCAAAGTTAAGGCGCATTCTGGACACTTACATAACGACAAAGCTGATCGTCTTGCTAAGGACGCTTGTAGCAACCCGCCTATTTTCTTAGCTATTTCGCACTACTCTCAGGCTCCGATCATGGTCCCTACCCTGGTAAATTACAGTCCTATAGATAAGAACATAAGAAAATACCTTCAACACATCACTAACCTACATACGTTCGAGAAATTATTACGAACCAAAGCGTTATCACATCTTTTTGGACCTACTCTTGACCAAGTTGACATGATCAATTGGGAGCTTACCAAAGATTGGATTGCGCAATCCTGCGATGGGTCTGTCTGCTCAGCAGCAAATGACCGCCATACGGGTTTCAAAATCAAGAATCTAGGACATATTCTACCAACCGTTGACAAACAACGGTTATATTACCCGAAACTTTATCCTGACACACCTTCCAACTGTATAATATGCAATTCTATTACAGCTTCTAATACTCACTAGGGACTATGCCACCAACACCATACGGACAGACTAACTGATTATAAGGAATGCTTATCGGTCCTACTCAAGGCTCTCGAGACTTATAAAGAGATTACCACTGCTCCGTCTGCTAAGATAGCAGTTTCTACCTCCCCGCTCAGTTGTTTCGATTTAGAACATAATTCTTCTTTTTATATCCTTTTACATAATGCAGTACCCAATTCTTTATCGGATTTGATTGCAAGATTTATCAGGTCTAGAAAAGCGAAAAATCTTGTCATGAACACTTTTTTATCAGCTTTTATGGATAATATCATTAGAAAATATTGGCGCAAATATGCCCTTGCTTATAAACAATGGGAAAAATCTTTACATATTACAAAACGTGATAAACGACTTTATCGTAAACGACAGAATCAAGATAACAAATCTAATCACATCCCGGGGCCTAGTTTATCACGTACCTCTTTACCTTCAGGCACACGTAAAAGAGATGACATACGCCGCTTGGTTTATGCGGTAGGATCGAATTACCTCCACTCAGGCTCAATATTGGATTATTTTGTTAGTTTCACTCCTGACATGCGCGAGCCGCTGTCTTTAGATATTAATGGGTGGTGTAGGGATATGGATAGATCTGGTTAGCTCATGACTATCCGGACAATATGTGTCCCGGTCGGGGAATATCCTGGTGGTGTTTGTTAGTATAGATTAGTTTATAGTTGTCTATTAGATTAGATTTCTTTCTTTACTTGTATTCTTTACTAAACTTCCAGATCGATAACAATAAATAAATAAATAAATAAATAAATAAATAGAAGTGTTTTTATGATGTTTGATCGTTATATATAATAGAATTATTAGTACTATTGACTATATACAGTGAATTCATTTTTAATTGTTTTTTTTTCATCCAAATATAGTAAAGCAATAGTATTATAAAACAAAAAATGAATAAATTATACTGTAAAAAATTGAATAAATCCTTCATTTCACTATCAATTCGGCAGATTTTTCAACACATTTTCGCTTAGATTATGTTCCTTTTTACTAGTTTCTCTTTTTTTTCCGAGAAGGAATAATCTGAGTTTTCTTTATCTTTAATGCGAACAGGTAGTTTTCATTTACGCCATGGATTCAACTTGAACTCGGTTCATTGAACTGCTCTTTATATGGGATGTCAAGTCTAAATCACGATTAAGGTCATAAAGAAAAGAGACTAATCGAGGGATAGATTTTAGTTTGCCGCTTTGTAACGATCCGCAAATTTATCTTTACGCTGCATGCGATTGAATGACAACGTTTTCATAATCGTCTTTGGTTCCTTCTGGAAAGTGGGTAAATGAAAAATATTTCCATCGTTTCCTACCTTCTACACTTTTATTTGATTTTCTATAAAAAAGAATGAATACTACCATTTTTCGTAAATTTATAATTGAATGAAGAAGAACTTTATCAACTTATCCTGAATATTCACTGATGCTTCAATTTCTATTCGAAAAACTATTCTATCCTGTTGCGCAATTCTGCATGTAACAAAGCATAAAAAGAGCTATCTTTTGCAGTATAACACAAAGAAAAAAAGTATTATTAAAAAGAATTCAAAATTGAAGCTCTTTATTTGTGTACCATAAGCATAGAGCAATTGATCTTCGGAAGTCAATGATGAGAGAAAACCTAATGTTGTAATATGAAATTTAGCCGAAACTGCTCCTCAAAGTGCTCCACTTATTTCTACAGGACATAAACAAGATCCGAATTCAATGTTAACAGTATAGGTAATATTCTTATCCCGCTACAAATTTTCGTATTCCGCATTATCCTTTTTAATCTCATTCGTATCAACGCTCTCCCATCCGGGACATAAATAAACCTTTGCAATCCAATAAGTCCCTGATTGTCTGTGAAAAACTGAGCGACTGACGCACATAAACCTCTCCATGTTGGTGATCACAAACTGAAATACTTGCATATAGTTATACGTTTGTGTTCGCGCTAAAACTATATCTTTTAAGATGCTGAAACTGCTTTCAACATAATTATTAGTGTTATTACCACGTATATGTAGTTCTGAACGGAAAGACAGAGCCCAGGAAAATGAAGTTCCCATAGAAGCTCAAAATACTTTCTTAATTAAGGATAACATCGATAAATTCTTTGCTTGAACTCGTAATAATGATTAGTATTCATTTCCAATTTTGATTGCACATAAAGAATTAACTTCATTTTAGCCATGATGAGTGGCCGAACTTGTTTATTAATTTGATGCTTTGAATTATGGAGCCATCTCAAAGAGATTCTAAAATGTGAAATGTGCACAAGAGCCGGATTCCTTGAAAAATTCTTGATATTATAAAATAGAATCATTTGCAAATAAGAACTTACTACCTTGTGACAAACATAACTCCAAAGCATTACGTTCTGCGCTTGAATCATTCGTAAGAAAACTTCTGAGCCGACCCGTAGCCCACGCCCAAAGAATTAGCAGATTTATTGCCTTTTCTAATGTAACTTCAAATTTGTCAGAAGTAATGAACAACCAGAGTGGGAGTGGGAGAGCACCGATCGTACAGCTAGTATAAAAGAGAGTAATTGAATCGTTCGAAGGAAGATGATGCGTCCATAGAATATAATTCCTCTGGTTGACGAACTTTTCGTGTACTCAGCGCATAAACGCATGATTTTCCGGTATCCGCATCATATTCCTGAAGAATTCCTTTCTCCAACCTAAATTATTGAAGTCATTAACTACTTCTACCAAACATTGGAATATTTAACTACCATTAAGTTAAGTCTCATGATATTTATGAAACCATTTGGCAATATAATCGTAATCAGGGTTTATTGCACGGTCAAAAGTACCGTAGTTCTAATCATCAGTTGCGCTAATAAGGTAAAGTTCATCCTCGCAAATATACATTGCCGATGCAGAAGAGTGTCCATCTCTGAATAACTCTAAATATTTTTTATTAACCACTCTGTCTATACGTCTGATTGTGGATTTTTCGTTTCCCTATTTCCTTGTTTCTCCTTAATCATATCGCTTTGAAGATAATGGCGCATCTCTTGAAAAAGTACACACTTTTCATTTATTTCGTAACGGAATTGTAGTTTTAGAACCAGATTCGAAATCTTTAAAGTTTAAGCCACTCGCTTGCCTTCTCTTTATCACTAACGTCCACAAATGCATCTAATTCAAATTGTGGAATTTCAAAACCCTCGGCAGTTCAAATAATGGTAACTCGGTAAGTGTTGTTATTAAATATGCTGAAGTATTTTTTTTAGAAGTTCGGTAAAGCATTCTAAGAAATAATCTATAGCAGATAATGAAAGATTTTTATTAATATTATCCTTTATCATGTAATTTTGATTTTTAAATGGCATTTAATTATTATTAAACTTAAGTTTAAAGCTATACAACAGATACTTAAGTATAATCGTAGAATATTAATTTGTTATTTTATTAACAAAAGCAAATTATAGACAAATCGATGATTACAAAATAACTACATGATAAATTAATAATAAAGAAAACAAACATAATAAATCCAAATAAATAATTATATGATGTATTGGATATGTCACTTTCACCCAAGTAATGAGAAGAGTGCATGAATAGTAACTAACCGGTGTTTTTTTGGTGATATCGTCTTCAATATTGATAAAGATGTATAACTTTTTAAAACTTTAAATATTAACGAATAAAATACTTCGGTTTTAACATAACAACTTATATATTAATTACATGAACGTGAAGAGAAACTATGTCGAAAAAACAGCGTGTGAGAAAAAAAATATTATTAGAAAAAGGAGAGAATAAAAACGGAGTATAATGTTTGCGAGTTCAGTTGTGTCACGTAACAAGTGGCTGTGGAGCTGCGGCCGCGCCACCAACCTAATGAGACATGAAATCACGTGTCTATTTTTTCAAGAAAACAGATTAGTTATAGATAGTATTAGGGTTATATAATTCTTTGTTGGAACTAAACATCAGAACATAAGATAATGGAGTTTATGTACAGTAACGCAGGATCACACATATTATTCCAAGTCCTTGGCACTCCAACGTTTTATTGTATAATGATTTCCATTAAGGACTTGATCAACTCTCAAAAAAATAATTTAAACCAATTATGTACTTTTAAAAGAGTAGTAATTTGCAGCAAATATTTTCACTAAATTTGTGGACAAATAAAATTCAGCCGACGGAATATTACCAGATATCTGATATTGTTTTATTAATAGATTAGCGTATTTATAATTTTTTATTATCAAAATCACCATTGATAGATTTTTTCTATTAGGAAGCTCAAATCCATATATAAAAAGTTCATATTTTACGCCCGCATATATGTATTTTTTTTACATTCTAGAAAACTTGGTCGTAAATTCCGGTAGATCGTAGCTTCCTTATTTGGAAGTGAATTAATTTGTTGCGTCAATTTTATTATATTCCTTGTGAAATATATTTAGCAAAACAATAACATATGATTGTCATACTAACTTATTGATGCGTCTGGAATTATTCTCCATTATTAAATAAGAATCAAAAATAACTCTCCACAATAAGTCAAAAAAATATCTTAAACGCATCAATAAGATAAAAAAAAATATAAATAAAGTGTTCACAATCATTTTGTGAATTTTCTTTAAAAAAAAAAGCTTTCCAAATATTTTAAAAAAATTCACCTTTATTTGTTTTATTTAAAAAAGAAAATGTATCAATCGATTATATTAGGATCTGTTTTATTGGTAACGCTTTACGTTTTAAAGCGTATGCGTGATCCAAAATTGGTACGATAAAAATTCTTAATCCTCATGATTTATCAAGAATTTCGTTGTTTCTTTTTTTTTTTATTTATTTATATATATATACATATATTTTTTTTTTTTTAGAATTTGCCGTCACTTGTTCGTTACAAATTTCCGATTATTGGACATACATTTATTTTTTTAACTAATAGTGAAGAATTTCTTAAACAATGTAGAAAGGAGGTTTGTAATTTTGTGGATGTTAATTTTGACGATAAAATTTAACGTTTAATGTTAATTAATCTCTTTTCTCAATTGTCGTATTAGTACGGCGATATCTTCAGTCTCTATTTATGGGGTGAAGTAAAAACATTTATAGGTAAGTACGCTAATTACGTTATAAAATAAAAATTATTCCATGCCCGTATTTAATAAATTTCTGTTAATATGATATAGGAAAAGAACATTTGCAAGAAGTATTAACTAAAGATGACTCGTTTGATGCCGGAAGAGCATTCGAAAGATTATTGCCATTAAATGCAATGCTTAAACATTTAGCTAACTTTAAAAATTCGACAAAAGTACTTAAAGAGTATGTCATAAATAAACTAAGAACTTATACCGAACGTATGCAAAAAAGTCTTAATTTAGCTACTCGAAAATATATTGGTGATTGTGATGAACCAAAAACTATTCATAATATATATAATATAATGACTAGAATTATTTGTATTCCCATTGCTGATATTTTTGTTGGTCAAGTAAGTATAGTTATTTATTACACATATAGCTCTAACATGTTATGCATTATGGTATATTTAGAACCATTTATAAATATATTGTATAATTTTATTTCGTAGGAGATATCACAATATGAAGAAATTATAAATACATTCTCGGAATTTACGAATGATGCAGTAAAAATTCTGAGAATTCCACCGGTTCTTGATTTTATTTATCCAGGACTTCAATATTACATCAATAGTGCTATATTAAAATTAGGAATATACAATCCGGCAATTAAGCATGAAAAGGTACTTATTAAACATCTTAAAAACCAAATTTATAAACGTTTACAAGAAAAAGAAAAATATGGAGATTCTTGGAAACGCCCTGAAGATTTCCTTCAAGATCTTATAGAAGAAGAAGGTTTTGATCCTAATAATAATATTAATTATGCGGAAATAGCACAAAAAATATGTTTATTTATATTCGTATCGATTCATACGACAGCATCTAGTTGTGCGCATGTTATTATGGATTTAGCATCTCGCCCTGAACATATACAAGAATTATATGAAGAACAATTGGAAGTTCACAAAGAGGCGGATGAAAATGGTACACTTCCGTTTGAAACTCTTAATAATATGAGAAAATTGGATAGTTTTATTAAGGAATCTTTGAGATTAACTCAAAATATAGCAACACTTCCACATGTTACATTAAAAGATTATACATTCGCCAATGGATTACAAATACCAAAAGATAGGCCAGTCACTCTTTACATTGATGATGTTTATTTAGACGAATCATTACAAGGACCAAATCCAAAATCATTTGAACCATTCAGACATTTAGGTACGAATGCTCCAGTAACAAAAGTTAGTAAAAACTATTTATTATTTGGAGGCGGCAAACATGCGTAAGTATATTATTCATTTTAAGCGTTTTTTTTAAATTTTTTTACATTATTAATAAATAACCGATTATCATAAAATTATTTAGATGTCCTGGAAGACAACTTGCTATAAATGAAGTTAAATTTTTCTTACATAATATTATATTAAAATATAATTTACGCACCGAAAGTGGTAAGATCGAAGAACCAAAGATGTTTGGTCCAATGAAATTACCAAGTGACGCTGGAATTATTTTTGAAAAGAGAAAATAATTGTAAAAATTATGCTTTTAAATCTTTAACATACTTCAAAATAATTATATATTTTTCTTTTTTTTTTTTATCATTAGCATTTGTTGATTTTTTTATTCATCACACACATTTTAATATTAATAAAAAAGAAAAAAAAAAAAATAAACTTTCAATAGAAAAATCATTTTTAAAATTAACCAATTAATAAATTTTTTATTTACTTATAAAATTGTAAATTTTATAGTTTATTTATTTTTTTTTTTTATTGTAATGTTGATATTTACGTTCATTCACTTGAGTTAATTCTAACACATTCATAAATATATATTATTTTCCATGGTATTACCATGGACGAGTAATGGGAATTTAATTAATTTGCTGCGGTTAATCCATTCATTTTGTGTCGCAGACTCGCAGGACGCCGATTGTGGCGCGACAAAATCATAAAAGAAAATAATATACAACTTATAAAATTATTGGGTAAATGTAATTTTAACTACTCCGCAAGTTTACTTAGAGCGAAAAAGGTGGTTTTAAAATATCATTATCTACTAATTTATCAAAAATAATTAGCAAAGAGGCGAAAATCCATCATTTAGGAAGTTCATATCTCTTTCCGAATCCTAAATAATCTTGCGGAGCACATGAAATTACATCTAAGCTATAAATTTAAAAGCTTTACGTCGAAAGAAAAAAATTCTTGATTGTGTAAAATTGTTACGCCACGAACATGGCACACACACAAAAAATGGATCAATCATATTCCTTGTGTAGCAAAACAATAACACATGATTACCATACTAACTTAATTAGTAATAATGTATAAAACCTAAACGCAAAAAAAGTTTTTAATTCACTCGTTTTTGAGTTTTTTTTCTTTTAAAAAAAAAAAAAAAAAAAAAAAAAGTTTCTCAACTCTTAAAAAAATTCATCTGTCATTTTATTTTATTTAAAAGAAAATGTATCAATTAATTATTTTAGGATCTGTTCTATTAGTAACACTTTACATTTTAAAACATATGCGTCAACCAAAATTGGTACGATAAAGAATTCTAAATCCTAATTATCTATCAAGAATTTCATTGTTCTTTTTCATTTATATTATTTTTTTTTATTTAGAATTTGCCGCCACTTGTTCGTTATAAATATCCGATTATTGGACATACCTTTCTTTATTTAGCTAATAGCGAAGAATTTCTTAAACAATGTAAAAAGGAGGTTTGTAAATATTAATTTTTGAAGGAAATATCATTTAATGGTTAATGTTAATTAACCTCTTTTTTCAATTAACGTATTAGTACGGCGATATCTTCAGTCTCTATTTATGGGGTGAAGTGAGAACATTTGTCGGTAAGTTGCCCATTTATATTATAAAAATAAGCCCGTATCAATAAATTTCTTTTATTATGATATAGGAAAAGAACATTTGCAAGAAATATTAAACAGAGATGATTCTTTTGATGCTGAAGAAGCATTCGAAAGATTATTACCATTAAGTGCGATGTTTAAACATCTAGTTAAACCGATAAAAGAACTTAAAGAGTATGTCATAAGTAAGCTAAGAACTTATACCGAACGTATGCAAAAAAGTCTTAATTTGGCTACTCAGGAATATATTGGTGATTGTGATGAACCAAAAACTATTCGGAATGTATACTACTTAATGTCTAAAATTATTTGTAATCCCATTGCAGATATTTTTGTTGGTCAAGTAAGTATGTTTACTACGCATGCAAACCTAACGTGTTATTTTAAAACAATTTATAAATATATTTTTTTTTTTTTATAGGAGGAGTCACAATATGAAGAAATTATAAATACATTCTCGGAATTAACGACTGATGCAGTAAAAATTTCGAGAATCCCACCGTTTCTTGATTTTATTTACCCAAAACTTCATTATTTCATCGTTTGTGCTATATTGAAATTAGGAATATACAATCCGGCAGCTAAGCATGAAAAAGTACTTGTTAAACATCTTAAAAGCCAAATTTATAAACGTTTACAAGAAAAAGAAAAGTACGGAGATTCTTGGAAACGCCCTGAAGATTTCCTTCAAGATCTTATAGAAGAAGAAGGTTTTGATCCTAATAATAGTATTAGTTATACGAAACTAGCACAAAATTTATGTTTTCTTATATTCGTATCGATTCATACGACATCATCTAGTTGTGCGCATGTTATTATGGATTTAGCATCTCGACCTGAATATATACAAGAATTATATGAAGAACAACTGGAAGTTCATAAAGAGGCGGATGAAAATGGTATACTTCCGTTTGAATCTCTTAATAATATGAGAAAATTAGATAGTTTTATTAAGGAATCTTTAAGATTAGCTGAAAATATAGCAAACCTTCCACATACTGTATTAAAAAATTATACATTCGCTAATGGATTACAAGTACCAAAAGATAGTTTGGCCATTCCTTATGTTGATGATGTTTACCTAGATGAATCATTACAAGGACCAAATCCAAAATCATTTGAACCATTCAGACATTTAGATACGAATGCTCCAGCAACAAAAGTTAGTAAAAACTATTTATTATTTGGAGGCGGTAAACATGCGTAAGTATATTGTTCAATTTAAGCGTCTTTTCAAAATTTTTACATTATGAGATAACCAAATTATTGTTACATTATTTAGATGTCCTGGAAGACAACTTGCCATAAATGAAGCTAAATTTTTCTTACATAATATTATATTAAAATATAATTTACGTACTGAAAGTGGTAAAATCGAAGTACCAATGAAGTTTGGCCCAATGAGATTTCCAAGTAGAGCTGGAATTATTTTTGAAAAAAGAAAATAATTATGAAAACATGTACATGTTTCAAAATAATTTTTTTTTTTATTCATTTATAACATGTTGATCTCCTGTTTAATTAAAAAAATTTTTTAATATTTATTTTAATAAACCAATTATTTATTATCATAAAACTCACGAGTCCCGGACTTTGCAAGAATATTTTTTATGAAACTGTAAAATTATAGTTGTATGTTGTATCAAACTGCAAAATTTTTCGTAAATAATTCGTTCGTCTATCTGCATAACTACATTCTTATAGCAATTTATACGTGCAATCTAATACATTCGTAAGGATAATATTATATATATATTATCCTTGATGAAACTTTCCACAGTGTGGTTGGGTGACAGGACTTATTTTTCAATTGAAATAATAAATTGTTGATCAAAATTTTATCCCCGGCAGATTTTAAATCAAAATGAAATATAACATGTAAGTAATTAACTACATTCATGAAATTTTTGTTTTAACGCGACCGAAATCTGTTGGTAGTAGTTAGATAACGGTCAATTTTAGCTTCAATGTAATCCTTAATTCTCAATGCAAATATAGTGAATTATTTATTTCAATTTTTGTTATTTTCTAAGTCATGAAATTTATTTAATTATACATCATTTTATTTTCTTTATTTTAATTAAATTTCGCAATAAATAATAAGAAAAAATTATTATTATACTAATATTTAAAAGTTTAATCTAAAAAGTAATAACTTGGTTCGATATCAAATCGTTTAATAACTCCTTCATTTTTATATTTTTTTAATAATTCTGAATCGAAAACATCATCATAATTAGCATTAATTAACGTAAGTGGAGGTCTCCCTCTCCAATTTTTTAAAAATTTTTCGAAATTATTTGAAGAAATTTTCCAATAACTTAATTTCAAATAATTTAAAAATTTTGCGGCCGAATCAATTAATATTTCTGATAAAATTTCTCCATCCTCAAATTTTTCTTCTTCAGATTTTTCTTCAAATTCATCATTATTTAATATACCAATATATAATTCTTTTAAATTTTGACAAATTTTCAATAATTTTTTAAATTCCATAAAATTATAATTATGGATAATTATTGATAAATTTTCAATATTAGGACAATTATTATATATTGAATGAATTAACCTTTTTGAATCTTTACAATATCTATACTTTTCAATTAAAAGTTTTCTTAGATTTCCACCAGTTTTTTCAATTATTTCTGCTACAGTATCAGGTGAAATATTTTCTACATGAAGAATACGAAGATTAGGATAAGATGAGATTCTTAATTGATCTTCGTATTTTTTATCAAGGCGAGGTATAAAAAATTGTAATTTTTGTAAATTATAAAGTTTTGGAAGTACTGAAGGTGGAAATGAAATATTACCACAAAAGAATGCTTTAAAATGTACCAGAGAATCAACATTTCCTATTAATGCTTTACCTACATCACCAAAAGGATCATATTCTTCTTCACCTCCAACGAATAAAGTACCATTGAATTCAATATACTTTAAATTCTTTTGTACTTGAATTAATTTTGCCAAACCATAATTATCCTTTCTACATTGATCGATTGTTAACTTTTCTATGTACTGGCAATGTTGAGCCAATCTATCGTAAAATAAAGGTTGGTCATATGTGGTACATTTTAATTCTGAAAGTCTTGAAAGGCAAGATTCAGCGCCGTTAAAACAATCTAAATGATGTTTTATATACCTTATATCCATTGATTTCAAGGGTGAACATTTTCTCATCAAGAGTTTATAAACTTCTTGTTCAACAATATATTTTTTATAATCCGATAAATGAATAATAGAATTGATTTTAACAACGTTTAAATGTCTGCAAAAAGATAAATAATCAAATAAAGGTGGATTTTGTGATGATGGGGGGATTTCAATTCCTTTAAGTTTAAGAAATTCTTTAGTTTCATCAGATAAAAATAATAAAATTGTATTATATAAAAATTTTTCTTGACAAAATCCTAAATAATAACGCCACGGGTTTCTCCATAAAAATATAACCGCACTTTCACACCAAAGTTTATTAACCAATAAACATGAAAATAAAGATCTTTGATCATCTTCTAATTCTTCAAATATTATTAATAAAATATCCTTAAGTTTTGACATTATTTTGATAAAAAAAAAAAAAAAGAATTTACAAAAATGTTTCTTAATGAAAAAAAAAAAAATGTAAATCCAAAAAGTTTCGTCTATATATGGCAAACATGCGTACATATGAAAAAGAAATAATTGGTCCACAATGTCGATCATCTTGAATATTTTTTCAAGCCATAATGTTTTTGTTCAACATTGCACGATTTATTTAATGGTCGATGAACATGTTCGAGACCAGAATCATATAAACTATCCCTTCGTCTGTAACGCAGGCAAATTTGCCTGCATAAACATAGTAGCATGTGAAAGTCTACAGACGATCGGATAAGCGTTTTATGGCGCAGTTTATCGTTTTTTTAAAAGTTATGATTTATGGATTATATATAATTGTTATAGGTATTTCAAGTAATAATTCAATGATTCCAAGCATAAAATTCTAGCTAAAGTCACGACCTATAGATTAATTAATTAATTAATTATAATTATTAAAAGATTTAATCTGAAAGAACTATTTTTTATATATTCACATTTTCCTTTTTTATCGATTTATTGGCTAGGTTGTTTGTATTACTCGTAAAAGTCTTAAAAATATAACTTAGATATTCCTTTTGTGGAATATCTCATGATCAGTTGCGTTTGTAAACACGTCCCTTACTGTGCATGATCGGCATGACACAGATTATAAATCACATGTGGTGCGATGAAATTCTTGTGGTACAAATCTTTAAAAAAATTGTATTACAATTTTTTACTATAAATCATACCTATTTTTGTATGAAATTTGTACAATTATTGTTTTATTTTTATCTTATTCTCGTATGATTATCGTTCAATATAAAATTGTAATTTAAACCAGATTTAAAACATTTTCCTATTTTTATCAATTAATATGATGCATCAACACTAAATGGTAAATGGAATAAAGTATATTATCAGATTATTTATGTTATTTCCAACTTAACATAACTTAGATAGATATGTATCCAAGATGGCGTGATTCATATTAGGTGGTGTGGTTCACACACATGATGTTACACGATTCACGATTTCCGTTCACTACCATATGTTTTACTAAATAATCACCTGTTATATTTTGATTTGGATATAAATATATATTCTTCTATCATGAAGATTCCTCCTTGCAAATATTGTATACTTTTTTTTTCCTTATTAAATTTAACGATGCTCTTTTTAATTATACTTTTTATATTTGGAGCGTCTGCTTTCGTAATAAATAATACTTCAATATTAGTAGCTAAACGTCAAGTCTGTGCAAATCCAGGATGTTATGGATTGTTTTATAAAGATTGTTCGTACGAGCAGCTTTACACGTAAGATTTGATTAAAGGATGATACTACGTAGTTTTTTAAATGATAATCTAAATTATGCTTTCCCTCTTTTTTTTTAGAAAAATCAATGCTATTGATGCATCTAATCATAAAGCACTCAGTGATGCCCTTGCTAGTATGTTTGCACCGGACATATATGATAAAGTTACTTCAGAAATTACAGAAAGTGACCTTACAAGCGCATGGTAATGAATGAGACGATGCTTATGATTTCTGAAAATTCTTTTCAAACGTGTTTTTTTTTATTTATGTAGGTATTCTGCAAACTCCGCAATTTTCAGAAGTAATGCCCAATGCGTAAAAGAAAATATGTTGAATTGGATATGCGATAAATATCAAACAAGGACTTCACTTGAAGATTTAAATGCGTTACTTGATACCCTTCCTGAACTATTTGCAGATATCTTACCTGAAGAACCTGTTATAGCATGGGTGGTTAAGCAAGCACTTGAACAAGCAATGGAAAAAGAAGTTTCCATTACAAGAGAATTGATTAATTCGGCAGCAAATATTGTAGGAATTAGCGATGTTGCATTTCTTTATAATGTTGGGAACTGTTAAAAAATAGGCAATATATTATATTCAGAATAAGATGATTTATTATATCTGTTATTTTTTATAAAAAGAAAGTTAGGGAACAAAAAGTTAATTTAAAATATTTATAGGACTCATCATTTAATTTTTAATTCAATATTATTACAGTATACCTATTTTAAATTATTTATTTTATTTTTTATTAATAACCAAATAAGCAACTAAATAAATATATCCACTTAAAGGAATAGTATGCGTGCGTGATAAGTAAAGATTACTAAATAAGAGTTTAGTTATAAAACCAATGTTTGTAGAAATACGAACAGTTCATTTCATTTGTAACATTATGTTAATACACATTTTTGAATAAGTTATATATGCGTTTTGAAAAAAATATACTACTTTTCATTATTGTATTAATGACAAACTATCGTGCACTATGCTCCACACCATGCCGCTACACGCCGCTATACACCAGTCCTTATTAAAAGTAAGCGTCTACTCACGCATGGTACTATACCACTCCATAAATTCTTTCACAGGCTTACAAGGTACGCATGCTATGCTCCCATCCACGGATAAAATAACGCTGCTCCAACAAAAGTGCCCAAAAACAAGGGAAATCTTACCTAACCTACCCATACAATATTTCTTTAGTGAATATGTAAAAAGGAACATGATAAAATTAATATAAGCGAGATGAAAGAAGGGAGTTTAGTGAAGAGGAAAAGTGGGAAGAGTGAGAGTTGTAAATATTTGATTATACATATATTTATGTACTCTTACGGCAGATCATTGGAGTTGTTTCCACAAAAGATTACTAAAAATATGTACTATATCAATTAAAAGGTTCAGTTATATTAATTAATATATTGGCTGAAGCCAAAAAGAAATTTTGCTTGCAGGTAAAAACAGTTATTGAAAACTCATTTATTAATATGTAATATTTAAAGCTAACCAGTCAACTATAACAATTGTTTTTTCGACTATTATCCGTAAAATGCATTTTACTTTATTTCAAAGTATTTCTTTACTACTGGAAATGAAATGATGGGTTTCGCAACTCATCACTTCTTTTTTATGCAAAAATCTAATACTTTTTAATTGTTTACAACTGTTAAGAATTTCTCTTAATGATTCTTCATTAAATCGAGCACACAGTGTTTTTAATTTTGGACAATAGTTAATTATAGCTAATTTTAATAATTCATCACCCTCAAATATATAAAATTCTTCTAAATTCTTCCCATTTTTCTTTAAAAATTTAATTAATATTTCAATATCTGGAACTTTACCAAAAAATCTTAAAATTTTCAATTGTGGGAAAATTGCATGTTGTAATTCCTTAAAATTATTTAAATTAACCTTTCTATGTTCATAATATAAATCAACTTCACTTAAATCAAGTTCCATTAAATTTGTTAATTTAGTAATAAATTTGGTGAATAATAATATACTGTCATTTACTTTGGTTGAATTTTCTAGATAAAATTTTGTGATGGTATTTGAATGTTCTTTTAATAAAGTTATAATCTTCTTGCAACCTGCCTAATTTTTTACATTCTCATAATCCCTATAATGATAATAATTATAATTACTAAATATTAATGATAATTCTTTTAATTTATTTTGTGATGAAATTATTTCCTTTAACCCATCTGAAAGATAATATTCACATATTATAATTGTAAGCGATTTGATATTTTTACTTATTTTTGATAATTTATATGATCAGTGGTTGAATTACAAATTAATTCTGAAAGATTTTTTAAACAATCTTTTGCTCCAGGAGAATTTAAAAAATCTGGAATTTTTCCATATAAACTTACGAATTTTAAGCTAACCATTTTTTTCAAAGTTGTTTGTTTCATAAACATTTTTAATATTTCAAATCCTATTATATGATCAATAGACGAATTATCATATAATATGATATTGGGACGATGATTAGAAAATCTTTTTCCAGAAAAAATTATTTTCATAATATAATTAATTAATTGGAAGAACTTTGCTAAATGATATATAATTAAAAAGTGGAACTTTTGGTGATGAAATGATAATTCTAAGATCAAATAAAAGGTCTTTTGATTCATTAGGAAGACAGGTTATTAATGCATCAAGGATTTTAGAATATTTAATGTCTTTATAATTTAAAAGGTTTCCCCATAGGATTTCAACACAAATTCTGCAGAATAAGCAATTAACTAGTAAAAATAAATGTAAAGTAACTCTGTCTTCTTCTAAGCACTTCATGATCTTAAAAAGGCAATCAATGGGAAGTGTAGGAGGCATTTTTATTTTTTTTTTTTAAAAAAAAATGTTACCCTATTGATATTATAAAAAAAAAAAATGTTACCCTATTGATATTATATTTAAAATAATGTCCTTAAATTACATATATTTATAGAATTTTGAATTTACAATAATTTAATAATTTATTATTACCAATATTTACTTTGTATGAGTCATTTATATTCTTATACTTTATAAGTCATATTCTAAATCAATTAAATAATATTGACTCACCTTGTAAATAATTTGAATGATTATGTATATAGTTTTCATGTGATTGATTACTAAATCATGAGTAGCACAAAAAAAACATCATTTTTAGAACTTTAAGTGAACTGAGGATTAAACTGTTTTTTAGTAATCAGAATAAGGCTCACTATATCTCGATGTGTTTTGGTGAGATGGATATGATAAGTTATACTTATCTTTCAATGATCATTAGATATCAAGTTATTTTATTTTTGCAGTTCAACTTTTTGACTAGGACCAACTAAATTTTTAAATGAATTTCACATATTCTCAAAGCACATAAAATATGATCAATCATATGACAGATAAATTTAACGCCTTGCGTTTTATTTATTTATTTATTTTTCGGATTTTCACTCTATTAACTTTAATAACATGATTTTAATGACATCATTCCAAGTCCCTAATAATAAACAAGTTTAACAATAGCAATAAATAAAATAAACCAGTACTTTTTATAAAATACTAAGCTATGATTTATGAAAGGTGGCTCGTTACAAAAAAAAAAAAATTATCTTATCAACACCTCGCGAGAACACCTGTTTTATTATCTTATGGCAATATTTCAATCGGGTTATTGTTAAAGCGAATGAAGCATTAAATGGTTACCATTTATACCATTTTGATATTTTGCGCCATAAAATCTCAGATATGTATTTCAAAAAAAAGATTATAAATTCATTACAGTAGTGCAAAACTAATTAAACTCATTAGAAAGCAGTATATGATATGACAATATGCACCTTAAAAAGAATAATAAACCGGAACAACATTTCATATTAACTTTCTTCAAAACTTTGTCCGAACATTCTTCTATAGTGCCGCTTTAAAGAGTACGAAAAGAACATAATATAGCTAATTAAACTCCAAATAATAATAATAATGCGCGGAAAAAAAAAGAAATATATTTAATTTTATATATTATCACGTGCAAATTTCTTTGATTTTATTGGCTACTCAATGTTTAATCAAACCCGTGAAATTGAATCAATAAATGGAATTTTAACTTGCTTGCATCTTATCCGGATTTGTTATAGTATGGATTTCAAATACAAAATATTTCTTAATGAACGTAAAAATGGATTACGTGACCTATTTTAAAAAAAAGGACCGATTTAATATTGGGTTGCTATATTTGGTTTGTTTAATTAACGTTCTAATTTTAATTTTTAAGTATAAGAAACGATAAAGTGAATGTGATTTCTCATTGACGAGAAATAATAAATAAAAAAAAAAATGAATTTTTAACAATCAAGCACAAAATATCAAATATATTGATCAACCATATAACAGCAGATAAATTTTAACGCTATGCGATTTATTTATTTACTTCGGATTTTCACTCTATTAACCTTATTAACATGATTTAATAACGTTACCCCATTGGGTTATTTGATAAGCGAAAGAAGCATTAAATGGTCATTTTATACATTATTTTGGTATTTTGTATCATAAAATATGCATTTCAAAGACGTCAAAGTAAAATCTATCGGGACACGATACCTTATTTTATCGTTATGCAAATATCAGTATATAAATATAGTATAAGGAGGAAATTTTCGTTTTTATTTATTTATTACACGTTAAAAATTCGAATTACTTTAACATGAAGTGTTCCCAGTGTAAATGTGATAAGCTCTCTAATGAGTTTCTATCAACGACAGTTACCGGACGTTGTGATCATATTTCTTCTTATTGTTTAAGTGTAAGTCTGTCTTATGATTTTTTTTTTTTTTTTTCCTAAAATACAATTTTTTTCTCTCTTACTAATAATTTTTAATTTTTTTCGAATAAATAAAAATATTACAATTAATACTAGTGTTTGGTAAAAAATTTAGATTTAACAGATACAACTAATAAAATAGTTCGTAAATGTCCTGAATGTCCAGAGAAATTATCCACAGAGGAATTAAGGTTATTATCATTAACATGGGATAAGGCGTTATTAAATGTTGATGTAAATAACATTGGAAAGTCGAAAATGACACAAAATACTAATGCAGTTTATGGAAATAAGTCGGTAGAAATTTATGTTGTATTATTAAATGGGCAAAAGTGTGCTTTTCAGTGCAATCAAATTACAGATATTCCTACATTAAGAGAAAAAAATTGAACGTTGATGAAGACAAACAAAAATTAATTTATGATGGTGTTGAATTGCAGGTAATTTATTGAAATTACTTCATCTTATATGAGACGGAAATTGGTTAATTAATATTAATTAATTTAAATTCATTTAAGGATCGAGTTATTACGCCTTGTACGTTACAGGATTATAAAATTGAGCCAGGGAGTCATATTCAATTGATTATTGTACGTTATAGTATTACACGTGCAGAATCCATCAATGGTTTTACCTTTGATTTAAATTGGGGTTACCCCGCAAGTGGAAGAGATTATTTGGATGGAAGTTGTTTACTTTATAAAGGGTAAATATTGCAAATTTTTTAAAGAATATAATTTTAAATGATGAGTTATCCCTTGAATTAATTTTTTACGTTATTTTAGTGATGTATTTTTTAGGAAATACGATTATGCAACACAATTCTATCCATCATTTCCATACATGAAACATTCAGGTAACTTGATGGATAATAAAAATAAAAGAGGTCACCAACATATTGAAGCGAAATTAGATCAATTACCACCTGATGTAACACAATTATACTTCGTTTTGAGTACGTTTAAATCTCCTACTATCGGTCATTTTCGAAATCCAAGTTTTAAGATGATAAATGTAACTCAACCTGATAAACCTTTATGTACTGTCTTGTATATCAAGAGTTGGGCAAGGTATGTGGCAGATTATTCAGTTGGGTAAATTAAGTAGGGGTAATTGTGAAGATTATGATTCAATTGAATATAGTATTGCTCAATGTTCTCTATTTGGGTAAATTTACATCAAATTATGTGAAAATTATAAAATTTCGTACCATATACGAAAAAATAAATGAAAATAAAAAATGTATATTTAGTTAGTTCCATTGAAATGGTAGTCGCTTCATATCGTTCCCAGCTGAATTTGCTTCTGACTGTGGTCACTATGACAATTATAAAATAAATATTTTATTTTCACACAAAAATTAAAATGTGTTGTATATTGCTAATTTTTTGATATTATTCTCTTATTAAATATAATTCTAATTCTTAATTTATCAAATTAACTTGTCTCTATAAAAATTGACTTTTAAGTATCAACATTAATTGTATGTGTTTAAGAATTCACTTTATAAAATATTTTTGTACAATTTCTTTGATACTGTTGCACAGTATTTTAAAAAACTACGGTAATCATTGTATTCGAATGATTTATCAGCTATGGTATACAAGAATTATCATTTAATATTCTATCATCTCTAATTACTACGTTGACAATAATACCCTTTTTTGACAAGTCCGATCATTCACTTGAGAATTTTATTCAGTCCTTATGGCGTTGAGATATTATATATTGTTCTATATCTTTACAATCTTTTTTGTTTTATACTAATAAAAGTTACTATGAAACCATTTATTTTTTATTCGTCAAGAAAAAGGGAATCACACATGTAATGTGGTTTCATTTATATATATCATAAATTTCAATAATCCTAATTTATTAATGATTATATTTTTGCTTCTTGAAATATAAATAATAAATCAAAAATCTTATCAAATATAACCTACTATTGATCAGTTATTTGAAACATTTCATTCTTTACAATAAAATAATTTTCAGTTTTTCTAATTTGTTTTTTAACAGAAATTTTTTCTACTAAAGACTCCATTACCGAATGGTGGATCGTTAAAGGATACATTATTATGTCATAATTTTCATTCATTACACGATTTACGATTTGATCTTAAAAATTTATCATTATTAAAAAGAAAAAATAAAACTATCCTTAGTGATATCTCCGTCAATTATTATACGATTCCATTCAATTGGACTATACCCAAGAATTTCATTACAATCTTTTACTTTACTGTGCGAGATCACGAGATCCACGAAATAATAATTTGAATCATATGGAGAAGTTAATTCGTCAGTAGTTTAAAACCTATTACGGTAATCCATTTTAAGATTATTTCAGTATGTTGTGATTTTATAATTTTTGAATCAACGGTTTTTAAATTAATTTTCTTAGTTACATGAGGTCTTGGACTATTGCATAGTTAGGTACCAAAAGATTTAAAAAAGTTTTTAATAAATCTTGATAAAATTCCTTTGGAAAGACTTTCTTATATGGTAACACTTATGAATATTTATGATATCTGGATTTTGGTGCATGTTTGATGTCTCCATTTAAAAACGTGCTCCCAAAATTGAATTCCACTCATTTCAAAAAAAAAGGACCATTTTCAAAGCTAGTTACGCCATCAAAATATATTCGTAAACTGAACGCTAGTATTTTCATTACAAGTATCTACCATTGATAAATAAATGTACAGTTCAAATTATAATAAATTACAATTTATAATAAATACCTTTTTAATTACATTACACTAGAAATGTCTAAGTCGACTAATTGGAAATCATGAACTATTAAAATAGCAAAATTAATAATAATTATTTGTTATTAACAAAATTTTAATAGATATAAATTACCTTCATCACCTTCCTCATTAAAATTAAGAGGCTTTGATACTAAATTTCCGAATTTAAATGCTCTACTAGTATATACAGCATTAGAATTCTTTTCGTATGAAATTGAGATGCTTGGTATCTCTTTATCAGCATCTTCAAATGCATTTTTAATTTTTTTTCCTCTATAATCAAATTTTGATAAATTATAAAATCAACAACCAAAAAGCAAATATACTTTTTAACTCTTCATAAATTGGTCTTTCATTGGAATTAGCATTCATACATTTATGAGCTAATTTCTTATAAAATTCAGGAGTTCCTTTTCCAAATTTTGGTCTAAGTCCATTACATATAGCTAATGCTAAACTTAAATCATGTTTTCTATCGTGAAAAGGTGGTTTCCAGATGATAATTCAGCCATTACGATACCAAAACTATAAATATCAGATGATGAAGTATATGGTTCTCCGTTTAAGACTCTGGTGCAATATATGACAATACCCCGTATATTATATTATCTGATTTTTGTTCATTTGCTGGTCATGATAATCCAAAGTCTGAAATCCCTATAAAAAATAAATGTCCGGAAAATGTTATCAAAAATGTCCGGAAAATGTCCACTTTTTTGGTACATGTCTGACACACTTCTGATACTTAAAATTTTGACATGTCCTAACTTTGTCCAGAATTCATCCAGTATTTGTTCGGTATAAAATTTTGGACAAATTCCAGACAGTTAAACCTGGACAAATTCCGGACATGAAAAAGTTCATACAAATTCTGGATACTATTTCCAAAAAAGGATAAATTAATTTTGTAAAAAAATGCAAAAAGCACAAAACTGACGTTCAAAACCTTTTCTGTCGTACTAATTAAAATTGCAGAGCAGGCAAAAATACTATATATCTATGATATAAAAATTTTGGGTTAAGGAATAATGATGATCATCTATCCATTGATCATCTTTTGTGGCAAAATTTTACAAAAATACATTTCTGGACAATTTCAGGACAAATTCCTAATATCCCGGAAATGCAGTGTTTTCGGAACAGTTTCCGGACACACAGTGTCCAGAATTTCCGGACAATTATTTAGACAATTTTTCTGGACATTTTCTGGACATTATCCGGACACATATTTTTTATAGGGAATAAAAGACACATAATCGTTAATCCGTAAAATATTTCCACTATGAAAATATCCCATTTTATGTAATCTTGCTAGGTCTGTTAATGAATCACGTAATAATTTAATTTTATCTTTCCATAAAAAATTGTTGAAATCATTTGAAAGACTAGTATTTCTCAAATTTCCTTTATTAGCAAACCTTAAGACCATCATAAATTCTTTGGTTTCCGACTCTTTAGTTAATCCATAAAACTGTAAACCTGACCTTTTAAATAAATTCCAATGTATTTTAAGCTATATTACAAGAAATTTTTAAATAAAATATTTTCATGATTTTTAATACTATTAAAAAAACATATTTAAATCAGAAGTAATGTCGTAATAAGAACTTACTTCATTTAAATATTTTTCAGGCATATTCTGTGATTCATTTAACTTTCTCAAAGCAACTGCTTTACGTTTAGCTTCCATTTTTTTGTAATTTCCATCATCATTTATATAATAATTTGATTTACTATCAATCCATGTTGCTGAATACACTTTGGCAAACCCACCTTCACCAATTTCTCTTACATCAGTGAACCTATCAAATGGTACCCATTCAAGAAAATCATAACCGAATTTTGATTCTTTTATAAACTTGTAAATATCTGGGTTTCCACTGGTCCATCCTTCTGTTATATTAAATGGGTTACATTCTTTACACCATAATTTTTTAGTGGAGTTTATTGCAATGTGAACAATTTTTGTGACTGAAGTCTCTACCTAAGATATTTAATTTACTAAACTTGGTCCCCATCAGATTATTTCAGTCGTATATTCACTGAAATATTTTGAACGATCGATATTATTAATGAATTTTAGTATTTTAAACTATGATATACTAATAAGGAATATTGTATAGGGATTTTCAAATTATGTTCTGGACACATATTAGCTTTTGTCCGAGATATTCGACAAATTCAAATCTATTTAAATTTTGACTGCTGTTTTTTATCCACGTTATGATGTTATGTCAATAATAGTCCCTAATTTAATTTATCTTCATATTTTTTACCTTCTACTTTAGACATTAAACATCCTGTTGCATTATGTATACACAATTTTATTTCCTTTGAATTACCTTCTTTATTTAATATGTTTATTACTAATAAGCGTCCAACCTGCTTATGTTTGTTAATTTCTTTTTTTTCCAATTTGACATGACACTAATTTCAAGGATTTTGAAAATCTTTAATCATTTTTCCGCCACTCCAGATTCTATAAATATTGATTCACAAAGAAAAATTCTTTATCTTCAAATTCAAAGGGTACGTCCCCAATTTATCAAACTGCTCCTTCAACTGAACTTTTGAATAATATTCATTCCCTTGATCTGTTGGATTATATAGATTGACCTCTTCAAATTTTTTTACATTTTAGATCATGACATTCATTTACATAGAGATAATGATCGTTCTGGTATGAATAATATTATAGAATGTTATCCTTTTAAAAATTTTCTTTTCTTTAAATAAATAAATTAGTGAATGTAACATAAGAACAACAAAATCAATCGTTAAGTCTGTTAATAGGAAAATAAATTTAATTTAATGTTACAAGATGCTGCGCATAAATGTGAACCTGCTGATCACGTAAATTTTGATTGTAAAAAATACTTTTTATTTTTTATTATAAAAAAAAAGATGTTTATTTAATAGCGTTTTTTAAATAGACTTAATGAAAAATGTTAAAAAAAAAACCTTTTTATTAATTCGTTTCGATAAACAAACATTAAAGGTAACCTTTTTAATTCGGTTTAATAAAAAATGTCCAATAAGCTTCTTTTTTTTAATTCTTTTTAATATCGGTTTAAAAAACTATTTCTACCGAAATATTATTGATCATAATTGCTTTTTTTTATATAAAAACTTCCGAGTCAAAATTGCTGATGGTAATCTTTAATTATATTAGATCGAGTATTATTAATTTCCACCAGGTTTATTATTATATTATTTACATACAATATACTAACAAAACGAAATAAATTGTAAGCAGTTGATAATTTATAAAAATCGATCCAAGAATAAGATTTTCATAATATTTATGTGACAATGTTAGTGACAAAAAAACCTAATTTAAACATAACTGGATTAAATCGAACTGATTCTAACCTATAATGCACGGTCGTACATTAAAAATTAAGAAAAATATTGTGTAAAAGAAATCTTTCTGTAATTATATTTCGCTAATATGTTTTTTATTTATTTAATATTATCCTACATATATTAGATTATATAATTACTATATAATAGTTTTAAAATTTTTTTTTTTTTTTTTAAGTTAAAAGACGTGCCAAGTATAAAAATTAAATTATATAATAAATAAAATTAATAAAATTAATAAATTCCTATTAATTAACACTACTAATATGTATAAATATAAATATATATATATATTAATTTGTCCAATAGTTATTATATACGCAATCCCAACCAAAATTGCGAACCATGAAATCATAATTCATCTATTTCTTAATTTGGTCAATTCATGATGAGAAAATGCCTAACATGAGCATTAGAGTGAGGAATTATTAAAGCTAATGTAACTACAAATCTAAAAACTAATGAATAATCATTATAAAGAATTGATTTTATATTTCAATTTTTTTATACTACTCTAATCCCATTGAATTCCCATAATTTTTGAATGCACACAAATGTGCCATTCCTGCTTTAATTCAATTACACGAAAAAATTTCATTGATGGCTCAAAAATGATTATATTTCACCAAAATTTTAATTTCATTATCTTCATAATTTGCGACATCACACTCATTTTTAGATAAATATTTAAGATCAAAATTCTTAATGCATTGCTGACTTCCAAATCTAGAGAAATCCGCTTTCTAAGACTTCAATGATTGCTTTAGGAATTTAACATTCCATATATGCTGATGTAAAATCATTTCATAAGTTGTAGGAATTTTCTAATAAATGTCTTAATACTGAATATTCAGCATGTTTTAACACTGAAAGGCTTTGACGTTTGGTTAAAATGTATACATATACATTAAACCTGCTTGAGATGACTTAAATTTCTTGTTAATTAAAAAGCCGATTTTCTTCCATTGGATTCTTTTTGCATTAATTATATCATCAAGTGAAAATGCATTGAAGAAGATTTTCGTATACAATGTTCAAAATTGATACCATCAATAATTTTTAATAATTTATCTATATGCATTGAGAGTTTGTCACCATGTTTTATAAATAAAATAGGACCTGAATTTAAATAAAGAAATTATTAACAAAAAAACGGTTTAAATGATAAAAAAAATAACCAAAAAATTAGTTTAATACATACCTTTGGTTGGTAAATATGTAGATAGCTGATAGGTTGACCATCGTCTATTTAAATTATTGTTGTACAAAAAAAAGCATAATCCGAATCAAAAAAATCCATCTGTATATAAATCCACCCAAATGTTAATATCATAAAAATCAAGTATAATGAAAATAAATGTACCAAATAAAGTTACTAAGGTAAGAATGGTACAAAGGAATGATAAGGAAATAATAAAAATAGTAATTCAGAGTCAGTTTGGTTAAAACCGCACAAGATGAACTATCATTTCAAGATTAATGACTAAACTATTGGGATACTAATAAAAGGGAAGGATTTGATAATTTAAATAGGGATATATAAAAAATTAATATTAAAAAAAAATTAAAGTTTATGAAATGTGAAGAAAAAACGAGTAAAAAGAAATTTTATTATAAGAAGAGGAGGGGAAAGAGAAATAAGAAAAATAAAAAAAAAATATGCACCAAATAAGTCATTAAGGTAAGAATGGTACAAAGGAATGATAAGGAAATGATAAAAATAGTAGTTCAGAGCCAAATTGGTTAAAACCGCATGGATGAACTATCATTTAAAGATTAATGATTAAACTATTGGGATATTAAAAAAGGCAAGGACTTGTTAATTCAGTTAAGGTTATATAAAAAGTTAATACAAAAAAAAAATTAAAAGTTTGTAAATGTGAAAAAAAAAGAGTAGAAAAAAAATTGTTAATAGAAGAAAGGGGGGAAGAGAACAATAAGAAGAATGAAAGTAATTAATAAAGAAATGTACCAAATAAAGTTATTAAAGTAAGAATGGTACAAAGGAATAATAAGGGAACAATAAAAAAAGTAGTTCAGAGCCAAATTGGTTAAAACCGCATTGGATGAACTGTCATTTGAAGATTAATGACTGAACTATTGGGGTATAAAAAAAGGATAGGGATTTAGGGTATAAACCATGAATATTAGATTAATATATATGAAGAAGTAAAATAGTCTATTATATATGTGTATAATTAAATCAAAAGTAGTAAGCAAGAAAATAGGAAGAAATTTAAGTAAAAAAATAGGAACAAATTTTAATAAAAATAAAAATAAAATTACGAGTGCATGAGAAAAGAAATAAAAGAATATGAAAAGAGAAATAAAAGTAATGAAAAAAGTTAAGAAAAGAGAAAAGAAAAGATGAGAATCACTATTTACAGTAGAATCAGAAAAGCACTTATTAAGAGGAACTTCAGTCAAAGGTGAACGTACAAAATTGGGGCAAAGATTAAAAGACATTTTGAAAAAAATTAAGAAAATTTAGAAATATTTGTAAGAAATTTAAAGAAAAAAATAAAAGAAAATTATATATATTTATAGAATTTTGAAATCAGGCAATTACATTATAATTTACAATAATTTATTATTACCAATATTTACTTTGTATGAGTCATTTATATTCTTGTTAGTAAAAATCAGTCAGATAATAATCAGTTATACTTTATGAGTCATATTCTAAATCAATTAAATAATATTGACTCACCTTGTAAATGATTAGAATGATTATATAGTGATTGTATATTTCATGTGATTGATTACTAAAATTTATAATTATCATGATGATGATAATCTTTTTGAAAATAACAGAGAAACTCAGCAATAATCTCAGTAAGAATATTTACTGTGGTAACAATTTACAATCAAAGATAATAGGAAATTCAGGATTTAGTAGTTAACATAATTTAATTTGATTTCATATTTTTATATTTTACACAAATTCAACACAAATTCAACACATATAACAAAATTTGGCTGGAATTATCAAATTTTTACCAAAATTATCAACACAAATTGAACACATATAATACACATTATACAGATGTACCAAGTTAAAAAGATCTATCAATTAACTCTCAATTAAAGGTGAATTAAAAGTAAATTAAATGCGAATTATCATTTAATTAAGCAAAAATGTAACACATATTTTATTGTCATTGTTTACACACTCCAAAAAAATTTTTGTTCATATTTTCCAATGTTCAGGAATAATTACATTAGAACTATATAATACAATTACATATGCCTAAATATTACAATTAAAGGGATAAAGATATTTTATGCGAAGATGTACTTTGTATTTTCAATTAATTGGATCTACCATCCGCACCATAATTGAATCATAATTTATTCTATTTTGAACAATTAGACAAATGTCTAATCAGGGCCTGGTTCGTTTGGATTGGGTTAGATTATTATAGTTTTAATTTTAATATAGGTTTTTTTTCTTTTTATCTTTATTTCTGTTAAATGTAATAATAATGACTTGACCCCACGTCTAAATAAATAAATAAATTAGACAAATGACTACTTACAAACCTATCAATAGATCTGCACTTGCCTTTTCGTTATTATACAGATCGATATTTGATATATTGTACCAATATATCAATGAATATTACCACTAGAGAATATTTTTTTTAAGATTTTCATGTTGATAATAGATACTTAGAAAATGTCAAAAATATTTCGACAAATCGACATCATCATCATATTATTGGAAATGCCAAAATAATTTCGACATCCTAAATTGTCAAGATTACCGAAATTGTTGGTATTGGTAAAATGTCAAAGTAAAAACTGAAACCTTGCAACGAGAATAGCCATGCAACACTTATATATAATGAGTTACTAATAAGCGTTTGACGAGATCCGTTAGATACAAGTTAATATTTCAAAAAAAAAAAGGCATTAGACAACAAATACCATAGGTTGAAAACAAAATAAGGTTAGATGAAAACTATATGGGCGTGCGTCAGTAGAAAAGGGGGAAATCGACTTTTTTTTCAAAATTTATTTTATTGGACCACTTTGCTGATCTCGGTCATGTGCACAAAATTAGCTTAATAACCAAAATTACAAAAAAAAAGTCGATTTCCCCCTTTTCTACTGACGCACGCCCATATTATGGACGTGATTGCAAAAAACTGTTACGACGTTAGCCATCAAAAAAGATATTGTTAAATATCGCTGCCGGTGACTATCGCCTTACCAGTGCCTTACCTGAATCAGGATAGAATTTTAGGCAGATTAAAAATGTTATGACACTCCGCCCGCTAATACTGGTGCGGTGATGATCACCGTGCGGCGATTTTTTGACAAAAATGTTATCGAAAGAAACAGACATTTTTTTCAGGTTAGTTATTTGGAATTTATCTTTAATCTCTCAAGTTCGTTTGTCAATTTTTTTTTAAAATCTAATTTTTCTTTCTCTTTTTTATGTTTGTTCTGAGTTTTTTTTTTTCCTCTTTTTGCGGTCTGCACTTCTATAAATAAACATCAGAGTGACGTTTCTATTTTTTTGTAGCTTTTGTTACGGCCCAAAAGTATCTTTGGAAATGGAATTATGATAGGTACTTATAAATTTATTTTTAATTTTAACGAAACGAAACGTCTACTAATAAACGGATTGTTCTTTTATTTTTCTAGCCTCTACACGCGCGCTGGATTGCGGTAAGTATTTTTTTATTTTTTAATTTATTAAAAAATGTAATTACTAACGTTTTCTTCGGGTTTTTTTTGTAGCTGAGGATTTTTATACGGTTATAAAAGCCCAATTGATATTACCTTTAGGAGTTGTGTCGAAAAGTTCTTTCTAAAAAAAAAAAAAAAAGTTACTTAGCATTCTATCTTATCCATTTTTAACAGAAATCATAAGATCACGTAATAAAGCCAGGTTGAACCTGGCCCCACCATTAAGATAGCCCTTTTCCTATATACTGTATATCATTGATTCCATAGAACTGATAACAAAGTTTAATCAGATTTGGAAGTCAACCTCACTTCTTTTATAACAAGTATTGTGTGTATAGATAGCTTTTCCGTAAAGGCAGACTACCGCCGTTTAGCGCTGTATACAGTACCCTTCCTCAAATCGTATACCCCTTAAATAGGGTGTCTAAGCCGTGATTTAATATCATAAGTATCATTGTTATAAATTAAAGATTAAAGTAAACTAACGTATCTACAAATGCCAACTGAGATCGTTATTACAAAAGCAAAGATTATACACCTCAATTAATCTCTGACGAACCTAAAGACATCGTTATTAAAACAATCTACCATCTTTCATGGAAACGTTTCCGATACATTAATAACCATAACATACACCCAAAGACTCTATTCATTATAAAGTCTCTGAATCAATGTAGAGGAACCTTTCTAAACCTAACCCAGTTATTTATAGGAATTCGGCGTTATGTACGGAATTGCCATCTCAAACTCCTTCTCAACACCGAACGAAGAAGGGGGTCTGGTTCTTTGAGTCGGATGGAAGCTCTGAATACTTATATAGATAGTTTTAATTATTTTGTAGTTTTAAGTTTTTGTCTACATTTTATTTAATTATTTTGTATTTAAACTCTTTTTCGTTTAATAAATAAAAAAAAACTACAAATTTTGATATTTTTGATTAACACCCGATGATAATCATGGCCAAAATTGATATTTGGTCAAAGTTATTCCTCGTATAACGAGTACTATTCGATCTAAGCTAGCTTTTTTGAATAGTGCCAGCAGTGCATCTTATATAGGATTATGCAAGATTTATTCAGTTATTATAATGCACCAATATTTTTTTAAACATAACAATTTTTTTTTATACTAGGTTTCCTAATAATAGTCATCTGTGATTTTCCTCGATCTCATTATCTCCTCTGAAACGACTAAACTTACTGAATGGGATATGTCGGGCGAAAGCCGCCATTTTAACATTTTAATCCGCTCACTAACATAAAATTTAAGTAAAATGAGATTTCAAAGTAATGTGATCAACTTTATTGTAATGATCTGATAGATTTTGTACATGGTCCTTGTTTCACAGACTTTCAAATACGGATAATCCTATTAAAAAGTAGTTACGTTTTTATATTCTACTCAATTATTGTGGCGCTAAATTTCTAAGCCATATCAAGCACATTTTTATATGATACAAGGCCAAATTATTTATTACTTTTGAACAGAATCATATATTTGTTTTTAAATCAACTCATCATACATTGTATATCACAACTGAACAATATTTCAGGTTACAGATCACAGGCATGATAGTATAACAATTAAGATCATTTATAGTATAATAATATAAATCGAAATTATATGTATGCATTATGGTTTTTGTTAAAATCTCACAATTATTTCTTATCATAGAATTATTGTGAGCACAAATGCATGTAGAAATAAATTTTAATAAATGTTATTATTAAGTATGATGAAATGTACTAGTGAAATATATCCAATGAATAATATCTTGAGATTCACCCAAAAAAAAATATTTTAATTTCAAGGCAGACTCTCTAAAATGAATTTTTGAATTCAACATCGTGAAATTTCTGAAAAAAATTACAATCAATAGCATATTTGGTCATAGTGCGAAATTCTGTATAACCAATAAATACTACTACTTGGATTAAATGAATATTTTGTACATCAAGATCACATGATTGGCGTAGGAATTTCAGCTCGTCAAAATGATCTAATATGTTACTATATTTTAAAAAAAAAAGAACGAAATTTAGAATATAATCGACACCCGAATATACATAAAATTCTTTTAAGACAAAAAAAAAGAAATTCTTTAAAATTTTTAGCTTAACTTTTTTTATCATAATAATACTTTTTTCATTATTATATTAAAAAAAGTTTAGGAAGTATTTAATACCTTTTTAATGAAAATTACATTACTATTATAATTGAACCAAATTATTCTAACTAAAAATTAGAAATAGAAGTAACAAACTAAATACATTACAAGAGTAATTATAATTTTTATAATGTCTAAATAATTATTTTTATAATGCAAAATATACTGAATGTAAAATATTTATAGATCCTGATCGACATGGTTGGTTGCGTGGATTTTTCATGAATTTTCTTTCCATTGGAATTTGTCTACGGAAAAACCGCGAAAAAAAAAAAAAATTTTTTTTTCTATCACCGAATATATCCGCAATAATAATTTGTACAACTTTGAATATCAAAATTTTATGCATAACTCTTGTAATACGATATTCATAACCTTAAATACATAGATCATAACCTTAAAAAGTATAATCTTTGCAAATATTGGAAATACGTGTAATTCTAAAATCTTCAGCCATTCAAAAAATGGAACAAGTATATGGATATCTTTTGTGATACAAAAAAAAAAAATTTCTATTAAGAATTCAACAGAAATTTTTCATTCTAGCAATTTTCATTCTTTTTTATTTACATAAAGAAACGTTGATAATTGTTTAGTCATCCCATTTTATTTTTTTTTTTCCTGTCGTACTATAAATTATATAAACATAATTTTTTGTGTAATTATTTATAGAATATTAACTAATCCACAGTGCATTTACTAACTCTGAATCTAAAAAGGTTTTTTTTTGTTATTCTGAAAATATAAGTGAAGGTTTTCGCCGTTTGTTCGGGAAAAAAAAAAAAAAAAAAAATTTTTTTAATGAATCCATCAGATTAATTTACAAATTATTCAAAAATTATTTCCAAATTAATCTAATCCGTTATGTATAGACATTTAAAACCAGAAAAAAATTATAAACCGCATGATTACGTTCCCTTACCACCACCAAATTTTGATATATTTCATTACAAAGGAGAACGTAAATATATATCTGGTTTAAATCATTTATTACCAGTCGATGATGATGAATTCGATAGAATACAACATCAACATATTATTTATTATCATGTTTGGAGGAATCATTTTTCGGCTCCTATACATGAATTATTAAGTAAGGGAGGTGCAAAAGTGCTTGATGTTGGGTAAGTTCATTTACTAAATTTAATTTATCAACGATATGAAAGCTAAATTACAGTAACTTCTTTACGCCCGTCGAGTAGGTGCGGCCCCGCAATGTGGACACTAGAAATGGCGTCGCTATATCCATGTTCTAAATTTACAGGAATAGACGTTGCACCTATATATCCCGTTGAGATAAAACCGCTTAACGTCGAATTTCTTCAAGTAAATATAGTCAAACACGGCTTACCGTATGACGATAATACATTTGATTACGTATTTTCCAGATTAAAGGGGTTCTCGTATACTATTAAAGATTGGAAATTTGTTATCAGCGAAATATGTAGAGTATGTAAGGTTGGCGGTTATGTTGAATTTATGGAAAAAGACGTTAAATTTGATATTAGAAAAGAATCTACAAGGAAAGCGTTATCTCGATGTAGGTATATTTTAATTATAAGATATTGGAATGTTAACCCTTTTTTTTAATTTATCTTTTATTTTTTTTTTTTCAGTTGAAAAGAATTTACGGAGAAAGAATATTGAACCAATAATCTCACCGAAAATAGAACAATATATTCGCGAAACAAATAATTTTCCAATTATAAATCATGAAAAAAGAGATGTTCCAACAGGAGAGTGGGGTGATAATGAAAATGATACGTACAAAATAGGTAAAAATAATGATGTAATCATAAAATGGGGTGCAAAAAATATAAAAAATGTAATGATAGAAGTATTTGATTACGACGAGAAGCAATGGGATCTAATCGTTGACGATTTTATGAAGGAACTTGATGAACATCATATTTATGATAATATTCATAGAATTTACGCTAAAAAAGAAACGGAAAGGAAGGAAGAAGTTCGCAAGCATAAATTCAATTTCTCATTATTACGATTACGATCTTTATTATCCTGTTGCAAAAAACCAAAAAAAAAATCATCAAAAAATAATTAATGATTATGTAAACTATTATAAAAAATATTTAATGATACAATATTCTTTAGCCCCAAAAGCAGCATTTGTGTTTGTACTGTGCCACGAATAATTTTTGATGTTTTACTTTTAATTTTGAACTAAACCTGTTCATCGGTCATCCTTTTGTTGCGAAAAACTCAAACAAATGGAAACGTAACGAACCTATTAACGTACCTGATTAAGTTTTTGTATGAGATCTGATCTACTGCAAATGATGCTTTTTCCGTAAATCCGTGAATTCATAATGCTGTATTGTTTTGATTGCCGATTTGCTGATTTAACAAAATTTTAATCTTTGACCTGAAATATTACTTTCTTTACCTCCGTATTTTTTGTAATAATTGTATATGATCGCCAAAATTCACCAATAGCTCGATCACATGGCAGGACAACCCAAAATAAAAAAAAATTTCAATGTTAACGAAAAAATAATTTCACATGGTTAATCCATACCCCTTGTGAATTGCGTATTATGTGTAAATGATAATGTACACTGAAAGAATTAAATTGGTTAAATTGCTACATTTAATTAAAAAATATCTCTAAATTAGATACATAATTTTTTACATTTTCCCGTTTTCAAGCCTGTTATTCATTTATCTTTTTTTAATTAACGATTTGGCGTAAAAATTACATTTCCCGTCAATAATAATAAAATTAATGACGATACTAGTATATTATTAGAATATAGTCATTATAAATTCTTTACAATGAAACTAAGAGAGAACTGAATTTCCTAAATGGGATATTTAATATTATCTATGTTATTATTGTCTGTTTTCTTTTTATAATAATATAAGTTTCTTTTTAATAATCCTAAAAATGGCTAGAACCAAATTTTATTTATATGGTCAGATGACCTGTCGATCCTGATTTCATGTGATTATAATTCCTTATTTTAGATATTGTTCGGGCCGTGGTTCCGATCACAATCCAAATTACTTTAAAATTGTCTAATACCAGCTTGTTACACGATTTACACAACTTGCTGTATTTCACAAAAAAAAAAAGAAAAAATTATTATCTCGATGGAATAGTAGATAATAGTAAATTAATTTTTTTTACTTTACATTTATATGTATGAAGCGTGCTACCGAATTATTCAGAGTACATTTCTAGACGAAATCACATTAGTCTGCGGGTTTTAAGGCTTAAAAACAGCGTATGTTTTCAATAATTTGTTTAAAATTATGAATTTATGAGTATTTCCAATTTCCCTCTATCTTATCAAAATTAGTATATCACGCTTTCTATAGTTTTAAATATTTTCGAGATTAGTAAAATTTCGATATACAATTCGAAACGTTAATTTTAATCGATCAAAAGAATAAGTTATATTCTGAGTGGTTGGGGATAGAAACTTTAGGTGTTTTCAGTTGTCGTTATATGTAAAGAATTTATTATTTTGATGGTGATAGATTCTTAGAATTCAGTGCTGTTCAGCCTAAATAAATTATTAATTGACTTGTTTATTTTTATAATAGGATCTTTAGAGATTCTTTGCTTAGAAAATGAGAAAATAAAAAGCCTGTGCCTAAATTATTATAGATTTTATGCAAGTTTAGATCTACTAGATAAATTGAATGTGATTATTATGGGAATTTTTGGAGTCCCTTAATACCACAAAGAGACTCCTTCTAACAATTAAAGTTTAAGGAATTGCAATTAAAGCCTTTCCTTTCATTTTGTTTCATGTGCTGGAAGGAAAAGATATAGATTCTACGATGTAACAGACTCATAGATTCCAAGGTATCACCGAATAATTAAAGAGATTAGTTCACGCACTAACACTTCCTCGCATCACCAGAGATGATATACTGCTCTGCCCTTCAATTAAAAATAAATTCAGATTAATAAGAAACTATTTGGAAGATTTGAGCATTAATGGAATTACAACTATTATTCAAATGATCAAGAGAGCAAAGTTGTTACATTTACGTGATTGTAAAAATGAGACTTGATAGAGTTCTCTAAGATGGAAGTGATTTTACCTCCTACGTGCATAGAATACACCTCTACTAACAGATCATGCATCAAGTAGCAATATTAGTGTTCTGGTTGGGTGGTTTATTATTTGTGTGTTATTGTACGAACGTGTTTGATAATAGTATGATGTAGCTCGAAAGTGCCACATCATATCATTATCAAGCATAACGCCCGTAAAATAATTTAGCATTAAGTAGTTAGTATTTACAGTACTTATGTAATTATCTCTAGTTACTAATATTTAACAAATAATTGTTTGTCATATTTAATATGAAAATAAATATACTAAATTTTCAAATAAATTATTACGTTCTATTCATAATTAAAATATTGATTACGAATCTATCCGATGCATTTTTTGCAATTTTAAAAATTTTCGTGATATAAATTTCGTTACCGAATGTTTTTAGACAATATAAACGATATAAAATCTCAAAAAGTCATAATTGATAGAAAATATATTTCTAATTAGAGAAGAATTTATATATACATATGCAGTATAATTCATTAGGTTAATTATTATTGTGTCTAACCTTCTTATTTGGAGTGTCCATGTGAAATTTGACAAGATCATTAATCAGTTTTTCCGGTAATATACTTTTATAAACATAGACCTTGCGATGAAAATCTGCAGGTCTAATATTGTGAAATTTAATTAATGGAATAAAACTAAATAATGTTCCTTTCAATTTTATAATTTCTTTTTTACTCCACTTACTAGGATCATTCCTTATATTTTGTTGGACGAAACACCACAACAACAGTTTTTCCCATACTTCTACGTCATCCATATTCAAGTCATTTCTTTTTAGCACAATTTTTAACAAATAACTTTTTAATTTAACAAAGTTCTTAGAATCAAATAATGCTTTTGGATTCTTGCAAATATTTTCAAGACAAATATATCGCAAGCCCATAAACATTCTGTGCTGATAAGAAATTTCAAGAATATCGACCGGATCTTGAAGGAGAAATTCGGTCTGATGTTGGATAAAATACGTCTGTATATGGGAAACCAGTGATTTACTATTTATAAGTTCAACCACTACCACTAAGAGGTTTAATATTTGAGGACCTTTTAAGGAATCCAATTCAATTTCTCCACAATAAATATACTTAAATAAATAATACATAACTAAATTAAATTTTTTTTTAATACGGTATATATTATATATACACATATAATTATATATTACCTAAGAATTATAGTGAATATTTCCGGTGAAATATTAGGCTTATATAAGACGAATTTTCCTTTTTTCTTTTCAGCCCATACATTTGAAAACATCACACGAAAAATATCTGATCTTGCGCTTAATATACTTGAATGAGCATAAAATTCTTTATCTTTACCGGTATATATGACCACATCATAATTTACGGTTTCTTCAAGAAGTTTTCCATAAACAGTGGTTAGTTCGGCAACAAAATTTGAAGAAGACATGAGATAAGTTACGTGTTTTTATATAAGAAATAAGAAAGAAATATGCGATAAAAAAATGATTATTTATTATTTAATTATTTTTTTAAAAAAATCGTATTTACTATACGTCTTTACGATAGTGAATTGCGAAATAGCGATGTTTTATAATGTTCTTTTTGAAAGCCAAAGTCGGAACCAAATTACATAGCCGCATGCGCATTTAGCCGATAAAATGGCTTAGTTCCAAGAGAATATTGAGAACCTTATATACGGCAAGGTTAATCAACCTAACAGAGCCTAACATAACCGCTCAAAGCCTCTCAAATCCTGTCAAAGCCTATCAAAGCTTAAAGTATATCAGTAATTAAGAAAATACCTGAATACATACTACTGCCATCATTTTTATCAACCTTGATTCATTATTAAATCGTTAATACAGTTATTTGTTTAAATTTCATATTAATATATTATGAATTTCAATGATTTTAATGTAATTCGGCTGCGTTGCCTGGTTATTGCGCAAAAAAAATTGCAACCCATTTTTTTAATGTAAGTACCTTCAAAAAAGTAACATAATACGTAATAAGTGTATTTTTATCTGCCCTGTAAGTTTACTCGAATATCATTTTTGACATTTTTTAATCTAAAACATTTTTTTTCGGTAAAATTAATTTGCCACGACCGACAAAGTCGAAGCCTCATTTCGCTCTTAAGAGGCCTTGTAGGACGGCTAGAAATACTCTTGTATTAGAATTTTAAAAATTTTTGCTAAAAAAAGAAATTTGTTTTTATAATTCCTGAAATTGCTGCGCGCCGCTAAACCGAAGATGTACTTTTAAGACGTTCGTGCTTTTCTATATTTTACTCGAGAGGAAATTTAATATTAAATGTCGTTATCAATTAATTTTGCAAAAAAAGAAATTTCCAAATTCAAAGATACTGTGCTTGAAAGGCTTGAAAGGAATATATTTTATTTAGAATCAGGTAATTAATTCAATTATGGAAATCATTAAAAGATTAACTTTTCAGCCTTTTGAAACAATAAATGAAATGATGACATAATATTATTGATGCTATGGTCTTCCGTTTTTAGGATAAATTTCTGAAAAAAAAAGAACTAAAAATAATTTCATTAAAAATATAATTATATATAAATATATTTATATAAATTAAATGAATTAATTTGCTATTATTGAGTGCTTTTTTGATATTCCCCGTATTACGTTATTTTGACAGAACTGAATACAAATTATTTTTAGATTCTCGTAACGTAAAAGATTAGATCACATGATTTTTTTTTTTTTGGAATCTTCATAGAAGAAAAAGAAATTCACATTCTAAATATGAAAGTCAAATCTTTGCTTTTAAAAATGTATCCGTTAATTTTTTTGATTTATTTTTAATGATACATAGAATTTTACTTTTTAAATTAATTAAAGAATGAGATTTTTCTTAGAAATATAACAAAGTTTTCATGACAGAAAACTCCAGATTCAAATTTTTAATTTTGATAGAATAACACATACCCGTACTGTTGTACTGTACAGTAATATTATTTTTAAGTGTGTTACTTCGGTGATCATTCATTGCACAACTTCAATGAATGAAAACATCAGCCTATCTACATATTGTTAATAGACGTGATTCAATTTCCCGTATTACAACATACATTTTACCCCATAAAAAAACATGGATTCACAGCTAGGGTCAATATTCCATTTATGGAAACTTTTACTTTGAACATTAAATTATATATTACAGTAAAATAAACAAAATGATGATCGTTTTTGAAAGAAAAAGATCAACATTCTTTCATTCATTCTCTTTCATATTAATCTGTTTGAGTCAATTAAGATAATCTAATAATGAAAAAAATTATAAAATGTCAAGTTGTGATTTTTTGTCGTAATTTAGAAAAAAAATATATTGCTTGTCCTCTTTTTTTTTTCTCAATTTTTAATTTTATATACTTAGCTAAAATTATTTTAATTTAATTCATAATGTGTAGAGCATGTAATTTAGAAAAACCAAATACAATTTATAAACCACATGATTGCGTTCCTTTACCATTGCCAGATCATAGTACAATTTGTGATAAAGGAGGCCGTAAATACATGAATTCATCCAGTGTAATTCCAATTGATTATGACGAACAAGATAGAATACAACTTCAACATATTATTTATTATAATGTTTGGAAGAATCATTTTTCCGCTCCCGTAGAAGATTTACTAAATACTAAAGGTACAAAAGTACTTGATGTTGGGTAAGAATATTACAGAATATTGAATTTAATTTGCCAATAATTTGTAAATTTTAACCTTTCGTATCAAATAGTTGCGGCCCTGCGGTGTGGATATTAGAAATGGCGTCTTTATATCCAAATTCTATGTTTACAGGCATAGACATCGCACCTACATACCCTGCTGAAATAAAGCCTCTTAACGTTGAATTTCTTCAAGCAAATATTATTAAATGTGGCTTACCATATGAAGATAATACCTTCGATTATGTATTTTGTAGATTAGTTAACTTTTTATATACTATTAAAGATTGGAAAATTGTTATAAATGAAATGTGTAGAGTATGTAAGATTGGTGGTTATGTTGAATTTATGGAAAAAGATCTTAAATTTGATCTTAAAACAGGATTTACAATAAAAGAGTTTGTTCGGTGTAAGTATACTTTAAACAATCTTATTGAATACGTTATAATATACTATAATGTTAATCCTTTTCTTAAAAAATTTTTCAGTTGAAAAAAATCTACGGAAAAAGGATATTGAACCAGTAATTTCACCAAAGATAGAACAATATATTCGCGAAACAAATAATTTTCCAATTATAAATCATGAAAAAAGGGATGTTCCAACAGGAGAATGGGGTGATAATGAGAATGATACGTATAAAATAGGCAAAAGTAATAACATAATTATCAAATGGGCCGCAAAAAATTTGAAAAATATAATGATAAAAAATTACAATGAAAAGGAATGGAATTTAAACGTTGATGATTTTCTGAGGGAACTTGATGATTATCGTCTTTATGATAATATTCATAGAATTTACGCTAAAAAAGAAACGGAAAATAAGAAAGTAATTTGCAAGCGTAAATCTTCACAATTGGAGAATTTTCTTATAACTACTGGGCTTTTGTTCAAGTATCAAGAATTCTTGAAATTTATTAAAAATATTTAAATTTTTTGAAAATCAGTATAGAAATTTAATTTATGTACTGTATGTATTATTATTTAATCAGACAATAATTTAGCTTATAGAGTATATTAATATTTTAAATAATTTTAATAAAAATGCAACATTTTCGAAGTTATTTTTTTCTGTTAATATATATCAAACTTCGATCTAAGAAATGCTAATCACAAAAACTGCTCGTATAGTAAATTTCTTTTGTGAAGAGTTATCATTATGTTATAAAGAATGCCGTTCATTTGGGGTATAAGATGACCCAGCTGGAATATGGAATTTGTATTGATAAATTTTAAAATATGTGCAAGGTCGGTATTTGTTTTGAAAAGGCTAAATGGTAACAGCAATATTAAAATAGGAAGCATGTGTTATTAATTTTATGAAAATTATCTGAATTATATGAGTTGAAACTTTATAAAATGAGACCCAGAAATTAAAAGTTGTTGCTTTTAAAGTTCAATTATCAATAGGCTTAATAATAAACAATAATTATATCTGATATTACGTTTAAAACATGTAATTTGAAGAAAATTGTTGAATACTTTCATATTATGTTCTTTATTTTTGTATAAAATAATTGGGTAATTACTGAGAAAAGGGACCGAATGGTTAAAAAAATTTTTTTTTTAAATAACAAATGTTCTGAATCAGATGATCAAATTTGAATTTATTTTAATTAAGAACTTTTTTTTTGAAAAAATTTTCAATTTGATCCCTTTTCCCAGCACTCACCCCAATTGTTCTTAAACTTTTTACTAATAAATGCGATATTAAATAACCGTCGCTCACGGTTTTAACTTTTTTTTTTTACTTGCGCAAATGCCATTTATTAGATGATCTACAGTCGCACAACGACACTAACAAATTACAAAGTAGCAAATATATCGTTCTTGACCTGCACAACGGGTCTGACTTAACCCGCATAATATATTTACAATAGAGGGGGGGGGGTCAAGATGATGCTATCAGGAGGGTCAAGTTCGATACTTTTACTACAAAGTAAGATGAAAATGTATCCAAACTGCATATGATATTCTTAAAGAGATGTAAAAACTAAAGAATGAATGGGAAATAAGGGAAAATATACGAAAAAAATATATAAAAGGGGAATAGTAAAAGGGGTTTAGAATAATATAAAAAATAAAACAAGGATAACCGGATGCCCCAACTACACATTAATCCTTGATTGGTTGTTAGGATATAAAATTCGACCACCTGCATTACTCGTAGTAAAGGATCGTAATTAAATTAATTTTCGCAATGAATCTAAATTTCTGTTAAGGTCTTGGTCTCTTGGACCGTGATCGTTTGCGGCCACTTGACGATTATGTCTTCTTGGAATTAGTCTCTGGAGATTTCTTGTTGTGTACATGCACTTTTTATATTTCTTGGAACGGTATCATTACCACGTGACTTTTTCGATTGCTGCGATAAATCTATTTCAATTCTTCACCTTCCTAGTAAATTGACTATTCAACACGTTACACATTTGTTTCTAAGTTTCGAAATAGCCAACCAACTTACGATCCTCCTTGCAGACGTTATAATTTTGAGACTTTTTAAACCATTTATGTTGGTTAGGAACGAATGTGGTTTACACTATTTTTTTTTTTTTTTGATTAAATTCGTTAACAAAGAACATTAAACAATTTTTTTTTTGATTAAATTCATTAAAAAAGCATTATTTTACCTACCCGCAAGGCCGTCTCGGTCATAAAAAGGGTGTCGCTAACGGTTTTAACGTAAACCGTTGCTTAAAACCGTGCTAGCAGCAAGTGGATTTATAAATTTGACAGATTGGAACATTGTTTTTATATTATTCCTTACAATTTCACAAAATGTTTGTAAAAACTATTTGGATCCTTAATTGCCACCCTAAAGAACAAAAATGTGATACCAAATTTGAAAAAATATTTCAACACTGAGCAACATAGCCGAGTCACGTGATTTTATATTACGCAAGTAGGATGTTTTAAGGTGATAAAAGAAACCTGGTGCCTGCCTTAGTATTCATGTTAATCATGAAAAATTGTTCTATTTTAATTATTTCAACTTAGCATTAGTGCATTCCATTAAATATAACAGGTCATTGACTAAACTATTATTTTTAAACATGCAATATTAAATTATAAATTTAATCAAATTTTTACCAAAAAACCGAATTTTTACAAATTTGATATATTACATGGAAATATTAATATTCCATGATATATGATTAATACTGTAAATATCTTTACATAAGCCTCATCAGTCTTAGCCTCATCAATTTACTACTGTATATTGCAACAAATACTAAGACAACAACAAATACTAAGCTTCTTTTTACCTGAATTAAAACCTCTTCCTAATAATAATATATGATTGATGGAAATATTTAATATTTAGCATATTTATAAATTATATTCATCAATTTATATATTGATTAAAAATGTTATTGTCATATGTTTACTTTCAAATGCTAAAAGCCTACACAGCCTCTTATGCAGTGCATCCGATTATGTAACCGCAAAAATCAAGATTACTATAAATATATAAATAAGGTCTTATCTGTACTTCCAAAAAAAAGATAAAAGAACACCCAATTTTTTATTCAGTTACAGTTGCTTATCATTTCACTAGATTTATGGCCTATAAATTTTCTGATTGATTGATAATCAATTACTCTTGTATTAGCTATCAATATTATAAGCCTGAATAATCATTCTTTTAAAAAGTATTTAGAGGCTATAGTTTGACTTTTTGATCACATAGATCATAAAATTCTTAAAAGAAACATGTCATATATATGGATATTACAAACATAGACTTAGATAAATCCTGCCTGGTGGAATGTCCTATTAGTAAATCTTAAATGACTCATCCATACGTAAAGGTATCCTCCTTTTTATGAAGATATGGTTTTTGATGATATATATACTGTAACCTATTCATTTATCATGATCATTAACTGTTTTACCAATATATTAACAATGATGGTAAATTAATGATTTAGTTTCCATTTTGTTTAAATTATCATCCAAATGGCAAGACAATATATTCAAAACCTTTGCTTCAAACGTCATAGTAATAGAAAGAAGATGATAGGACTTGAAATTATTGCAATCCTTACAGCCTTATTAATATGCTTAGATAATTGTTCATATAGAAAAGTATTTATTGATTCTTAATATATACAGCTCAAAATAAAAATATAGATGAATATCTTAGCACATATCTATTTCATATTTTTATACATTTTAGATATTTTTATTTTTGCTTCAAATTTTTTTGTAAAATTTTACAAAAAAATACGTCATACAAGGAAAAAAATGCAAGATGGAAAATCGATAACATTTTCGCTTCTAAGTGATTCTTTGAAGACACAATCACGATCTTAACATAGCGTATTTATGATAGCTTATCTGAAATTTTGATTGCTGTTATACTCATCACAAGTAAAAGCTTATTACTGTAACTTTCGCAATGTAAAATGCTATGATTTTAATATTCTGTTATACTTAACTAAATTATACTTTCTCAAAAAAAGCTCTATAGCTAAATGCCTTTTCACAATATATAGTTTAATCACAATGCTATTCATCTTTAAGCAAAATAAAAGAAGAAATAATTTAAGATAGTAAAGAATGCAATATAACCCCTGATTCCAAATTGAGAAAACTAGTTATCCAAAAGAAGGGCAAAGAGGAAAAAATGAAGCCAATAATGAAAATTAAAGATAACGAAGTATTGGAGGACAAAGCTCCTTCCAAAGTACAAATTTGATGAAATATAATACTCCCAGACTGAATGATAATAAAACTTCAGCACTTTATTGTGATGCTTCAATTAATCGAATAATGTATATAAATAGAGAGAACTCTTTCTGCTGATCACCAGTACTGAACTACACATGTAATAGGATTCAATGTAACTGTCATTGCTAATGGATGGAATGCCGGGTGAAAGTTACAGATTGTGTCTGCGTATCTAAAAGAACCTCCCTAAAATATTTTCAAAATATTTTTCATATATTGAGTTAGTCAATGCTACAAAATTGGAATTCCTAAAAAAGGACAGTTAGAAGCTGATGAACACTTACATGTCTTTAACATTCAAAACCTTTCTATGATGTATAATTCTTCCAGAAATTAAAATTTCATTATTAATTTCTTTGCTTTTATTTTCACTTCCTCTTTGAAGTGTCACTTTATCAATTTTCATCATTTTTATAATTTATATTATTGGCAGATATTAGGCATATTTCAATTTAAACATTAAAACTAGATGTACTTTCCATATTTCCTATTGCTGGTAAGTCAAATTATGCTAGATCAGCAACTGAACATATTCAAATTTATAAACTGAAAGGATCTTACAGTCAAAAAAAGAGCTATAGATTTATAAGTACAAATGCTGCATATCAAATATTTCTGAAATGAAAACACTTTACAAAGCCTGAATGAAGTAGTCACAAAATTTCGTATAATATTTATTTATTATGGATAAAAGTGATTATACTAATCACAAAGCAAAGATGTCTAAATCAAACACATGTTTTGATTTTAAATAATTTGTAAACTCTTATCACAAATATAATAAACCATTTAAGGAAGTAATTTAGTCCTCATTTGTGGAAAATTCACTATGCTAGATGAAAAATTAAATATTGTAAGATGCAGTAAAATTTTTATAGACAAACAAAAAAAAATATCATCATAAAATATTTGAAATATACACTGTAAACTTATTTCAATGCTATTTTATAGATAATGTTTTAAAATCATATATAAGAGATAGAATAATAAATACATAGAAGATATAATATGTAATTTATATTGAAGATAAATTATTTTATTTTTTATTTATAAATTACAGAGATTTAATAATAGTCAAGCAAAGATTTTTTTTTGTAAATAAGGGATCAAATAATCAGCAAAATAAAGAGATTGCTGCATTTGTCAACAATGGTTTATATGCTTAATATACAAATAACATAGTATTTTCATAATATATTTTTGACCACTATAGAGTAAGCATATAACATCATAAATTATATATAGACTTGGAAATTTCTGGCTTTTAGCAAGAAAACCATTCAAAATCCTCAGAATTGTATTTGACAGCATAAAGAATATTAATGTAGTGAATAATTAAAGAAAAAAAAACTTATATAAAAAAAAGAACTTCAAATACTTGTCAAAATATCAAAGAATTGGAGATGACTACCCTAACAGCAACAATATTTAAAAGCAAAAAAAAAAATATGGCTTGCACAGTTTTTATATTAAATAATACTTTAGCACTTAAAAAAGAACTAAACTAGGTATCGTATAATTAAAACTTGTTGAAACTTGAATTTGAAATTAATATATATAGTTTTTTCTTTAAATAAAAAGAAAGTTTATTGACTAATAATTTTTTCATTTTTTTTATAGTCCCTTCAATAAAAAGGAAAGGCCAAAGATCCGTATTGTAGTCAAAATAATTTATATAAATTATCTGTATTTTTGGTAATGATCACCCCAAAAATATTAAATAGAATTTATTTAATGAATGGTTAAGATCTTTACCTCCTTCAAATTTTTGCTGAATGGATGGGTAATAATAAACATTGTATTATAAATTATATTACTCCATTTAAAGACAAAATAATCAATAACAATAGATAACAAAACAATATTTATGGAGCACAATCAGTAATAATACCAGTATTATATAGAATGAAGAAGAATTTGGAATTTGGATTTAAATAAATATCCACTAGCGGCTTTAAATCAAGTTGAAAAAAAGTAAAATTTTATGATAGTAAATTCTATTAGTTACAATGTGTAACTGTATTATCTATTAGGAATTAATATGAAGAATTAAAGAATAAAAGCAGGTATTGTATAAATGAAAAGAGAGGTACTCTATATAAATGCCAAAGCATTGAGGAATTGGAGATAGGACTGTAATAAAGACACTAAATAAACTCCAATACCTGCCAGATTATGGAGTTAAGACTGTATTGAAAACGGTAAAAATTCTGGAAACACCTGTCAAATCATGGAGTTAAGACTGTGTTAAAAACAGTAAAAAACTCCAAATACCTGCCAGAAATGTTACCTGTTAAAATATAGAGATAAGTCTGTAATGAAAACAGTAAAAACTCAGGAAACACCTGTCAAATCATGGAGTTAAGACTGTGTTAAAAACAGTAAAAAGCTCCAAATATCTGCCAGAAATGTTACCTGCTAAAATATGGAGATAAGACTGTGATGAAAACAGTAAAACTCCAATAACACCTGTCAGAAACATCAAGAAGCTGGCAATAAGACTGTGACAAAGACAGTAAAAAAGATATTTTAAAAATCAATAAAAAACATTAGAGATCATTATTCTACTAAAAAAATGAAAGTATTTATATAAACACTTGTCTAAAACTTTATGTGAGAGTAATGCTTAAAGTAGCTATGACCCAAAGTTACTTAGACTTGAAGAACAAGTGTAAGCTTTGGAAGCAATATTCATATGTGCAACCCATATAGGTATAAAACTATTCAAAGTATTGCATATGAAATTATGCTAAATAATAAAGAATATAGATATTATAATTGATTAAATTTTATTACCATATAAGATAGAGTTAACAATAATGTTCATGCAAATCAGAAACAATAACTAAATTACTTGCTACTATGAGAATAAAAATTTTGTTTGTTTATATTAATGAAATAATAGAAAATTGTTAAAAAGATTCAGGAGTTGACTACAGCAAATCATTTTTAAGTTCAATTATTTATTGAACTTCAAATAGAAATTAAAAGAAAAGAATTTAATATATTTTTTGATAAACATTGCTTAGTTGCTTAAATACACAAAACAAGGGGTATTATATGGTGCCGGAAGTCTATACTTAACAATAAAATTGGGGTATTTATAAATCTTTTAGCACTTTAAAAAAAATAAAGTTTTAAAGAAAATAAACTGGTAACTTTATTCTTCAAGACAAGTACTATCAAATTACTGGTCAGTTTTTCAAAAAACATCTATATAAAAAGTTAAAAGCGTTTAAAATTAGGTGATTTTTATATGATCAGCCTATTTTTGAAACAAAAAAAATCATGTGAATGCGATTTTATTGGTCAATTTTTATTATTTGGACTGAAATTTTAATTCTAAACTCAATACCTATTAATATCAATCTAAATTCTGAATTTAATCTATTATTTTTCTATTCCCAAAGCTGATTTGCTTTTTTTTAAAAAAAAAATTCCTTTTATATCCATGCTCATATTTGATTGTTTTGTTTTTCTTACAAATTCACAAATTCCTATTGGCTATTCATTACTCACATGACAGACAAAAAATTTGAAACAAATTCCAAAAATTGTCAAGTATAGACTTCTAACACCATATGAGGTATAATTGGATTTTGACTTCAATAATTGATATAATGTAAGACATATTTTATACTTCAAGAGAAATAATATTTACTGTAATGATTCATATGACACACTTATAGGCATTAACCAAGGGGAAGTAATATCATTTTACTTTGATGTATTTACTATGACCATTATTATGTGAGGTTAGGAAACAAAATTAGTAGTTACACATTCTTATTCTCAGTAAATTTTTTTTTTAGTAAATTTATTTAAATTGCTGTTAATTTATTTTAGATATGAATATTTTAATTCATTTTAATTGAAAGAAGGTGCAAGTGAATTTTTTTATAGCATGTTGCAAGCAAATTCCTAAAGTAACCTGATTTTTATAGAATATGGTCTGAAAATTTTCCCTTTGCCTCATGTAACCAGAAAAAAATAATTTACAATTATTGGAATTCAAGTTACTGGTAATTTTATTTATTTAATAAAATTTTAAAATATTATTATAATCATACTATATTATATTATTTTATAGGTAGTCAAATTAATTAAATGCACTTATTCAATCAAATTCAATGCTGCAATCAATAGGTTTACAGGTAGCAACAATATAAAATTTTAAGAGAAAATATCTTAGAAATTCCTTGGACTGAAATATAAACTAATGAAATAATTATTACTTATTAAAATTTTTTATAAAAAATTAGAATGCATTAAGAAACTGATCAAATCAATTATCACAATCACCATTATGATCAGAATCACAACCACCATCACAATTACCATCACAACCACTGGCATATAATATTTTTAAAGTTAAAAATGATAACTTTAACAATTTTTCTCTTTATCTGTTTATGCCTTTGAGATTGAAAGTTCTTGTCTAAATGATTATTAGGAAATCAGTATCTTGGGTAATTCTAGTACCGGAAAAATATGACATGGATTTGAGATGATTATTAATATAATCAAAGACTTTAAACAAATTAAGAATGGTAATTTTAAAACTATCCATGTGTTTGTCCAGTTTTTATTGTAAGGGATGAATACTTATGTATGCTGGTTAGTAAATTGGAGCCTGAAAACTCTAACTCAAAAACTATAATAAAGGTATGAGAGAAGGCAAAAAAGCAGTATTCTGAGGTTTAATTTACAAGAAATCAAGTGAATATAGCTTATATTGTGCAAAATTTGGGTGAAGTTTTGGTATTAAAAAACAAATCAAGAACCAAAGTTTGTGTGGATCATCAAATGCTCAGATTTATATTACATTTTTTTATAACCTTAAAATGGCCAATAATAATAACTTTAGTGATAATGACTATAAAGAATTTCTTCTTTATTTTGGATTATATACTAGAGAGATAATGAATTTAATTCTTGTTTTAATGATAAAGTATGCAAAATAGTGAAAATACTAAAAAAAAGTACCTTGAGTTTGAAAAATTGAATTCTTTACAACAATCACGCGAGATGAAAAAATTGTTAATTCGACTAAGAGATGTTAATGGATTATTTAATATTATGTCACTTATTCAATCTGGCAAATTTAAATATATCTTATCAAGTTCTTCATCCCTATGCTATAAAAAATAATCATTCAACTTTTGTATGATTTTTATACAAGTCTGTATAAAAACCATATAATTTTTGCAGTTTTTTGGATAAAACTAGTCATTAAAACTTTTTTAATGTATTAAAAATATATGATTTTTGTATAATTTAAATAGTGTATGATTAACATATTGTTTTGTATGTGATTTGTATACATTTAAATTTTAGTATATGATTATTCTATGATATACAATTTTACAACTTTATAAAAATAATCAGTTTATAATCTGTATTGATTCGGTATATGATTTATGTATGGTTACGTTAATTTAGAATATAATTATTGCACAATAATTGTACAATTTACAAATAATCATTTATATAACTTATAGTTTCCAACCTGAAACTTATGTTGAAAATTAAATATTATAATTTATAGTAAAATAAAATAAGTACTATCTCTATATATAAAAATAATTGACAAAATTTACATATCTTTTTTTTTTCACAGTTAAATGGATTATACCAAATTTTCCCAGTTTGTATCAGATTTTTCCAAAAATCAAATCATATGACTAATATACTATATAAATAAAAATCGCGTACTTTGATTTTTTTATTTCTTTTTTTTCTTTTATATGTACATATTGATGACTCGTTCCCTCACTTAAATAAATAAATAAATAAATTTTTTTTTATTTCTTTCTTCTTTTTTCTTGTCATACCTTTTTTTTAGTTTATTTTATTATTTTTATTTTTTCTTTTTCTTTTTTCTTTTCTATATATATATATATGTATCATGTATTTTTTTAATATTTTTTCTTTACATTCTAGTACATTTTTTAATAATAAGTTTTATTTATTATCAGGTATTATATATAACAATAAAAATTTTAAAATATACTAACTTTTTTTTTTTATTCTTCTGTTAACTTGCTTTTTATGCACTTATGCACTATTTTAACTATTTTATTAATTTACTTTTTCTACTAACTAAACTAATAGCTAACATTTTCTTTTATCTAATATTATTATTACTAAATTTTTTTTTACATTTCATACACTGGTCAATTGATGAGGTATCGGGTTATGGCATATCAGTCAAATATCAACATATCAGAATCCCGATATGGCATGATTGGCAATATTAATAATCATGTGCATATCAGTATCCGATATGTCAACGATTTTTTATTAGTTATAAACTGATTTTTATATGGCCATATCGGAAATTTTATAATATTTATCAGTAATCCGATAGGTTATTGATATTTCTATAATAATAATTAGTATTTCTATATGATAAAAACTTATAATAATATACCTGATACAATTATTTTTAAAACTATAATAAATAAATAAGCTTTATTAATTTTACTGTTATGAAATTAAAATGATTAACGATACATAAATAACACGAAATAAAAATAAGTTCGAACTGATTTTATACATTTGTAAAGAAGTAAAGACTAGTAAAGATGTTATATTCTCACGAAACTTGCCTATTATCCAGAAACATCATTTTTCTTTCAAAACTATTACTCAAAATAGCTCTCAAAATAAACTGCATTAGCATTATATATATATAAAATAATGGAAACAAAAACAAACATATGCTTCTTAAGGATGAGCTAATGTTGAAGTAGGTCAAAAAAGATGTATTTTTCTAAACATAACTGAAATCTAAGTTAAAAATATATATATATTCTACTACTAAAAGTGGCGTGTTTACCTCAAGACCTAAAATTAACCAATGTAATAAAATTTTTCATATTTTCCGATGCATCTTTATCTGTGTTACATATGTTGAAAATAAAACTTCTGTATTTTTTCACATTTGATGATATATTTACCTCGGAAAATACTTTTTGTAATTTTCGTAATGAAAAATAAAATGTAAGGAGAAATTTAGTTTAATATTCAAATAAACTTCTGTTTCTCCATAAAGTATCTTCTCCTTATGTAATTTCTTAGAGTTCGATTTGTCTGATCGATGAAATTCTTCGCCACGATGTCATACTCCCTTGTGAAAACTTTTCTTTTGAATTCAGAATTTCGTGATACTGTTGAAGTATTTTTATGTGTCTCAGCGAATTTTGTTTTTGCATTTTTAATTTTTTTGTTATATTCTTTGTGCACATAAACAGTAAAATAGAACAGGATCAAATAATTTCTACATACAATAAAACTTTAATATTAAGCTATCATATGGAAATTCCTTTTTTTCTGAAAAGGAAAATGTTCCCATGAAAATAGGCATAATCCGAATCGTTTTTTTTCTAAATAAAATTTTGTTTAAACTTAAATAGTCCAACTTAGGCTTTAGTTAATAAAGTTTCTTTATGGGTTTAAAAAAAAAAAAACTTTTTTCTTGTAAATTCCAATAACTTCTATAGACGTGACGGTATTTTTTTAAAAATAATTTATTAAGTCGCTCATTATTTCTCTTGTGGACTCTTGAGCGCAATTTCAGACTGGTAAATACTAAAATAAAATATTTTTTTATGGTGTATAGCGTCATACTAACCCTCTTTTATTTTTTTTGTAGCTTCCGGACCCTCTCTGGACACCATTTCAGACGGTAAGTTAAAAAATGTATTTTTTTTAAATAGAAGGCGTATATGTATGTATTAACCTTCTTTTTTTTTTAAGTTTTTAGACCTATTTTAGAGCCATTTCGGACTGATAAGCCCGGAAAAAAATCTTTTTTTTAGAAAGTGTATAGGTGTATACTGACCTTCTACTTTCTTTTATTAAGTTCTGGACTCCTTTAGGCACCATTTTGGACCCAGTAAGTTAAAAATATATATATATATATATTTAAATAGAAGGTGTATGAGCGTATACTAATCTTTTACTTTTTTTTTAAGTTCCAGACTCCACTTCGGACCCATAAAGTTAAAAAAAAATATATATTTTTTTTTTTGAAGTTGTATAGGGCGTGTACTAATCTTAACAGTTAACTTCTTTTTATTCTTTTTTTTTTAGTTTTCAGACCTCTTTTAGACGCTATTTCGGATCAGCAAGTTGAAAAAATATTTTTTTTTTTTAATTTGATAAAATGCGTATTTACTATTTACCTATAAGAAACGTACTAATAATAACATTTATTTTATTTATTTATTTTTTTTTTTTTTTTGTAGGACCTGGCTTCAGAGAGAACTTTCAGATGGTAAATAAATTTCTTTAGGAAGGATTACGTCATCAACCTTCCTAAACATTTCTTTTTTTTATTTTGTTTTCTTTGAAGAGGAATTTGAATGGTAAATAAGATTTCTCTGGGAAAAGTTTCGTTTTTACCTCTAAAAAGTGTATTAAATGTTTCTTTTTAATTTTTAAAGGTTCCGGTTTTCAATTTTGAGTGATAAGTTTCAATATATTCGAAACTTTTGTTTTATTTTTTAGGAAATGTTTCCGTTTTTTTCCTTCTTGTAGGTCTGGTCTTCAATTATCCGGATAATAAATATAGGTTTTGTATATTCTTGAGTTACATGTTGAAACTTGTATTTTTAAGAGAAGCTAACGTTCCTTTCATTTCTTTTTTATAAGTATCAGTTTTGGATAGTCGGTATGTATTAAAATCATATCTTATTTAAAAGAATTGTTTGCTATTGCTAACATTTCTTTCATTTTCTTTTACTTTAAATAATTTAATCAATTATAGTTTTCTGCAAAACTTATACATTTTCAAGAGGAATATTTACATATACATTATTTATTTAATATTCACTAAAATCTATGGTAAAGTCGACATGATCAAAACTGATGCCAACTTCACATGTCCGGAATCGTCTATAAAAAATGGACAAAAAATGAAACATTAGAAAACGTTTTGTTAAAAGAAATAAATCTAAAAAATTAGTTCAAAATCCCTCACCAAAATCTGGACCTGTTTAAAAAAAACCCACCAAAATTTCATCCTATGCATCTAAAAAGTTGCCTAAAAAATAGAAAAACGAACTGTTAGCAAAGTTCGTTAAAAGTAAAAAATAGAAAAATCCACGTTTTACTTCCCAAAGAGACCTTCCTGGCCATCTAATAGAAAAAGAAAAAAAACGGAATTTAGAAAACATTTCATTAAAATAATTAAGTTCAAAAAATATAGTTAAAATGAAATAAACATATTCCTTCAAAATTCCGTCTAAAAAAAAAAAAGAGATAATTCAGAATGTTAGCATACGTTCATATAATGAATAAACTAAAACAAAGAAAAACCCTTGTCAAAAATGAAATCCCACGTGTTTAAAGAAATTCTGGACGCAAAGAACCGTTTAAGAAAAAAAAGAAATGAACTGTTAATAAACATTCGAGAAAAAAATATTGATAACTTACAAAATGTCATATTCAAGGGTTCAAAGGAGTTGACTAAAAAAAGAAAATTTTAAAACTGCATCAAATGCTCCGAATAATTGGCTATTTACAAAAAGAAAGAAGGAAGATGTTAAAAACATCTTCAGTTATTAAACATTTCACTAAAAGAATAACGACTTATTTCCCACATGTCTAATGCCCGCTGCTTTATAAGAGTCTACAAAGGGGAATTGTAAGTGATTGTTTCATTAAAAAAAAATTAATAATGAGTAAATTCTCTTACCGAATTTCACGTGACGCGTATAATACCTGAATAATAAAATGTTTTTACAAAAACAAAAAAATTAAACCTTTAGAAATAGTTCATTAAAAATAAAAAGGAAAACCAAGAAAATCTAAATCTACCGAAGCTTTCACCCGTCCAAAGACTCAAAGTCTAAAATGTTTTGTTAAAAGAATGTTCTCACAGAATTTCGCGTCCAAAGAGCTGAGAAAAACCGTCTAAACAATGGAAAAATTAGTAACTGTTTTTGAAAGATGGACTAAATAAAGAAATTAAAAAATATTTATATACACTCACTGAAATCTCGTGTCTGAAGAGCCAAAGAGCTGCCAAAAGATAAAAGATATAAAACATTAGCAGTTGTTTCGTTAGATAAATAATCCAAGGAACATATTTCTCCTCACCAGAATTCATTTCCAAAGATAGTATCGAAGAATCGCCCGTCTATAAATAAAATTTTTTTAGTAAATCATTTATTAAACCTTTTGTTTTATTTTTTTTAAACATCTGAAAAAGAAAAATAACAAACATATGTAAAGTTTTGTTAAAATATCTGAAATAAAAAAGATAACCACTACTAGTAATTAGTTATTTTGAAAAATACGAGTATCTATACAATTGCGCTAAATGCCTTGTCTCTTTCCAAAAGGCTGAAACAAGGAGAATAAAGATTTAGGATGATCTTTGAAGAAATATAATAAGACAGGACTGTCTAAAAAATGGAGAAGTAAAACGTTAGAAATATTTCGCTAAAAGAGTCATACTAATAATAAAACCCACCAAGTTTCCGATACGTCATCCAAAGAAATAGTACAACACGTTTGTGGCATCTTCTACTCTACGATGGGATAGAAAAAAGTTTTAAGCTTAAAAAAACTTAACAGTTGAACTTAGATTACTGATTTAAACTTAAATTTTACATTTCCAGAATGCCTAATTTTAACTAGTGTATTACCGAAAATCGTGTCAAAGATATTTGAAGCAATTCGTCTAACATTTCGTTGAAAAGTTAAAAACACATGATAGGGAAGAACGAGTGAACCGATAACCATTTAACAAAAACAAAATTTGGGTTTTGTTATAATAACTTGTAATTTTTATTTATAACAAACATCGGAAAGGTTCAATCAATGAAACAATCAGGGAAAGGTGACGGAAGGAAGGAGGAAAAGAAAGTAAGAAGGAAGAGAAAAATTTCATCAAGTTTAAAAAAGCATGATCTTTTTTAATAGTCGACAAATCATTATATGTACTTTACTTCGTACTAAACGTTTTAGCAGAAATCGGATCTAACACTACTAGTTTAGAAGACATAAATAATGAGATTCGGGTTGAAAATCTGGGAAGAATATATATAAACTCAATTAATAAAGAAAACGAAGTTATGCTAAATATTGAACTTGAAGAAAGAAAATTAGCATTATTAGAACGTCAAGTAAAGCTTAGAAAAGAAGTGGCAGAAGCAGAAACAATTGAATTACAAAATCGGAGCTAAAAATAAGCATGGGTTTAACTTTGTAATTTTTATATTCTTTGTAGCTTATAATTATAAAGTAAAATAATAAAATAACGTATAAAAAAGAATAATTCATAAAAAAAATAATGTACGAAAAGTTTTAAAATATTCGGACGTACTAGTACGAAAATTCTTAGTATTTGTAATCGTACGTACTGTTCAATTTTTTAATTTTTTGCACGTCCGTCCAAATTTGTATTACCGTACCGTACTACTTTAGTTAATACCGATGCGCGATGTGATGCTCAATTAGATAATACACTATTCGACCATTTTTTCGAGCGTACAAATCAGCTGAATGTTTGCTGATTGAATTAATAAATTAGTATATATCGATAAATTTCGATAATTATCAATATCAATAATTATCAAAATTAACATGTTGATTTTTGTTTTTGATAATTTATTACTATCGTTAATAAATAGTTAATAAATATGACAATTAATTTTGTTAATTACCATTATTGATATTTATCAAAAGTTAATATGCTGATTTTATTCGATAATTATCCACATCATTATTTTATCAAAATTAATGTATCAATATTATCAATATCATTAATTATTAGTATTTATTTGTGATAATTATCGAATTTGTTAATCATCGAAATATTTCATGTTATTGGTCAGTCTATTAGGATCATGCTGATTTTGATGGACCGATATTTTTTGTTGGCGGTTAAATAATTGATATTTTTGATAATGGCTAAATATTAATGGCTAAATATTAGATATATTGGCAATTGCATATATATTTTAATAGATTTTCAAAATTTAATTATTCTTGTCTGACTGACACAATAACTATTATATATTTATTCCCAAAAAATTTTCCTGATGTACCCTTATCTTGTATGGATGATATGTTAGATTCCTTTAAAAAGGTTCAATGAACAAATCCTATATACACTGCATAAATTGTAAATATATTAACAACAAAAAAAAAAATTATAATAGATGAATTTAGAAGAATTCAACTTTTGTGGACAAAAAAATAAGGATATGAACAAGTTTCTGTAGGAGAAATAAAACGTTCAAAAAGTAGCGAAGACAAAATATATAATGATGAAATTTACTTGATCTCATAGATATGATTGTGACTAAATTCTTTCATAAGAAAACTATATTGATATTGTGCCAACTTTTCTCCGCATTACCTATAAAAGATGTATTGATAAAAAACAGTACAAATATAGATTAAATAAAAACAAACAAAATTCCTAAATGATGCCGTTACAGAGAACACAACAGATACAGATAGCCACTCAGGATATGAAAAAAGGCATACGATTCTATTAATCTAGAAAGTTTAAAAATTTGTCCTATTTATAGTATTTTTTTCTAAACTAGAATTTTCTAGAGGATTCAAACAATCCTGAGATAAGATGCTTTTATTGTCATCCTAACACAAGCAACAATTCCTCTGAATCAGAAAGACAAATTAGGTCCAACAAGTCACAACAAGTCACAGTATGCACTATTTATGAAAATACAACGTTTGTAACCACTGCAATGCATTTCACTTCGAATCTTGGTTTGCTAAAAATACTCTGCACGTTGTGGATGCCAACGATTTGATGCGATGATATATATAAACTGCATAAACGATCTTTTAAATATAAGAGTTTCTCTTGTATGGAATTTATACTCTAATCAGAAGATTGTAAGAAAATTCCGTATAAAATTGTGCATCCAGACAGAGTCCTTGAAGTAACGTGAAACTGAGATTGAAAGCGGTTCCAGTTAATGATGAAATCAATGATACAAGAACTAATGAACACACAAGTAACATCCTCAAAAGATTCAATTGAAGCCCATGATGAACTGTACAAACGCACTCTGAGATACTATAAACCATCACAGATGGAACGATTTGATACGAACTTTGATCGACAAGTGAAAGGAAAACTCGTCGCATGCGAAGACATCATAAATATAATGACAAACTGTTGCATGAAAAAACCAGTAAATTTTTACTTATGCAGAGAAACAAGAGATAGTAAACAATGTGATACAATACTTTAAAGTTTTATAACATTAAAAAAAAAAAAAAATATTAAACGTAAATTCTATAATGCTATTGGTTATATAACTACTTGACGTGAATATTTTTTATGCAAAATCTATATTTTACATAATGTATACGATGTGACAGATGAACTTTAATATTAATATCTCTTTTTTATATTTAAATATTGAGTGGTGTAGTATGATCGTTCTTTATATAAATATTCACTTTTCTGCAACAAAAGTTTTATTATTCGTATAGTTTTAACGTGGATTAAGTACATTATTTGTTATTATATTATCATTAATTTATCATGAAAACCAAATTTAAATATTATCATTGATTTATCATGAAGACCAAAATTAAATATTATCATTGATTTATTATGAAAACTAAAATTAAATATATTATCATTGATTTATTGTGAAAACTAAAATTAAATATGCATGTAGAGTTGTATCTTACATAGAATAGTAGAAAGATGATAGGTAGAATAGTTTGTCCAACACTTTCGAGCCATTCCCAAGAGCGGTCGTTAACGTTATCTAACTTGACGTTCCAAGCTCCCAATCATGGGTGCATTATAACTTTTTTTTATTTGTCGAAATTTAAAATTACTTATACATCAAATTTATATCATCGGTTTAACTTTGATATTGTTAAACCACGATAAAAATAAATTTTATTGACATTGTTACTCTGGTCAGTTCGTCGATCAGGTAACTATGACTTGGAGACAGGGATACAATAGATATGTCTCAAGTCCAATCAACAAGACACACTATTCACAAAGGGACAGTTCGTTTATAAGGTAAAAAAGTTTATTTATTAATTATATGAACTTGTTATTACAACTTTGTTATTACACTCTCTGATGTTCTTTCAACTACAAAGAAATTTCAGGATATTTATACAAAATAAAATATATTTAAAAATATAACAAATAAATCTAATGTATTAAATAAAACTAATAAATCAAATAAATAAAATAAATCAATTAAATCAAATAATCAAATAAAACTGATATATCAAATAAATCGGAAATATCAAAAATAACAGGCTATGATGGCTTTGGCTTAGGCGGCTCTATATACTTTGCCACGATGTCACGTGATTACTACGCCAACAACATAATCTGAAACATTTAATTAGAAAAACTATAGAATATAAAGTTTAGCGGATCAACTTTTTTATTTTTACAAGGGGATATTATTGGTTAGTCGTACAAAAATTAAAAATTCCAATAAAGATGTAACTAAATGACGTACCGAATAATTTATCATAAAGTGAAGTTAATGTATTACCGCGCAGAATTTTTTTACAATTGCATCATTCTCATCGTTGTGAAATGTTGTACCTGAGAGCAGGTGAACAATAAGACAATAATATTACATAGTAATTTACTAGTAAAATATTTAAAATATTTGAATAAATTAATAATTTTTTTCTTAACTATAAGGATTTATTCGTAGATGAATTTAATTTATTTTCGAAAAGAAAACGTCAAACAATTATATAATCATGCTAACTAAAATACTGTATTACTTTTTCTGAAACGTGATCATTTATCGTTAACGTAACTATTATTCATAACGTAAAAATGAATTAATAATTTTTTGCTGCAGTAACTATTTATCGCGGCAAAAGAAATTGCAACTTTTTTTTATTAAAAATAAAAAAAAAAAAATGTTTCAAAATACTTAACTTTTTTCCCCTTACAAAAAAAAAAAAAAATACTAATTGATTATAAACCACAAATAATATGGAAAAATTGTTCAAATAGTCATAATAAATCATTATTTTTTTTTTTTATTTTTTTTTTAAAAAAAAATATATATATATACTTTTCTCAAAAAGGATAACATGAAAGAAATAAGGTAATGTGAATAAATATTTTTTTTAAGAAAGAAAATAGGGAAACATTACCGTTACCAAAAAAAAAAAAGTGTGTAACAAAAACTTACAATGAAAATTAATGTGACACCACATGTACAGCTGAACAAATATATATTATATCATTATCTGAAGAATATGTTCATCCCCCTTGAAAAAAAATTTCAATATTGATTGTGAATGTAATAATACATCATACCAAGTCCTTTTGTTGTCGAAACTAAGAGATTGACAAAACAAAAAAAAATTGAGCAATCGAAAGTTTTTTTTTTTTTTTTTTTCTTCCTCCTCTAAAAATAAACCAAATAATCTATTTTACACAAAAAGGGTCACCTGAGACGATCAAAACAAGGTTATTTGATCTTTGGCAAGTTTCCTAAAATTTCCTCCCCATAAATGCTTTCAATAAACTCTCCCAAAGGATAACCAAATTATATTGTTCGTTCTTTCTTTTAGAAATAATAATGAATTTACTATTATTAATTAAAAATCTATACCAAGATAACGTCCTGCTTTTTCCCAGACTTCCCAAATAGAGTGAGACAATAAATTGTAACAAACAATGAAATATGGGGTATGTAATAAGGTTTTGTTCCTGCATATTTATATATATAACGCCTTGTTTCGGTAAAAAAAAAAAAAAAAAAAAAAAAATTTAAATCATTTTTTCGGACAAAAACAAAAAAAACAATTTTTTAATCATTGTAAATAATTTTTTTTTTTTTTAAATTATTAAAGTAAACCAGTTTAATTAATGGGATTCACAAGAACAACCAGAAATCAACAAAAACGGCAAAGTTTAATACATTATTTACTCACATACAACGATGAGGAGATCGATAGAACTCATAATCAACACTACGTATACCGAGAGATATGGTCCGATGATTTTTCGGCACCCGTTATAGATTTATTAACAGGAGGCGTTAATGTTTTAGATGTAGGGTAAGATTTCTAACTTATTATTGTCGAATACGTTGATAGATAAATAATTTTAACTAACTTTTTCTACTATTTGTCAATATTACAAAAGATGTGGACCAGGAACTTGGATTTTGGAATTAGGAACAAAATATCAAAACTCCAATTTTAAGGGTATTGATGTGTTCCCTCTCTATCCATCGACCATAAAACCTCAAAACGTTTCATTTGAACTTCATAATATTCTTAATGGACTTCCGTTTGAGGACAATAAATTTGAATATGTCATCATGAGGTTTATGATGTTCGCACTTTCCTTAAAAGAATGGGAAAGCGTTATTAATGAGATGGTTAGAGTATGTAAACCAGATGGTTGGATAGAAATCATGGAAGGTATTGTTATTTTCTCGTAATATTTTTGTTCAAAAACTCTCGCAAATATTTTTTGTACGATAACAAATTTATTTTTTAATACTCATCTTTTTTCCATTAATTGTAATAGATGATTTAGTCCTCCACAATATGAGACCAAGAACAGGTCTATTGATGAAGATTAGTAAGTAATAAAAAGTTTTTTAGTGCAGTATATTATTGGTGATCTCGAATAAATGAATATTGATTTCCGATTTTAATCTTTTAATCATTAATAGTTACAGATGAATTAAAAAGAAAAGGAGTCGAGACTGTAATCACACCATATATACTTGACTTTTTAAACGCAAACACAGAGTTATCAAATATAGTTAATAGGAAAAAATTTATAAAATTGGGTAAGGGTGATAAAAAGGGAGAATTACACTTGGAAAGTCTTAAATGGGGAGCAAAAAGTTTGTTTGAATCAAAACATTTATTTGAAAATGGAGTAGCAACGTATGATGAACTTATAGAAGATTTTGTACAAGAGTGTAATGAGGGTTTGACTTTTTATGTGAGCGGTAGATTTTACGCCCAAGTAAAAAAGATACATGTGGTAGAGACGGAGAAAATTTCTTTCAAGATAAAAAAATTCTTTAAAAAATTTAAGATTTTGAGGAAATTATCACCCATTTAGTTTATTAATATTATTTATTACAATTATTTAATTTAACTTAATTTAATTTATTTAATTTAATGTAATTTAATTTAATACAATATTTCTTTTTTTTTTTTTAAAACAATAGATAAAGAACAATAATGTAATATAGGAGTTCTTTTTGGATATAGATTAGTAATATATCGAAATCTTAGATCCCTGATACCCCTCGTTTAAATATAAATATTTATGTTAAATCAACGTTAACCCTTGCATAAGCGTTATTATGCAAATATAAATAAAACCCCAGATTTTCAGTACATATAAAGAACTTTTTTTTTCTTTGTGGTGGCAAATGGACAAAAAAAATACAATTTTATTTTACATTAATTATTATTAATTATCTGTCTACTAGTAATTTCAAATAAATGAATGATACATAAAGAGAGAGAAGAATTACAGTAATTTTTAACGGACAAGAACAAAAAAGAGAGAGTAAAAAGTGAGCAAGAAGAAATAATTTTGAGGGAAAGTATAAAAAGGATTTTGTCGTGTATCATCGTTTTGTTTTCTATGATATGAAATTCGGTTATTTACAATATTTATATAAATGTGACAAAAAAAATATGCTATTATAAAAATAAGTGAAAAATTGTGTAGGAAATATATACTATATACTTATATAAAAATCTATGAATAAAAAAAAATATATATATAATAATTTACAAATATATTATTCGTGTTGTTTCTTTCTTTTTAAATTCTTTAACGAATGAAAACGAAAATTTTTTTTTTTTTTTTTTTTTTTTTTTTTTTTCTTGGATTAATAAAATAAAAAATAAAAAAAAAAAGTTCGTTATTAAAAAAAAAAATATTTTTTTCAATCTTCACTCTTTTTGATCCAGAATCTATGGATTTTATCATAACCTTTACGTTCTTGTAATTGTTTTAAACAAATATCGACAGTCTCATTCCATTCTTCTTCGCTAAAACCAATATCGGTCATAACTTTTTTCAAATTTTTGGCACCCCAACCATATAATTCTCTATATAATTTACCCAATTTACCTCCCCATTCACCTAAAGGTACAACTTTTTCATCATGATTCACGCTAGTATGTTGTGATAGAATTTTTTGTAAAGTTGGAGTGATAATGACCTCCATACCCTTTTTATCTCTTAGTTCATCCGCCACTAAAAAAAAAAATATAAACGAACCGTTAATTCGAGTTATCAAAGAAGAAAGAGTTTTTTTCTTTTAAAAAGATAGATACTCACTGACTGTGCGAGCGGCCTTGCAGAATGGACCTTCATTGAACCAAAGAATATCTTTTTCCATTAATTCAATATATCCACCAGGTTTACATACTCTTATCAATTCATTTATTGCAACTTCCCAGTTTTTCAAAGTGAATGCAAAGAGCATAAAACGCATGTGAATAAAATCAAACGTATTATCTGGAAAAGGTAAGCCTACAAGAACATTCGCTTGAACAAATGAAACGTTCTCTGGCTTTATTTCTGAAGGATAAAGTCGGGCGATATCAACTCCTGTAAATTGAGCATTTTGATATTCGGAAGCCATCTCTAATACCCAGGTACCGGATCCACAACTAGATTGAGAGATATAATTTAAATAAAATTATGGTTTAACGAGAGAAAATTAATTTAATTATTTACGTACCCAACATCTAAAACTCTTGTGGAATCAGATTGTAATTGATGTCCAATAGGTGAAGAGAAATTTTCGCCCCAAACGTGTTTATACATAAAGTGTTGCATTTGACTTCTATCGGTTTCATCATGATCAACAGGGTAAACATAATTTGTATACTCATTCCATTTACAAAATTTTCTATTATCAACATATTGAAATAATTCCTCTTCATTTGGAAGTATTTCTTTTTCTTGTGAAGAATGTGAAGAATGTGAAGAGTTACTAGATAATGTGGCCGAAGAAGTTGAGGAGAATGAATTTGTTGATAGTTGTCTTTGTTTTTTCTTTGGTTTAAACGAATATTGAATCGATTTAGAATTTGCTTTTCCCATTTTTAGTTGGTTCCCTTTTTTTTTTAAATTTTAACCTTTTTTTAATTGACGATAAAAATAAAAAAAATTACGAATAGAATATAAATTATTCGATCAACGAAAAAAAGAATAATTATAAAAAGGTAAGGTTAAAATTTAAAAAAAAAGGTCTACTCTCTCTCTTTATCAAAAAGAAAGTTTTTTTCTATAAAATTGTATTTTTTTTTTTTATTGAGAGAAAATTTCTTTTCCAGAATCTTGCGGATCCAATTTTATATTTATAGGTTTTTTTTTTTTTTTTTTTTTTATACATATATAATAAATTGATTATAATTTAACAATACAGAGGATTTTTTTTATTATGTTATTTATTTATTATTATTAATTAATTTAAAAAAAAAAAAAAAAAAAAAAAAAAGAAAGAGAAAAAGAAAAAAAAAGGTCCGACAAAGAAACGATTCATTGTCGTACACATAGATTAACCCCTTATTTAGTAATTGATTATTTGTAATAAAAATAAAGGTTTATTTTATTTTTAAATTCATAAAAAATTAAGTCTGAAATTATATAGAAGTGGCTTCTATTTTACAATGTAAACATAAATGCTATAACAAAGAAATATTTAATGCCTGTTTTCCTAATAAGGGGTATAATAAAGTCTCGGTTTTTCTGACGATCATTCAGCATGACCTGTCACCCAGTAACACCACTTATAAAATAAGTAAATTATAATAGAAACTTTAAAAAAATATATTTAGAGAATCATATTTGATATCTCCAAATCTTATAATTTATTTCAAGTCACATTGCTACATTATCAGATTTATAGGAGAGATTAATCGAGTTTTATATAACATCCCGTTACGGTTTAGAATAAAAATCACGTACGAAACACGAGAAGTTATTATTTAACAAGTCATAAGAACAAATTCAAGATAAATATGATAAATTTAGGATTTCGTTTAATTAAAATGGATCAGAAGAAAAATGGGATTGACCGAAATGGAATCGGAAATCATCTAATATAGGATAGTTCTTAATATAATGCACATAATGATATTGTAGAAATTCTTGAAGCGTGAAAAGCACAGATTGCATACAATTAGAACGGATATGCAATGTGCATAGAAATTATTTCATATATATTAGATACGAGATACTGTACATTAAATGCACTCCTTGAACCTTATACAGTTTATTTACATCGTTCCAACAAAAAAAAAAGACCCATGTTTAAAACATTAGATTCTTTATCTTAATGGAAGAACTATTAATGAAAAACTGATAATTCTACCAATGAAACTAGAAGAAAAAAATTTTGTTTCTGCGTAAAAAAATTAATGTTATATCATTTTTATCATCGACAGTATTCCCGACGGCGTAATTGTTTATTTATTTGTTACCATGATGTTAATCCCCTTGTTGTTAAAAGAAGAATCTAACATAAAAATACCTGAATTTTATTAAAAATTAATGAATCTCCGGAAAAGGATGTTTCCGGTGAAACATTTATAATTTCAGAATTAAACCGTTAATTAATTTTCTTTTTTTCAGTTTTTTTTTTTCAATAGGACAAAACTTTAATAAATATAAAGATCTTTATTATAAAATAAATTAAAAGATAACAAAAAAAAAAAAAAATTATTAATTTTTTTTCTGATATATTACGAATAACATTTTACGGTAATTCTTATTACATGTATTATAATTAGCTGGCTGGGACGTTGTTTAATTATAATTACTTAAATTTCACACCCCCGTGAATAAAGATTAAATTATTACACAAACGTTTAACTTAAATGTAAATATTATTAATTATATTAAAAGATGTTGGTTTATTTGTAACATGGAAAAAACATTTTACAAGTTTAATCTAAATATGAAGAACAGCATCTATGATTCTTATAATGATATTTAAGATTTTTTTTTTTTTTTTTTTTTTTTGAGAATAAATAAAACTTCTTTTAATCTTTTTAATCGGCAATGATCGCGGCTTAAAACTAGATAATTTTTTCGCTTATGAAATTCTTTCCTTTTTCGCTAAATAGTAATTCAACAAAGACAAAGAAGATCAAACAACCAATCATATCCAACCATATTCCTTTGTTCCATTATTAAAAGTTTATTTTCATTAAAGTTAAATGTTGGAACCAAACTTGTTTGCTTACACAAACATGAGGGCTGTGAAGACGGAGTTTTGATTTTGCCATATCAGTTATAACAGTTATAAATAATTACTATACCTAATAATTTGTATAAATAATTAATAAAAACGGGATATTTATTAAATTATTATATGACAAAGAAATCGGTATTTTCATAACTGGAAACCCGAAATAAATCCTTATAACTGTCATATCTAGAATGTTTATCCCTTCCACGCATAAAGTTCCCTTGTCGTTTGATTTGTGATTTTACACGATTACGTAGCCTTGGATGATATGATACCATTCACACTATCAGATCCTTAATTTGGGTTGAACAGAGTAACTTCCTTTATTCTTTGCTTTGTTTTCAAATAAAGTAAGTAATTTAACAAATGAGACTATGCCATACCATTATCATGTGAATTAGCCACTACACGTGGATAATATGGCAATTACGTATAACTTTAGCCACGTTACATTTCTTTGTTCTTTAATCTCTTGGTAATTTGCTGGAAAAAGTATTTTAGGATTTGCCGATTTTCCTGTGTTTTTCTTTTTTTTTTTCCTTTTTTTTTTAATCTGGGGTAGAGGTAAAACCGCGTGAAAAAATATTTGGTGTTACGTAAGTTACTAAAAATAAAAATAACCGAAAAAAAAAAACTTGTAAATTTTTAAAACGGACGTAAAATTATTATCTTCAATAACGATAAAAGTCATAAAAAAAACCACTGCCTCTTTTTTTAGCTTCTTATTAAGGACTTGTATGGTGGCGCAGCATGAATAACTATTTTCTTTCGCTTTTGTGATATTTTTAGATATAATATATTACATTGTTTTGGAATTTGAAGAAAAGTTTCTATTTTCTTCATTGTTACGACAAAATTATTTTATTTATTTTACATTTTAGAAGTTTGATCGCTCTATTTGCGTAAAGATTTTTATGATTGTTGATATACATTACATACTTTGAGTCAAATTAGTTGCTTAATTGAGCAATTAAAGGAAAACTTTAAATGTTTGCCAAACATTATCTAATATAAAAACAAATAAATGACATAACATTATGTAGTACAACGCAGTTGATTGACGTCTTATTCGCCTTATTTCGTCGAACACATTTATGAAGTCACGTTTATGCATTATTTAAATTTTTTTTTTTTTTTTTTTTTTTGAGGTTTTCTTGATTGTTAATAATTATTATGATGAAATATTTTTGTCATGATTTACTTCCACCTTTTTTTTACTCGAAACAGATAACAAGAATAAAGAGAAAATATTAAAAACTTTCTTTTATTATTATTATTTTTAATTTTAAAAATAATAATAATCGAACTTAATTCGGGTCTAGTCCAAAAAGACGATTAAAAATTTTTTGCTTACCTTATTCTTTCCTTAATTTGTATATGGAATAAATTTATTATTTACAATTATTTACTCACATAATAATTTAATTTTTTTCTTAACGGATATAATTTCGGAATTGTAACTTTATCAAGTTTCACTCGTTTAATTAATTATTACAATCATGTTTTGCATAATAGTCACCAATTTAGTTTAAAAAGAAATAAAGACTTTTTTTTTTCGTTGTTATCTAAAAAAATTATACATTTTATAGGCTTCGTATTTATTAATTTATCATTTCATTTGTTAAAATATACACAAAAAAAAAAAAAAAAAAAAAAAAATTGTCGTACTAATATCCCTTAGTTTTTAATGCTGATACCTTAAAACGTTGTTTTTATTATGATATCTTTAATTAATTTTAAATTTTTGTAAAAAATATTACTGTATTATGATTCATGAGGACATGATTTGTTATGTATTTCTCTAGAAAGAGTGATTCGACAGGTTTATTCTGTATGTATTAAAGAAAATGATTTCGTGTGGTGGAGCGTGGCATTATACTGTATAGTGTATATTAAGGATCATTATTCGTTGATCAGTGGTGATATGTGTGCTTTGTACCATGATTGATATCATACTCAGCATCAAAATAATAACGTATAAATGATATACAAGCATATGAGGATCGATACTCCGATATACTCCGATATACAATATATGTAGTGTATATTATCTGCGCTTTTATCAGGCGATACAGAGAAACGCCTTCACGCACTAAAATTAATGCAAAACGAACTTGATTATTATTTCTTATTTATGATGAAAGTTTAGCTGGTGTTGTAATTTATTTAACAAACGTTAAGTTTAACGTTTTGTTTCTTCTTTTTAGATCTAACACGTCCATTTCGAAGGTTGGACTTCATTAACGTTAACAAAATTTTGAATGCGATGTTTCCGTGAAATAATTTTTGAAGTAATAAATTCAATGCTGTACTGACTTTTTGCTGCTGGCACTTTATTAGAAACGATTATTATCAAAGAAATTAAATTTTATGAAACGACATAAAACTAAACACGAATGGTGAAAAAAAAAAATGATTTGAGTATTAAGAGTAAAATATGGAATTGTTAAGTTACAATGTGAATCTAAGTAAAGTATACCTGTCTAAATATTATTATTATACAACAATCACTGATAATTTTATCGTTTGAAATCAAAAAAAAATGCATATACCAATTTCTTGCTTAGATTTGGAACGTCAGTATTTTCTTAAGCATCCCATTGTTAAATTACTGTACCGACCAAAGGATTTATTAATCTTATTTAGTTTGTCTCCTTTTGCGTTTTTTGTCATTTTGTTATTTTTCGTTAACGATTCCAACGTAAGTCCGTAATATTTTGAATATTTCGATTTATTTTAATTTCGGCCAGAATTAATCGAGTTGTATTGGTAATTCTGGCTGGAATTAAAGGACGAGTAAATATATCACATGTCATTTTGCACTAACCACTTGACTATGCTATTGTAAACCCAATAATATTTTACCGTGTGATGTCGTAATCAGCTTTCAAAATTTTAACAGGTACTCTTTTATCATCACGCATGGAAATACATATAGTAGTAATATCAGTCAGTTTACGGAACAAGTTTTGTTTATATACAACTCCCAATATTGTGAACGCAAATCGTTGGAAAACACAAATAATTAATAAAACTATGAAGACTGAGAAGAACGTTAACGGTTAAAAAGCGACTACTGGCAAAATTATGTTTGCAGGATAAATACTGCCCATCATAATTGAATCTTCTGGCGTAAATTACTTACTTCAAACAGTCTTCAAGACCTAAATGAAAATTATAACGATTGTAGTGGAAGTTGTTTGAAGTGCTGTACTGTATATAATGATAACTTACCTTTTGTCATACATGAACTAGCGATGCAACAGCAGAAGAGAAGGTAGCAAATTTCCACAAGCGACTCTTCGTCATAAATATATGCTATTTTTGTAAGGAAAACTTTCTTAGGACTAATTAAAGATTATTATGAAACCCTAGAGTCCGATTTCTATAAAATACGCACGAACCTGCAAAAATGTTTTAAAATAGTTGTACTATATATACATCAGATAATTCACCCGATTGATATATTAAAGAGGATGACTTCTTTAAAATTCTTTCGCAACAGCGGATACTAACTAATTAATCATTTTTTACAACGTTTTTTTTTTTTTTTTGCATTATTAACAAAACCTTTTCTGACTTATGCTTACGTCTTGACTATCTTCAAAATTTCTTTAAAGATCATGATATTGATAGTAATTACAAATAACGAAAATTTTGATAGTTTAAACGGTTTTGAAACATTAATTTTCTGAAAATTATTAAAACAATCTAAACCAAAGCATACGCCTACGAGAAACGTTTTTCGCCGTACGTAAGATTTGGTCGTATTAAAAAAGCTTAAAAATATATTAATATGTGTTATTTTTGTAATTTGATATACAACTAATTATACATAATACATTATGACCAACATTTTTTTTTTCCATAAATACTGAATGTTTTCGTTATGAACATTTCGAATTTTTTTTATGCATAAAACATTTTTGACTTCGTAATTTGTGATTATTTTATTTTTAACCTAGTTATGATTATAATAAAACAATAACTTTATAAGCTATCATTACCCGCTAGAGCTGCAGACGATGAATCACCCAAATAACTAGACCATAAAAATCCACTTCTTTAACATGCTTTAAGCTGAATTTATATTTCGTAACAGCATGTTCTTCATAATTTAAATATTTTTTTCGAATGAACAAATAAAAGTGTATTATATCAAGCTGTGCATACTTATTTTTATTAATTTAAAATACAGTTAGTTATAATTGTTGTTTTAAAAAAATTATATTACATAACACTATAAAATGATGATGTGGTGTCATCTGCAATAAATATAAACTTGTCATTAATTCTTAAAGGTGGAAACCTATAAAATAAATGCCGCTTGTAGCACAATATCAAGTTAAAATAATGAATTGCAAAAAAAGGATTACACGAGGTTGGGACACCATTTCGTGTACATCCCTCAGCATATTTGTTTGTTATTACACGTTAACATTTTAAATGTTAAAATAAACTCCATGTGGAGAAGCTGACAAGTTGACATTATAAATTCAAATTAGGTCATATGGGGACCCTGTATGTGCCACTACTGTAAAATTATTACGAAACAAACAAATAATTCATGCAACGTTTTTTTCATATTTAAAAACAATAAACAAATAAATGATAAATTGGGCTATGAATGTTCGAAGTCCTTTCAATATATTGTATCTCAACTTTTTTTCCATTCAACCAGACGGAAATTTCTTAAAAACATTTATTACCGTATTATGATCATTGACTTTTCAAATTTTGACAACCCCTATGTTCAATATTCGAATTGAAATTTGTTTTTTTCTTGCTCTTCCAATAAATTCACACAAATACCTGTTTCATTGTTCTCCGAAAAGAAACATTCTCTAGAAATTTCCGTCCTTAATAAACGGCATCAGCTATTTTTTAATTTTTCTATTTTCGATTCCTATGGACAGAGCTGGTAATGATGAAAACAAACACGGATGTTTATTTTTTACCTCTCTGATATACTTTGCACATCTGTATTTGTTCACGGCTTAATTGTCCAAGGATAGAAGCCGTTAAATATTCTATTATACCTTTTTCAATTAATTTAATAAGGCGCGTTTGGACATTTTTTAGGACGTCAGTGGTAAAACAATAAAAGCTGCTATGCGAGGATCAAACTTCCAAGTACTAAATCATGATAATGAGGATTTGAAGAATTTGAAATGAAAGATGAAATTTAACATCTTATTTAATTTTTTAAATGAGACATATCTTTATTTTCTCACTGGCGCAGACAATTAAATGTTAATAAAATTTCTAAAATAATCTCATATTAGTTTAAGCAAAGGTTTACTAATTACTACTGCCGGAATTCGATATAATGACTATGGTATATAACGAATTTCATGATAAGACTAGTGTTGCTAACGGTCCGGTTCGGTCTGATCTGCTCGAAATCAAAGTTAAGCCGAACCGATCGACTTGGAAGTTGGACCTCAAAGTCGAACCGATGAAGTCGTCAATATCTGCCCGACTGCCCCATCAACTTCCATCGATCTCATCGATTTGACCTATCAACCCCATCAACCCATCGGTTTGACCTGGTAGCCAAGTCGAACTTGACCGGACCACGACTCAAGAATCTTCAGGTCAAACTGATTTGATTTCCATTTTGGTTCGGTTTGATTTATACTTAACAACACTAGACAAAACGATTTTTAAAAATTTTATTTAAAAATCGATATATCAAACTTATAAAATTTCGATATACGATTTTTTCGGAGTTAAGAATTTTTTCTCACATGTACGTGAAGTTTATTTAAAAAAAACAGACCTTTTCCAAGATCCTTTTAAAAGTAGAATGAAAATATAGTTTAACAATAGAAATATATGTAATTTTATGAGGGAAGAAAGTTTTTCCAAGTTTCTGGTATTGGCTATTCAGAAAGATTTTGTACAAGTTCGTCATAACGAATATTATTTAGTTTAGAGAACATTATTTTATTTTTAGAACACGTGATCCTGCTAAGTGAATTAAAGATTAAACAACGTTGAAAATGAAATTATTGAATTATTACTGCTGCGTAATTATTATTCCACCGTAATGCACTAACATCAGATTATAATTAAATCTGATTCAGTGGAAACAATCAAATCAATTTAAAAAAAACTCTGCATCTACAGTCCACCAACAAAACCTACACAAAACTTACTTCAGTTAACTCTACGCCAAAAATCATAAGTGGAGCTGTTGAAAGAAAGGGAAACCATAAAAAAAAAGGAAAAAAAGCGAAAGATTAAATTAATTTATTTAATTTTAAAAAATTAAAGTGAATAAACCCGTTTCTGACACCTTTGCGTACTCTTTTCGTACGAACTAGGTTTTACATATTATATTGGTAAAGTACCCCTAAAAGCGTACCCACTTTATAAGACCTAGGTATTTTGCTAGGGATATAAAAGTTTCCTATCTTAATACTCAGGTATAATTCAATTTCTATCAAGGAAGTTTTGTATAAGACCCGGGTACTTTATGCAGTGCTAGACGGTATATGGGTATAAATAAAGTGTTAGATGTTTTTAGGTTATTAATATGATCGAGGGTTAACATGTTAATCTGGCTGTGCCGTTTGACTTGTTGTTGCCCATATGCAGGACACGGACGCGGACTTTGGACGTCCGGGACGGGACAGTCCGCGTCCGTGTCCGGATATTTTACTGTCCCGGGCACTTTGTCCGAAAAATACGAGAATAAAGATGAGGCGGAATCTTTGCACTTATCCTCAAAAAGATAGTTTTTATATTCATTAAACATTGCCAATTTGCCATATCTGGTATCTTGTTGGTGGAAAAAGAATATTTTTAAAATATTTGTTTTTCATGCAATCAACTAGTATATTTCATATTTTTCTGTGGCTTAGCGCGGACCTGCGGACATATAATTATTGTCCCGGACAGTTCTTGAAAATGCCGGACATGTCCCACTTGACAATTATAATACGGGACGTGTAATCGGACAAAAATCCCGGACATGTCCCGGAATGTCCGTGTCCGCCTAATTTGGCGGACACTGGCTGGTGTACAACACTGCCCATATGGCCTGCCATTATCAGCTGTGTGGAAGCAGGCGCAAGTGAATACCTTGGTTTCAGCTGAGGTGAGTACATCATCACAAGCAAGAACAGCAGAAGGAATCTCGAGTACAGGTGATCTTAGAATGTATTCGCATTTTTTATGTATCAGTTGCTGTCGTAATTAGATAAAGTATTATTATATCGCTAAAAGGCCAAGTGACTCCACTGACTACCATTTTTTGCATTTGTTCTAAATTTGAGCGATAGTTATGGCCGCAGTCGTCTATTTTTAGCGCATCAGTCTGTTAATAAACCTGGCCAATAAAAATATTTTGTGTCGCTTTCGTCATGAATTTTGGATCACCTGAATGCACAGAAAGATATCGGGAAAATATTTGCCGGGTGTTTCCAAAAATAATTATGTATCCCGAAGATCGGCGATTAAAAAAGATTTGGAAAAAGAGGTGTAATCGACTGTGAAGTTCATGTAAATTAGCATAGACTTCGTCATGTATCATTGGTAAAGAGAGTTGCTAAAACTAACGTATTTATTTTTATTAATAAAGCGTCTTTACATTGCAAATATCATTTGAATCATTCTAATATATTTTTTTTCGATTTGACGGAACTTAATTATTGTGCATTAATGTAGTATCATTAAGTTATATCACAGAAACAAGTAATTTATTCTCGGAATTTCCCACATATACTCAAGCTCTTGTATGCATTAATAATAAGAAAAACTCCCTTGTTGATCCACGGACACGATCCAGTGTCTATTATAATTTAAAGAGTATCCGTCGTGATGAATCATAATAACGTAATATATTCCAAAAATTTTATTCCAAAATCGATCCTTAAACCACTAAAATCAATAGGTGAGGCCCTAGTTAATGAATCTTTTTATTCGTACTGTGCTAGTAAAGAGAAATATAGATCAAATTTACCTTTATTTCATCATCGTTATCATTAATCAATCAACCGAGTTTATTTTCCAAGAATAAGAGGAAGGTATCTTGGATGTGGTTTTAGAAAAACGTCATCAGCAGTGTGAGGATTAGGATTGGGTTAGGATTAGGATTAATTAGGGTTAGAATTGGGTTAGGATTAGGGTTGGATAGATATAAATTCGCTTACAGTTTATTTATTTTATTTTAATTTTTGCGGTGCTAATCGATTTTTCCAACTCTACAGATGTCCATGAAAATTTCGGACATATTGTTGTTCTTGATATATATCTCTTCGCCGATTAACTGTCATCACGCGTACAATAGACGTTCACATGAATATCATCGCACACCAAAAGTCTGGTGCAGTACCTTCATGTGCCTAATTCTTAAAACTTTGTACAATATCTTAGCGCAGAAAAATCAATAAATTCCTTGTAATTGAAACGGAATGGAATATTGTGAAAATGAAGTATATCTGTAAGTATGAATAGAATAATCTCCGGAATACATTTTACTGTATAGGCTCGAAATCAATCAATCTCGGGAAAATTCTTTAAAATTGAAACTTTTTATATGATCTGTGTGGGTGGGAAAGTTTGTAAATATAATTTATTTCGTTTTTGTGTGAGGATCAGTAATAGATATAGAAACGAATTAACTATAGAAATTATTCAGGGAGCAAAAAAATAAATTTTTTCACTTCTGAAAATACTCAAATTTTTTTTTTTTTTTTTAATTGGTAAATGCATTACTTTATTGATCATTTAAGTAAGAGAACATACATCAACCTTGAATACATTAGAAAAGTCAATCGACAAAGTCAAAGGACTTCACTATATACCAATATACGGTATTCGACGGACATACGTAATGTGAGAACTACTTAAACTTTCATTTTAAAAAATTACAAAGACATTCCATTTCTCCCACCAATTTCCAACATTACTTATTTTACTAGTGCTCACACCGTCTACCGAACCTAAGACGCGCTCACATAGTTTTTGAGAAATTTTGTTTTTCTTTTTTTTTATTCTTAACTCGCGAAATAAAAAAAAAAAATGCCTAATAACATAAATCCTATCTTTACAAATATTGAAAGCTTCCTTTCACTAGTAAAGAAAAACCGAGTTACAGTACGTATTTTTCTTATTGGCAGAGACGCAGCAAAATTCTTTCAACGATCAAAAATGATGATGAGAAAGTAGAATTTTGAGAGGGTACAAAACAAGGGTAAGCCTTTGTGCTGTAAAGTAAGGTTGGTAACCAACTTGCAATTTGCGTCGTAATGATTGTTTAAACGAACGTGACGCACTAACCTTTTTGACTAACAAGTGTTTCTTGGGATCCAAATAAAAAGCGAAAATAGGGTAAGCTTTTACAATTCAGAATCCCGTAACTAAAGATCTTTATTACTTTTTAACTCACTTCAGACCCGTTATTTGAGAGTACCAGTGAGGTAGTGAAAAACCTGAGAACCGAATTACAACAAGATATTATTATACAGTCACACAATAAAACGCTTGCAGTGGTTGAGAGCATACTTTTTGTGAGAAAAACATAAAAGTTTATTTATCACGAATTGAAAAAGAAATCAGATGTTGGTCTAACGAAGTTTCTAATCACCGGTACTTCTGGACGGAGGCCATGTTTCCTAATTTATACCCTAATGCAACTCTTGTATGAGCCTGCCAACGATGAGTATACTGTTTCAAAAATTTGGATATTCTTGCCTTTTCTAGCATTTGGTACCTTGCCAAAGAGATGACACCTCCAAAGTCCTCCTAAGGGAAGACGGTAATCGCATTATCTCAAAATAGAATTGGATCCAAGAAATATCAACGATTTGAAAAGCGAAGGAATATTGCACGGAACCATGGTCATTAAAGGAACTGAAGCCTGTCGTCAATAAGTGCCCGTAGAAATAATGATCAATATTTATTACAAAGCGGGTGGTATTCCAAGATAAGTTCTTAAGCAAGCTAAAAAAGCTCGTTAAAAGATGTTGTTGGCGAAGAAGGAAGACCAAACGATAAAGAGAAAGAGAAAATCGAGGCAAATACTTATAAGCGTATAGAAATATGCCATTTCCGAAATTGATGATTTCGATAAGATTATAAAATGTTTCATTGAAAAAGATGAAAAACGTGTTGATCGTATAGTACACGCTGAACATTGTGAATACTACTTCGAATGGGCTTCCCCTTACGTTTTCGACGGAATGCATAAAAGATTGGAGACGAAATCATGGGACGATTATTTATATAAAATACGAACTATGCGGATCCTTATGCAGCAAGCGCCGATTTTTGTTCGAGTGTTACGTTATTCGCCTATTTCGCGTTGGATGCCAGAAATTCGAAATAAAAAAGCTGAAAGATATAGGGTATGTCCAACAACAAGCCAAGAGTTGAGCAAGTTAAAAACGCATCTCATCTTTCAAAGTACTCTGAAAAGGTATAGTCATCGTGCCAGACAACCAAACTTTTGGTGCGGTAGACCTATCTGTTGATATTTTACAAGTCACGGTATCAAAACATTACTCTGTAAAACAGGCTGAACTGGTTAAAATAGTTACTAAATGCCAGTTTATCAAAATGATCGAACGCAAAGATTAGACTTTATTTTGTGTATCTGATGATATATATAACATATTTGAACATCAAACTTATACGACGCAAGATAAAGATTCCAAAGATCCAGTAAGGAGAATCAGGTCCAAATTGATCCATTAATCCTTATACTAGACTAAGAAATGTTATTAATGTGAATAATAGCTTGTTAACACTTTCTACACTTCCATAATAAAAACTAGATATTTATTATCATAAGTATTTGATTAATAAAATGTAATGTTACGAAATAATGATCCTATTTTTCGAGTGAGTGAGAAGAAATTTTTCCACTACAATACCTTTTTTGTTTTCTTTGTCTCCAGATTTTTATCATATACTGTATATCTTATAAAAGCTTTACTGTACTTTGAAATTTTTAAACACGTGTGTGTATGCAAGAAAAATTTTTATTAATGCAATAAAAAAAAAATAAATAAACACAATGGTTCCGATAAAAGTACGAAGTGAAATAATACATAGGCTCGGGACTTGCCCGTGATACATGATCTAGGCGACCATTGTTCGCCGAAACTTCTATACTATGACTTAATTACAGTATCTGATTTTTCCGTAAGATTACTCAATGACTTTACCCTTTTTATTTCCCTCGATTCCTCCTTAACATCCTTTGGCTTCTGCACATCCTCCAATAACCATATAACCGTACGATACAGGCTCCGAAAGCTTAAAAGATGGCTTTCCCTCTCCATCTAAGATGCATTCCATGAAGTACCACTCCCTTGTGTCAGTCACGATCCCAAATACCTTATCTACATCCTGTTCATCTTCCATCTCATTGACTTTGCGCTTACGACCAGTTCCATTTGTACAGATGCCCAAGCGAACTCCTTCATAAAACCTTCCCTCTTGATTTCGATTAAGCCAAGGTTCCTCCCAGTTGAACGACACTCTATAGCGTAGTTAGGATTTCCTTTCCATTACAACCTTCGATGAATTTCTCCGGTATAAACCTGAAATTATTCTCATAAAACGAGATTCCACCAGCCAAATAACAGTAAGAATATATAGATTCCGTTGCTTCATGTGCCATGTAGCATTTGTCGAAGTCTCAATTCGGCCAAGAGATGCTTAACTTCTGCCTGAGCCTTTTCATCATTTAATTCAACACTGCCACATGAAAAAATGGGAACACATCGATACTTGGACTCGGATCTTCGCTAAGCCTATAGACTAGAGTTCGCATACTTTCGAAAAGATCCATTCGTTGAAGGGTTTTTGGTCTCAATGAGTACAGTGAACTTGAAGTTGCTTTTGGACACGAACAGCTGAAGCATCTCACGAAGGTCTTGATAAAATGGGTTATCACGTCCATCAGAGCCAAAGATTAACTTTCATAAGTCAGTAGTGTTTGTCTACTTGGTATACTGTCAGAGTAAGTAATATATAATATAGATTAACCCAAAAAAGAAGTATTTACCCTCCGGAAACTGTTAATATACTTCAAAAGGGTTCCTGGGATCAATGGCAATTCCTTTTGCCGAAATTTTTAATTTCTTTTAACCCTACATGTGTGAAGATACCTTGTTGAATATAGTCTTTGCTATCTGGGTCGATCACGAAGAATGGCAGAAACTTTAAAAAAAATAAAATAAATCACCATCAAAATTGTAAAAAAGATACATATGAATAAATATTCACTGTTCGTGCGATCATTTCATTCCGAATGTATACAATGTATCCCGATTTTTCCGGTTTTCAAGGTCCATTTGCCACCTTTTTTAAATTGTCCATATGATGACAGGGTCATTTCCATGTCGTCTTTTCCTTCTTTGATCATTGTCTCATCATAATTTCAGCATAATCAACCCTTTACGAAGTACTCCTCTCAACAATTCTTTCCAACAGATAGCAGTGAGTATAATAAACATTTATGATTAAAAATATTCGCCTATATATAATTACCCAAAGCGCTTCATCCGATGTATGTGAGTCACTTAGTTGTGGCTCCATCTCTTCTTGGCTTCTTTTTTTTTTTTTGATGTATCGAAAGCTTTGCCGCTGATATTCTCGGTTAGAGGACTGACAATGATAGACGATTTTTCTCGTTTTCTATAAATATTTCATGAAATGAATGTAAGTAAATGTTAGAAATAAAAACGAGAACACGCATAATATTCTCACTAAATTCTCCGTGCCAATCGCAAACACTTATTCAGTATAAGTAATTCACAGGAAAGATATTCCCATGAAACATAACGATCACGAAGAGAACAGCACGTAGAATGTTCTCCTTAATCATGGGTAAACTCATTGCAATCCTATCAGGAATGAATGTTTGCCTTATGCACACTTAAAAGGTAATTAACGCGTTCCTTGCCTCTATAGTTCACCGCTCCATCAGCTTTTCTAGTGATTTATTTTTAAAATATAAAATTTCTTCCTGAAACAACTAAAATCTGGTTGTAGTTTGTAATATTGATAGAAAACAGGAAACGCAATTTTATAGGATTAGTCAACTCGTCGAAGTAAGAACTCCCAGTTTAAAAAGAAAACGTTTTTTTGTCGCGTATAGTTTAGCCAATTGATTAATCCGTGCAACCGAACAGTTAGATGAGTCACGTGATCGGCAACGAAACAAAAGTCGTAAACGAAAAAGGTTTAAAACCGAATTTTAACATCTAGATAAATATTCAATGATTAGAGAAATCACATGCACATTTTGTTGCATAAATATTTCACTTCAAGTAAAATGGAGTTTATTATTCAAATTAAAATTGGATAACAATTATTTTCGCCTTCGAATATTAATATATTTCGCATCAGTAACGTCAAATATAATGCTCTACGTTGTTATTAGCCTTCGGATTCTAGATCTGTATTCCTTCGGTCTGTCACTTCTTCCAGGAGTTAATTTCCTTTCTGCTCCTTGCTTAATACACTTAAATCGAGAAAGAGAAATAAAATTCTTCCCCTAGAATTGCACACATAAAAAGGAATGGTGACAACAATCCGAGAATGAGAAGTTTGGAGCTAGCCTGTATAAAACTGTTTTCGAAGCATTCTTCTACCTTCAACAGATATTACTCTGATTAAGGTTTGATGCATATTCCGAATTTTTGATTTATCCTCAGTTTTGGTACCAGGAGGCTCACAAAGCGAGAACTCGTAACCCAAGATAAATCTGTACGTTTCTGTGAATTAAGTTAGTAAACATTCAAATAAGTGATAATAAAACCTTAAGAGATTACCATACCCGAACATCCAATCAAACCGATAGCTTCGTTGGAGCATCCATTACTTCTGTTCGGTGTTCCCTGGATTGATACTATTTTACCACTTATTAAGAAAAATTATAATCATTATTATCAACAAAGAATATGATAATAATAACTGAAGTGACTATCCAGGGTATCGTCTAAGCATGAAAGATGTATCGTTTTATAAAGATGTCAATGTCCCATCTTTAGGGATCCTTTTTACGACCATTTTACATCTGCCTGTGAAGTCGCGATTAAATTCCAGACTATTAAATGATTTACCCAACTCGAATCATCTGGATTTAAGATACATTTGACAATGAACATGGTGAAGGTATTAATGATGTCTTTCAACAATTTTGGAGTTCAACAATAGCTCCATACGTTCCCTTTAGGTCTTCTTAAAACATCCTCCTGCAGGTTCTATAACGGTCCAATTTTTTAAGACGAACGAAAACATTGTACTATTCCAATAATATCCACAATTTTCGGAACTAGTCAATAATTTTCTAGATTAGACTAAAAAAAAGGAACTTCGTTTTAATCCGGATACCATAATAGGTATTTATATAACACTAGTGTCCTTTGCGATGATTCATATTCAGTCTCTAGATCATTATTTAAATTAGTAAGTGACATTCTACCACAACTTTACAACCAAACTTGGTCGTGGTATCGAATTCTCATCCAGTTGAAAGTTCATAATCTGCAACCTGTGCATACATCAAAAAGGTACGTGCACCATTTGAATTTTTCGTGCTAAACTTGTTTTCCAAATTTTTTAAATCTTACCTTAAAATTTCAACTGGATAAGCGGAGATAATATTCACTCTCATTTCCTCGTGAATTCAATATCGTTAATAAAAGTCCCTCTCCGGCAGTGGAAAAATGTGAAAATTATATTTTGGTCATGTAAATTCTGATGTTAAAGGGACTGACCAATCTTTACTGTTGTTTTATCCTGTTATTAATCAAAAATGAAAAAATTATATAGATAGATCGATCATTCTAAGCCATCTAATCTATTTATGGGATCCGACCTGATCAAAATCCAGGGTATTACCCTGGATACATCGTGGATAATTACCCTGGATGCCATCCATAGTTACCCCAGATGCATCCAGGGTACTACCCGAGATTATTGTTTACCCTCGATGTAAACGTGATTTTTCACGGACATTACATATTATGTAAATCATAAAATTAAAATTTATGCTAGAATTTTTTGACCAAATTTAAACGCATATTTTTATAAGCTTCTATCTACTTTGTTCTATTTTTATTCGTTTTGTATAGTTATTTTTTATGAAATACACTATATAATGCATTTAATTGCTTTTTGTAATTTTTTTTTTTAAATTAAATTAACGTTAATATTTTGCACAATTTTTTAGTTACAGTATTCAATTTATGGTGCATTAATAAAATCGCGCCCATTAAAGGTAAAATAATAAATAATTGTATGCTAATTCACAGATATCCCAATGAAATTCTACACAAATATACTTTTTGATTAAAATTTTAAATCTTTTCAAAATAATTTATAAAAAAATTATTTTTTTTTTTAAGTAAATAATTTACAAAAAAAAAAAAAAAAAAAAACATTTTATCTATAACAATTAGGAAAAAATCATTTTCCATGTTCTGGATTGATTTATTAAAAAAATATGAGTATATGTGCCTGTAAATTAATCGGTTTTAAATATGTTTTTTTTTTAAAAAAAAATTGTTTTCTTATTATTTAAAAAGACAATCTTAGTTATTTTTAAATCATCATTAAGTCATCCTCTTTTATAACTTCAGGTATTTTATCATCCTTTAATGGTTTAACAATCTTTTATTTAAGCTACTAGTAACATTTGTTTTTAATACTTTTTAATAAATAATTAATGCAATATTACATTTTTCATTAAGTAAATTTAAACATTCTTTATGATAACTATACCTACATATTAAAATAATATTTGATGGTAATTCTATAATATTACAATTTTATGCATTATAAAAGCTGGTAAATTTTGAAGTGCTTCAAATTAAAGGAAGAACTTTTACATCTACAATTCTATTATTAAAACTTGGAAGTTCAGTTTATTACCATTATTTTTTATTCTTTCAAGATTATGATAAATTTTATCAAAAAGTGATAATAAAAATATTTGAAAGTTTTACATTTCTCACATTAATAAATGCATTTTTAAATTCCTAAATAATTTTTGCTTTTTAAATAATTTGTATATTTAAACTATTTGATATCTAAGAGAACTATAAAAATTTTCAACAAAATTATTATTAAGAATAGGCAAATTATTTCAATAATTGATGCTAATAAAGCATATCACTTAAAAATATAAGTGTTTTATTATAATTGTTTTAGTAATCTTTGAAATAAAATCCAAATTTTCATAATACTTTCTAGTTATCCTTCATAAAAAAAGGTTTATACATATTTAAAGTAAGTGGTAAGGAATTATCTAATAGATTTATCATTGTTAAATATTCTATATTTTTATGATATTTCAAAACAATTAATAATCAATTTTTCCATCTATAATAAATAAGATTTAATATAAGATCATTAGATCAATAAGTCTTGACTTTGATTTTTATGCTAAAATTTAAAAATTATAATAAAAAAAATAATATATTTAATTCATGATCCATATATAAAGTAGAGAATCCTATATTGAAAATTGGGGCTAATTATATAATAGTGCAAAATTTGACATCATAGCAAACTAAAGTACTAATTATTAAAATATAATATAAAAACTAAGTTTATTGATATAAAATTGTGCTATTTGACTTACTTTTTATTAAAAGTCTAGTAAATTTTTTGAGTACTAAAAATGACTTATTTATGAGCTTAAAAGAAAAAAAAGCCTTATTTTAAACATTACGAATAATGGGTTTTTACTTTTGGAAAGGTCTAGAATGGTCTATTCTGTACCACTATGTAAAGTCACGTGCTAGGATACATAGGAAAGTTATTTCTAATAATTGAAAATTTTACCAGATTTTTAATAAAAAGTTAGCCAAATAGTATAATTTTATGTTAATGGTTTTAGTTTTTACATCATATTTAAAAAATTAGTACTTTAATTTGTCACGTCTACAGATTTTATACTACTATATTATATAACTTTAACCCCAGTTTTAATAATTAAATTCTCTATTTTTTATACAGATCACAAATTAAAATAATATTTCTTTATTATTTAAAAAAACATGAAATGGTTTAATTATAGGAAATTTACAGCAAAACGTTACAACTCTACGACATTACGTTACAACCTTCCAACTTGGTTACAACTATTATGGCATGCAACATTAAAGGATACGTCCTTTGAAGTGAATTACGTTGAAAATGTGTTTTGAGAGTTTGTGAGAGAGGAGTAGGCCTACATCTGAAGCTGGATCCTTCTGTGAATGACCGTTGGTATCAAGGTATAAGATGAGTTCTGTTCTGATGTTATTAAGTTATAAGTGGAAGATTTTTTTATTATGAAAATTGTGAGGATTGCACATATGTAGTTCAGAAAGCGCAAGACAAGAAAAGTTATTAGTGATGAAATGATTGATGATAGCTGGGAGTTTCCTATTGAAACCTTCTTGGATATTGATATATCCTATTTTTATATATGAGTATGTATATATTTGATTAAGAGGTGATGTATAGGGGGGTTGGTAGTCATTAGGAAAGTTGTTAATAATGTTTAGTGGGTAATGGTGGTCAATGTTATTGCCATTGATACTATCTATATATTCATGTGTAATAATATGTTGTTTTGCGTTATTATAAGAGGGTTGGTTAGAATTGGTGGATTGGTGGTTTAGTGTTTTGAATTTACATTTATGTGATGGTGAATTGTTAATGTGTGAATTATTATTATTATTTTTTTGGTTTTTTTTGTTTTTATAAAGGTTTGTATTTACAACTTTTGCAAAAAAAAGGAGGAGATGAAAAGAAGAGGGTTTCAATATTGATGCGGATTGGATTCCCTGTTGGTGCCAATAAGGTTACCAATGCAAGAGAAGAAACCAGTGGTATTTGCTTGAATCAGTTCATCAAGGTTATTTTCATCTATATTGTTTTGTTGATCAAAGTACTCTTGCTCGAATTCTCTGTTGTGTTGTTCTATTTCTAAATAGTGATCCTGGAGCGAATTTACATCTTCACAGGTGTATACTTTTGGTGTTTGTTGAGATGTTTCTCCTTCATTGTTGTAAGTAGGTAGTGAAACATATTGTTGAATTGGGCGTTTTTCTGGGAGATTATGATGAGTGTTGAGTCTTGGCGGTACTTGAGTCGTTTCCATTAGCGGCTGAGGACGAGTTGATTGGTATGGTAATGTTTGAGCCATTTCATCTATCTTTTGAATTATGATATTGCTCTTAGCGTTCATGTGTGTCATTTGTTCTTTGATTTGGATGACATCTTTGTTGGTATCTTGTAAGGTCATTTTAAGGGTTGATATCTCTGCTTTGAGTGATTTATTTTTTAATGATAATGCGGAGACTTGTTGTTTTAATTGATACAGTTCCCTTTTGAGTGTAATTTAGAATTATGTTGATATGATGCTATTGGGAGGGCATTGTTTATCTGATACGCTGGATTGTTAGGTAATGTAAGTTGTCTTTTGTAACCATCCAAGCAGATAATTCTTTCTCCTCAGTTGATTCTGATGATAGATTTGAATTGTTTGTAAATTTCATCATCTATGTTTGGTTTTTTGAAGTGAATACGTTGGATTGTTGCAGCTTGTGGACACTTGTTGGAATCCTGTTTATTTGGGCAGTCTTTAAAATTGTGTGTGGGATCACCACAGATGGTGCATGAAAATTTAATAGTTTGAGGAAAGGTGAAGATGGTAGTGTTGAAACATCTGATTCTAAAAATTTGGTCCTTAAAATCTTTTTCTTTACAATAAGCGTAAGCAGATTTTGTAATTGTCTACTGTGGGAATTAGCAAAAGTGCAAGTTTGAGCTTGGATTCTATTTAGGATGGAGGATCCCCTAGTTGAGCATTAACAGAGATACCTGTTATTTTATACCCAAATTGGTACGTTTATGGTGTTCTGGGTGGTTAAGATCAGTTGATAATATGCGATATATCCAGTTTTCAATCTTCATGCTGAAGATGCCTTTTTGATAAATGTTAGAGACACTTTCTGAATCTGTAAATACTACATGTAACTGTTTGTATATGTTAGGTTTTGTCTGACGTTTATTTTTGTTAGAGTATTTAGGTTTGATAATTTCTTTGTAGGAGTGCACTTTTCCAAATTGGTTTTGTATAGTACCAATTAAAATTTCATTCAGGTATGAAACAGGAATATCTACAAATCGGATACTTCTGTTGAAGATTTTTTCAAGTTCTATCTTGATTATTTTTGTAGTATTTTCTTGTGTAAAGTCATAGAAAATGACTTTAAGTACGCCAATATGCATGTTGTTAATTGCCTTTCTATCTACTTCACTATTAAAGGTGAGTACAATAATAGAAATGTTGCATATGGTGTCTAAGCGACATCCTTTAAAGGATGATTGCTGGGCGAAATAGGCGCAAATCGTATTTTGGACCTCGTGTGGATTATTAGAGTTAGGAAAATGAGTAAGGGGGCAAAACGATAAAAAATTTTGTTCTCCTGAAAATCCAGTTAAATCAAGTTGCTCATGCATGAGAGTATCTTGATTGGTATTTATAATTTTATTTTTTTCTTTTGAGGTAGGTTCAGGCGTTTGTGTGTGAATCCCTTGTTGATCATGTAGTGCAGTACTTTCGTCTATAGGTGTTTCCTTTGGAGCATGAATAGAGGAGTTTAAGGTTTAGTGGGAGTAACGGATGAACTATCTGAAAAGATTTCTGTATTTTGGTTATTATCAAGGGATCCGGTTGTCAAAGTAGAAGTATTTGACTTGGAGTTCATAGGTGAAGCCGTTTTTTTGGAAGGTTTTTGAGTGTTTCTTCTAGTGTTTCTTTGTCCAGACATTTTAAGAAAGAAAATTTTTGTACAATATTTGAGTATTTTAAAATAAATTTAATCAACCAATGCTCCATAAATGTAATTAAATTTTCTGTTATATTTTCAGCCTTGAAGTAAATAATTATTGCTAAGTTTTTCAAAGGATAATGAAATATTCATAACTTTGAAAGATATTAAAATGTGGCCTCGGGTCATGGGTTCATTATTCAATTTACACAATTTCTTAGAGTTCGTGTGGAAAGAGTTCGTATGGGATATTTTAATAAAGATTTTCCAAGTGTGATTCATATGGTAAAGGTTATTCAATTTACACAATGTAAATTGAATTTATTTTGAGCGCATAACGTACATTTTCATCACAAGAACTTTTTTCCGGTTTTTTTTGCAACACACTGTATATTAATTATTAAAATTTCGGCTCGAAGCTAACTTTAGAACTGCCACTATAAAATGTGTGATATCACATATATTATGATCGGTAAATGGTCAAACATGCGATATAAGATAGTTTTGGCCCAGGATAAGGATATTCATTGGCTTTTGTTGTTGTGACCGGTAAGACACTAAGACGTTAGACTTCTATGTGATCGATCAGCATTCTTTGTCTTTATGTGTTGAACATGCAAATATTCTTGAGAATGTGTCTTGACTTCCATTGCTTTCGTGGTGTCAGTAGATAGTGGAATCCGATTGGTGTTTTAAATTTCCATAGTAGGTATAGCTAGGCTGTGTTAACCACGCCTCGCCTTCCGAATCATCTTCGTTAGAATATTTAAAGACGAGAGAGGAAAGGATAAAGCGGTATTTGTATATGCACGAATGGCTGTTTCATCATTAAAGTTACAGAAGAGGAACAGTACAACTTTATCATACTTTAACTCCAAAGACTTTATTGAGTCAGCGTTATCTTCAGACTTTTTTACCTAAATGATTAACAATAACGATTTTTACTAAGCCACAAATTCGTGTAACTAAAACATTCACACATTTTTATGCAGACTAAAGACAAAATTAAGACAAAAGTATATAAAGGAAAAAATTAAGATACAAAAACAAAAAAATGTCTCAATTACCTCTTGTCGCTTCAGCAATTTCTGCTATAATTAAAAGTCCCGTAAAAACATATGATGAGTGCGTATCCAAAGGAGTAGCATTTAAACCTTCTCAAATTTTAGACCTTGATACCTTTTATAAAAAAACTTTAACTCTTATTGAACCCAAAGATATTGTTCCTCCTAAAAATATTTTTTTTGGTAGTGTCAAACAAATTCAAATTTTTGTCAAACCTATTTCTGGCGATAGTAAGTCAATGTTTGTTGATCCGAACATCACGGTTCTTGAATTTAAAAATGTTATTCATGCAGCGCTCAGATCTGATATCAAAACGATGCGACTTATATTTGATAGTAAACAATTAATTGATGATAAAACTCTATCATCCTACAATATTCAAAAAGGCAGTACAATACATGTTTTATCCAAAGTCGTTGGGGGTAGTGATTTTTTTGTTATCAGAGATAATTTACTAGATCCACCACGTGATTATGACTTCACAAATTTACGTGATAACGGAGCATTTTTCATTCGTGGAATGGAATTGTACAGACGACCTTATGGATGGAAAAGAATTGCCCTTAATGTTAGCAAGTATGGAAATGATGTGGCATGGTTAGGTAGTGTTGGTGACTGTCCCTATGAATGGCCAGTTTCTTACCATGGAACTAGAAGAGAATTTGTTGAATCAATTGCTCATAATGGCTATCAACTTAGTAGAGGAATGCGTTTTATGTATGGAAGAGGCGTATATTCAACTCCTTTTATTAATATTGCTGAACAATTTGCTGAAGAATTTGAAAACAATAATATTAGATATAAGGTTATTATTCAGAATAGAGTTAACCCCGAAGGATTGACCAAGCATCATCGTAATACTTATTGGCTTACACCAAGAGAAGAAGGTATTAGACCATATGGGTTGTGCATAAAAAGTGCTCGCTGACTAGCTGTGACAGAATAAAAATCATTTTGAGCTAATAAACTATAATATTTTATTATGTTTTTTTGTCTATGTAATATTTAATGGTGGCGCTGGGTAGTAATGACCATTTTTAAAATTCTAAAAACTTAAGAACACAGAATAAACCCTTAAAAAACAATTTCAATATTAAATGATAATAATTTATCATCAAAATATTGTCTTATTACCCTAATTATTACTTGATTAAATTACGCTTAATCAATGATTTTAAATTGTGAAAATAATGAATGTTTTCTTTTAATGAACTTGTATTATATTCTTCTTCTTATGAGTAAAATTTAAAATCATAATTACCGGCATATTCTATCTTCTGTAGCAAAACAACTTAAAATGAATTCAAAATAGGAAATGTGAGAAGAGATTTATCTACTTTCTCAACGAATTAAGATATAAAATTTATTAAAATTACAGTATTCATAACATGATATCAATTACATTATTGTATACGTTCTTTATGATTAGTGATGCACATATTTTAATCACTTTATTATAAAATAATCATGAAAAGGTCAGGTCCAGTTGCTTAAACTGGCCAAAGGCCACTTTATAAGTCTGTTATCATCTTTTAAATTTTAAATTTATGATCTTTTAAATGAAATCTTGAGATTATTTAATAAATGGAAAGGTAAAATAATTAAAAATTCAATGATGGAATCATGTGTTATTAGATTAAGGTCGCTGCTGCCACTTAAAGTTTTAGAATAACGTAATAAAATTGTTTATTCTGTAAAAATTATCAGATTTATTAATAAATTTTCTAAAAAAAAAGTATTTTATCTTAATTTAAGATGGCTATACAGTAGTAGTACTTTATATGTAAAACTCCAAACTCCTTTAACCGTTATGATAATGTATTGCATTTCTTTATACAGTGCCTTTATGATGAAAGCCGCTCACGTTCATTAAATTCTCTTGACATGTCTTTATTTTTAATAATTACTATGACTGCTGCATTCCAAGACTTCCATATTAACGAGCATTCCATTAATGTAATTATCGCCATTTTAAAATTAGTGCGACCCTTCGCCCCTAAGGAAATCAGGTTCGCAAATGTGGAAACCCCGGAATTTCCTGAATAACTTTATAGAAAAGGGCCGATTGCTAGTGATTTCTGGAGGAAATCTCGGGGAATTAAATCTCAGTGAATTCTCAGTTATCCAAGTAGTTTGCTAATAAGTGAGTTTTAACGTTGTTTTATAAGCAAACTACCTTAATAACCCGAGTTAACGAAATTTTATCACAAAGGAAGATCTATGTGATTTTGATCGGTTTAATTTCATCTTACTATACTATGATTTTTTGTTATCGTGTTTCTACAGATCTAATTATGTAAAATTGAACTGAACAAACTATAAATATGATACTTTGAAAAAAATATTACGAAAATAGACCGCTTATTTAAGATTATCAACTGAAATTTTGTAATCCAATATTTATTTAAATTAATCGAGTTAATACGATGAAATTTAAAAACGTCAAATCCTGTTAAATAATAATACTAGAGACTTAAATGAAGCATCACATAAATGTGAATATACTTATTGAAATATAAAGAAAAGACTCAAGAAAGGGCGCTATTGTATTTATATAAGAACTAGATTTGTATCCTTTTGTCCTTATTTTTACAAAATATTTTGAGATTAACCCTTCCAAATTACAAAATTCTAAATTGCAAAAGTCATAAATGTTTAAATTAGTAATTAATGATTTATTACTAATAAACTTTTTATAATGTTGCTGACTTAGCTAAAAAATTTGTTGCCACTGCTTTTTCATGATTATTTAATTATGGTTGATTTGTCTTGAATGATAAATACTAGTGTTTCAAGCGAAACTGAAATTCACTTTCTGGCCAAAGTGTCAAATTCCGAACTGGCGAAATTAAAAAAGTCATGTGTCAAACTTTAATTGGCTGTAATTTGAAAGATAACTTTTTATAACCAAGTGTAAAAAGCTAAAACACGTTAGTCCTTGGCCAAAAAATGATTTGTCTTTTGATTACGAATAGTCATCAGGTTAGATACATGCAGTCCTTTCTTTTGAACAGTAATTCTCTACTATTTGTGATGGTTTTAGATACTGCTGTTTAAAATAAAATAAATTAAATTACCCTATAAAAAATAAATGTCCGGAAAATGTTATCAAAAATGTCCGGAAAATGTCCAGAATGAATCTGATGTGTCCGGAAAATGTCCACTTTTTTGGTACATGTCTGACACACTTCTGATACTTAAAATTTTGACATGTCCTAACTTTGTCCAAAATTCATCCAGTATTTGTTCGGTATAAAATTTTGGACAAATTCCAGACAGTTAAACCTGGACAAATTCTGGACATAGCAAAAAAACCAGATAGACAAATTCCGGACATGAAAAAGTTCAGGACAAATTCTGGATACTATTTCCAAAAAAGGATAAATTAATTTTGTAAAAAAATGCAAAAAGCACAAAACTGACATTCAAAATCTTTTCTGTCGTACTAATTAAAATTGCAGAGCAGGCAAAAATACTATATATCTATGATATAAAAATTCTGGGTTAAGGAATAATGATGATCATCTATCCATTGATCATCTTTTGTGGCAAAATTTTACAAAAATACATTTCTGGACAATTTCAGGACAAATTCCTAATATCCCGGAAATGCAGTGTTTTCGGAACAGTTTCCGGACACACAGTGTCCAGAATTTCCGGGCAATTATTTAGACAATTTTTCTGGACATTTTCTGGACATTATCCGGACACGTATTTTTTATAGGGTTACCTAAAATATAAATTTAATTATGTTTTATTTTATTGTCTTATTATTTGCTCGGATATATAAAAAATTGGATCACATGACTTAACCGTACTGTACGTAGTTCAATTATCGTAAATAAAAATAACGTTGTTATAGTTTTCTGATTTAAATTCAAAGATAAAGCGTTTAATAATAAAAGATTTGTTTTATTTTTATTTATTTTACCTATAAATTTAGAAGTTATATTAAATTTCAATATGTTTGAGGTTTCGCCAAGTTACGGAAATTTTACCCAGTTTCGCCAATTTTGGAAGTTTTGGCAAATTTCGTCAGGTTTCGCCAGTTCAGAATAATTTCTCAGAATTTCATCAATCAAAAAACAGTTTCGCCTGAACATTAATAAATACATAGATTAAATTCACCACCTATACATTTTTTTAATCCATCATCAGCTTAACAGAAGAATGCTCTTCTCTTCTAAGGCCTAATATTGTTGCATTACGAAAAAACACAAAGTAATAAACTTTTAGATGTTGATCTATTCAATATTCCATATGAAAGATTAATCTCTTTATGAACTATTTCTGAAAGCTTGTTATCATACAAATTGACGTGTTCAATAATTAAAATTTTATCTAAATATAATAGACTCGGAAATTATAAACTTGCCTTATTTGGCCAGTTTAAAATCGGGACAGTTTCCATATCGGCTGATCAGAAAAAGTCTCAATAATTTTATATACTAATGACAATAAAGTAACCCATCAGTTATATAATGAACCCATCAGCTAAGCTTAAATATTAATTAGACTATCCCTCTAATGGCATTATGTCATATTATCCTACCAATAAAAAGGCTAGCTAATTTTTTAAAATAAAATTTTCCTTTACCAATCAGCTGTGACAGGAATGTAACTATAGTTTTCTCTCACGATTTTTTTACTAAATAGAATAAATCATAATAATTATTTTTCACACTATGCAAGCAAAAAGTTTACCTTAGTCATCGTTAAAACCTACAATTGGTTTTGCCAATTTAATGATTCATTACGTCAAACTGAAAATAATTATGATATTATTTCGTCAGAATTACTTCATTAACTTAATTCATTAAATATATAAAATCGATTACGATGAAAAGTATAGATGCGAAAAAAAAATGTCTCAATTGCCACTTGTCGCTTCTGCAATTTCTACTATAATTGATAGTCCCGTAAAAACGTATGATGAGTGCGTAAATAATGGATTGACTATTAACCCCTCTCAAATTTTAGATGTTGATACCATTCATAAAAGATCTTTAACACGTATTGAATTCGAAGATAACGATCCCCCTGAAGACGTTGAATTCAAATGTAATGATCCCCCTAAAGAAATTGGATATATTGAAAAGTCAGAAATTCAAATTTTTATAAAACCTCTTGTTGGGGATACTCGATCAATGTTTGTTGATCCAAGTATCACAGTTCTTAAGTTTAAAATTGCAATTTGTGCGAAGCTTGAATTTAATATCGAAGCAATGCGTCTTATGTTTGATGGTAAACAATTGAATGATGACAAAACTCTAGCATCTTACAAGATCCAAAAAGGTAGTACAATACAAGTTTTATCTCGAGTCGTTGGAGGTTTTGATTTCTACGTCATCACCAAAGATTTATTAGATCCATCATATGATTTTGACTTCACAAATTTATATGATTTCGGAGTGCCTTTCGTTCGTGGAATGGAATTATACAAACGACCTTATGGATGGAAAAGAATTGCCCTTAACGTTAGAAAGTATGAACATGATAAGACATGGTTGGGACGTGTTGGTAACAATCCTCACGAATGGCCGGTTTCTTATCATGGAACTAGGAAAGAATGTGCTGACTCTATTGCTAAAGAAGGTTATCTAATTAGTAAAGTAAAACGCTCTCTGTTTGGAAAGGGAATATATTCATCTCCTGATATTAATATTGCTGAAGGTTTTGCTAAACAATTTGACCACAATAATGTTAGATATAAAGTTGTTTTTCAGAATAGAGTTAACCCTGTAGGATTGCAGAAGTATATTAATGATATGTATTGGGTTACACTAAGAGATGAGGATATTAGACCAAATGGATTGTGCATAAAGAGAGCGAGTGGTAGGATAAATATGATTATTGTGTGAAGGGAATATGTTTGTTAAATACATCTTAATTTTATTTGTTGTACTGTATATTAACCCAGAATCTGAAAGAGAGTATTTTTTTTAACAATTTTTTCATTTTACACATATATATATATATATATATTATCTTTTTTATAATTTACGATAACGTTTATCTTAGTTATAGTATCATATTAGTATCATATCAGTATAAACTAATAACTTCAATTTATTTTAGTTCTTGTCGCATATTCAATAATGGTTAAGTTTTAAAATACAGTACATAACCCGTACACAATTCTTGTACGTGCTATATCTGATGTATCTCATGATAAGGTGATTTATATGGACAATTAATAATGCTATCGTGGCTATCACCTATAAACGACAATAGTCCGAAATTCGCAATCTTATTTATTTATATATGTAACCTATTTTTTAAAGTATTTTGTTAAAATATAACAAAAATTAAATTTTTTAGAGGTGGATAATTGCCGCGCAAACGGCAAAATTTTTTTTGCCATATTACATGGAATTTTTATGGATTTCCATGGAATTTTTGTAAAATCCACAAAAATTCCATGAAAATTAGTCCGAAATTTTATATAATTATCAAACTTTGACCCGTAATATTAATTAAAATTCTTATTAAATTCATTAAAATAAACCGATAGAAATGTTCAATACACGTTGTTCTATCATTTTATTAGTTTAATTTCTTCTTTTTACTATTAAATTTACAATTTATAAAAGCTTGTAGTCACATAATATTACTGTCGTTTATAGATGATAGCCACCATAGAAAAACGAAAACCATTAAAAGTCCATCGCATCATTTATTCGATCAATTTTTACTATTACATCATTATAATTACTAAATGAGATATTGTATCTTTTATAATAAAAAAAGGGATGTTTTTTTATTACACTTGCACGGGCCAATTACAAGATAATCCTTTAAATTTTTAATCGAATGAAATTAAAATTAGAACATCACAATTCTGATATTTTAATGTACATTGCACGATATGCAATGGTGTAAATGTTAACCAAATTAATAAAATATAATAAAACAGCAATAAAAGGTGATTAAATCCCAACAAATGAACAAGAATTAAAAGAAAACACAATAAAGGGCGCTTAAAATCCAAATATAACAACCAAGTTCAAGAGATACGATTAAGGTTAAATTTTAAAACCAAACAAGGAATACAACCCAGAAATTCATCCTGAAAAAAAAAGACCAAAAATGCCAAGAAATTACCTCTCTACTTGCGATTTCATTCCTTAAAGAGAAACATCTGTTGTGCCTCGTACAAGAGCCTTTGAATATATTATTAAGAACCCTTTAGTATATTTTTGAATTTTTTTTACATATTTAGTAACAAAAAAGTCTATCAAACATTTTAAGAGTATGTCCCTTTAGTACATTTTTGATTTTTTTTTGGTACATAAATTTAGTAACAAAAGAAAGGTTTATCAATGTTTATCAAATTAACGTATGATGTTTAAATATGTAATTGTTGTATATATTTGTTGATTAACCTATGTATTCAGGCAAAAAATTGATCATCGGTGTTAATACCACTCCATCAAAGCAGGAGTTAATAATAGTTAATAATACAAAAATTGTCTAATGCTGTACAGACAGTACAGTACAAAGACTTGAAAGTTCTTCGCTACGCTCCAGAGTCCAGATAATTATGAAATAAAAAATCAATTTTTATAATTTTTTAATTTTTTACTTCTTTTTGATCGTCATTAAATAAGAAATTTAAACGAAAAAAATTTAAACTTTTTAGTATCGGATCGGTGGATCGAATCAGATCAACATCAAGTTTTTTTTCGACATAGGCTATACTTGATTTGCCTTCGATTTCTTGCTAGCCTTCTTTATCTCTTCCGTGTTATTGTTACGGAATTTCTCAAAAAACATTTGCATGTGAGAAAGATCATTAACTGCGGATATTAAATCCAATTGGCGTTTTGAACGCCTCGTCTTTCAAATTTAAAGGAAAGGCCAAATCGGGTATTTGAATATGCACGAACGACTGTTTCGCATGAGATTTCAATAGTTTTCTCTCGTGATTTCACTATACCGCAAATTCGCTTACCTAAAATAGTTTACTTTTAAAATTATGCATTTAGAAAATTATTTCACTTGTTCAAATTATATAAAGGAAAAAAAAATAATGTCAACTTGTCAAATTACAGAAAGGAAAAAATTAATATAAGAAAACAAAAAGAATGTCTCAATTACCTCTTGTCGCTTCAGCAATTTCTTCTTTAATCAAAAGTCCCGTAAAAACGTATGATGAGTGTATATCCAATGGAACAAAATTTGATCCTTCTCAAATTTTAGACCTTGATACCTTTTATAAAAAGACTTTAACTCGTATTGAACCTGAAGATATTGACCCTCCTAAAAAAAATTTTTGTGGTAACAACAAACAAATTCAAATTTTCGTCAAACCTATTTCTGGGGATAGTAAATCAATGTTTGTTGATCCAAGTATCTCGGTTTTTGAGTTTAAAAAAGTAATTAATGCAACGCTCGGATCTGATATCAAAACGATGCGTCTTATATTTGATTGTAAACAATTAATTGATGAGAAAACTCTATCATCTTACAACATTCAAAAAGGTAGTACAATACATGTTTTGTCCAAAATCGTTGGGGGTAATGGTTTTTTTGTTATTAGAGGAGATTTATTAGATCCATCACGTGATTATGACTTCACAAACCTGCGTGATGACGGAGTATTTTTCATTCGTGGAATGGAATTATACAGACGACCTTATGGATGGAAAAGAATTGCCCTTAATGTTAGCAAGTATGGAAATGATGTGGCATGGTTAGGTAGTGTTGGTGACAATAACAACGAATGGCCAGTTTCTTACCATGGAACAAAAAGAGCATTTGCTGAATCTATTGCTAGTAATGGTTATCAGCTTAGTAGTGGAAGGCGCTTTATGTATGGAAGAGGCATATATTCAACTCCTTTTGTCAATATTGCTGAACAATATGCTGAAGAATTTGTAAACAATAATATTAGATATAAGGTTATTGTTCAGAACAGAATTAACCCCGAAGGATTGACCAAGCATCATCGTAATACTTATTGGCTTGCACCAAGAGAAGACTCTATTAGACCATATGGATTGTGCATAAAAAGGGTTTAATATACTGTGTAATATATGTAAACCGATCGAAATTATTATTGAACTTTTTGTGTCAAATTATAAATAAATGTTGCAACAAAAAATTAAAATACTTATTTTCAAATTTATAATACTTGTTTCTTGATATTCATACTAAATAAAATAAAAACGAAAAGTTCTTACAATGAAATATAATATATTATTCATAAAAATAAATTTCATGTTTATATTTGATTTTCTATGACTAAAATATTTTTTAAAACAACTGAAAATAAGGGTAAATTCGGTCCCTAGAATAATCATTCACCACTATATATCACAAGAGTAACTAAAGTATCGTGATTTTGTTACATTAGTGAAGTTGCTTAATTTTTTCCACTAAACTTGTCTCAGCAGATTTGATTTCATATCTATAAAAGCAGTGTCGTACATTTTTGGTGACCGCAGCTTTTTTTAGCTGTCCCGGACATGTCCGCACTCTGTCTGTACTCTTTTATGACAAAAGATTCTACAAAAATTACACGTATTTATGCACAATTAGATATAAACATTTTTCTTGAGTAACGAAATAGGTTTCCTAGTAAAATTTTGAGGAATTATCATTTCTTTTGCGTGTCACATGTCTCGAACATTGTCCCGTGATAACACTATTAAATAATAAAAGTGTAAAATAAAGTCATTTAACTTACCATTAATTTATTGTAGCATTGTAAAGATGCCAGTCGAATATATTAAATTTTTTTAACTCGACAGTGTCTCGTAATTTCACGATTTTCTTATATCAAAATTTCTAATTTCTTTTTTACATAAATAAAAAATATTTTTGTATAAACTTTTGATACGGAATTATTAATAGGAAACTTACAACAAATCTTCAGTTCTGAATTAAATTTATTCAAAAATCCACCTTCAACTCTTTCAGAAATTAAATAATAAGATTACTAAAATTTTTATTAATCATCGATACTGAATACAGCACTTTTTTTTATTTTTTTTTCCAAATAATAATATTAATTATAATTTATAAAATAACAACCATTTTAAGTAAAAAATATATTTAAATTAAAGTGGAGAGAAATTATGCCATCTATTATACAATTTGCTCTGACTCTAATTAGTTTACAGGGGAAGCGATCGATCACCTTGAAGAGATGACACGATCCATAACCAAATAACTAGGTTATTGCGTCAGTCTGAAGACAAAAAATAACAGTCTGTCAAAATCAGAATGATCCTAATAGACTGATAATAAACTAATAAACTAATAAACTGATTTTCTTCAAGAATTAGCTTTAACAACAAAATTTCCTTTATAGCTTTATAAGCAACTACTACTGTACATTATTAATATGCGCTTTACTTTATTATCCAGTTCCAATTCTTTCATCATAACATTGACCTGAATTTTAAATAATTCAAAATCTTTTCTTTCATCTTCTCTTACACCTATAACATTTACTTAAATTATGTTGTGCAACTTTATACCCGTTTTCTGCTGTTTTTAAAAATATAATATGATTCTTCATATATTTAGCTTTAGCAATAATATTTCCATTAATTGTTGATTTTCAGTACCAACAAAAACTGAAATTGTGTGCATCTGCAATTTCTTTTTTTGCTAATTATTCATTATTCATAATATTTAAATGCGTTGACTTCATTTTTTCAACTCCTTTTTCTTCTAAACAATAATGTTCTGCAAGAGCTATTGTACTTCATTATTTATACCAAAAAACTACTATTTTTACATTACTTTGAATTCCAAAACCTAATTCATAACAATATCCTAGACATTTCCATAGTGACATTTAGCTAAATAAACTTGAGTAATTGAACAATTATCTTCAGATGCTTTTAAACATGAATTGCTATATGATAAAATTTTTGCAACAAAGACATCAGAATCAAATGATAATCTGTAATTCATCCACAATATTCCTATTAGTTACCATCACCTTCACTACATCCCTATAAAAAATAAATGTCCAGAAATGTTATCAAAAATGTCTGGAAAATGTCCGGAATAAATCTGATGTGTCCGGAAAATGTCCACTTTTTTGGTACATGTCTGACATACTTCTGATACTTAAAATTTTGACATGTCCTAACTTTGTCCAGAATTCGTCCAGTATTTGTTTGGTATAAAATTTTGGACAAATTCTGGACAGTTAAACCTGGACAAATTCTGGACATAGTAAAAAACCAGATAGACAAATTCCGGACATAAAAAAGTTCAGGACAAATTCTGGATACTATTTCCAAAAAAGGATAAATTAATTTTGTAAAAAAATGCAAAAAGCACAAAACTGACATTCAAAACCTTTTCTGTCGTACTAATTAAAATTGCAGAGCAGGCAAAAATACTATATATCTATGATATAAAAATTTTGGGTTAAGGAATAATGATGATCATCTATCCATTGATCATCTTTTGTGGCAAATTTTACGAAAATACATTTCCGGACAATTTCAGGACAATTTCCTAATATCCCGAAAATGCAGTGTTTTCGGAACAGTTTCCGGATACACAGTGTCCAGAATTTCCGGACAATATTTTAGATAATTTTTCTGGACATTTTCCGGACATTATCCAGACACTTATTTTTTATAGGGCATGATAATTCATATTATCCCTATACCATCATCCTCCTCCTCCTTCACATGATTTCAACAAAAACCCATTTCATATCCGTATTTACAAGCATCTGCTAGTAACATTTCTCCTTTCAATGAGAATACTAAAAAAATCAAAATCAGTCTTGTTACAATAAACCAATTTCAAAAATCTTTAAATGAGAAAAAGAGTGTTCAATTTGACTTATCAGATGTTCAACCGAGCGACAATATTAAGAGAGGAGCAAATAAATCCACCCGGTGGTAAATAAAGCGGTAAATGAGGTAGCAGAAATTTCAAAAGTTCAGTTGAAATAAAACCATTTGTTTTTTTAATTAGATGTGATAATATTTGCGTTGTATACCGCTATTTTAATTAATAAAGTGATTTTTAATTCAAAAATTTTTTTATATCACATAATTTTTTCGTTTGCTAATTTTAAGTAATTGATTTTTATAAAGAAAAACAATTATAACTCAATGAAATAATTGTAACATGCATTATAAATATTTTTTTACAAGTGAATAATTATGAAGTCAATAACTGCGATATTCAGATTGAACGGAATATATACTTATGAGAAATGTATTTACCGTCTGTTAATATAAAGCATTACTGCATTTAATCGTCTCAGATGTCCAGATCGTTTTTAAAGTATACAAATCGACAATTTTTTAGTGATAAATTAATAATAACTTAATAATTTATTAATGATCGATTTTATTTAACTGCTGTTAATGTTAATATAAATATAAATGTATATATAGTTAGTCGTATATGTATATTTATTAATAGATAATTATCACTAATATCGCTAATATGAATAGTATAAATGTGCTAAGGCTACTCTAGCTAAATTATTTCCATTATCAGCACTCTTTTGATACCATTCTATGGCTTTTGCCTTATTTACAGTAGTTCCAATACCAAGTGCATAACATTTTGCAAGATGATATTGACCTAAATCATAGTTTTCATTGTTAGCAGCTTTTAAAAACCAAGTAAAAGCCTCTTGCTCATTTTTTTCAACACCTCTGCCTAATTCATAAGCGCTTCCTAAATTAACTTGACCATACTTGCAACCTGCCACAGCTGCTTTTTTAAACCATTCATAAGACCTATTATAATCAACAGAAGTACCAATTCCCTGTAAATAACATATACCAACAACATTTAACGCGGTTATGAATCCTCGATCCCCAGCCTTTAGATACCAAGTAAATCCTTTACTCTCATCTTTTACACAACCATTCCCAGATTCATAATAAACTCCTAAATTATACTGTCCATATTTATCATCCGCTTTAGCCGATTTTTCAATCCAATAAAAAGCTTTTTGTTTATCAACTGCAACACCAGATCCCATATCATAACATAATCCTACTTTATTATACGCTGGTACAAATCCTTTTTCCGCTGACAATTTATAAAAATTGTAAGCTTCAGTCGCGTTTTTTGGGACTCCTTGATTACCATGTTCAGCGTATATACCAGCTATATAAGCCGCGAACGAATTTTTTTTGGATGCTTCCTTGTATAATTCGTATGCTTTTTGTGTATTAACTATAGTGGTTCCAATAGCAAATTGATGGAATAGTCCTAATAATACCTTGTTGATGGCTAAAGATTGATTTGCATTACAAAAGTCAAAAACTTTATTTTCGTTTTGAACTGTTTTGTTTAAATATTGTAATATATATAAATCATTAAGTTTTGTTAAATCCATTTCGAATTTTGCTATTTTATCATGAAATGTTTTATACATTTTTGTAATATATTCCTGAGTAACTGGAACCGTATTTTGTGGTAACAGTGCCGTCTTTCCAAGAATAAGTGATGAAATTTGAGGTGATAAGATAAAGTCAGTGGTCAAAGGAGGATTCGCTGAATTTGTGTAAGAGGTTGTAGTCGTGTTAGTAGTACGAATATTGTTGGGTGTAGTATAAACTGGAACATGAGGCGCAGTGTACGAAGTTTGTTTTGTAGGTGTAGGCGTTGAAGATGTTGTTGAAGGTTTTGAAGGCGTTGAAGTTGTTGTTGGAGATGCTGAAGGCGTTGCAGTTGTCGATGAAGATGCTGAAGGCGTTGAAGTCGCTGTTGAAGGTGCTGAAGGCGTTGAAGTTGTTGTTGAAGGTGCTAAAGGTGCTGAAGTTGTTGTTGAAGGTTTTAAAGTTGTTAAAGGTTTTGTTGAAGGTGTTGAAGGTGTTGTCGAAGGTGCTGAAGGCGTTAAAGGTGTTGTTGATGGTGTTGAAGGCGTTAAAGGTGTTGTCGAAGGTGTTGAAGGCGTTAAAGGTGTTGTTGAAGACTTTGAAGGCGTTAAAGGTGTTGTTAAAAATGTTGAAGTCGATAAAGGTATTGTTGAAGGTGTTGAAGGCGTTAAAGGTGTTGTTATTGTTGAAGTCATTTTGACTGACGTGTCATTTATAGTTTCGGAACCAGGTTGTGGAGGCGGTGCGGCATCATAAACGAGATCATTTCTATCATTTCCACCAAGTTCTTGCAAAGTATTTACAATTTGATGGATACTAGGTCGTTCTTTTATACTTTTACTCCAACAACCTATAATATAATATTTAAAAATGATTAGTGTGAGAAGATTATCACGTGATATATCGAATACGTACGTTTACAAAGTTCCTTATATTGCTTTTTGTATTCAATAGGTATATTGTCCATTTTAATTTCACGTTGTTCCAATGGAATTGATTTAAAGTAAGTTTCCCAATCACTACTAATATAATAATCAGGATGTTGAGTAAGTTGAAACAAAATAATTCCTAAACATAAAATATCATATTCCTTTGGATGTTCTTGTTCTTTATCTTTTTTCCAAAATGTCAACTTCGCTTTTAAGGTATGCTTTTGAGGAACGTTATTTTTAAATATTCCGAAATTGGCCAATTTAATGGTATTATTGGGATATAATATATTTTCTGATGTCTAAAAAAAAAAAAAAAAAAAAAAAGAAATCATAACATATTATAAATTTGTACGAAAAAATATATGTATTTATAATTTAAAAAATTATTGACTTACCAAATTCTTGTAGGAGATATTATTTTCGTGTAAAAATTTTATACCTTTCGCAATTTCAAGTGCGAGGTTAGCTTTTACGTTCCAAACTAAATAATCATACAAATCTCGCAAATGATCCGATAAAGTAAGACATTCAACATATTCCAATATAAGATGATATTCATCTTTCGTTTTATCTACAAAATTAAAGTTTTAATAAAAAAAAAAAAAGGTATAAACGAGAAATTTATGAGATATTACCTTTAGTGATTCCATAGAATTTTAATGTGGATTTGTTAGGACCAGCCTCCCACATTAATATAATCTGATGAGCAAAAAAAAAAAAGAATTTTTTAAGTACTGCGCCATTTAACGACTAAATACCGTTCTACTACCAAGAATTTACTAACCTCGTTAACACTTTCGTGAATATCGTCAGTAAGTACAGGTTTTAACATAACGGAAGCTTTGTCTTCTTTTAATGTCGCAACTTGAACCCTTCCAAAATTTTTTGAGTCTATATAACGAACGTTTTCAAGTTCTTCATATTTATATTTCTTAATATTTATAGAATTAAATTTACTTTCAAGAAAATCGTTTACAGAGAGTTCTGCTACGATAACTTTCTTTTTTGACATTTTTTTTTTAAAAAAAAAAAAAAAAAAAATAAAAAAATCAGTAATTAATTTTTCGTTTTAAAAGGAAATAAAAGAATAAAAAAAAAAATGGCCAAAAAGAAATTAGTATGAATATTATGTAAATATTTATATTATTTATTTATTTACGAAAGAAAAAAGAACGGTACAGAAAAAATTTGACAAGAAAATTAGAATTTAAAACAAGAAGAGTAATTCTGTTTCAATTAAAAGTAATTAGATATCGTTTAATTTGGAACGGGCCCAAAATAAATAACTGTGATGTTTCTTTGTTTTTTTTTGATTAATTTTTTAATTCTCATTGGAAATTTCCTTTGAAAAATTAGGTATTTTCCAAAGTTTGTTACACAAATTAACCATTTATAATAATATAATAACCAACCTGTACATTGAATATCACGATGTTCTAACATATTTAGTAATCATGTAATGTACGGATATGTAGTGTATGGTTTTTTTTACGAACACGTGATGACTACGCTCGCTTACATTTTATTATTTTATTTACATATAGAATATTCTGAAACAAAAACAAGATGTGTTTACTCCGTAACTAATTATATATTTAGTGCATCTAAAACAAAACTACAGTAAGCCTATTCTTCATTTATTAGATTACTTCAAACAAAAGAGAAAAAGAATTTGATAAAAATAAAAAACTATCAATATTTATATATTTACAGTACGTACAGTATACGAAAGAAAAAAACTTTTCATAATCTTCGATTCCATCATAAACAAAGTCTTGAGTTATGCTAAAAATAATTTTATTATAGACCAAAGTATTCTATGTGTTTAAAAATAACTTTTACAATATATAAATACATACAATTATTCTATAGTTTGACTAGTCATGGAAATACTTTGATGTACTATGCGTGTTTTTTTTCACTTTACAGCACAATTTTTACATTTTTAGTTAAATAAATCTCGAAAGATTAAATTAATTTAAATTCTCGTGAAATTATGAATGGTTTTTTTTATTTGGCAGTTGGCACGTAATTGCACGCAGATCATGTGGTCACTACATAAATTATTAGGTGGCACTACCCGGGTAATATCCGCCCTGTGAGTTGCAATTACGTTATAAATGAGTATTAGTAATCGTAAAAAAAAAAATTATTTGTCATCCAATATCTTTTTTTAATGTGATATAATCAATGCAGCAATACAAAGAGTGTATTAAAAGAATTTAAATTTCTTATTATCCGGAAATTCTAAGTGGACAGAAGAAATATGACGTAAGTACAAAATGGTATTTATACTAACCCTAACAAATAAAGAATTCGGAACCATTTTGGCGAATTATTCGCAACCCGATTATATTACATATCACTATTTATCAGTGTGAAAAAATTGATCATTCATCGCATAATGTTTATTTCTTCTGTAATAAAGATAAATAAATAAGTTGACTCGTTAAAAATTTACTTAACAAGAATAGATTATGATTTGAACTACAACGTATTAGGTGGGAATAGTCCTTTACATGAAATTCAACAATTCCGTAAAATTTTTCGAAAATCCGGTATGCATCCAGTGCTAAATTCAAATCATGAAGAATAATTATGCCAAAATTATAAACGTCAGAAGATAACTTCCATCTGCTACCATTCATGTATTTTTCTCACAAATGATTTAACATATATAGGTTTTTGATATTTTTTATCTTATTCTGGTTGCATTTTTGGAATTTTTGGAGATAAATAATTATTATAAAGCAATGAATAATTTTAAAAAAATATAAATATAGATGTTAATTATTTTAAATAATAATTACTTTATGAGAGTATATACAAATAATAAAAAATGATTAAATTAGTTAATTAACTAAGTTTTACGAACGACTGGGGTGCACCATCGAATAATTGAATCAAAACATATGTAAAGTATCATACTATCAAAGATTTTTTTGAAATTCCGCCGGTTAATGGGTCAACCAGAATTTTTGTTGGATATTTCAAATGACAGTAAGAGCATTATTTTCCATTGCCATTAATTTTCAGCTTTGTGCTTTGTTTTAGCTGACGGGCACACCTTGATATGAGAAGCATTTTCCCGTGAAAAAATCCGAAATCTTAAAAATTGCATCATTAGTTTTATGCAATACCAAAAGACTAAACAAATACGTGATAACTTAAAGAATAACGTAACACCTCGATTTTTTTAAAATGCAAGTAAAATAAAAAAATTTTATTATTAAAAGGATTAACGTACTAAGAAGACTGGTTATAAACGCGGATAGTCTTCATTGGAAAAAATAAATGTGTTACATGAAAATTTTGGATATTTTCGCAGGATTTAAAGCGTAAATAATGAGAATTAATTAGAGTTATGGAAGTTTGAAATTTTGTCAATTTTATAAGTCGTATACTATAGTGATAGTCAAAAAAAAATCTCAGTAATTTTTACTTTACATATGATTTGTTTTAATTATTCGAAGGTACATCCTAACGAACAACGGTTCAACTAAGACAAGAAGTTTGTTATCAATAAGCGTGGAGGATATAAGATATACACCACGTCATACAGTTACGAGGGTTCGGAAAATTTTTGCTACGTATTTAAAAGTTTATTCCGATTGGCCTTTGGATGATTCTCATCACTTTACTAACAAGATGAGATGTAAACAGAAAGAATGTGTAGCGAATCATATAAGAATTTTAATGTGCAACAACAAGAAGATTTACCCTCGCACCTGATCCCTTTGTTTTTTTGATACTAAAGGAAAATTTATTTGCAATCATTTCATTATCTATGTCCTGAAAACTTGCAATTCTACCAGCGCATTTGTTGGTTACTTTAAGGATAAGAAGAGGAGGATGTGAAACCTTTTATTCCTACCGATTCTACCAAGCATCAAGTGCACGTCCTCGTGCTGGTTTACCGCCTAAGCCTTCTGCCAAATATAACTATCTCAGAGGGTTTGGAACCGTTACCTGCTTCTTTATATAATTCCAATTTTATCATATTGATATGTAAAGACTTTTTCCTCAAGAACAGGATCACATGCTATGGATTTATGACCCGTTAATCAAGTACTTTCTACTGCAGAAGTAAAATCATCTAGCGATCTGGCTTTTAACGTGGTCTGCGTGGATATTCCGCGTGGATATTCCAGCTTTTGTATTAACGATCATTTATCAGACACTGATAAGGATTCACCTTTGAAACGTAAATTGAAATTACTTTATGATCATAAAAGCAAGTCTGCACGTCAAAACGATTATTACATGACCGGAAAACCATGGGGTTAATTTTTTATTTTTTGGCTAATATCAGAACTTTTTTAGATGGAAATATTTGTCCCTCCTTTTCTATATGTTTGCCTATTTTTTTTTATTGTAATTTTTTTTCTTAGACAATCATTTTTTTTACAACTTAAGAATATACACATTGTAATAAATTATGAATTTTTTGAAGAGAAAAAATTTATATTATGAATAAATTACTCCTTCAACAAATACAATCATTTTATACAAGTTAAAAAAAATTCATCTACCTGATTAGTTATGGACTTTATTCTCGCAAACTTTGGAAAGGTAATTTTCTTAATTCTAAAATTTATAAATCTAAAATAAAGAAAAAAAAAGTGAGTACTAGTACTATTTAACCAAAAACCTCAACATGAATAGTTGATGAAAACATAATGCATTATGAAATATATTAAGGGCGTCTTTCAGAATGCATCTGTATAACAAATCTTTGCACACAGAGATTTGCCTCATCAGGGGATTTCTGAAAACAGAGAAGGACGTTCACAGCAGGTTGCCCAAACTGTGGCCACGAAGCGCTTCCAGTTCTCTGCATCAAAAAATCCTGATGAAACAAAACAATAGCTTGAAAAAGATGCCAAACAATATTGGTTTGTTGAGGAAGGTACATAACCATTCCTCCTCCAGAATGATAGACCTCAACAAAGGGGATCCTAGGATCCCACCATCTAAATTCAATACACTAATCAGGATGCGCATTGCTAACACCTTTGATTAGGTGCACTTGGAATTGCCTTTCAACAACCTTCACAGCAAGAATTTAATGACAACAATAGTACCTTATATTGATTATCCAGTTGTGATAATTTTAAAAGAAGGTCTTTTGTCCTCTAAATCTTCTGGTGAAATCGTTATAAAGGTCCTCAAACATAAAATGTTTTTTTTTTCAACTTTCTTGTTCTTTCTTAATTTTAAAATTAAGTTAAATTAAGATAAAAGGAAGAATATCTTTGCTTCCTCTAAAGTAGAAAAATAAAAATAATGAAAATAGTGAAAGTGCAAATAATCTATAAAAAAAAACATGGTTTAATTATATAAAAAAAAAAGATATACTATAAAAAAACAACCATAGCCATAAAGTACGCAACACCAGAGATATTATGTCCAAGTAGAGTAGTAGTAAGTTTAAAAAAAAAAAATTTACTTACTCGCTATCATAATAGTAAATTTCAGATAGTAAACTTCAGCTTTGAAAAATTATAGAGTTTTGACAATACGGTAATAAAGCGTTACTCTCTTTCAAAGTTCTTCTGAATTTTAAAGTCAAAAACGGTAATAAAACGTTATTCTATTCTCCACTTCTCGAAGTTCTTCTTGATGATTCAGGAAAAATTTTAGACGAAGGCAGGTTTATTTTCAGGAAAAGGAAAGTTTTTAGACGAAGTTTACTTGTGGGAAAGGGAAAAATCTTAGCCCTGATGAGGGTTACTTGCGGTAAAAAAAATTTTATCGATTGTGGAAAAGAAAATCGCGAAACATTATACTTATATTTATATTATTTATACATAATTTAAAAAGGACCCTAAAATTTGGGTACTGTCAGTATTTTCGAAGTAAGTATGAGTAATATTGTGTAAACTTTTTTGATGACTCCGCGTGCAATGATGCAATGATTACAAAATTTTCTTACCGAGCCTAAAAATGAGTCATTTTACATAATCAGCAGTAACAACATTACCATTGGATAATTAATTATACACGCAAATTGTTAAAAATAATATCTCATAACGCTGGAAAATATATTGAAAATTCCGATTTTAATTTGGATACATAACTTATAAAAAAATACATAATTTTATTTTATTATTTATGTTGCAGATACATTAATCAAGATTATTAAGTAATATATAGCTTTTAAAATTATGCTACAGACGCGTTTTAACATTAGTTTCATCATTCCTTCGATTATGTTAATTATGTTTTATTCAATATATTATTCACAGAATCGGTTATCTCATATAAACTATTATTTAATGTAATACAATACACTACTCAACAGACCTTTACGTATATCTTCTAAGAATAGATATAATACAATTACATATGATCCAACACAAAAACAGAGTATCAGTTACTTCTAGAAATCATAAAGTTATAAAGATGGAAAAAAGAACGATGAATTTATAGTTTAATAATATTAACGCAACTTCCCAACTAAAGACGCAACCTTCACCTTATCAAATTTACTATCAACCCTAACAAACCCTTCCTATACTAATAGAAACCCTTATTGAACTTTTTTGCTATATAATCAAGTTAAAAATTCTTTTATAAAATTAAAAAAGGGAAGAATACTGCATCGACATAGTTTGTTGTCAACCTTATCTTCGTGAATTTTCAAAACCTATTATGCAAAAAGAACTTCCTGGAATACATACAGAGAAGACATAAGGACTTTAGGGAAGCAAAACGAGGCTGGCTGCGGGATGCGCAGCACACGATAAAGAGACAATTGACAGAAAAGGAAAAAAGATTAGAAACGAAAGTACGAATCATCACTCAACAAAATGACACAATTTCAAAAGTATCAACACAATGAGTGACTCGATTTAACAAGACAACAGCACGAGACTGACAATCAATCCGGCAAAAAGAATCGCGGCAAAGAATAGGCAGATTTTTAGAAAAGAAGTCACATGACTTTATTTTATTTATATACAACATACCGGGATACTGTAAAGACGTGATGGTAAACTACCTCAAAGAGCTAGGCGACGTTTGGAACGTCCAAACCAAAAAAACAATTTAAATATCACAGTGAGGGCATCAATAACTTTGACAAAAGAAAACGAAGAAAAGTTTAACAAAGGCACCTTCTACGTGATTATAAACGGACATGCGTGTAGATGATTTACAGGAGAATCAAAGGCTTTTACACATTGATTGGTTAGAAAAGCAGTATTTGATTCTGTTGAATTTACAAATAAAGAAATAAATAATGGATCTTTTGGAAAAGTTCGTATGGATTTGATACTATGGTTTTAAAACACTCATTTAATTTAACTATTAAAGAAATCATTAATGAGATAAATTATTATTACAAATATTATAATATTATAAACATAGAATAAATTTTTTTAACGCTAATATTATTGTTAAATTAATAGTCAAAAATGCAACGTGAGGTTGATTATCATGCAAATATTATTCGATTTTATAGTGTTTCAAAATTAGGAACCAAATATTTATTGATTATGAAGTATGCTGATTGGTTCATTACAATCTTATTTAAAAAAGAATATTAATAAATCGAGTAGGATGATAAGTATCAATTAGCACTTCAACTTACCTGCAAATGCCGTAGTATGTTTACATAATAATGTAATTATCTATTGTGACCTGATTTATTGTGTAATTTTTTACATTATTTTATCTATGAAATTAATTATATCACGCAAAGAATGTATTTATCCATTAGAATACGTGCTTGGGTGTTGTTCCTTATGTCGATCCAAAGTTCTTGGATAATAAAACTCAACAATATAAATTAAACACAAAGTCTGATGTCTATAGTGTTCTTCTTTGGCAAATTTCAAGTGGATGTAATTATGGACCTTTTTATGAAGAAGATGCAAAATTAATCATGGATATTAGAAAGGACAGAGAAAAAGTTATCGAAGACAATTCGCCAAATTAGGTTTACTAGCTTTTCAAATTTTGGCTAAATTTTTTACTAAAAATAAAAATTGAATTGTATAAAGTTTGTTAATTTATTAAGTAAAACTTCTTTTTACAGTATCTTGATAAAAAGTTTATACAACAACTTTAGCATTAAAAACTTTAATTATGTAGATATTCAATGATATTTATAAATAGTGATCAATTAGACCAATTAGAAACAAAACCAACCTTCAATGCCAAATTTCAGAAAAAATCGAAAAATTGCAAAAATTCATAAATGACAATGAAACAGAAAGATTTACAAAAATCGTAATAAAGGTTATAATTTACACGTCAAAAAATAATTATAAATCTGTTTAATAATAAAAAAAAACTTGTTGAGCAAATATATCATATAAAAATTGATGCATCAATTCAAGTTATTCAATTATTTAATTTATTAGTCAGTTTATTGATTATTGGTAAAAAATGCCATGTGATAAATATAGTATTTAAATCGGTTATAATTATATGAAAAATGTCAATTATGTACTTAAAGGGTGCAACTATATTGTTAATACTATGTGAATTTCATTATAATCTTGGAATAAAATCGAAAAACTTTTAAAACTACTAAGCTGCAATAAACAAAGTTACTCCTTTTTTATTGAATTCAAAATTTGATATTATAAAGGAGATAAGAGCGTTTGTAATATTAAGGGTGTAAAATTTATTAGAGTTTTGATATTTCTCTTTAATCTATAACAAGTTTAATATATATTTGGTAAAAACAAAATTTTATTCGGACTAAAGTTACTCACATTTGAGAGATAGTTATGGAGATGATGTTTCTCGTCTGAGTATACGAAACGTTTCTCATTCAAACACATCTTTTTTTACTAATGATGGCAATAATACTAATTATAATACACCTCTCCCACATCCTGTTCTCACAATACTAACAATGCACATATGAGAGTTTACGGAAGAAGACATAGTCTCTAGTTTTGATTGGCCATAAGTAATAATTATGACATTTTAGATTGCAACCTAGGTTGTAATCCATATTGCAATTGTAAATCAACGTTAAAATACGGACATTGCATTACAACACATAGGTTGCAACATTGCAGCAGTAGGCATGTCCCCAAAATTATTAATTATTTGCAAGGACTGAAATGTTTCTTATAATTTACTAAGTAATTGAAACCATTCGTAAAAGAGATAATAAAGCACTAATAATATTACCTTTATACTGCCTTAAAATTGCCTCAAGTTGTATTAGACATAGAAATTTCATATCTTTAAATTATTATAGATTATCTAAAACTATGTACAAATTCTCCCGCCGAAATATTAAGATGGGCGAAATGTATTCAACTACTATTTGTAAGGCTTCAATGAATAACAGCAAGACTTTATAGAAATTTTTGCTAATATAAAATCAACTGTACTAAATATTTATATTACTTATATAATTTTGCACAAGCATCCGAAAGATGATATTATGTTTCTCTGTGGAGATATACAGTATATGATCGATTAATAGCAATATTTCATATACTCGAGTAACTGAATTGTTGATCTATCCTAACTAATATTGATATAAACAAGATAGGTTATAAATAAAAATATTAATTCTAAAACTTAATTGAATTTAATTCAGATTTTTTCAAAATAAGAAGTAATGCTGATCAAACAATTAAGTCATAATAATATTAGTGTTGCAATATATAGTATATAATCAATTTTACTTTTAAATCATAATTTATTCTATAATCAATAATTTAAAAAGATATAATAAATTCAGATTTCTTTAATTAATTATCATATCTGGCTCAATTCTTTTCAGTTATTTCATTTTCCTTTAGACTTTTTCAATCATTATTAATTCAATCATTGGCAAAATAAAAGAAATAAAGTAAACTAAAGCGACTTTAAGGCTGAACTGTTCTTGATCTACTATATCCGGAAACTGAAGATCAAGGCTATTCTGTTCTAGGTTCCAATTTAAAGCAACTTTTTTATAAAGGTTTTTAACAAATTGATAAAAATTGTTAAACTTTTCTTTTTTAATAAAGTAGAAATTTCATATTGTTTTGAAACGTTTTCGAAAATTTTAAGCTATTAGTTTTAAAAAGCGAACATTGACATATTCAATCCAACTGTAGGACTCTTTAAATGTTACACATGAGTTAAACTAACTGTATACTATCTGCTATACTATCTGTGATAGGCTAATTATATAACGTGATTCCTATCTACGTCGTAAGGTCAAGATTTCAAGGAATATTATAGTTAATTCAATAATAAAATGTAGGGTAATAATAATTTAGATAGAATAGTTATAGTAGGGATATACAGTACGTATAAAGTGTATTTACAAATGTATATCCCCAGTGAGGTTAATCTGAGGGGAATTTGCTCTGCAATGAAGGCAAACTATTATATAATGTTTGGTTCTTTTAATTGAGAATTTGTCATCAGGCGTAGTAAAATTGCGGATGGTGTAATATTTATACTTCGCAACAATTTAGATTAATAATCAAAAATATTTTGGAAAGTAATAGGTTAAATAAGATTCGGCACAGAAAAAGAATTAAAAGCCGACCAAAATACCTTAATAAAGAGAAGAATTCAGAAAAACGCATTTTAAATATCCTATTTAAATATGATTCGCTAAATAATAACATTTACTTACTAAGACTCGATCTTGTGAAAGTCAGTGACCTACTTCTTTATAGGACTACTAGGCAAATGGGAGCTAAAATTAGAAGATGGGGGGAAATTATTAAATTTATAAATAAAGAATTCTTTTTAACCAATAGACGAACTCACAGAAATCACCCTTATACAAGGGTGGTTTCACAACGTCATAAATTGGGATCCGCCAAAAATTACAGAACGATACGCAATTCGGCAATCGGCATTACGGCAAGTCATATGATCTGGTGCGACGATTTAAAGTTTGGCCCGTTGCTTTTTTCACCCCATCCGACCGATCAACAAAGGCTCTAACCTTACATTTCATGTCTCAAGTGCCTAAGTTATATCCTTCATGGTCCGCCCATGGTTTCAACTCATGTCCGTGATATACCCTGACTTGCATGCTATATCATGGATAAAGTGCCCATACAGTAACATCCGATAATCCTACTTATCAGGTACGGACATTTATGTCCGTGATATTTGTCTCATAATACTTCTTATCAAGTACGGACATTTATGTCCGTGATATTTGTTGTCAGTTGCTCGCTCATGATGTCTCTTGTCAGATACAGACATTTATGTCCGTGACGTTTGTTGTCTGTTGCTCATGATGCTTCTTGTCAGGTGATGTCTGTGATATTTGTCGTCAGTTGCTTCATTATACTTCTTGATAGATACGGACTTTTATTTGTTATCATTGATATTTCTGACATACTAGACATTTATCTGTTATGTTTATGACATATACTTTCAGTTATTTGGTTTGCTTATAATCATCGATGGTATTTGCCTAGTTAGCTTACTTACCAGTTATTTAACTGCTTATAACGATAATATATCTTAATATTTACTATAATATATATTATTATTAGTTATTTATGTTTATATATATCATCCTTCATGTTATTAATATTATAGTTCTATAAATTATTGAAGAGGTTTTCCTATATCACTTAACCTTGCTGAAAAACTTCCAGCAATATTTTCATAATTGCTGTTGGGTGAAATTCTTGTATCTATTCCTTTGTGATTTCTTTTTCTTTTCTATTAATCATTTTTAAAAGAAGATAAAAAATGATATATCTGCTATGTATTGACCAATCGAGTTTTGAGCAGCAATAAAAAATAATCTTGTGATTATAACACAGATGCTCCAACAGTTCCCATTTACCTAGTTACTTAATATAATAAATAAATAGTTAATTCTCAGTTAATAAATAATTGTAATTTATTATTATAATTATTATAATATGACTAGATATAGTATACAATTTTAAAAAAAAATCCTTTGAAATTATAGATCTATCATTAACAAGTTACAAGTCTATTTTCGTAAATCGTAACAATTTTCTGAACTTTTAATCTCCTGAATTGAAAGTTTCCATCAAAGTTATAATAGTAGTTGAATTATTTTCACTTGAGTACTAATTTAAAATAACTAAAATAAATGTATACTTTTTAGGCAAATTGTTAACATCTTGTTCATCACATATAATTGTAACAGTTTAATTTCATTTGAATTGAATGAATTGAACTGGTAATAATCAAAATGTATAGAATAATGAAATAAATTAATTTTATTATGAAAATAATTAAGCAATAGAATAACTTTGGTTTACAATCCAAGCATTTTATGTAGCAATATTGTCATAATTAAAACAAGGTGGGTTGTTAACAACTATATGAACAAACATTTATCATATTATTAATTATAACAAAAGAAGTTAGTAATATAAGATTATAGGACTTGATAGTAGCATACAACATTAAAATTTTTTATAGATTAAAATAATAAATGAAAATTTTTGGTTTCGTTTTTATAATGATGTTTTAATTTTCACGGATTATTTTAAATTATAATAAAATTAAGAAAAAAAATTTACATGTTAACTTTTAAATTTTTTTTTTTTTTTTTATTCAATACATATATTTTTATTATTTACTTTTCTTTTAAATTCAAAATATTGATATATACAGCATTTTGTACGTTCATCAAGTTTTTTTTGAAATCAAATTACAATTAGAATATAAACACAATACAAGTTGATCAACAAATTTTTTAGGTTTGGTTGATCTCCACAAAACTGATCTATGATCGTTATCTAAAAAAAAAAAAAATTAAATTTTTATTTTTTGCCAAACTGATCAGTGATTTGCAAAATATTATCATTAATACACGAACATGAATTTTTTAAATAGTTAAAACAATGTAAAGAATATTTATTATGCTTTTAATTAGATGTAAACAAAAAGGACATTACAATAAAATTATGCACAAATTACACAAAGTATCGTTGCGTATTAAATTTATTATTCATATCGATATGATATATAGACACGTATCAAATTGTTTATTGGTCTGAAACTATAGAACAATTTATATTTTTTGCAAATTATTAAAAAATAGTCATGTGTTTAATTATAATAATCTATTTGATTATGATTAGCTAATCTTTGTTTTTAATTGATACAAAATTAATTATTATAGAACCAAAATGACAAAAAAAAAATATTTTTTCATTTATAAAAGTTCTGAATTTTAACTCTAACAGAAGACCAACATGAAATTAATGCTTTTTTGTTTATTATTATGGAAACTCCAAGAAAAAATTGGTCAATAATAAAGATATATTGACGTTTTAACTTGTTATTAAATATATGAGTTGAAAAAGCTTCAGAAAGAGTTTGATTTAAAGGAAATAATAGGGAATGAAATTTTTAAAAATAAACTAAAGTTTACTTCATAAAATTAATAGAAAACTAAAACTACAGAAATTAGACCAATACAGCATTGAAGATTTGCAAGCTTATAAGAAGTACTGTGTCATGACCGCACAAAATATTATATTTAGATGTAGTCCGATATTATAAAGATCAAAAACAAATATTGATCAGGAAGTCATAATTTATTTACTATAATTTTATGAAATTTCCCCATTTTTTTTCTTTTTAACAATAACATCGATTAATAGTTATTATTTTTTTTTTTTGTTTTTTTTTTGTAGTTTTGATGGATGATTAAAAGTTTTTTTTGCAAAACTTTACTGTTGCTATTTGTATAGATTTTATTTTATTAATTATTGATATAATAGAATTATGTCTTTTAAAAATTTACAATAAATAATCTAGTATTGTTTAATTAAAAGGTAACAACTGTTATTTAACAATATTGGTAATTATTATTAATCTAACTTATTTAACCACATTGGTTCTACTCCAACGTTTATCATGTGACCTTTCATTGATACATTTCCCCTAAAAAAATTAGAAAATCATAGACATAAACGTCTATGTCTGTTAATAAAGATATCATAAACAAGAGCTAATTAACTGACAACAAATATCATGAACATAAATGCTTATATCTGACAAGAAATATTATAAGCAAACAAACATCACCCGTACCTAACTGACAACAAATATCACAGACATAAATGTCCGTATCTGACAAGAAGCACCATGAACAATTGATAACAAATATTATCCGTACCTGACAACAAGCACACTGACAACAAACATCACAGACATAAATGTCCGTACCTAGCAAGAAGAATCGTAAGCAACAGACAACAAACGTCGTGGAAATAAATGTCTGTATCTGACAAGAGGATCATGAGCATCTGACAACAAATATCACGGACATAAATGTCCGCACTTGATAAATAGGATTATCATTTACAAACTATAACAAGAGATGTTGAATTTCCTTATGAATGACTAGTAGCACACGGGTATTTTATCCATGACATAGCATATTAGTCAAGTTGTATCCCGGACATGAGTTGAAACCATGGGTGGACCATGAAGGATATAACCTAGGCACTTGAGACATGAAATGTAAGGTTAGAGCCTTTGTTGATCGGTCGGATGGGTGTCGTTAAATGACACCATAATCTATTGATCAATATACACGAATGTAATGTTTTATAATCATTATGAAAATATTGTATAATTTCATTTAACAACTCTGGTAAATCTTCTGAAAATATCTTTGAACATGCCATAGTATGTCAAGCAATAAGAAAGAAGAGAAAAAGGGGGGTTTCCGAAATTAGAGGTTACATCAATTTATTTATCACCGTTTGTCTCACATGATTTGACGTAACTCCAGTGGGATATCACACTTTAATATAATTATATTAAAGTGTGATATCCCACTTAGACTAGGTTATAGTACCACACTATAACCTAAATACCATACTGTAATCTGGATACCACGTTATAATCTAAATATCACATTAAAATCTAAATACCACGCTATAATCTAGATGTCACACTTAACTCCAATTATCACGCTATAACCTAATTACCATACTATAATCTACTTACTATGACTTGATCACCACGCTTTAATCTGAATACATAATCTGGTTACTACACTTTAATCTACTCTTTTATTTCGACGTTATCTCTGTTTACATTCTAGCTATATTTTATACCTTTCTTGGTATCTATATTTTTCTCTTATGTATGATTTTATTACCACGTTATGATCTAAATATCACCCACACTTTAACCTAGTTACCTCTCTTTTCTTCCCGTTTCTACTCTATTTGTAATTTAAGTTATTTATTGTTGATACTGACCTCCTGTGTCTGATTGAATGTCAAATTCTATATTAAAGTACTTACCTTTTTTGCGCTTATTTGGTTGCCTTTCTAGATCCCAAAATGTGGTAAAAAAATATCGTGTCGGGTGGCGCAGTAGATCTACGATTAATTTCGGCTGACACTATGCCATAATTTCGGCCGATCTTTTGGGCATGTGATTCGAGGATCCAGCTTGGCACCATAACAGTGACCTGGTAGTATCCTGGAGCTGTCATGGAACTGGCAGGGAACCTGAGTGTTTCTATTAGTTTGCCAGTTTCAGACCAGCTTGGATGCCGAGTTGTTATATCCAAGTATCTGGCCGAAATTGTGGAATAATGCTGGCCGGTACTGCGCCTTACTGCGCCATAGTCACGTGATACTGTTCCGACACCAGAACACCCTCCGTCATATAACATATTGGTTAGTTTTGGCTGGCACTATGATGATGATAACTCTAGCCGATTTTTGGTCACCCGATTTTAGGATCCATTTTGGCACCATAGTAGCTCATAGAAGTGGTAATGTATTAGTATAGTTCTATTAGTTCACCCCATATGCCGGTACATGTATGCCTATTTCACATCCGAAGTTGGAGATGCGATATGTATTATTGTGGCTGGCCCATCTATACCATACCCGAGTACATACTAGTGGTAGGGTAGGCATCTTCCAATATTTATATAATAGTTTACGAAGTTACCTACCCTGGATGACATACCCGAGTACATATCTAGGAGGATAAGTTTTCTGCCAATATTTTTGCGCACTTGCCTACCCTAGCTGTCATATCATATCCGGCTACATATCTAGATAGGTGAAGCCTTCTTCCAATTTTTTATATAATGATTACGAAGAAGGCTTTATGCTATATCCGAGTACATATCTAGGAGGATAAGTCTTCTGCCAATATTTTTGCGCACTTGCCTACCCTAGCTGTCATATATACCGGAGCACATACTAGTGTTAGGGTAGTCTTCTGCCAATATTTTATATAATGATTACGCAGAAGACTACCCTAGAAAGAATGTATTTATTTGTGTCTCCGAAGTGTCCAAGAGGGGCCAGCCAACTTCGTATCTCTTTTTGGTATACCTCTATATTACGCGGAGGCTATACCATATCCGAGTACATATCTAGGAAGATGGGGGCTTCTTCCAATATTTTATATAATAATTCCGAAGTTACCCCCATCTAAAAGTATATACCTGTTTCCCTTTTATTTACGATTTGCTTATACGCCTCTTTTTACATCCTCCGGAAAAAATAAATTAAACATTTCCGAAATTTATAGAGATAGTATAACTTTTCGAACTAACACCATGCATACACCAACTAATTTCGACCAAACTGATCGCTCCGGAATCGCCCCAGCCTTCCGCTACGCCGGCGCCAGCCCTTTAGCCGGTTTTCCATCACGTAATGAGATCGTAGCAGAATATGATAACGGGATGACTGCTATACTCCAACAAAGCCTATCCGACAAGCAACCCATATATTTCATGCCTACTGAAGTTAGTGATGATACCTCCGAATATGTAAATGGTGTCTCCTCCTATATTTTGCGTATTACTGGTACTTTGATTAATGGACAAAAAGCAGTCGTAAAAATTACAGGCATTAAGCCCTTCTTTGATGTCGAAGTACCTGAAGAGATGTCACTATCTACGTTTAAGACCAGATTAGTAAATATATTATCCAATACTCTCAAAGGTACATCAAAATTTGGGATCGAGAATATTAGTGCTTTTCCACTTCGAGGGTATCATACAGAGAAAAAATCATATATACGTGTTATTACTTGGAATCAATTTGACCGATATAATGCATTAAAGGCAGTTCGTGAAGTCGGTATCCGTACAGCTTCTGATGATCTAACCCCAATATATTATTACCGCAAAGTAGCCCGTGAAAAAGGATTACCTCTTTCAAGTTGGGCAACGTTAAGTAATTATTTCCACGAACATATTCAAGGGGGTACTTATCACTTCCAAGTTTCTGTGAATAATTACAATCCAACAAGTGAGGACGATTATAATAATCCATTATTCTCCTCGACCCTTTCACGGGATCGAACTCTTGTTCTCACATGGGATATAGAGACATATAGTTCGCTTGGTTTAGGTAAATTCCCTACTGCGCAGAGCGATGAATCTAACGTATTTATGATTTGTATGACAGTTCATTGGAAAGATGATCCCGAACCGTTAAAACAAATCTGTCTTGTCGATGTTGAAACAGCGCCAGATCCGCGATGGATTACAATCGTATGTGGATCCCAGACTAATTTACTAAAAGCTTTTGCACTATGTTGGAAGCTTTTAGCTCCAAATATACACATAGGTTTTAATGATTCACAATATGATTGGAGATTTATTGTGGAGAAGGCGAAAAAATTAGGGGTTCTCGAATGGGTGTTCAATCAAATGTCATTAAAGTATTCAAGCCTCGAAAAAATTACAAAATGGCAATACCAATATAACGCAATAAAGGTTAATGATATACCATTTCATTCAAAGCATCTCAAAATCCCGGGATGCGTAGCTATCGATGTCCGACCTTGCTTTATGAAATTTTATTCTAAGGCCGAAAAGAGTAGTTTAGCATTCTACCTAGACGAATGCGGGCTCGAAAGTAAATTGGATATGCCTTTCAACCGCATGTTCAAGTATTACAGAAATGCACTAAAAGAGGCTGATGCCACAACGGCTGAACAAATGCGCGAAATAGCCGAATATTGTATCATAGACGCTCTTAGTTGCCAGCGGTTAATGATTAAGCACAATGTAATTAATGAGTACAGGGAGGTTGCGAGCATAGCATTTATATCGTTATTCGATGCGCATTATTTTGCAATAGGAATGAAAGTGAGCAATCTTTTAAATGCTAGTGCATGGCGGGAAGGGATTTTAACCAGTACAATTTCAGAACGAACAGAAACAGAATCATTCCCGGGTGCCTACGTCTTCCCACCAATAAAGGGGCTCGAAAATAAACGTCCTGTAACTGGCTTAGACTTTAGATCTTTATATCCAAGCCTTATCATGACATACAACCTCTCGCCTGATAAAATCATTTTATCTCGAGAGCGTGCTGAACAAAGTGGTAAAAACTCCACGAAATTAGTTTTAAATTCAATAATCAGGATTGTCTCGCATGGTCTATAAGGCATAATAACACTCCTGAAGAAAAGGGTCTCTACGTTACTATATTGGAATATTTATCTATCAAACGGAATGAGATAAAGGAACGCCTTGCCCCTGTGAAAGAAAAAAAGGAAGATATGGAACTGGTAATAGGTTTAATGGGTAAAGATTTGTCACTACCAGAAGCAATTGAGCACATTTTAGCAAAAGCGGGGGGAAAAAACGTGCCAGCCTTAACAAAAATCTATACTATTTTATTAATAAAGAAAAGCATGAATTCATGACAGAATATGATTCAGTTTGTTTTGTTTATTCTTGCTTAGATGCGAAACAAAATGCTCTTAAGGTGTACATGAATACATTTTATGGCACTGCTGGGGATAGTAAATCTCCCTTCTTCTTGCGAGCACTGGCTGGGGGCGTCACATCAGCTGGACAGAGAAATATCAAACTTGTCGCAGACTTCGTTAAAAGTAGGGATTTTCAGATAAAATATGGTGATACTGATTCATTGTATCTAGTTCCTCCAGAAAGGTACTTTCAAGAATGCGATGAGGCATATGACAGCGGTAATGGTGGGATCTCGAAAGAAGAATATTGGTCTAGAATGGTAAAAATCTCTATGGAAGAGATGGAGAAACTCCGCGACGAAGTTAATGACTTTCTTAAAAAAGATAATGGATCGTCGTATCTTAAAATGGCATATGAGGAAGTTTTATTTCCGGTAGTATTTACTGGAAAGAAAAAATACTACGGCATTCCACATGAGAGTGAGCCAAATTTTAATAAAGAGCTTTTCATTCGGGGAATTGAGACTGTAAAACGGGGTCAGTCTGGCATTTTCCGCAAAATAGGAAAACGTATTATGGAAGAGTCTACGAGGGTAAACAATACACGTACCTTGCATCAGGTTGTAGAGGACGTGCTCAAAGAGACTGTAAGGGATATTTCGCAGACAAATCTTAATGAAATAATAAAAACTGCTGTGTGGAGGCCCGATAAAAATAACAAGAGTGTACAGCGCTTCATTTCACGAATGCGGGATAGACATACCCGTGAAGAAGCAGATGCCAAACGGCTCATAAAAAAGGGTCTAACACCCGAGGCTTATCTTTATGAAATCCCAGAGCCAGGCGAGCGGTTTGAATATGTTGTAGTTGAGAATGATTCATCACAGAAGGTAGGTGACAAAATGGAGTACCCAGAAGTGGCAAGACATCTTGATAAAAAGATCGATATTAACTATTATCTGAAAAGTGTTGTCGGGCTCTGTGCGCGATTTATAAACTATGATGATAGACACCAGCCATCATCTGAAATTGTGTTGGAAGCCTTAAAAAAGTTAAAAGATGGTAATAAAGCAGGTGAAAATAAAGCGGATGACAGTAGAGTGGATGAAGACGACCTGGACGAAGATGAAGAGGAAGAAGACGAAATGGATGGGGATGAGGTATCAAAAATAAGAGATACCTTAGCGCAGAAATCGGCTGAAAAATGGATTAGGGGGTATATCAAAAACCTACGTGATGGTCCGAAAAAAGATAAAACCATCATTTCTCATTTATGGGAAGGGGCACGCATTTACGCGAAAAAATTATTTGATACTACTTATGCCGACAAGGGAGAACGTCTGACTAACAATTCTTATTGCCAATCCTTCCTCAATGCGCTAGATAAGCAAGAGGAATCTATCCGCTTAAAACTTCCATCATTGCTTAAAGAAATTTCCGAGGTTGATATAGAGTATAGAGAAAGCATGTATAAATTAGTTACTAAGAAGCGAGCAATGTCCTTAGAACAATATTTAACATCATATTATTTGGATGAGTGTAAGCTACTAGCAGATTTCCGAAACACATGGTACAAAGTAGTTGGCCTAGAAATTACACGCTATCGAACATTATCGAAGTTACATGAAGATAAAAAAGATGATTCGTCTGAAGCGGATATAGACGAGATCATCGAATTATATGGTTAAGTACTCTTAGCGAGGTCTGCCAATTCCAGCTAAGAAAACTTAGTCGTAAGACACTTCGTATAATATTATTTATATATTTTTTTCATGCAATAATACTGGCTAACTTCAATTTCTATCTTCGATCTGGTCACGAGGTAACCTCTTCCGGCCTCCGATCATACAGCCCGGCCTCAGATATGCCCGGAGATGATTGGGATAATCATTAGTATTTTCTTTCGGATAATCGTTAACAGTTTATACTTATGCAAAAAATCTACATATTTAAAGATAAGCTTTATTGATATAATGGCTGAATTACGCGACCAACTTTCCCAGTATATAGGCATAAAATCAAGTGAAATTTGTCTCACAATCACAGAAGAGGATAGACAGGAATTTCGAAAAATAATAGCAGATCCACTCCCTTGTTCAAGAACTGCGGGATGTTTTTAGGTAATGATTTTAAAAAAGATTTTTTAGCTAGTCTCTCACCCGAAAATCTGTGATTTAAGGGGCGGATTTATCAAAAAAGGTATTAGCCCGCATTCAAAAAAGATTCGAAGAAGTCCCATTAGCGCCAGTACTTATACGGTAGTCGATTAGGATTTGAGATAATAAATGTCTGGCCTATTTATATATTTTTCGTGGGTAGAATATTGGTCATTTTTTTCCAGCCTCCGATCGTACAGCCAGCCTTTGGAGATGCCAATCTCTAGCCTGAATATATTGCTCAGCTATTTCCTGTGTATTCCGTAACTTTTTCACAATAATAAACCACATAATTGCGATCAGGAGAAAAAGTATTATTGAGAAGGGAAGTATATATGGCAATAATTTATCAAGGCCAGTTTTCGAATCCATGCTACTCTTCGGCTCCATAAGAGCCTCTGAGGTGCCTATAAGTGAAGAAGCGCCAGAGGGTCTCAAAGAGACCGAGCCTTCCAGCCCACCATGTTTCATTCTGGCGCCTATCGGCCCACTTTTTACATGCGAATCTGACCGATTAGAGTATTCTGGGGCCAATAGATTAATCACAGATTGAAGCGATTTTACTTCCTCTGATTTTGCAAAGTTATCAGCTTCAGCTTTGGCAAGAGATATTTCTGTACAAGCTTTCTGGGAGATGAGCTTGGAGTTTTCAACCTTCAACCGCCTATTCTCATCATTAAGATTTATATATTCGCTCCGCAACCTAGCATTATAGCCTCGAATTTTGGATGAGTCTTGCAAGATGCGGTATATCTCCTTTTCAAGATCATACGTTCCCATTTATTTACATTGGCCATAAACTGTAAAAAAACTTTTCATATTTTTTGTTAGAGAATAATTACGATAAATATAGAATGAATAGGAAGGATATCGATCATTTTTTATTATTACAGATAGTGAATTAGAATGTATTTTATCTATCTAAAACAATAAATTATATATTTTAGCGTTCTCTCTCATCCTAAATCCATAAATGCTGAATTCTAATATTTATTATCCATCTAAAAAGATAAGTATTAATGCCTAATATTTTTTATACATCTAAATATATTGTCTAAAAAAATATCGGAGGAGTATGTCTACCTCAATTTTGAAAACTCATTATCGGCGAAGTGCAACAGTCTTGACTTCTGAGCAGATCGAAGAAATTAGACATCTTAAAAATAAAGTTCCGGTATATATGATAGTAAAGGAGTATCATATTAATAAAAATCGTGTTCATGATATATGGAATGATTGTGAGCGTTTTCAGCAAAATGAGAACCATTTTCTCGAGGAGCTTAGGAAGGTACAATCCATCTCATCAGTCCCTCCTTCAGAGAATAATCCCCAGGAAAAAGAAAATAATCATCCAATTTCAGGATCTTTAGATGGTCCCATTGCTTTAGCGCCTGATTCTTCGAATCTCTCTGATTCAGCTAGGACCAATCCATTTCATGAGTCTATTGAGATTAATGCTCAAGAAAAGCAAAAAAAGAAAAAGAAACTACCGAAGCGCACCCTCCAGGACCAGCCCAAATCTATTCAAAGTTCTGACTTACCTGAGATTTCAGCCGGGGGCCTTTATCAAAACTCCACCCTAGACATCTCGCATAACATATTTGCTTCAATCGAAAAGGATCGTATCGAATCGGAGGAAGCTATACGCGAATCAGAAAAGCTTCTAGGTCGCAACTCACCCTTTAATTATATTTGGACAAAAAATGCTTCACAGGAGTCTTAGTGAGATCATAGCAAATGATGAATACTTAGCAAGAAGAAAAGGAACGCAGATTTTTATTAATCTCAATTAATCTAGCTTTGGAGATGAGGGTATCATATAGCATTTTTTCAAGCTCCTCATAACTCACTTTTTTTTTAATGAGTCGTCATGGCTTAAATCCTGCAAGTCATGTGAAATGCAGTCCGGAGCCATGGAATTGTCGCATTCGGGAGTAACGTTCGCGCAATTCACCTCGAGTTTATTCTTAACCTTGTGCATGGTGACTGGAATAATTACATCCTTGCCGTTATGGGGGATCTTCAACTCATCCTTGTCCCAATCAATTGCGCATTTATATTTCTTAAGAAGAGGGTTCGAAAATATCAGCATTGGTTTAGAGTATTTTACGACTATAAAATCTTCATATATAGTAAATCCAGGAACCAGGGTTATCGGTAAATTGTGGACGACTCCAATGGATTCAACCGGCACAGTAGCAACGCCACTAAGGTCATGCTTTATGGATCTATCGATAACAGCCTTTATGCACAATACGATATCCTCCGTTATGATAGCAATTTCAGAGCAAGAGTCCAGTGCCATGGCCGGGATTTTTAGACGTCCAATCTTGCACTTTATGGATGCAATGCTTGTAGATGGTTTTTTCTTTCGGACGAAATCTATCTCCATAGGATCATCCAAAACATCCTCTTCATCGGATAGCTCTGGTATTTTCTCATCCGATTTTGATGCTACAGAAACTGGCTCTAAATCATCATTACCCTTGGACTTGACGCTTTTATCTTGAGTTGAGACGGGCTCACACTTTTTAACCTGCTGAATTATGTATGGAAGGAATTTCTCAAATTCACTCTGAATGATTTTGCGAATAGTTCCTTCCAAAGATACCCGCTTAGTACCTTGGCTATTTTTCTCTGGTGGGGTATTACAAACAGGAGACGAGTTATTGTCCAGTTTTACCTTATGAGGCTCGGATTTATTAGAAACCTTAGACCTTTTTGGTTCGTTGGAACTGTCCTTCCGCCCACTCTGCTCAGCACACTTCACTTTTTTTTTCCATAAGTTATATGAATATCCATATCACGATTTCCAGAGTCTGATTCAGCTGAAGAACTATCAGAGTTAAGATCATCGTCCTCAGGCTTTGACGGAGTGTCATTGTCGTTATCAAAAAAACCAGAATTAGACTGCTCGTCTACTGTAGCCATATGAATTCGACCACTCTTGGATTTGGAATTTCTAGTAAGTTTGGCTAAATAGGCTTCGATTTGTCCTAATCTTTTTTCCAGTCCCTTATTATTGAGGGTTGAGGATTCCGAGCGCTGACGCTGAGAAGATTTGGTACCTCTGGTAAGTTTGGCTATATGAGTTTCGATTTGTCCTAATCTTTTTTCTAATCCACCATTACTACGATCTGAAGATTCCAAATATTGATACCGAGATGATTCAGTATCTCTAGTATCTCTTCCAGAAAGTTCAGCTAAATGAGTTTCGATAAGGCCCAATCTCTTTATTAATTCATCATTAATATATTCATCTAAAAATGTAACATCTTTCGGTGCACCACTTGGCAATCCCAAACGTTTTGCACGGATATACATTTTATCTAAGGCATCATTGTTCTGGTGGTGTACTTGAACCGGTTGAGCTAGTTGTGCCTGTAGGGATGCTATTTGGGAATTTAACTTTTCAATCTCAGCCGAGGTGGCTCCCTGAGAACTGACTTGGGGTTGGATTTGGTTGGATATCATATTTGATCCAACTTGACGTTCCACCCAACACTTCCTAAGATCAGCAAAGAAATTATCTACAGTTTGCTGGCCAGCTCCTCTTATAGTCATATACATTTTTATATTACTACGAAGATCAGGAGGTAAATGAGTATATATGGCTGGTAATACCTGGTCATTTCCAAAACCTACTATAAGTTTTCTTATTCTAGCTTCATAAGTATCTGGAGAATCTGCTGTGGTAAACCTTTCTTGTATTAGCGACTGTAAAGCTAATTCTGTATTTCCAGCCATTACTTCTCGATATTTAGCCCGAAGCCAATTAGTAAATGTAGCAGGTGTATTAATAGGACCACCTCCTGGATAAGGATCATTAGCTGGTACTGGAGAAAACTTTTCACCCATCTTAGATTTTAAAATATCACATTTCTGAGCATCAACAAAAGTATTTGCATTAGCATTATTGGCGGCCGTGATTACGGCTCCAGCAGATTCAAAAATATTTGTAATTTTCTGTATGTACTCATCTGGTGTTTCTTTACCTGTATAGTTAGGAATTTGCCCAAGAGATGGGGCTAGCATCTGATAAATTTCATGAACGGCGGCCATGTTTCGTGGAGGGTTATTTTGTAATACTAATATTTGTTGCTGTAAATTAAAAATATTCTGGTTCTGAACCTGTATCTGATTTTGTGAATTCCTATAACGTCCCTTCCATTTCAAATGTCGATTTTGCGAATCTGCATACATTCTTCTCCATCTCTCTGTGTCATTATTATATCTCAAAGTCCACCTATGCGCAGTTCTCCTATGCTCAGCAATTTGAGTATTTTTACACTGAATCAATAATCGGAAAGCAAAATATTCCTGTAACAATTCACTAACACGCCTATCTTTATCCCGATATGAGAAATACCAACGGCGGGATTCTTTTTTCTCATTATTATAAGCCAGAATGGCCAAGTCCCGCTCTCCTTGAGCATTATCTCTTTCCCTTACAGTTCTTTTAGTCTGAGTTCGGGATTCATCTAATAAACGTTGTAACCGTAAATTCTGATTTCTACTATCATTTAACTGATTCCTATAATCATTTACCCGCCTATTTGTATTGTTTAATAAGTCTTGATATTGATCACGCTCAGCTGTAATATTCTGTAAAGTAACCCGAATAGTATTTAACGAGCCTCTGATACCATCTATAACATTGGCGGGATTCTGCATAGGCGTACCAACTCCCCTAATGTGATTTTCAATTCGATCTAACCCTCTATTAACATTTGCGATAAGATTGGTCGTTGCCATATCTAAAGCATTTATTGAGATTTTTTTATCTATGAGAATCCGGATTCTTGCTTTAAGACTCCCAACCTTATTTTCAAGCTCTATGATTCGTCCATCTTGAATAGACCCAACCTCATCTTTGAATTTCTTATCCTGTTGTAAAACCCTAAGCTGTTTTCGCAAATCGGATATTTCTGATTTAAGTTTCTCTATCTCTTTCTCGTGAGCTATGATAGTATTATCCTGTATTGAGATAGTTCGATAACATTGCTCAAGCTCTTTTACCAGAGATCGAATTTTTTTCTCATTGCTCTTATTAATGAAAATCTCATCTTGAAGCTCACCACGAAGCTCCTGATTCGTATCTAAAAGCTCTGAATATGCCAGATCAAACATGGTATTTCATCCTAATTTATAGTACCATCATAATAATCCTATCTTGAGAATGAGCCAACCCCAAATTATAATAGATCCCGATGAAGAGCTCCGTATAGTTTGTAGACTTTTGTTTTATAATATACCCGGTTTCTATCCCAATGCAAAAAAATTATATAGAGTGTGTCAGGAGGAAGGATATTCTTTTCGATTAAAAGATATTACAAAATGGTTAAAACATCAATATAACTATCAAATCTTTCTACAGCCATTACCATGTAAAGCTATTGCGAGTTTTTCAAAGATTAGGATTCCAAATAAAGTTCATCAATGCGATATATTACTCCATACTCACGATGATCAGGATGGTAGGAGGATATTCGTTTGTAGCTTTCTAGTCATAGATGTGGCAACACGTTTTAAGGCTGGGCGTTCATTAACATCGAGAAATAGTTTAGAAATCTGGATCGCAATCAAAGAAATATATGAGGATCCTTCTAATCCTCTCACATGGCCAACATTGTTAATGACTGATGGTGATGCTTCATTCCGAGGCACATTTTCACAAGGGATGCAACAGTACAATGTCACAATACGTGTTGTTGATCTTTATAGTTTCGAGAGCTTGGCCTTGATAAAAGCATTCAAGAAAAATTTAGCAAAACTAATATATAAGGTCCAATACGCCATAGAGGGTCGATTAGCCGAAGGAGAACGTTCAAGACTCTGGAATAAAGTCCTTCAGAAATACATTGATTTCATGAATAATAGTAAGACTCGTCTTATCGGAATGTCACCAACTCGTGCTATGACTTTGGATGAAGTTGAATCGAAACCCTCTAGTAAAGCTAAGCGGGCAATTGGGAGATATGAAGAGATAAAATTAAAGAAGGGTATGGCAGTTAGATATCTATTGAAACCGGGTGAGTTGGAAGGTGATCACAGACATCGAGCAACTGATCCATACTGGTCGTTGCGTATTTACAAGATCAAAAGAGTTGTTATTGGAAGGAATCCACCACAACCGGTCTTATATTATCTCGAGGATGAACCCATTGAATCAACTGCTCATTTGATAGGACAAAATCCCAAAAGACCTTTTAAATATGAGGAACTTCAAGTGATTGAAGAACCTGATAAAATCGAATATCCACCAGATGAATTTATGTGGAAATACCACCCTACTGGATTCGTTCATTATGTTTATGTTTCCACTAGTAAGTCAGCTCAGGCCGTGGATTATGCCATGAAGCGTGGTGGTCAATGTCTTGGAAAGACCGGGCAAATAAATGGTCATGATGTATATCTTTGGTCTTGTGAAAATGGTGCGCATCAATGGGAGTATCCATTAAAGTATATCATGAAAAAATTCGAATGGTGTCCTCTTTGCCACCATAGAAGCGGTGAACGCCAATGCCGATATATTTTTGAGGATCTGTTAGGGAAGAAATTCCCATCATGTAGGCCGAATTTTTTGGATGGGATGCAACTCGATGGATATAACGAAGAGTTGCGACTAGGATTCGAATTTCATGGCAAGCAACACTATAGTCTTAATTCAATGTTTCATAGGAGAGGCCAGATAGATTTGGATGAACAGAAAATGCGCGATCAGAAGAAGCAAGATATATGCAAGAAACAAGGTATATGCCTTATTGAAGTACCTCATACAGCGGATTTATATCCGTATATTAGACATACACTAATCGAGAAAGGGTTCTTGGATGAAGCGAAGTCTAATCCTTGAAATCTCACGTGATTTTGGGCGAACCGAGTTCGCTGAAATTTCACCAAGAATTTTACTTCGCTTGATATATTATTAATAATACTTAGTTTAGCTGATATGGAAGTCAAAAAGCTTGATCAGGCGGATAGAATCATTCTCTATATTGACGAGATAAAGGATGCGAAAAGATTTAATGGATTAAACTCAACTCCTCAATGGCCCTTTACAGTATTAATCACTGGCCGTACCAATTCGGGAAAAACTAACGAAGTTGTGAACCTATTATTGGAAAACAAGCTATATCGAATGTTTAACAGGAAAAAGGGAGGGACTAGATATATCCGGAATGATAATTTGGTGCTTATTGGACACCATCTCAACGAGCCAAAATATAGGTATCTCAAATCAGCATATCAGATAATCGCAAGTAGCCCAAAACCATATCGTGAAGATATCTCATTTCGGGCTATGAAGCCTGATAAAATCCCAAAGCTGGATTCGTTCTCTCCAGAAAGAGGTACAGTGGCCATATTTGAAGATGTATGTGCTGATTCAAAGAAAGTCCAGGAGAAGATTGCTCATTATTTTACTGAAGGACGCCACAGAAATATTAGTAGTATGTACGTCTCACAGAGTTTTTTTGACTGTCCGAATTTGATAAGAAAAAACTTAAATTACGTTGTACTCTTTAATGGATCCACTTCAGAAGAATTGAGCAGAATTCTCCGCCTATATGCTTATGACTGGCGTAGCATATATAAAGATGTCGTTAACTATTTGACTGATCGCAATTTTATTGTCTTTGATTTAACAGTGCCTCCAAACCATCCTCACAGAATTCGAAAAGGATGGGACCAAATTTTTGAAAAAAATAATATTGAATCTTGATCATAGACTATGCGAATGCGCAGGTCGAAATGTATATTTTTTCCGGGTTTCTAGATCATGTTCAGATTCACTACGCCTCTTCGCCCATAATTTCTTTTCACAAGTGCTGGGATATATTTCTGGCTCTATAGTCACATCATTATGCTTCATTTTGGAAAGGACCTGATCAACAAGAGCGATGATTTTTCTATCTTTAACAGAAATAATATCCTCCAGATTCTGGCATCTATTCTCTAACATGTCAATGGACTTTTCTGCCGATGCAATAGCTTTCTTCGTATCAGGAATTATACTTTTGAATAAAGCTACCGAATCTGATAATTGGGTGACTTTCTCGCCACTCTCCTCCAAAGACCTGGTCATAGCTACCTCACGAGACTTATACTGCTCTTGCAATTCGAGAAGCTCTTCAATCTTTTTTTCCAATACCTGCTTTGATATACACAATTCCTCATTTTCTTGTCTTAACGAAGTTTCACAGTCGCTAGTAATGGGCTTCATCTTCTGACGCTCTTTTTGCTTAATATAATTTCCAACTGCCTTATTTAACAAATCTTCCACTTCGGGATGAATACTACTTGCCTGTTCTATCGATAATGGATGTTTTCGTGAAGTAAGACGTCGCCATACATCTATTTTGATGGAATGAGGGAGCTGGTTAAGTTGCTTTGAGTAATATACGTGAAAAGATGGTGTTAGTATACCGGTCATTGTTACCATAGGTAACTAATAAAAAATTTTGAGAATTTTATAGATTCAGAAATTTTATAAGAAAATTTTGAGAATTTCCCCGAAGGTGCTTTGCTACGCGCCAATATCACAGATTGCGTCACATCAGATAGGAGATCTGCTAGAAAACTTATGGTAACTGATTGGCAAAAAATTCACGTGATTTTGGCAGGGTGCCCAGCTGAAATTTGCCAAGAATACATGATCACGTCTTTCGTGATACAGATAATAAGTTTTTTATCAATTCATTCTGTATCTGCACATCTTCCAATTTCGCAATTCTGGCCTTAAGCTCAGCATTCCTGGCTTCAATCTCAGCAAACTTTTTTCTAAGTTCGGCATTCTCGACTTCGAGCCTGACAATGCACATTTTCAATGAATCGGTCTCATCTATTTCGGATTGCATGCTAGCGTAATGTAGTATTAGTATGTTAATATTCAAAAAAAATAAAAAATTTGCAGGATCGCGCGGTCTCAGAAAATTGCCAAGAGATTTTTTATTAATAGTATATACAATCTATCTATTTTAACTTAATCAGATGTTACTGTTGAACTATCTTCTAAAATTCTACTTGATCTACGTAAAGGAGTACTGCGTAGTATGGACATGTTAACAATTAAAATATTCCGCAAAACCAACAAAGTTTTAATGAATTCAGCCAGAACAGAAGGTTCATACGTATAACGAATTGGAATCATAGATTCACGTAATTTGTAATAACGATGTACTTCAACCTTGTCTCTAATCAGAATATTCAGACATAGCTTTTGCCCTGCTACTTGCACTCCTATAATTCCAAATTGACCCTTCTCAGGTTTGCGACTTTTTTGGACCCAATACATTCCATCATTGGTTTCGCGCCATAATTTCACATTATCATCATCTTCCTTCTGCTTATTACAAAAAATTCGTGAGCATTCTATGTACATAAGTTCGTAAAGTTTATCACTCTCTTTTGACACAAGCATTATATCTGGCCATCTTCCAGTGCGCCCGTCACCCCTTCTATCCGAACTTGCTATACTTTGGCGTTCGAAACTAAAAAAGAAATCAATTTAATATTCGTAACTTGCTATAGCAAACATAGAGGCGGGATATTGCAAAAACTTACGTAGTAATGAATGCATGTTCTCCAAAGGGGTTATCAAATAATGTAGCACGTATTGCGGAGACAACTACATTATTAACATAGGTACCCTCATTCATCGTTTTGACAAATTAAGGACCGAAAGCCGGATTGCACCAAACACTTTTCAACGTATCAAGAATTTTTAACGCGACCTCATTAAGCTTATTGCCACATTCCTTCCAGTTCCCATCATGTGTTAATCCTTCTTGCAACCTTGGTATACTTCGTGGCATGAAATTTGTTACGAATTTCACACATTCTTCTGTTACGCCTTGAGGTATTGTTGGGGGCACCATTTCTTCAACCGGTTTCTGGAATAAATATAATTAATTTTAGATGGTAGAAATAATCTAGATTATCTTCCACCGACAAGAAAAGAGAGCATTGGCGAAATATATGTACCATAAATTTTTTCTTTTGTTTTTTTGATAATTGAGCTACTAGTAACGAATCATCACTTATGACCTGACTAGCCAAAGGGATCTTCCAGGTTAGTTCAGAGATTGTTAGTCCATTTAAAATAACTACTAACTCCTGGCAAAGTTTTGATGTTCCAGCCTAAATAATACGAATACTTTATATTATTCTGACTTGCCAGCAATATAAAAAAAAGATAGTGCCACATACAGCAAGTTTTCCTTTCAACTTATTTATATTGTGTTTAATCTGTTCTGAAGTAAGAGGCTTCTCTTTATTCTGCAAGTCGAAAGATTGATATTAAATATATTTATACCATCTACCCTTTCTTAAAACATACCGTTTTTATAACTCCAACGTCCTGCAAATTGCTAATACAATCAAAAGCAATATCAAACTAACGCAGATATACAAATAAGTTAGATAACCGCTGATGCATCAAATGAAAATATAAATAACCGCGCGGTCGTTAAAAAACAAGACAAAGAAATCACTCGGTACGGCCTGGCTACATGAATGAAACTTTGTGTGGCACAATATTAACCACATTAAAACAAGCATGGACTTCAGCATAAATAACCCTCCACACCGTCGAGGAAAATCCTGTTGGTAGGCTAATAGGGTTTTTATACCGACATACTTATCTCCTCAGAAGTGCCACTATCTGCGTACTCATCATTCGATTTAATATGATCATAATATTTCACCTATAAAATAGCGTACCTGTGGTATAATTTGAATAAGTTTTCCAGAACGCTCAAAATCTATACCATGCGAGTTTTTTATCAAATTAACCGCTTTTTCTACAACGCCTCTTAGTTCGTCTTTACTAATCCAAGGATTTTCTTCTAACCCTTGGTAAATAACGGAGCCTGCCATTAAATGTTCAGTCTTCACGCTGGTCAAATATTCTACAGTTTTTACGTATAAATATTCTGAAGACATAATGATGAAGGTAGTCAAAATATAATGTTAGAAGCTTGCTAAGCAAAATAAAAATAATGTAAATTTCAATACCTTTTCGCCATACTGCCTTTTTAAATGTCTCACATTTCCCATTCACGTCCTCTCTAACTCGCATTCATGTTGGGGAAAGAGATAGGAGAGGCACTTTACGCCAAAATTTTATGTTTAAGAGTAAGACATGCGGAATGTGCATTGTAGATCTCAACATTGCAAAGGTGTTGGGGAATATGCATATACGAACTTTTTTTTATTTCACTTGCTCGACCGCTCAGTGATAAAGGCCTAGTAACATTATATGCTCTGCGCCTTTGGCTAAATATGCTCTGGTAGGAGGGTAGTAGAAATATCCTATAACTCCGGAGCATATACCCAATAAATGCTATTCTACCGCTCCTTCAAAAATTATTTTTTAGGAAGAGATGTAATCCCACCACGCAGATCGATAGATCAAGGGGCGTCGCACAAGCAGTCACACAGAGTTACAGATGATTTGTGGTGTATCACTCATTACATCATATATACTTTAACGAGGATCGAAAACGTGTTTATTGTATCACGCATGCATACAGCTGTATTTTATTAAGATGCAGTATTATTCGGGATCTCACAAATGATACAGACTCGAACACTCGAAGCCTTGCAAGCTATAGTCGTCTAACTGGTTGTCTGGCCGATCTTTTCCCATCATTGATTAGCACCGTATATGCCCATTATTTTGTTTTGAGAATCTTCTAACCATACTTTAGGTTTATACCACCAGTCACTAGTTAGCCGACTATGGGATTTTATGGATTCTATGTCACGTGGTCCCAACATGTCCTTTCTAACAAAATACCTAAAAATGCGATTTTCTTCAGTATCAAGATAATATTTGGGATTCTGTGTCCATTTTACCATGATAGGCCATTCAAATACACCAGAAAGAAGTTCATAACCTTCTTGTTGTAATAATTTTTTAACAGGTTCAATGCTTAACCAATTTAATCAGTACGCTAATTGTTCTCGTTTCTCTTCTGCCCAAGTTCTAGCACCATATAAGGTGAGCCCATATAGATAATTTAAACGATAGATTTTCATGTTAAATTTTATTAGTTCCCCATTAATATAATAAAAATACTCATCACGAGGAATAATACCTAAATACTTCCATCTATTAGGAGTATCATCATTCCTCACCGCCTCCCAAATCTGTTTTGCCAAAGATTCAGGTCTCTTCTTGTAATTCCTGTAAGCTCGCTGAATAACTGTTGCATATAAATTTTCAAAGCCGTAATTATAGTATTTAGGAATCAAGAATCCCCAAGATCGCTTCATTGATCTTCCTGAAATACTTTATTAAAATAGTTATACAATATATTAGAGGATCTAACCCAGAATAGGCAGATCATGCATAGTGATTCTCTTCATATATATGAAGCATTTCACAATTATACTAGGCGATCATGTATGCAGAGTAAAGCAAAAAAATAAATTGATTTATTGATATATGAATATGAAATATACTATTTTAATATTGATTCTATAGTCCGTAAAATTCGTTGTACATACTCACAGTTATTGTTAAAATCTGAGAAATCTATAATAGTTGACCCTCCGTTGAAAGTAGTAATATTGCAAGATTTGAACATGTCAATTTCTAACGAATCATATGAATAAGATTTACCATACGTTTTACAACAATATCGCGCATATTCTGAAGTTCTAACAAAGTTTACATTGTCATTGTTAAGGTATTTGGTAGTACGATAATGTTCAGGATTTGCTAGATATTTTAGCATAATAGTCCAATCACCATAACTAACGAATCTATAATCTTACTGATATGATTTTATAAAAGTAACTATATATGCTACAGTAGTTAGTCGAATATATAACTGGTATTTCTTCTTTTCTGCCCAATCATGTGGAGTATAATGATAATACAATTCACGCAATCTAGGTTCATTCTGATGATGTGCAGGTACATCTCTGGCTAGAATTCTTTGACCAAAATAGTTTACATATCGATCATCAGGAATTCTTATAGCGCGAGGAGTTATACCTAAATACTTCTTCTCGTCAGGAATATTGTCATTTTTCACCATATTCCAAACTTGTTTTGCCCATGTTTCAGGTCCCAACTTGAAAGCTCTCCAAGCCCGTTGGATAACTATTGCGCTATTAATAAAGCGATGTGCAATCTTTTCCTTAACTCCGTATGTAGCGTGACCATCGAAATATTCATACAATTTTTTATATCTAAAATATATGTAATAATAAACTCTTTTAACCTCTTCTTCGGAGCTAAGCGCTCTATTAATTTTTCGTTTCCATAATATAGATCTATAATAAGCAATACGCCTTTCCTCTATTTTAGCAATACATTCATTTAGATGCTTATCTGCACATTCCTCGGTATTATCACAGATAAATACTAAGGAATCACACACAGTGCAATAAATATGAAATGTACGTCTTCCAGGTCCGAATTTCCCATCTTCATATAATCTTTGAGTCATATGAATATATTCATTCTTTGAGAAGAATGTTGGGTTATATTTGATAAGCTTCCTAAATGGAACACGAATACGGGAACACCACATTTTTGGCGTTTCATCACTATATCTGTAATGCAGATTAGTTATCGCTTGTACTACTACAGGATTTAACCCATATCGATAGTCAGTTCTAACCATTTTACAGGTATAATGCGATTAGTAAGATTATAGCAATTTCACTGATTTTATCGATTTATAGTGTTTTTTAGCAATTCTTGAGTAACATATACTATATAATATCATCATTCAAATTTATACAGATTTACTGGATAGCAATTAATTGATTTGTAGCCAATTTGAGAGACTACATACTGCTAAACTCAAATTCATTTTTATTCGATTATAGGGATTTATATAGGGTCATATCCCTTCGGATTTTATATTTACATGCATATGCACAGCATCTTCGGCTAAATCAGTTTGTGGTATGATGTACTGTATATTGTATCACATGAGATCTCCCCTAGTTCCCTGCCAGTTTCTCGATAGTTCTGGGAGAGTTCCAGGAGCTGGCGAGTTTCCATAAATCACGAGATGATCGGCCAATCAGATTCTGTATAGCTAAAAAAAGAAACGTCATAACTGAACCAGGGCACAGTATTCTTTTTTTTTGCTTTAGCAGGACTGGGATTGGTTATCACCCGCAGATCAAGGGAATTTTATATTCACATGCATGTAGATTATTTTATACAGTATTGCATATTAATTCCGCAGATGTATCCAAAACCCGATGTGGGCAAACTACTACTTTTTATTTACGCTTAACTACACAAAAATGAAAATTCTGCCCGCTAATTGCGCAGTAATGTGGCGCAGTAACAGTAGAACAATTACATATCCCCGTAATAGATGATAGTGAAAAAGTTTTAACTCTTCCTATCATAGCCCACTCACATTTGCATTTACATTGATGCTGTCTCGCCTTTTCACATATATGCTCAATGCCAGGGGGAAAAATGCCAAGACTTTGATCGTTACCAATGGTAACGGTTTTTGCAAAGAAAAATTCTTAACTGTATTATCTGACCATGAATAGTTCGCCAAGAAAAAAAACCGTGACAAAATGTATTCCTGATTTATTGATGTAAAAATAAAATTACAAGACATAAACTTGTTTTACAAAGTGAAATAGCGTTTCTATACTAATGCCGATGTTTCGTTCATCTAAGTTATCTATTTACTAACAACATTAACTCTAATCCGACCAACATCGGTATTCTGGATAAAATAAAAATGGTTGTCATAGAACGTGCAGAGTCAGAAGTAAATTAACAATATTAAAACTCACCGAAAAGTCTATGTTCTCCGCCCTCGAAATTTCTGAACAAAAAAAATAGATGTTAGCTTTGCAAGCTCTGAATCGCTTCCTTGCAACAACCACAACCGAAAAAATATATTTTATTCATACCTTAATTGCGAAGTACCTCTTTCAAACTGCGATAGGTCGGTTTCTTTTTAACGCATATGGGGTCAACGGAGAAAATGCTCGGACATCGCTAAAAAAGAATTAGTCAAATACGGTCAATCGTACGACGACATGAAAATTACGTAACATCAATTCACTTTTATAAATACCCTGAGAATCGGAGAATCGGTCATTTTTTTATCTTTTTTTCATGAGTCATTTGATTAATTTAATTAATTTAAGTATCTTTTTTTATAATCATTTTTTTTACAACCTAATGAGTAACTGTATTATTTGCTGTATTACGTACGTCACTACAAGAGTCTATAGTCACGATGTATTCAGAAAGGTTTAATTTAATATATCAATAAGCTGATTTTGATCAAATAGCTTATTGATGAGTATAAAATTAAAGGATCAATTTTTTTTTGATTTCAAAATAAGAAACAAATTCTCTTCTTTTTCTTTTATCGGAACAAAATTTCTTGCTTTTTTTATCTCCCAAGAAACTTTCTCAAACTTCTTTTATAATCGTTTCTAATGTCTTCCTTCATTAATAATCGAGTACGATGCAAAAAATATATACTTATATTTACGTTTATATTTATGTTTTTGACGTTGCATCTTTTTTTCTATTTTTATTTCTCGAAGTCATTTACAAACTCTTCACCTCCCCTTCGCATCTCCGAAGTGTCTATTTTGTCTATTTTTCTTTCCAGTGCGATGGGCCTTGTGGTATCTATTCTCCTCTTTTTTGTATCAGGAGATGTCATATACGCTTTTGGTCGTAGCAAGTATAATGAGTATCTTCTAAACAAAACTGTGGAAGAGGGCACCCGACCCAAAATTGATATTTCAGATGATAAGCTCGTTTCTCGACCTCTAGTTGTAGAACGTCTTAAAAAAATTCTTCAACCAGATAGAGATCAATCATATTATTATTTGATCTGTGGAGAACATGGGACAGGGAAAACCACATTAGCCAGGATCGCTTCAAGTGAGGTTGGGTGTGGCGTTATATATGTTGATATCCCTGCGAATTTAGATGAATTAGGTGAGGCTTTTGGAAAAGCAATTAATTTTGCATTAGAGAAAGTTTCTGTTACTGGACAATGGTTGCGTAAAATCAAGTCAGATGGTAAGTTTTCATCATTACTTTATTGTTAATAATAACCATTTTGATTCTAATTTTCTTTTGTAGTAGATGCACCTAAGCTTTCTGAATGGGGAAAAGCTTTGAAAGCCTTCAGACACGCTAGTGAAGTGTACAAAGCCAAACATGATAAGCCAATGGTTATTGTTTACGACAACGTTAGTCACTTGGTTCAAGAAAATCCAAAAATTCTTGACATTCTCCAGGATGACGCAAAGCACAGTGCTGATGATCGAAAATACATCGCCGTATTTGTCTGCAGTGAAGGGAGTGTACCTCGGAGAATGGAATGTAAGTACTGACATGATTCTTTTGTGTTCTTGAAAAAACAGTATTATTTACAGATCATAATTCTTTCTTATTTTAGCTCGCAGTGCCTGGTCACGTGCAAAAACACCTGTAATGGAAATTGGCGACCTTAGCAAGGAAGAATCGATGAAATATTTGATTAAGAAGCGCAATATCAAGGAAGTAGATGCGAATAAATTATTTGATTTAGTTGGGGGTCGTATCATAGAGCTAAAGACTGTGGCGGATGACTTCCTTGCTGGAAAAGAATTCGAAAGTAGGAATTAGCTTCATCATTTTACAATTCAAATTTACACAATTTTGTTCTGGATCAATTGCTTAATAACTTCTTCTGTTCTTTTTCTGCAGTCATTAAACAACAAGTCTTAGACAAAGTTGAGAAGAAATTTCAATCTGCACAACTCCTTCCGAATGATCTATATTATGAAGTGGGAAAAAGTCTTATCAGCGATTTGTTGAAGTCTAATGAGCTCAGCTTTTTAGCATTTAAGAAATATTTTGATAAGGTTGAGGAATTAAATGAAGTGTTGGGAAGCAATATATTTGCATATCATCCCGAAAAGAATATTGTCACCTTCCAATCTCGATCAGTAGAAAGTTATATTCAAGAAAATGCCAACTTATTTAACATGCATTAGTTTACATTATTTGTACATATGCTATTTTGAAAATTTCTAATGAACTTCTATAATTTTAAAATGTGAGAGGAATATAATGCAATAAAAATAAAATTCAAATTGAGTAAACTTTTATTAATAATTTTTAAAGTCAGATGAGTAAATGAAATGTATGATGCTATCAAAGAGGGAGGGAGTACGCGGATCCTAGGCCATTTAATGCGAGTCCCAGCATCAAGTTATTTCTTTGCTCTCAGAATAATTTCTACGGATAATTTGTTTCTACATCTATTACTAACTACAGGATTCTCAACCCCATACTCCTTTATTACACTAGATTTTCGAAATAAATAATCCCACCCATATCTACGCTTATAAATATCACTCCCACTCACACAGACTATGTAAAAGATTAAGTTCCGTAAGAGAACTTTTCCATGATATATTAATTTCGAACCTATAAAATCGGAGAATAGAAATAAGTATATGCCCGTAATTTTTGATAAAAAATAAACGTTATACTTCATTTCATCCTTACCATGATATTTCATTTTTGTAGCATTCCACTCCGCCAAATATTTGAGAAAATTATTGCTTAATGTTTTTTGGATCGAAAGATTGTTGCTTGATTTACTGCGCCAGATGTTTGAAATAAGACATGTGATGAGAATCAGGCAAAGCCACAATTTTACTGCGCCGATGATGCTGATTAGATTAGATAATACCCCATCACGGGGAATTATTTTTATGATATTCGATATACTGCGCCAGACTTCGAGAATCAGGTGAAAAATACTAAGCCACAGCAATTTGATTAGACGCGTGTCAGTGATCCCGATTTTCTCAACGAATATTAAAAGGATCAAGATAGGTAATATGTCCATTTTGTTTTGGAACATCTATATAGGTGGGGAAAATCGATTAATATCATGATGATGTTCTTCCGGAATCTAGCCAATCAATAAAATCAACCCACCTTATTATTATTACTTTGCGGATTATACTCGTTTGATTGATTGTAGATATTAATGATGAATATAACGGTAAGTTTGATTAATTTCGTTTGTTATTTTTTGTTTTACTTGCACAATGCGAATAAAAGAGTTCACTAACTAAGACTTCACCTTTTTATATAATTTGCAGGATCGATTTTGGAATATGCTTTTGGTTAATATGATCGCATCCCGAAAATCTGATCAACAGTATTTACAATAGAGTATACAAAGATCATCAGGGAGAGTTTTTATTAATAAATTTTCATTGAGTACATGCGGGAAAGTTCGAGAATAAATGAATGCTATACTACGGTCTATACAAAAAATGTTTCGTACGAATGTAATATACGTAATATACAGTTGAAAATCTTAGGTCGCACGGCCCCTATTCATTTCGGCAAGAATTTTTCCACCTAAGAGTTACGAACCACAAATCTGTGTAAATCAGGGGAAGCTTTTTTTTATTAATAGTTCAGCTTGCATATACCAGTAAAAAAAATCGATAAGATGACGTCTTACTGCACATGATATTTACCAGCGTGATCGATTTCCTCACATGACCGGTCTAAGCCACAGTCGCGAATTTGAATTTGTTGCCTGAAGTGAAGCAAGACAATACTCTGTTCCATACCATTCGCCATGTAATCCATAATTCCCATGTTTTCCATCACAAATAGGGCATGGTGAGTTCCATGGCTGAGCGGATACAAAGTTATAATTATCAATCTCTCTGAAACTATTTCGGAATTTCAAGTATGGGAAGTGTTCTAAGACGGATTTGATAATTAATTCTGGATCGGGTTTGACTTCGAAAGTGATAGTATTGAAATCAGAGGTCTGAGGCTTTGCTTTTGACGCATTTATCACAGCTTCTGATAATTGCCATGGCTCACATCCAGTTTCTTTTTTATATCTTTTGTAAAATTTGGTACGAATCTTATCTGTCAAAACGCTTGGTAACCCACTTAATTTGGCATGCCAATCCAGATACTCAGGAGTTAATACTTTATCGGACTTGCTCATATTGCCTTTTCATATAATTGCAAATCAGTTTAAATTACAGTAGGTATAGTCAACATAGATTAGCCCAGCAAAAAAATACCACAATAAAGCATGAGCAAATATAGGGTTATGCGAAGTGCCTCTGGCCAAAGTAACCAGACTATGCAGTTATCTCAATTTCACGTTGTTCACATTTAATAAAGTAAGATCCGGCTTTATACCTACCTTCTATTTCTTCATCATCATGACCTAATTTGCATAATGGGCAGATGGTCGGTCCCGGAGGGACCCCCCTCCCCCCACATGATGTCTCATCAGTAATCCCATAATAATCGAAATTTTCACTACTACCTTCTTTATATAGATTAGGATATTGATCCAATATCTTGTTGCGAAAATAGGATTGGTCATAAGTTGGTTTAGTCCTAGGAATTGATACACTTGCTTGAGGTGTGGCTGGTTGATCGTTACCAATGGTAACGGTTTTTGAGGTCACATGACTCTGATCGTTATTGGTAACGGTTTTATGAACCCGATCGTTCACATAATCTATAATATTTTGAATTTGGGTATTGGTTAATCTAGAAATATCACTCGCGCTACAAGTGACTAACTTAATTCTATCTATCCCAACCCCTTTTTCTCCAAATAGCATAAGAATATTTTTAGCTCTATGTGTTCGGATTCGCAAATTACCCAGAGTGACATTAGGTAAATACTGCAACATATCTTTGTATATCATCGACCTTGCTGTCTTATCTTTAGTCTTGCCATCAGCCGTAATATTTTTTACTTTTTCTTCGAACTCAAAGGAATAATGATACAAACATAAGATTTCTTTTAGACCCACTCTTATAGCCTCATCAATCCAATAAGCTAATCTCTGCGTAGAACCCTCAATTGCATTGTTTAAGATGGACTTATCATGTAGTTCAACTGATGCTACTGAAGAAATAGGTCTAGAAAGATCGCGCTTTAAAATTTGTTCAGTGGCTTGATTTCTATCAAGTGGTTGTGTAGCAATCGGCCCAGACATTTCATCAGATGGGGCATCCTCGCTATCAGTACAAGTGATCATTTTCATGTCGCATGATAAGTTGTCCTCAATAGATGATGGAGAAGAGATATTATCGCCTGTGTTAAGTGATAATTTCAAATCTTGATCGTTACCATTGGTAACGGTTTTTTTGTCACATGTTAATTTCGAATCTACAGAAGTAACAGCCAGAACTTGATTTTTAGCTGACTCACGTAGAAGTTTCTTCTCTTTATTGTGTTGCTTTATTTCACTACTAACGATTTTCTTATGAGCCTCAAGCAAGAAACTATCCATATCTTTCTCTTCCAACGATTTCCCATTAAGGCGCTTCGCAGAGTTGGTAGGTACCGTTATCACCTCTGGTACTGCAACTGAATTGAAGCTAGGTGAACTGTTGTTAGAGGAATTATCATTTGCCGTTAAGGCGCTTTGCAGAGTCTGCTTCTGTTCCACTTTCGTGATTCTATCTCCAAACTCAGATTCCATCTCCTCGATTCTGGCCTTGAGTTTGGCATTTTCAGCATCACGCCTCTCATTATATTCCGCATTCGATCTTAGAGTCTCTGCATTCCTACGCTTAAGTTCAACTATTTCAGCATCAGACACTGAGAGCTTGATTCTAAGATCGCGGATCTCAGTATTCTCCTTCCTAAGCTCTGCATTTTCAGCTTCAAGTTCAGTGATACGCTGTTTCAATACTTCAAGCTCGGATGACATGATCTATATGTATTAACTAATACACTGTATATAAGCATTCAAAATAAAAAAAAAATATGTGTTTTTGGGTGAACCGAGTTCGCTGAAAAATGCCAAGAAAAATTTTTATTATTACATGCGAAAAATAAATACAAGATCGGGACTTAGCCCGTGATACATGACGTCTATGCTAGTGTCTAATCCTACAGTCTAACTAACCACCTTACATTTACGTGACTTGGAAGTTCGCCCCTCCTTCTTTACGAAATGTCTGTAAAATACATGATTATTAATTATAAGACACTAGGATTACAGGAAATCACAATACAGTAATTTGCGAAATAGTTAGACTCTTACACAATATATCCATCTAGCAATTGAGATAATTTGAGCTGTTCCTCCTCGAAAAGCTTTCTCTTCTTTTTTGTATCCTCCCGGCTTGCCATCCCGAAGTCAATCAGGTATAGGGCACCTTTATCGTTAATTAAGATATTTTCCTCCCGAATATCATTATGGAGGATGCCATGTTTGTGGATTGCTTCCAATCCCTTAATAGCCCTTGTCTTTTGCTGTTCCGTTATTTTTTGGTCGCTCAACATAGTGCCAACAATGGTCAAGCCGATAACGAAGCTCATACCTCCTCCATAATATCCATAACAGATCAACTTTGGGATATACTTGCCTTGAATATCAGCTAGATCTTTATAAATCTCGACTTCTTTTTGCATTTCTTCCAGGACATACGATGGGGCCTTCGATAAGTCTACACTCTTCAAAGCAATCATATCACCACGAAACTCGCATAGGAGCGTTTTACCACTTCGTCCTTCACCTAGTATACCCTTAAACTTGAAGTCCGTGAAGCTAAGATTTTGCTGGTCTACAGGAGTGATAGAAGAAGATTGTTGATTCGCAGAGGTGCTGGAAGCCTGATTATTTAATGAGGAGCTGGAAGACGATTTTGAGTGTGATCGAAGATTACGTGAATTATTGTCCCCATGAGCCGGCACTACTATTTGAGGTTTAGGGGACTTGGGATTCTCTTTCGCCCGCCGAGTTAGATATGCATATGCCTTGAGAACTGGTGGAGATTCGGACTGAAGTGAGAGAGTTTTTGAGATCCAGAGCTTTGCATGCTCTCGTCGTAGAAACCAGTGATTATCATAGGTGGAGAGAATACCATATCTAAGTTCGTTTCCTCCCATATAATTATAGATTTGTTGAACTACATCCTTGCCTTTACTCGTCTGATAAAACTCGGGAAATGTCTCTTCGCCCATATCTTCTAAAACATGTTTTCTTTTAGCCTCCATCACCAAGATCAATGAACCCACAAGATGACAGTTGAAATCTGGTATGCCGGGAGTGACAGTAGATTTCCTTGAATATACGTAGTCTGGTCCTGTAAGATCATTCAATATCATACAAATATTAACATTTATGGCATTACGAACATCCTCTTCATCGACCACAGCAAATTTATCATTAAATCTCGGCCTCTCGAATATCGGCTGTTGGTCGAAGCGGAATTGATTCACTTGCTCGAAAAAGTCTCCCCAAAGTTGCACACTTGCCGGTGGGTCACCTACAGCCTTAGTAGTGGTCTTCGAGGTAACGCAGTCCGGAGAGTAAGTTATAGGTGGCGGAATACACGACAACGCCTCTTCCAAGCTGAGAACTGGAAACGAATGAGTTAAAATTATGCAAGGGTTAATGACGAAAAATTACTGTACCCAGACACTTACGTGGCAATTTTACAATAACATGGATATGCTCTTCGGGAGGTGAGTCAGGGAAATATTTCGAAATCTTTCTTATTGCCAACAGCTCGTCACTGTCCTGGAGTATTAGATTTCTTAATTGATCGTCCTGATCGCCAGGGATCGTCACCTTCCATAGCTTGAGCCTGTCTGCGTCTATACCAGCAAAGTCATTTTGCTTTTTCGTCTTTATAGCGTCCTTGAGTTCACTAATAGGTTCGTCCCTACTTATTTTAACTGAGAAAGCGTTCTCGGACGTATTCCCTTTGACAAGACAGAACAAAGTGATAGACATGTTTTCGGCTTATATAGTATTTTTTTGCGAAATGTTATTGGCTCAAAGTGCGGTATGTGAGGACAAGAGTAAAAAGAATTTTATTTGCGAAAAAAATACTGAGGTAGACTATATGTGAGAAATTATTCTGTTTCACAAGCCTGCCGTATGATCAGCCACATTGCATCATAGGTGCAACAATCGCCTAATCACTGCGCCTCCTAACCGTGAAGACTCTTCTCACTTATCACCTGATATAGTGCTACGTTTTTTATATAGGCTAGATTGGTTCGGATAAAAATGTTAGATTTAATATTACATGGACCACATCATACACGTGACCCGTTTCTCAGATAAAATAATAATACTTTATTTATGAAATAAATCGTTGCTGGAAGCCGGCCTACAATACATAAAAATTGGCCGAAGGCGCTATGCACGACTATATCGCTTTACATGATGTGAATATAGATAAAAAAAAAATCTAACTACTTGCTAGAGCCCAGTATCTGAGGTATTTTCTTTCAACACTACCGGGGAGTATACGATAACATTGATCCCTTTTTCACCTTGGTATATAGGCGGGGGTTGACCGTTAAAATAACTTAAAATTGTGTTTTCTGGTTTCATCAATTCCGTACCACTCAATATAGCCCCTTTGTCATTTTTTAAGCTGAGAATTACGACACTGTCAGCTTCACCCTTATTTATATATAAAATCAACTTGCTCGAATCAGTATCTTTAAATAGATCTAGACGACGGTTTCTGATTTTATCCGCAAGAATAGAAACTTGATTAGTAGTAGATATTTTTATAGCGAAGCTAACTTCTTCGCCGGGGATGAGACAGTTGAGAGTAATAATACTAGCTTTATCAGACATCTAAATACAATGACCCATAGTGAGAAAAACTTGCTCCCATACATACATAATTTAGGGCATATACATACCTTATTTTGCGTTATTTTACGAAAGTTTTTTGCGGAAAGTTGGGTGAACTTCCACATACCCCTACATGCTTTATATCTTGCTGTTAGGAAGGAAAAAGTTAAGGAGGTATGAGACGTAATTAGTATTGTCGTCTGATGCCAAGACTTCTATGAAAGCGCATGCAAACGGAATTTTCAAACCTTTTCACATGTAGATCTACCGGAAGACACATAGTTGGTCTTACGCCCGGCGATCTCAAAATCGTGAGTCCCTCAGCCCTTCATAACATATGCTTTTGACGTTAATATTTACTTTTAGAGCTGGTCCTGTGTTGCTTGTAGACATTCTTTCACATTTTCTCATGACTGTATTTGGGAAAAAAATAAAGAATAAAGGTTAATATGTTTTTCGAATATATGCAAAAATTATTATGTCGCACAGACCTGTCTAGTGATCCACTTATTTTTTCTGTCGTACAATCTGTGGCTCAGCAAAAAATCTTCCGAGCTGAAAATCACTGCTCCGGACTACCTTCGCTCGGGTTAGTTATCCAATGTATACCTCTCAATAAGTATTGTACCCCATTCAGATTAGCAATACCGGACTGACTAATATAATCTTTAAACCCAGTTATAATACCAGTCACTGATTCTTTTTTCGCCTGAATAAGCATTTCTACCAATTCACGATAATAAATATTTTTTGCAATACATCTCATATTTTCTCGTGTTAATCCACTATAGAATTCACTTCTAAAATGACCTTTACAGAGTTTGATGATATCATTACTTTTCTTCGCCTTTAAACAGTAATCCACTATTGATTCTTCACCTTGAATAAACAATCTACATTGGAACTTCTCAATACCTTCCGGCCATATTTCCCATCGAAGTTTATGCGGATAATATGGCAATTCTATCAGACTCAAAATATGTGGAAGATAGAAAGCATCGGAATGTATAAATACATGGAATAATGATGATGGATTTCTTACATTGGGCAGACTATGTACAAATTGCTTAAGCGCTTTCTCTTTCCAATTCCTAACTGCCTTTGTCCCCCAGTAGGTTTTGATTGTGCAAAAAAGGTCGTCCCAGTATCTCCACTCATCGGGATTCCTTTCATTATCCCATTCATATCTCGATCCATATTCTTTGATAAATTCATCGTAGCCTTCTTCTATCTCGGTATCTATCTCGTCATCTGACATTTTGCTAGTAGATTGATTAAATATTTTCAATCGGAAAAATAGGTTAATCATCGCTCTTTTCTGTCGCACATGAGTACATGCATTGTGGCTCAGCAAATTCTTCTGAGCCGATCACTGATCCAAATTAGTTAGTAGAGTACCATTCTGGGGCTAATATTCTCCAGCTTTATGTTGCCGGCGCATCTATCGCTAAAAAATGTGCCATAAAGCGCCTCCGGCTAAAATATATTCTAATAGTTCTGGTAAATAAAAGATGCTTGATTGAGCCATACATAGTGCATATTATATATTATATCTTTAAACAAAAAATAAAATTACACGATCACTGCTTCAGACCCGCATGATTGAAATCATTGGTTTCTTTGGACTCAGATGAATCTGTCTCCTCGCAGAATGGCACAAAATCACCATATATTGTTAATCCTTGTTTTTCCATATCTATTTTTGCTTCGCGAAGCCATAACCATGGTAATCCTAATACAAGGTCTGCTTTCGGCTTTTCAATAACCACGAAATCATTAAAAACATCGTCACCATTAGTAGATACTAGTCTATCTTTTCCCTTGTATCGGAAAGATAAATCCAGACATTCTAACCTGTTTTTTTCTTTATATTCAGTATACTCCATCTCAAGCTTATCGACCAAGCTTCTTCTAATAAAATTTTCTCTAGATGATGTGTCTATCAATGCCTTGACTGTATAGAATCTACATCCTGCTTTCATTGCTCTGTGGCGACTTTTTAGATCTATATCATCATCTCCCTGAAAATGCCAAACTTTACATTCTATATAAGCCATTTAAGTATTGTGTTTTATAACCGAATATATTTAATCAAAAATCCCTATCATTTGCGACCCTAACGCTTGTCTAACATAATTATGTACAGACATAATATCTCTTGGTGCGTCAACTGACATTCTCATTCTCCTTGACAGTTCATACGTCCCGGGATAAGTATCAAAATAGGCTGGTATTATGGTACACACGAAATTCTCAACATGAATATTTGGATTAAGTGAAACGAGTTGATCTATGGCTTCTTTGCTAACAATATCACACCCTTCCAATTTGAGATACTTTAAATTAAGACATGAACTACCAATTTCTTTAATAATCTCATTAGTAACTCCGCAATAACTAAAGTTAAGATGTTGAAGCCTTGGGCAAGAATGGATAATATCACAAATCGATATCCAAGTAATCTCTGTGCGATAAGAAATATTTAGATATTCTAGTTTGAGACATGACCGTGCAATTGCACATAGACCTTTATCAGTCACTCCCCCACCATTAAAGGTTACGAACCCACTCTTTTGCAAATTGAGATACTTCAGATTGGGATATGTCTCTGCTATTCGATTTAGTGTTTTATCGCCAAACCCTGTGCTAAAATTTAAATCTAAATGGACTATATTTGGGAATATGCGCGAAAAGCCATTGAATTTTTTATCTGAAAGTGGATAGTAGTTCGAAATTTCTAGATGAGTTAGATTTGAGCTATAAACCGGCTTTTGCCTTTTACATACTATTTTCATAAATTTTTTCAATTGAGAGTGGCATTTATTCTTCCACTTTAGCTCGATGCATTTCCATAAAATAGGAGCACCGCATCTGTACCACAATCGGGAAACAAATAGGGCGGGATAAAGGAATTTATCTACCGCGAGGAAATATAGAATCTGCTCCAATAGTTCCGGTAAATTTATAACATCTAAATGTGCCATAAATAATATATGCTGTATCTTTAATCGAAAAAATGTGATTTTGCACCAATGATCACTGCTCCGGACTATTGGTTGGACCAGATTTGACTTCGATATGGGAGGATCACAAAATTATCGTCTATTGTTAGTGTCGAATTACACATATTTAAGCGTACCCTATTTTCTTGCATCCATAGTGAGCCCAAAAGTATTTCAGGAAATTGATCAGGCCAATCTGGTCCAGTAACTATAAATTCAGTGGGTATTATTTTATGCTTCTCACCATCATTTAAGATAATACGTAGATTAACCTTTCCTAATGTGGAATAAGACTCATCTGGAAACCCGTATACTCTAGGAATACTATTGTCTTTTGCGTATGCTATTTTCACAATTTTTTCACTAATGAAATTTGCATTAGCGCATATGTCAATCCTAAATCGAAAATCTGTGAGAATTACCCTTTTGGGCCGTTCATGATTCACCTCTCTTTCCCATATATCATTTATACCGCTAGCATGTTTTAGATCTGGAAGATACTTTAAAATAAATGATATCAACTCTGGCGGAAGAAGCTCAAGTAAATTCGATTCATGCATTTTTATATGATAGAAGAATTTTCAATCGGAAAATATGGTTAGTTATAGCACGAAGTGATAACTAGTTAAATCAGACTTTTGGATCAGATATCTTCTTGGCTTCGCCTTATTGTCAGATTTTCTCTTCGCGCATAATATTTTGCCTGGATCCACCTTCTTTTCTGGTGATGCGTGATCAGAATCGAATTCCTCAGATGAACTGGACTCGGACGAAGTATTTATGGATTCTTTACTACAATTGCAATGTTTCATAGTAAATAGTTCGTCTACATTATCATCCAGCCACTTTACACATTCTTTTAGTGGTTTAACCCTCTTTTTAAGCTTTCTATGCTGAGAACAATAATGATCCAGCCTATTTGTTAGCGCTTTTATTTCTCCAGAAAGCGTACTATATACTTCTGCATTCTGCTTGTCTAGTCCAAATATTCGGGCTGTTTTCTCTGTACGTCTGATAACTTCCTGCTCGCTGGATATATCAGATGAATGCTTTTGATCGGTTAATTCCATTCTGGCTATTTTCGTGATGTATTCTATATGCTAGATCTTGTCTTGAACGAAAAAAATAAAATTACGCACATTGATATCCCGACTCGATCCCTCTGGGATCCCTCTAACCCTTATATGTGAATAATATGATTAGTTTTCATCGAAGAACATGAATGGGTTTGCTTGATCGTAAGGCATTCCACGAGGTCTGTAATTTACTATAGTATACCTCTGCAATGGCGCAGTGTTATTTTTAGGACTATGTCGAAGTGCTTGACTAGCAATAGTATTAGCTTTCGATAGATTTCTAACCCCACTCACTACAACCGCAAATACAGCTCCTAAGTTACGTAAGGAACTAGGAAGTAATGGCTTACCAATTTCGGGAAGAAATTCAGCTTTTTTCAGAAACCTACTCAAGATTCCAGTTCCAGGCGTCCCCGGATCTCCTAACCGTCCGGAAGATATTGCTTCCTGAATCCATGTAAGCAATTGCTTTGCCCGTTCCTCGTTCTTTTCAAGTGATCTAAATACTCGAGGAATATCCTGTTGATCTCAGTTTTTTGAATATCCTGTTACACCTCCATTAGATATACGCAAATCTTTAATTTCAGCTGGACGGATACAGAGCATAATCATTACATCAGCTAGGGCCTGTTTGTCGGGTGTATTAGATACATCATACGAATCCAATCTCTCCTTAACCGATTCTAACGAGAAGTGGTCCAGATAATGAATTCCTTCATCTTCGCATAATAAACTCTTCTCCTTTTGGATTTTATTCGATAAAGTGGTTATCCCTGGAATCTTCGTAGCTTCGATTATTGCCTTTGGGGCATTAAGCTTCCGCAATTCCTTTCGGAGCCTACTGAGACTAGATGTGCAAGCAACCGGATTAGGGGATGTCTCGGCTATTGCTTTAGCTATAAGTTTCACTTCTTTTTCACTAAGGCTATCCCGCATAATACGCTGAGCCGTTTCTCTAATAATTTCTCCTTCTGGGATAATATCTGATACTTGGCAGGCGCTTTTAGTACAACATATATTCACTTCTGCTTCTGATACTCCTTCTTTGGGGACTACTTGATTTTTAGTTCGACCAGTTCTTTGAGAAGGTACCAACGCAAATGCCTGTTCTTTGCTAAAGTTGTACCCTTTTTGAAGACGATTACGAGCCTGGCGCCTTTTCTCTCTATCATCTCCCAAGAGGTCTCGCATTTCTGGCGCATACTGACCGAGCTCTTCGATACTCATCTCATTGGTGAGTTGGTGGTCTGTAACGAACTTGGTTGTAATTGCAGACATTGTGTGGTATGTAGATTATATGTAGTAGTTAGATAATCTGTGGTATTCAGATTATATTAAGTGGGATAAAGTTCAATTCGAAAAAAATATTCCCCCATTTCACTACCTCATGGTCGGTGAAAGCTATCGGAGGATTGGAGGAGCGAAAAATAATAATATAGCTTATGCTGAGTGTTCACTACGTGAATCCACCCACTATGGCTGGGATTTTCTCTGCAAACATTTGAAAATTGCAGGTAGATAGGATATGCGAAAAAAAATACATAGTCATGGAACCCCCATTCCAAGGCTATGAATGATCTAAGACCGAAATGTTATAGTAATATTTAGTAAAACGTTCGTGTTAGAGTTAATATATGTTCCGACCCTAAAACATCTGTCTTGATAAATGCATCGCATAAAGCTCCCAGTCTATACTTTGAAGGAGCTAAATTCGGATGATGGAGGAATTTCATGAGTACGTTACTCCTCCAAGCTTTCGTCTCTTCACGCTCCCAGCATAATTTTAATAGTTGACATACAGTCCTGGACATAAGTAACTGTACCCCTGTAATTTCTGAAGTTAAATAACAACTTTCATTAAAATTTTTTTTTAAATTCAAGTACAATAATAACCTTGATAATATGTAAAATTACAGGCTTTTATGATACGTAGATCAGGAATTAGATGATCGGTAAATTTTGTGTTTCAAAAAAAGTTATCTTCTTTTACGTGAATATTTTCATTTTTTTATTATTTCATGCCCTGACCTCTTAGTTATATAGAATTTTTTTTTGATATATTAATTTTTTAAGAGTCATTAAACGTTTTTCTAGAGTTTTAATCAAATTAGATGCATAGCCAGAGAATTTTAATTATGTTATAATCTTCCTTTTATTTTATTGTGATTTTTGAATGGTGTTTAGAATTATTAACTTTATGCAGAATTTACTCTAAATTATATTTACTAAAAAACTTATAGGAATAAGCCAAGAGATCCCTTTTATAGATATTATGCATAAAATGAGTATTGAGGTTCTACTGAAAGCAAATTGGTTTACTAAACCTCAGAGCTAAAAAAATCACTATAAAAATGGATTTTTTGCATATGATATGATTTTTTTCATTATTTAAGACTTTATTTTAATGTTATTCTTGGCCCAATAAATGGCTATAATCTTAATTATAATGAATGTAAGTAACTATTTTTTCAAAATTTCACTTTAATTTGATTGAATATTTGCGCACAAAAAACTGTTTTGTATAATTTATTAGAAAAGATCGTCATTTTGCAGCTAAAATTCACCGATCATCTAACTCCTGATTTATATGTTATACAAACCTCTAATTTTGTAAATGATCAAGATTAAGAATGACCTTCAACCCTGGAAATTTTTAGGGTAGGTTATCACATGACTTCAAAAAATATTGGGGTACAGATACTTATGACCAGGCCTGTAAAGTAAAATCATGCCAATTAGCTTTGAGTAAAATCTGCAATAGGCTTATTTTTCATTAACCACTGCTAGTAAACTTCTTTCTGATACAATGTTCCAGATACGATATGAAATGAAAGAAAGATATCTTCTTAATATCGGCAATTCATGTAAAGGCGGGATTAAAAGCCTTTCTTCTTTCCAATGCATATAACCATCACATAATATTTTACGATACGCTGGCCCATTTATAATGATCATGCGATTAGATTTGGGATTGTAGATTTTTTTGTGGGCTTCTGTCGGCTGGTCTAATGTATCCATAGCGTTAGTATAAAAAGATAATTTATCTTATTAAAATACCGATTAATTTAAATACATATTTATTATAAAATTAAAAGTGAAAGAGGGTCTTATATCCTAAAATACTTTCATGGCTCGCTTTACTTGCGCACATATCAAGAAGGATAACACTATTTGTGGAAATAAGTGCTGTGACCCCACCGGGTGTTATAGGCACTGGAAATTGTATGAAAAAAATCAGAAAAAAAAACCCTGCCTTTTTAGTGGTTGTGGATATCATACTGATAATGATTCAGGGTATTGCTCCAGCCACTCTGCTAAGATTTATTCGCACAATTACCGGATGAGGCAGAAACGTAAGTCCGAGGGTCTTCAACCTGAAATCCCTGAAGCTCCAATTTCCGAGTCGTATGATCGTAGTGCTTTGATCCATGAATACTTATTTCCCGTTTCTTCACAACTATTTGCGGATTCGATCTGGGTCGAAGTACTAGGTGATAGGGTTGTAATTAGAGGCTCAGCTCCAGAGCCACCCAGAATCTATGAAGCTCCAGTTTCTGAGTCGGATGATGAGGATATGGGTATTGGCCTATTTGGGGATTAGTGGTTAGCTCGGCCCTTAAGGCACTTCGTTAAATTTGGAGCATTAGGAATCATCTCTGAATTATCTGCCGGAAAATAAGCAAAAAATATTATTTCATTTATATCATTAAGTCGAATAGTGCTATTTTTTAGTATATAAATAAAGCGTATCAGGCATATTTCTTGGAAAGGGGGCTTCTTCGGAATTATTATATAAAATATTGGAAGAAGCCCCATCTCGATGGTATGTATGATTTGAATCTGTGAAGCTTGGTATTATATTCACACTGCTTTTATAATAGTCTGTCTACGCGATATCAAATAAGTCTTGAATATCTTTCGCAATTAGTATAGTATTCACATTAGAACTGGGAGTATCTTTGGTTTGTTTTCCCTCCAAAAGATTTTCCATTAATAATTCATCGGGTGGAAGTTTACTATATCCATACCGAGTATCTTCACCATTTTCCCAATAAATTTCTTTCCCTGTTTGGTATGGTGGTAACTCAGGAGAGTCATTATTATCGAATGATCCAACTAGATGGTAATGTCTGCTATGTTTATCCATAGCCTTAAATTTTAACCCATAAGTTGCGTGTAGTGCCGAATTTAGCAAACCAAGTTTCGCTCGAATTGTTTTTAATCCCAATTTTTTAGCACTACGTGATGCATCTGTATTATCAAATACTCGAGCCATTTTAGGTACTAAATCCTGGAGATATGATATCGACTCGGAGGATTCCATGCGTGTTTTAACATCACTAGCTTTATATCGTGTCCTATCGTCAATATCTTTAACGGGTGTACAATTCCTTAATAACTCCAAGCAGATACTATGTCTCTCAGCTCGGCTCACGGTTGTGAGTCTATCCTCTCTGTAATCTTTACGGGTAATAGCCTCAACAGCCGTCTCATTATCAGTGCCAGCATCTCGTAATTGCCTATAAGCTCTAAACCATTTCATATGATTAAAATTTCCATATTTCGAGATGAATTCTTCAGTCAATGATTCGGGTGGGATCTCATAACATTCTACAATATGATGCCTGTCTAAAGAGCGCATCTCTTCTAAAGTCTTCCTTGGTTTATTCTCCAATAATTTGGCAGTCTCACGATCGACAATAGTAGCATTAGATACATCTGCTATCTCCTCCGCTTTAATGGTAGAGGAACATGCCTTCACTGTTTGGGATAATGACATCGTAGTATCTTCAGGTTTAGGAATGAGTTCGATGACAGAAATTACTATACCCGCATTTTGGAGAAAATCAACCATCCTCCAACCAAATAAGTGCTGGGAACGGAATCTTTCCAACATATAGGCCGTCCATAAACGAACAGTTGGTACGTCCTTATTCCGGATGATAGAATCTATATCTGGAAATATTCCTCTATTCTGAAGTTCCCGGGGGAGACATTCCCGTTTGGCATTCAACAACCATTGGAATAAACCTTTCTCTGTGATGGGGGCGTTAGAAGATCTCTGCTCAATATGACATATATAATCCTTAATACACCGCATGCGAAATAACATCTGATTCGTCCCGGCATTTGTTTCTATGTAGCTATTAAAAAGACAGAATGCCCGTCCGAACTTAGGATTAGTGCAGGATACTCCTATTTTTAAAGTGCTTGTATAGGCAACTAAGTCTATGTCTTTCCACGACTCTTCCACGTTGCTGAAGTGATGAGCCTTTTCTACCGGATCAGACTTGCCGTGATATTCCTTGATCCGTAATTCTGGAAAATCAGTCTTGAGAGCACGAACTATTCCTTGCACATCTTTTCTAAGGTGACAGATGAGCGATACGCTTGTCCAATTCTCAAAAGGTAATAAAGACATTTGCTTAGCCCATTCCCAAAGTTCAGCTAATACTGTTTCTTTATTAGGAGCCAAGCGGAATGTCTTACCTTTCTGAGGCTGGTAAGTATTGTGGATAATAGAGAGAGGTATATTCTTACGAGGGGCCTTAATCCATTCAATGTTAAGGTCAGTTAGGTCATTATCCATTACAATAATGCATCTCGCGTCTTGGATCAATTTATATAACTTCTCTATCGATTGACCTGCCAGATGACTTTGTGCTTGAGCAATTATAGACACTATTTCATCAAGCCACAAGTCATATTGGATTGGAAGACATTTGCATTTTTTATTACATTTGCAATTATTTGTAATCCGATGTAAGCTTTCTATCTGATACACTACCCTCTTATAATCAGGTAGATTTATATTACCATCGATATCACAATATGATTTGAGATTAAGTCTGGTAGTAACTGCATTCGAATAGGAGTGGCGCGTGGATAATACTAGCAAATTCACGTCATCAGATATAGTAAGATGCTCTAGAACATATGTTTTTTCTGTCTCCCAAGGTGATCCAACATAGATATCGCCTTCATTGGGTAATGGTCTTACATATCTCTCCTCATATATTTCTGTCGCTGTAAGGGTTTCATTATACTTAACCCAGGGTGGCATTTTTACGAAGGCTTTAGGGAAGCCAGGGCCTCTTACCTTGTGAGAGACTTGCGGAGAATTTTTATTTTCTTGCTGAATTTTTTCTGCAATAGATGGGTCGCATTCAAAAACTACCCCCCGCTCGTCACTATTCTGCCGAAAACATTTTACGATGAACCTCCCACTGCTAGCGCATACACGGCCGAACCACCGCTGATCCTTGTCATGTATACGTTTACATAGTGGACATTCTAGTGGACCTTTCCGGTTGAAATATACGAAGTTTTCCGAGTCTTTTTCTTCGATAGTCCAATCCCTAAGATAGTTAGAATGCTTTTGCAAAACAAGGTTCGCGCATTTTTGCAATACATCCTGACCCACGATTATTTTTAGTGGATTATTATTTTTTTCTTCACTAAGCATCCGAGGTCTTACTTCAAGTCCCAAACTAGGAGGCGGTTGAACCCTAACGTGATCGAGTTCATTCCAGCCATTATCTAGAGAGAATTGGAGAATGCGTTTCACCCGACCTTTTTTTGCCAAACCAATTAGGCGAAGGTTGAAGTTGTGACCAGGCAAATTCCGATCAATGAACTTGCCGAATTTTTCACCGGTTATGGTATATACTAATTCAGTAAATGCTTTGAGTTCATGATGATCGATAAGGAGAGCCGGTGCGTATAAAATATGGTAGCTACACTTGCTAGGGTCTGATGATGTAGTGATTACTAATCCATTGAGAATATCCTCCCAGCTACAATCAAGAATTCGATACAAAGCTCTTATGAAAGATAGGCAGATTCGAAAGAATACTTCTTGCGCCTTAACACCAGTTGCCTCCATATCTTCTTGCGAAGCATCTATGTCAATCACGGCTCTTAAAGGTTTTTGACCATTAATACATTCATGAATCCCAGGTAAGCCATAAACTTCAGAAATGTTATCGGCAACAGAAAATTTTGGGGCATGATCGGCATCTTGGTCGATTTTTATAACCAATTTATTTTCCACTTCACTTGGGTCATAAGCGTTATATAAACTAGAGCCTTTTTCATTTGGAAAGAGGAATGAATAGATGGGGAGGCAATCTAACGATCCTTTATCATCTGACATATCTCTAGGCGATGATGAGAGGATCCCCCGAATGGCATTTAGCAAATCTTTAGGGGAAAATTTACCATTGAAGTTTTCTTGCCTCAAAGTATATGTCACATTAACCTTTCGTTCTTTTACAGCTTCGGTAGTGCTGGTTGAAGCGCAGGAAGCTTCTTCATTATCAGACCCATAATTAGACTCGTAGTTATTATAATCATCTGATCCACAATCAGAATCATTATCATTATAGCTATCTGTATCACTTAAGTATTTATCGGGGCCAGCGTAGCGGAAGGCTGGGGCGATTCCAGAGCGATCAGTTTGGTCGAAATTAGTTGGTGTATGTATGGTGTTAGTTCGAAAAGTTATACTATCTCTATAAATTTCGGAAATGTTTAATTTATTTTTTCCGGAGGATGTAAAAAGAGGCGTATAAGCAAATCGTAAATAAAAGGGAAACGGGTATATACTTTTAGATGGGGGTAACTTCGGAATTATTATATAAAATATTGGAAGAAGCCCCCATCTTCCTAGATATGTACTCGGATATGGTATAGCCTCCGCGTAATATAGAGGTATACCAAAAAGAGATACGAAATTGGCTGGCCCCTCTTGGATACTTCGGAGACACAAATAAATACATTCTTTCTAGGGTAGTCTTCTGCGTAATCATTATATAAAATATTGGCAGAAGACTACCCTAACACTAGTATGTGTTCCGGTATATATGACAGCTAGGGTAGGCAAGTGCGCAAAAATATTGGCAGAAGACTTATCCTCCTAGATATGTACTCGGATATAGCATGAAGCCTTCTTCGTAATCATTATATAAAAAATTGGAAGAAGGCTTCACCTATCTAGATATGTAGCCGGATATAATATGACAGCTAGGGTAGGCAAGTGCGCAAAAATATTGGCAGAAGACTTATCCTCCTAGATATGTACTCGGGTATGTCATCCAGGGTAGGTAACTTCGTAAACTATTATATAAATATTGGAAGATGCCTACCCTACCACTAGTATGTACTCGGGTATGGTATAGATAGGCCAGCCACAATAATACATATCGCATCTCCAACTTCGGATGTGAAATAGGCATACATGTACCGGCATATGGGGTGAACTAATAGAACTATACTAATACATTACCACTTCTATGAGCTATTATGGTGCCAAAATGGATCCTAAAATCGGGTGACCAAAAATCGGCTAGAGTTATCATCATCATAGTGCCAGCCAAAACTAACCAATATGTTATATGACGGAGGGTGTTCTGGTATCGGAACAGTATCACATGACTATGGCGCAGTAAGGCGCAGTACCGGCCAGCATTATTCCACAATTTCGGCCAGATACTTGGATATAACAACTCGGCATCCAAGCTGGTCTGAAACTGGCAAACTAATAGAAACACTCAGGTTCCCTGCCAGTTCCATGACAGCTCCAGGATACTACCAGGTCACTGTTATGGTGCCAAGCTGGATCCTCGAATCACATGCCCAAAAGATCGGCCGAAATTATGGCATAGTGTCAGCCGAAATTAATCGTAGATCTACTGCGCCACCCGACACGATATTTTTTACCACATTTTGGGATCTAGAAAGGCAACCAAATAAGTGCAAAAAAGGTAAGTACTTTAATATAGAATTTGACATTCAATCAGACACAGGAGGTCAGTATCAACAATAAATAACTTAAATTACAAATAGAGTAGAAACGGGAAGAAAAGAGAGGTAACTAGGTTAAAGTGTGGGTGATATTTAGATCATAACGTGGTAATAAAATCATACATAAGAGAAAAATATAGATACCAAGAAAGGTATAAAATATAGCTAGAATGTAAACAGAGATAACGTCGAAATAAAAGAGTAGATTAAAGTGTAGTAACCAGATTATGTATTCAGATTAAAGCGTGGTGATCAAGTCATAGTAAGTAGATTATAGTATAGTAATTAGGTTATAGCGTGATAATTGGAGTTAAGTGTGACATCTAGATTATAGCGTGATATTTAGATTTTAATGTGATATTTAGATTATAACGTGGTATCCAGATTACAGTATGGTATTTAGGTTATAGTGTGGTACTATAACCTAGTCTAAGTGGGATATCACACTTTAATATAATTATATTAAAGTGTGATATCCTACTACTCCAGATATAAGTTGCAGTCATCGGAAATGTCACAACATTTGCTAATCATAATTGAAATGGTGCAATATTTCATCATGTAGCTAAAAAAGAAATTTTTAATAACATGCTTATACAAATTAAGTAAATTAATAGTTCCACTTTAGTAATATTTTTTTTTTTTTTTTGCATATACCCAGTGATGGAGGTTAATTAACCATTACGCGGAATTTTATGAGACTTATACAGTATTACTAATGTAAAATTTGCACAGATCCTGATAAATTCCTGCAAATTCCATGGGAATACCATTACTATGATATACCTATCAATGTAGTTTTAGAAGAAAAAGGTATATCAAGTTAAAAAACGATTATTTAGGGAATTTTTGTGTAATCCGCAAAAAACCAATTTTTATTATAAAAAAAAATTTTGATTTCAATAAACCTTTTAACAAAAACTTTTTTAACAAGTAATTATTTCATTCTTAGGTATATATCAGGAAATTTTGGAAGTGTTGATGTGCACCAGTATACACATTAATCAACACCATCGAGTTGTTCAACATGATTTACAATATTAATTAGCACCTTCAATACTATTAGTTGTTTAATATGTTAACATTATTGATTAACACCAAATTAAAAGTGTATATCAACAGTATTAATTTTTATTATAAATTTTTATAATTAAGCCTTACTACTGATGACTCCCTCTTTTTGTCACTATTAATAGGTGGAGGGAATAGCAACTGAATGGTTTCTCCTATAGGCACTAATGGGCCTCTACCTGCTTATAGTGGAGGGCAGGTTTGTAAGGTTAATGTATTGTACAGTCGCATCGGAAAGTATTGCACGATCATTTACAGATGGAGTCATAATTATTAAGCCACTATGATTATCCTAGTACCCAGTGATCCGAATTTGATGAATAAAAGCTCATTGGATTCGTCTCAACAAGATGAGTCAAATGTTAGTTGTGTCATATCTTTAGGATCAATAGATGCTGAGATATACCTTAAAACATTCTTTACTTGAAAATTTTTCGAAACTCTGAATTTCACAAAATCAGGAATATCTCACTATTCAGTGATCCGATCTTGATGATTAAAGGCTCGTTGGATTTGTCTCATTGAGAGGCGTCGAATGATGGCCAGATCATGTGTATAACGTTAGTATATCACGGGTTAATGCCCAAAACGTCTAAAATATGATTTAATGCACACATTAGCATATACTGATTCTAAAGTCATGTGGCAACCACCATTCAACTCATCTTGACGAGACGAATCCAATGAGCCTTTGATCATCAAATTCGGATTACTGGATGTCAAGATAATCACAAATGGCATGGTAATTATAAACATCATCTTTAAACCAAAAATCAGCTAAAATTAAATAAAATTGCAACTACTGATTTACCAACAAATTTATTTGGTTTAAACCAAGTAAAGAACAATTAGAAACGATCCAATATAATGTCCAGAAGTGTGACCCCCTCCCAAGAGCTGTAGGTGAATTTAAAGCTGTACTGAAGGAAAAATGAAAATTTAAATAGTTCTGTTTTTGAAAAGGCTGCCACCCTGGCATTGTGAAAATTTGACGTAGTATGAGAAGCAAACTAGATATAAATTTTTTATTAATGCATATACTAGTGAAAAAATACGAATATTTTTATTTTTGTCTTTATTTTCAAATCGGGCGATACTTTCCGACGCGACTGTACATGTGTAATATCTTCGAATAGATTTTTTTATTTAATGAACTTGTTACTAACAATTCGCTTTCTGTTTATTAGACGATTTTTTCAGAACTCCTGGATTTCGGTAAGTTTATAATTTCATTTATTATTTTTTTTTATTCCTCCTTTCAACGAACTTGTTATTAAAAGTTCTTTTTTTCTTTTATAGGCAATTTTTTGGGTTTCTTATTCTGGAGACAAATTTTTTCGGCTAGTATTTGTCGATTACTGTACCTAACAAGATAATAAAATGATGACAGATTGAACTAAGAAAATTTCATGAAACGGGAAAAGCCGGATACTGCTCAAAAAGCACTATTCCTCCGCTACAGAAAAAAATAAATTCCAGTTTAACCCGCATTAAATAAATGGTGCTACAATATTGATTATTAGCTCACAAAAAAAATCATTTTTTTTGTATTGATAATAGCTTATAATTTCTTATGTTTCGAGTACTGCAGTTGCCCACGTGATACGATAACAATTTGAATTCAAATAGAATGTAATAAATTTCTCAGATATATGTACAGTCGTTCTTGGCCCTCCCTTACAATCACACGTCTCAAAACCGTCAAACGCTGTGATAATAGGAAAGTGTTCTTTGTCCTTCCACATATAGTATTGTAAGAATTTTTTTATCCCATTAAAACCCTATAAAAAATAAATATCCGGAAAATGTTATCAAAAATGTCTGGAAAATGTCCGGAATAAATCTGATGTGTCCAGAAAATGTCCACTTTTTTGGTACATGTCTGACACACTTCTGATACTTAAAATTTTGACATGTCCTAACTTTGTCCAGAATTCGTCCAGTATTTGTTCGGTATAAAATTTTGGACAAATTCCGGACAGTTAAGCCTGGACAAATTCTGGACATAGTAAAAAAACCAGATAGACAAATTCCGGATATGAAAAGGTTCAGGACAAATTCTGGATACTATTTCCAAAAAAGGATAAATTAATTTTGTAAAAAAATGCAAAAGCATAAAACTGACATTCAAAATCTTTTCTGTCGTACTAATTAAAATTGCAGAGCAGGCAAAAATACTATATATCTATGATATAAAAATTGGAATAATGATGATCATCTATCCATTGATCATCTTTTGTGGCAAAATTTTATGAAAATACATTTCCGAACAATTTCAGAACAAATTCCTAATATCCTGAAAATGCAGTGTTTTCGGAACAGTTTCTGGACACACGGTATCCAGAATTTCTGGACAATTATTTAGACAATTTTTCTGGACATTTTCCGGACATTATCCGGACACTTATTTTTTATAGGGAAGTTAGTGTAGCGAAACATCTATAAGGATCGTTAACGTAAAATAATTTTTTTAAATTAAGTTTAATGATTATGATTGATACATTTATTGATAAAAATACAACCCATTTTTTTTTGAAATAACCGAAAAAGTTAAAAATTTTGTTCTTTAAACTTTTGTTAAGTGAAAATATTTTCTAAAAATACGTAAATCATTAATGTTAAATGTTAATTCTTCATCTGAAGTATCACTATCATCATTTTTTTGAATTGTACCAGTAAGAATAGCTACGGTTGTAAATAACCACGTACATCGGCAGCTTCTAGTAAATTCTGGAAAGATAGTAAGATACTCAATTTCTTCACAATTCTGAATAATTTGTTTCTGTAACATTATTCCATGATTCTGCAATATGATCAATAACTTCTTTGACATTACCTTATTACTAAAATAAAACCCTTCATAATATAATTTTTAAAACAAAATATTTTTTTTTTGACTTACTTTTCTCGATTAATTTCTCTATCAAACTGGTGAATCAAAATTCCGTTTGAATTATCTCTACAACCATGGATTGAAAATGCGATGTAACTTTATATTATTAATTTTAATGATGTCAGGTTATCCTCTTTTCCTATTTTAGACGGATTTTGATGATTCAAAAACATTATCTATTCACTCATATTACAATCTTTTTCGCTTAAATCACTTAAAATTGGTATGTCTCTATTATTAATATCTTCAAGTGGTTGCAGATTAAAGCGAGGTCCTGCATCATCAATAAAACGTAAAATTTTTCGATTTGCTGACTGTAGCGTGATGTATTTAAATTTTGGTGATACGTTTATTAATTGGTACTTCAAAACCGACTTTCATTTTTCTATATAATTTGTAATATTTATTATTATAATGACGATGAAAATATTGTTAAATAATTAAGACTGAACGATTTTGGTTCTAAATTAATATTTATGTAATTTCACCTTTTTTTAATTGCTGTATATAGTACATTAATAATTTTAACATCGCAAAGTACTGTAAAATCATTACCCGCGTCTTGGATTACGTTTTACCAACTTCACTGTATACATCAGAAATACATTTTACGTGTATTGAAATTTAAAAATAATTGAATCATTATCACATAACCACTGTCAAATATATTATGACCGAAAAATGTGCAACAATGACTCATCTCAGATGTTCTCCACATGTCACAATTAAGTATATACACTCATCATAAGTAAAAAAGCATAATGATCACGTTACAACACGTCATGACACGCGTTTTTGTGTTTGAAAATAATCAAAAAATAATAAATTTTAATTATTGTTAGTCTCGTATTGAGGATAATAGTGAATCATTATCACAAATCCAGTAGTTTGTCAAGTACAGTCAACCGTATGACTGGAAAATTGCGTAACAGTAATTCATCCTTTATAAAGATGTAAATCATATTAGTCATTTTTAATTAATGTTTTTACGCCATGACATTTCATTGTTAGTCCAGAAAGGTTTTCACAAATTATATATATACACCCTCAAACTTTCTCAAATCGTTACAATTAACTTCTCACAATTTCTTCTCTAAAAAAAAAATCCTTCTTAGAATGGAATCACTTTACAGAATGTAACGGAAAGTAACGGAACGTTAAAGATAACTTTGGATTCAAAATTTATTACAAAGTAAGTTTACTTACTAGTATCGTCCATAGATTTCCAACTGCACACCGCGAAAGCAACGTGCGGGGGTTTATGAGGGCTGACGAACGACTTTAAAGGGTTGTAAATAGATGACTGGGGCCCATCGTACGAGAACCTCCCCAAGGTTATATATCTTTGAAAGTGGAACCATTTATGGTACCTGAGTATGAGTCATCAGGTTCAAATCCACCGTCTTGATTATATAGTAGTTGTCTGCCAAGTGCCCTTTAAGTTTTGCGAAGGATCTGATGGTTATAGATGGTAGTGAAGGATATCTTTATGATCACTCCTGAGGTGTATGCTTATCCCTAAGGTAGTTGGGTTATGGTATACGACCACTTGTCCAGACGGTTACTGTTTACATATCATTTGGGTGCCTGAAGTGAATGAGCCATGCTAACTCGTGTTTAGTTCTTTTCATGTAGGATGAATTTAAGATTCTATTACGGTTAAAATTGTGGAGACACACCGCCTTATACGACTTAAAATTAAGATCAAGATTTATATGTTGAATCAAAGAAAAAACGGCAAAGCTTCTTTTTTTTTTTATGATAGTAGCTGTACAACCCTAGTCGAAATCATTAGCTAACATATGATTTCAAAATTAAATAAAATGATTTGTTATATTTCTTATTTTAACTATATTTTATTATTACTAGTAGAAATTTAATAAAGAATTTGAATTATAAATTAATCAACAGTAAATTTTACAAAGTACTATCTGCGTCTGAGTTACGTTAATCGCCAAGTGTAACCAATCATAATTTTAAAATTGTAAAAAAAAAAAAGAAAATAATGATGAAAAAAAATCCCGAAATCCTTTTCCTGAACAATATTCTCTAACCGTTAATGATAAAGATGAAGGTGAAGATTCTTCTTCTTTAGAAAGTTTAGAAAGTAGATCTATTAATAATGATGAATCTGTTTATGATCAAGAAAAACAAGAACAAAAAAATTGATGAATACTCTTTCTGTAAAAAAGTAGATTACATCTAAATTAGATGGTAATTTTGATAAAAAACAAAAATGCCTCACGTACAGAATAATTTCGTATGAGATTTTATGATGATTAAATTCTACGTATGATACATTATGATCTATAAACAGTTATCGTACCTGTAAAAATTTAAGGCTTAATAATTAATTATACATAATATCGTACCAAAGTACCATAATTAAATAAAAAATACTCCACAATTCTCTTTTCCGCTCGAAAATCAAAATAAATAATTTGTTTTATACTTTTTTAACCGGAAAATTATTACGAAATGCCGAAATAGTATATTTCGCACTATAATTATAGCTACCAAATAATTAATTGTTCTTGCAAAGAGTGAATAGAGTGAATTTGATAAATAATAATAATAATAATAATAATAATAATAATTATTATTATTATTATTATTATTGAAAAAAGAAAGAAAAGAAAAATTTGAAAAATTTCACATACAATCTTTTCAGGACATTACACATTTAACGATCAAAATTAGCCAATTATTAAATGTCGGTCGATTTTAAATTGATATGGTGATTAAAAATCGTAAATATCTTTGCTAAGCGTAACATATGTGTTAAATAAAAATGAAATAAATATTTTTCAATCTAGAAAAGACACGTTAAAATAAGGTCAAAATCATGATTATTTTATTGCGGACTATTTTATCCTTGTGACGCTATTTTGTACAACAATCGATACATATTGTAATTAAAAACTATAATTATAAACACATAAAATCATTAAGAAATTATTAGCTATATTAATACATATTAAATAATTTAATTTCATATTTTTCCTTTTTTACTACATACTTAGTGCTCCTACACCCCATCCGACCAATCAATAAAGGCTCTAACCTTACATTTCATGTCTCAAGTGCCTAGGTTATATCCCCCATGGGTTCAACTAATGTCTGTGATATACCCTGACTTGCATGCTATGTTATGGATAAAGTGCCCATACATTAGTCATTCATAAGTAAATTCAACATCCGATAATCCTACTTATCAGGTACGGACATTTATGTCCGTTATATTTGTCTCATATCAAATACGGACATTTATGTCTGTGATGTTTGTCTCATATCAAGTACGGACATTTATGTCCGTGATATTTGTTGTCAGTTGCTCATGATGTCTCTTGACAGATACAGACATTTATACCCGTGACGTTTGTTGTCTGTTGCTCATGATGCTTCTTGTCAGGTGATGTCTGTGATATTTGTCATCAGTTGCTCATTATACTTCTTACTTTTATTTGTTATCGTTAATTGCATATGATATTTCTGACATACTAGACATTTATCTGTTATGTTTATGACATATACTTTCAGTTATTTGGCTTGCTTATAATCATCCATGGTATTTGCTTGCTTACCAGTTATTTAACTTGCTTATAACGATAATATATCTTAATATTTACTATAATATATATTATTATTAGTTATTTATGTTTATATCATCCTTCATGTTATTAATGTTATAGTTCTATAAATTATTGAAGAGGTTTTTCTATATCACTTAACCTTGCTGAAAAACTTTCAAAACTTCCAGCAATATTTTCATAATTGCTGTTGGGTGAAATTCTTGTATCTATTCCTTTGTGATTACTTTTTCTTTTCTATTAATCATTTTTAAAAGAAGATAAAAAATGATATATCTGCTATGTATTGACCAATTGAGTTTTGAGCAGCAATAAAAAATAATCTTGTGATTATAACACAGACGCTCCAACAGTTCCTATTTACCTAGTTACTTAATATAATAAATAAATAGTTAATTCTCAGTTAATAAATAATTGTAATTTATTATTATAATATGACTAGATACACAATTTTTTAAAAACAATCCTTTGAAATTATAGATCTATCATTAACAAGTTACAAGTCTATTTTCATAAATCGTAACTATTTTCTGAACTTTTAATCTCCTGAATTGAAAGTTTCCATCAAAGTTATAATAGTAGTTGAATTATTTTCACTTGAGTAATTTAAAATAACTAAAATAAATGTATACTTTTTAGGCAAATTGTTAACATCTTGTTCATCACATATACTGTAATTGTAACAGTTTAATTTCATTTAAATTGAATGAATTGAACTGGTAATTATCAAAATGTATAGAATAATGAAATAAATTAATTTTATTATGAAAATAATTAAGCAATAGAATAACTTTGGTTTACAATCCAAGCATTTTATGTAGCAATATTGTCATAATTAAAACAAGGTGGGTTGTTAACAACTATATGAACAATCATTTGTCATATTATTAATCATAATAAAAGAAGATAGTAATATAAGATTATAGGACTTGATAGCAGCATACAACATTAAAATTTTTTATAGATTAAAATAATAAATGAAAATTTTTGGTTTCGTTTTTATAATGATGTTTTAATTTTCACGAATTTTTTATTTCTTTGATTATTTTAAATTATAATAAAATTAAGAAAAAAAATTTACATGTTAACTTTTTAATTCCTTCTTTTTTTTTTATTCAATACATATATTTTTATTATTTATTTTTCTTTTAAATTCAAAATATTGATATAAACAGCATTTTGTACGTCCGTCAAGTTTTTTTTTGATGATAAGCAAAATCAAATTACAATTAGAATATGAACACAATATGAGTTGATCAACAAATTTTTTAGGTTTGGTAGATTAAATCTATGATCGTTACTATCTAAAAAAAAAAAAAAATTAAAATTTTTATTTTTTGCCAAACTGATCAGTGATTTGCAAAATATTATCATTAATACGCGAATATGAATTTTTTAAATAGTTAAAACAATGCAAAGAATATTTATTATGCTTTTAATTAGATGTAAACAAAAAGGACATGTTACAATAAAATTATGCACAAATTACACAAAGTATTGTTGCATATTAAATTAATTATTCATATCAATATGATATATAGACACGTGTCAAATTGTTTATAATTTATATTTTTTGCAAATTATTAAAAAATAGTCATGTGTTTAATAATAATCTATTTGATTATGATTAGCTAATCTTTGTTTTTAATTGATACAAAATTACTAATTATGGAACCAAAACCACAAAAAAAAAAAATTTTTTTACTTTTATAAAAGTTCTGAATTTTTAATTCTAACAGAAGACCAACATGAAATTAATGCTTTTTTGTTTATTATTATGGAAACTCCAAGAAATAATTGTCGATAATAAAGATATATTGACGTTTTAACTTGTTATTAAATATATGAGTTGAAAAAGCTTTAGAAAGAGTTTGATTTAAAAGAAATAATAGGGAATGAAATTTTTAAAAATAAACTAAATTTTACTTCATAAAATTAATAGAAAACTAAAACTACAGAAATTAGACCAATACAGCATTGAAAATTTGCAAGCTTATAAGAAGTACTGTGACATGTCTGACAAAGTATTATATTTAGATGTAGTCCGATATTATAAAGATCAAAAACAAATATTGATCAGAAGGAAGTCATAATTTATTTACTATAATTTTATGAAATTTCTCCATTTTTTTTTCTTTTTAACAATAACATCGATTAATAGTTATTTATTTTTTTTTTGTTTTTTTTTTGTAGTTTTGATGGATCTGATTAAAAAGTTTTTTTGCGAAACTTTACTGTTGCTATTTGTATAGATTTTATTTTATTAATTATTGATATAATAAAATTGTCTTTTAAAAATTTACAATAAATAATCTAGTATTGTTTAATTAAAAGGTAACAACTATTATTTAACAATATTGGTAATTATCATTAATCTAACACATTGGTTCTACTCCAACGTTTATCATGTGACCTTTCATTGGTACATATCCCCTAAAAAATTAGATCATCATATACATAAACGTCTATGTCTGTTAATAAAGATATCATAAACAAGAGCTGATTAGTAACTGACGGACAACAAATATCATGAACATAAATGCTTATATCTGACAAGAAATATTATAAGCAAACAAACATCACCTGTACCTAACTGACAACAAATATCACGGACATAAATGTCCGTATCTGACAAGAAGCACCATCACAGACATAAATGTCCGTACCTAGCAAGAAGAATCGTGAACAACAGATAACAAACGTCACAGACATAAATGTCTGTATCTGACAAGAGGCATCATGAGCATCTGACAACAAATATCACGGACATAAATGTCCGTACTTGATAAATAGGATTATCATTTACAAACTATAACTGAAAATAATAAGAGATGTTGAATTTCCTTATGAATGACTAGCACACGGGTATTTTATCCATGACATAGCATGTTAGTCAAATTGTATCACGGACAATGAGTTGAAACCATGGGCGGACCATGAAGGATATAACCTAGGCACTTGAGACATGAAATGTAAGGTTAGAGCCTTTGTTGATCGGTCGGATGGGGTGGCTTTTTTAATCGCAGAAATGTTTAATAACATTTCAAACATAAATTTTTTACTCGCACCAAAGAAAAACAACTTTAATTTGTAAGATGGAAAAATTAAATTTAGACTGTCTTAAACTTATTTTCAATGAACTTAAATTAGATAAAGAATGTTTATCTTCTTGCCTTTCAGTTAATAAAGTGTGGTGTTATTTAGTAGTACCAATTTTATGAAAAAATCATTCATGGTATTATAGTAATAAAGATTCTGAAAAAAAAATTTTCAATATTATACTTTCTTGTCTACCATTATCTTCAAAGAAATTTTTATTTGATAATAATATTAATTTACCTCCAACAATTCTTTCGAAACCTTTATTATTTAATTATATTAGTTTTTGTAAATTTCCAAGAGCTGAAATTATAAGTTCTATTATAGAAATGGTATTTAAAAATGAAATTTCGAATAATTTGGATTATTCAACAAAACTTATTCTTTTGGAATAAGAAATTTACAAATTATTCGTTAGTCAATGTAAAAATATTAATAAATTACAATTGGAATACTTCACAACCTTTATCATTATTTCCTGGTGCTTCAGAATGTTTTTCTCAATTACAAAGTTTACTTATTAGTATTGATTCAAAAACTCCTGACTCCCTTCATGGAATGACACAAATTTGCACTAATTTAAATGAATTAATAATTTTTAATCGTTTTCAAAATCTTCCTGGATTAATTTCTCTAATTGACGCTCAAAAAAATTTAAAAAAGTTATCATTTTTTTAAATATATTAGGAGGCAATCTTGTAATGAACTAAGCAATGCAATAAAAAGGAAATATTTACATTCACTTAGCATTATTTCATCTTCGTTTTTAACATCATTAATTAATTTAAAAAATTTATCAATTTATAATTGTGTTTATGATTATGATGATGATATTAGAAAAGTGATTCAAGAATTTACACATTATCTTAAGATATCAGAATTTTCGGAATTACAAACTATTGATTTTTATGGGTTATCTTGCATTGAAGTGTTAGCAATATTAATAGGAAAAACAAAAGGAAATATCTCGCAAATTATTATTAATACTGTCAATAAAACTGCTGCTGAAAATTCTGGAATGTCAATTGCTAATAATGGTCCAAAAATTATCTAGTTATATACTCATCTTAAACCTAATGATTTCATTTATGTAAAATCATTATTACTAAATTGTAAAAATTTATCATGTGTAGAATTTGATAGTTTGAATATTCTTATGAATGAAAGCAATAATTTTGGTGATGAATTATTGGATATTTTAACAAAATTTTCTCCAAAATCTTTAATTGGTATATCATTAAGTGAGGATTGGAAATATTCAACTAATGCTTTTGAATTATTTTTGAAAGTTTTAGAAAACGAAATAATTTACTTTATTTTGGAATCACTCATGAAAATTATATTGCGAGTGATCATAAATTAATTATTGCAAAATATATTAATGAAGGTATAATTAGGGAGTCAAACTGTATATAAAGTAAATTGTGAATAAAATTATTTTAAAAGGATAATAACTTCATTTTGATCATTATTTTACAATATGTAATGAAAAAAAATTTGCCGTAACAAGATGCCATAATTATAAATAATAAGCAACTGAAATTTACCACATTATCTCGTACAAATTTATATATATCGTGGTGTTAGATAACAAAATACGTAATACAGAATAAAATGTGTAAAAGTTTGTACAATAAAAATATATATAAACACTTCTACTCCCTCTTATAAACTTACGCCAATCCTCTTTCTTGCCTAATTATATTTTATTTTTAGTGCGGTTCATTTTTAGCATGTTGGCTGAAACTATGATAGTTCATAGAGTACAAATGTCGTGCTTTATGATTATGTCGCATCTTTTTACATATGTATTCTTAACCGTTAACGTTTAGTGTTTCACTGTCGGTTGTGTAACACATAATAACATAATGTGCTTTTTTTGCGATTTTCTAGAATGTCAATTGTATCGCCATATAACAACTAAATTCGGGTACGTGGAAGGTTTGACAAACCTAATTATAAAAAGTAACGTTTTACGTTGAAACAGGTTTTCCATTTAGTAACATGTCGAAAACAACAGAAAAAGATTCTAATACTGATATTGATTGGTTAGAAAAAGCAATATCAGAAAATTATATTAAATATTATAATTACGCTGAATTTACGAATGAAGAAGAAATAAATAGTGGTTCTTTCGGAAAAGTTTTTCGCGCAAATCGTAAAGATTCTGATACTGTTATGGCTTTAAAATACCCATTTAATTTAACTACTAAAGAAATAATTAATGAGGTAAAATATTATTACAAATATTTATAATATTTATACAGAGTATAATCTTATTATCATTAATATTATATCTAAATCAACAGTTAAAAATGCAACGCGAGGTTGATTATCATGCAAATATTATTCGATTTTATGGTATTTCAAAAATAGAAAACAAATATTTATTGGTAATGGAGTATGCCGATTGTGGTTCATTACAGTCTTATTTAAAAAAGAATTTTAATAATCTCGAGTGGGATGATAAGTATCAATTAGCGCTCCAACTTGCAAATGCTGTAGAATGTTTACATAATGAAGGAATTATCCATTGTGATTTGGTAACATAACCGATTTACTGGTAGTTTTTTTATGTTGTTTTTATTGTTGAAATTAACAAATGTTCTTATTTACAGCATGCAAAGAATGTACTTGTTCATCAGAATAATATAAAGTTAGCAGATTTTGGCTTATCAAGAAAAATCGGTGATGCATATGATTCGACAGATGTGCTTGGTGTTGTTCCTTATGTTGACCCAAAGTTCTTGGATAATGTTATAAGTAAGAGCCAACAATATAAATTAAATACAAAATCTGATGTCTATAGTGTTGGAGTTCTTCTTTGGCAAATTTCGAGTGGATATAGACCTTTTTATGATGAAAATGTAGAATATGATGCAAAGTTAATCATGGACATTAAAAAAGGACAGAGAGAAAAAGTTATTAAAGATACTCCTATTGAATATAGTAATTTATATAAAGGTAAAAATTATGTAATCATAAATTTTAGTTAGTTGTATAATTAATATTTATACTATTTTGTATTTAACTTTTAGAATGTTGGGAAAATGACCCAAATAAACGCCCGACTATACATCAAGTTGTTAAATCTCTTAAAAAGATAATTATTGGAGAAAACAATGATAAAATTAATTCTTTGGAAAATGAAGAAGAATTACCACAAGAGACTCCTTCTCAATCAATAATCACTGATTTAGCATCTATGCTTAGTAATAATTCTGAATTATATTTAAGTAAATTAATACAAGATCATTTAAATAATGAATATAACTTGGATATATTAAATCAAGCAGAAAAATTATTCTTAGAAATATACGATATAAGTGATAGTACTGAGATTCTCGTTGATAAATTAATTACACTATTAATTAAAACACAAGATGAAGGAAATACTATTAATGAAACAAAATATTTCATTAATCATTGCATATCTCTTTCAAATCAAACTTTGAATGATACTTTTAAATGGCTTAAAGAAAATCAAACGAAATTATCTCATATTTTTTTTCTTGGATTTTTCTATTACAGTGAATTTATTTTAGAGGAAGAAAATGAAAATAAAGCATTTAAGTTAATTTTGAAAGCAGCAAATGATAATTACCCTATTGCACAAGTGTATTTAAGTATATTTTATAAATGTGGAATTGGAACTGAAGTTAATTATGGTTTGGCATTTCATCGGATTCTGGATAATGAAAGTATTTTTGGTCAGCTTTGTCTTGGTAATTATTATGAAAATGGGATGGGAACTGCTAAAGATTTGAACAAAGCTTTTTATTGGTATCAAAATGCAGCTAATAATAACAATAAGACTGCATTATATTGTTTGGGAAGTTGTTACGAATTTGGAAAAGGAGTGAAGAAAGATGAAAATGAAGCATTTAAAATATATACAGAATTATCTAAAAATGAAAATAAATACGGAAATATTCAACTTGCTATGTGTTATTATAAGGGAATTGGCACTAAAGTCAATAAATTAAAATCATTTGAGTTATATAAAAAAACAGCCGAGATAAATAATTCTATGGCTCAAAATAATCTTGGAACATTATATGAAAATGGGGAAGGAACGGAAAAAGATTTAGAAAAAGCTATTTATTGGTATAATAAGGCAGCTGAAAGTGAATATGAAATAGCACAATATAACTTAGGTCGATGTTACAGACTAGGAAAAGGTGTTGGAAAAGATGAAATTAAAGCTTTTGAATGTTTTAAAAGATCAGCTGACAAAGAATGTTTGGATGCTCAATTTCAGCTTGGACATTGTTATAATTATGGAATTGGGATAGAAATTAATAAAATAAAAGCATTTGAATATTATGAAAAAGCAGCTAAAAAAGGACATATAATTGCTCAAAATAATCTTGGATTATCATATGAATATGGTGAAGGAACAGAAAAAGATTTCGAGAATGCTATTTATTGGTATAATAAAGCAGCCGAAAATGATTGTGAAGTAGCACAATATAACTTGGGTCAACTTTACAGATTAGGAGAGGGAGTTGAAAAAGATGAAATTAAAGCCTTTGAATGTTATAAAAAATCAGCTGAAAAAGAATGTTTGGATGCTCAATTTCAGCTAGGAAATTGTTATTATCATGGAATTGGAACAGAAGTTGATAAAACAAGAGCATTTGAATATTATAAAAATGCATCTAAAAAAAGACATATAATTGCTCAAAATAACCTTGGATTATTATACGAATATGGTGAAGGAATAGAAAAAGACTTGGTAAAAGCCATTTATTGGTATAATAAGGCAGCTGAGAATGGAAATGAAGCAGCACTGTATAATATAGGTCAATGTTATGAATTAGGAAAAGGAATTGAGAAAGATGAAATTAAAGCCTTTGAATATTATAAAAAATCGGCTGAAAAAGAATATTTAGAAGCTCAATTTCAGCTTGGATTTTGCTATGATTCTGGAATTGGAACAGAAATTATTCGAACAAAGGCATCTGAATTTTATAAAAAGGCGGCTGAAAAAGGACATTGTTTTGCGCAAAATAACCTTGGCTATTTATATGATTGTGGTCAAGGAGTAGAAAAAGACCGAAAAAAGGCCATTTATTGGTATCAAAAAGCAGCAATAAATGGAAATGCTACTGCTTTATATAATTGGGTGAATCTTATGAATTAGGAATTGGTGTTGAAAAAGATGAAATAAAAGCATTTGAATATTGCAATAAGTCTGATGAAAATGATTTCGATGTAAAATTTTACCTTGGATATTGTTACGTGAATGGAATTGGAACAGAAATTAATAAAGAAAAAGGATTTGAGCTATATAATGAGGCATCTGGTAAGGGAAACATTGATTATAATAATGAGGAAATTATTAACGATTTAGATAAAGTTTGTTATTGGTACCGTAAAGTAGCAGAAAATGATAACAAAATAGCATTATTTAAATTAGGTGAACTTTATGAATTAGGCAAGGTATTAGTAAAAATGAAATTAGAGCATTTAAATTTTATAAAAAATCAGCCGAGCTGGGATTTATAGATGCCCAATATATAGAGCTTAGATCCGGATTATCCGTTGACATTCACTGAATGCATCCGTTCAAAGATCATAAATCCGGATATTCGGATATTAATTCTGGATGACAATCCGGATGATAAAATCCGGATATTCATAGGATATTCACAGGATTTTTTAAAAAATTTAGACATTCCGCCGATTAAATTTCACAATTTTTAATAAAGTTATTATAATTATACTGTATACACCTCTCTATCAATATAAATTAGTAAATTTACTATAAAATTCGTTGGTAATTATTAGTAAAAATAAATGTTAACGCATGTTTTATTTGTTACTATATAATGGCCAGTACATTATATATTAAGAGAAGTAATGCCATCAGTTATTTCTAAATATACTTAATTACTTTCCAACAACAGGAAAATATGATTGTAATGCTTTACACTACTGAAACTAATAAATTTGAAACGACTAAGCCGCGACCTTGCCACAATTTCGCCACTTATCTGTGGCGGTAAAGTCACAGCGATTACGTTACTGACTTTTTACTTAACGTGGCCGCAGCAGTTCGTATTAAACAGGTAGGTACAGTAGAGTATACATTAAGTAATCGCAGCAAATGGAAGTTATGATTGCTGCTACGTTGAATTTAAGTCACAATTATTTACATCATAATTACTTCATGTCCTAAGATATCCGGATTATATTCACTGAATATCCTATTTTTTTTAAGCGAATCCGGATATCCTATCCAAAAGTGAACGGATATATCCGTAATCCTAGGATATTCACTGAATAAGCCATTAGGATATTCACCGGATCTAAGCTCTACCAATATAGACTTGGATATATTTATGAACATGGAATTGAAATTGATAATGATAAGGAAAAGGCTTTTGAACTATATAAAATGGCTGCAAAAGGAGGAAATGTTGATGCACAAAAATATCTCGCATCTTTATATGAAAAAGGTGAAGGCACACAAAAAATATAGATAACGCTATTTATTGGTACAAGAAGGCTATAGAAAATGGCCATCAAGAATTTAAAGAAAATTTGAATAAACTTTTATATCAACTAGGCGTGATATAGAGATAAAAATTCAAAATTCCAATTTCTGTATCATCCTTTATTATTGATATTGCCACTTAAAAGTTTAACTAATTTTATTTAAATTATCAATTAATAAAAAGAAAAGTTCATCGAAGCATTTTTCTTGGTCTCATTATGTTTTTGACGTTTTTACTGTTAATGATCGCAAAATTTCTATGAAATAAAAATATTAACAACCAATAGAATATTATTAGCTGTTAACCCTTCTTAGGCATAAGATGCTAAGAACGATTTTAAACTTTGGAAATTTAACTTTATAGGTATGTATTAACAATCTAAACATTCAAATTATAATATATTCTAATTTAAAGTTTCTTTGATTTATGAATATTTCGTGAGTATTCGTACCTCTATGTTATAAGACACGGTGTGAGCGATGATGCAATTACAAACCTGAAATATTGTGGTATCGTTATAGTCAAAAAATCTAAGTTTGAATTCCGTGTATTTCACGTAACAAATCTTGAGTAGCTGCATCTGAAACCTATAATAACAACGAAAATATAAGATGTTATTCATGTTTTTTTGCACCCTTTGTCCTGGGTCTATAAATTGTACATGATTCACTAATGATCAAAGAATGAATGAAAATGACCAGCTGAAAAAGGTTCCCCTGTCCTCCCAACCTTCGCAATATCACTCTCCTTCGCTCATACTCATGATTCATAACACACAAAACGGCGAGGATGACAATACACAATCCCCTCCTTATAAATCACATAAAGATGCTTCAAATGATTTAGAAAAAAATGATATAGAAATTGGCGCAACGCAAGATGAAGTCACTGGGTAACTTGGCATTTATTACCTTCTATGTTTGATAACTGTGCTCACTCCACCTTAATAATTTGGTAGCAAACCAGAGGTTGTCAATTTCCTTGCGTCAGAACTTGAGAAAATTCTGTTTACTAGGTCCGCAAAAAAGTTCTCTATTTTATCAATAGTATGCTACAGAAAGCCACGACGAGCTAACAGCCATATAGCATCAAAGGATAGTTAACAGTTACTCTGGATACCCAACAGGCATTTAGAGTTCCACTCTCTAGCAAAAGCTAGCAAACCACAATGAACTAACAGCCCATTGGAAGAACAGCTAACAGTCATTACTCCTGTTATAGATGTAACTGTAACGAAATAGCTTTCTCCTCGTATAGAGACTTTTTAGCACTAATGATAAAGACACTCGCTTTAATAGTAGCCAATAGACTTCAGAGCTTGTATTAGAAATCGTTCGGAGGCTTGATTATTTTGATGATGGTCGGTTTTATGGTATAAATCATGACAACTAAAAAATATTTATAATTTTATCGGGTTTATTTATCCTATTATTATTTCTCTCTTATATAATTTTGTATAGATCCGTTCGTAGATGATATTGCTAATAGGTATCAGAAAAAAGATGATTTTTATTTAGTAAAAGAAATGACTAGAAATCAGAATATGAATCACATGCGATATTGCCAATCGACATGAAATTGTAATTTTGGGAATTTTCTACCGATTGGGTAGATAGAATTACGGATGGCCTTTTAGCTCGCAAATTAACAATAATAAAAAGGTCGGTCATTTTTCTTTTTTTGAAAAAAAAAAAAACTAATTTATAAAATAAAAATTTCATTCGCCCAATCAAAATAGAAATGATCATTGGTTGCGGTAAGGGGTGATTGACAATATTTCACATGGCCGCAAATTCATTTAACTAAAATAATTATAGTGCATTTTTTAAGAAGATTATGCAAGCAAAAAAAATTACCTTTATCAGACATGAAAGACGCTATTAAAACAAATATTCTACTCTAATACAAATAATTATCTACGTCATATGGAATTTATAATTAAATAATTAAAAATGATTATGTTGATTCGTCAAAATTACGTCATTACATTCAAATTTGTCAATAAAAACGCAGAAAGGAAGAAATTAAGATACAAAACAAAAAAAAGAAAAAAACAAAAAAAAAAATGGCCCAATTATCTCTTTTCGCTTCAGCAATTTCTGCTATGATTAAAAGTCCCGTAAAAACGTATGATGAATGTGTAGCAAATGGAATGACCATTAAACCTTCACAAATTTTAGACCTTGATACCATTTATAAAAAAACTTTAAATCGTATTGAATCCAAAGATATTGTTCCTCCTAAAAATATTTTTTCTAATAGTGTCATACAAATTCAAATTTTCGTCAAACCTATTTCTGGGGATAGTAAGTCAACGTTTGTTGATCCAAACATCACGGTTCTTGAGTTTAAAGACATTATTTATGCAAAGTTCGGATTTGATATCAAAACGATGCGACTTATATTTAATGGCAAACAATTAATTGATGATAAAACTCTATCATCTTACAATATTGAAAAAGGCAGTACAATACAAGTTTTATCTAAAGTTGTTGGGGGTTGTGATTTTTTTGTTATTAGAGAAGATTTATTAGATCCACAATATGATTACGACTTCACAAATTTACGTGATAACGGAACAACATTTATCCGCGGAATGGAATTGTACAAACGACCTTATGGATGGGAAAGAATTGCCGTTAATGTTAGTAGGTACGGACATGATAGGACATGGTTAGGCAGCGTTGGTGACAGTCCTCATGAATGGCCAGTTTCTTATCATGGAACTAGAAGAGAATTTATTGAATCTATTATTAATGAGGGTTATCTAGTCAGTAGAGGAGTGAACTTTGCGTTTGGAAGAGGAATTTATTCATCTCCTTATATTGAAATTGCTGAACAATATGCTCCAGAATTTGAAAACAATAATATTAGATATAAAGCTGTTTTTCAGAATAGAGTTAATCCCGAAGGACTGACCAGGTATTGTGGTAGAACTTATTGGCGTACTCCAATGGATGATGATATTAGACCGTATGGGTTGTGCATAAAAAGATCTCGTTGACTACAGCAGTAGCAGCTATAGTATAAATTTTAATATTTTATTTGTGTTCTTTTATCTTATGTATCAAAATTTTAATAAAAAAGTTGTAATTTTAAAAACTTAAAGAATACAGAAGAATAAAACTCTTAAAAGACTGTATGAAACGGTGGTGAAATATTACACGCAAAAATCACATGACCGTAATTATTTTGCGTTTAATTTTAATCATGAAAAAAAAATATTTTTTAAACATCCTGATCAACATTAAATTATATTTCATACTTTACACATTGTAACGTTTGTTTCTAATAATAGATCTAACCGCCTGCCCATCGAGTTCATGTTGTATGAATATTAAGAATTGAGAATAATAATGAATAATTTCGGCTGAATCAAGTATGCGTATTTTTATGCAACTGCGGAAGATGTGGCAATAACAGGCAACGGATAATTTATTATCCGGAGTCTTCCCTTGCAATGTAATACAATCCGTACACATGATCAACCGGTTTTGTGTAAGGTAGAAGGACAATTTAGAAAAAAAAATTCATTAGCTTTTTATTATTATTTGTATGTTTATTAAACTCTAGAGAGAACTGATGAAGAGAAGCAATTAACTTCTATGATTCTTTAAGTTGAACTCTAATACTTTATTTATTTTATTTATTCATTCACATATTATGTTTCTTATTATATTTACAAATAATTCATTCCTATGATATGTTTTAGAACAACTTTTTGCCTTTTGCTATTGCAGCTATTTCGGTATTAATTTGTGAAAGTTCTAAGGTTCAATATTTTATGAATTAACATTTAAATACTAATTTTCTCTCACAGATTAACCTTGGATAATTTGCAAACTATATTTCAAGAATCAAGATCAGATTCAGGTTGACTCGAGTTCACGTGATCTATAATGCAGTTAGAGGGAAAGACCAAAGAGCAGAGTTACAATAATTAATTTTTGGTCCGCACTATGCCTTGAGTTACTCTTCGAATCAAAAAGTCCAAGTTCATCATGCGAAGGATCATAATTAAGTAAATTTTTTTAATATTTACTTGCTGCAATTTTTAAAAGCTTTTAGCAATGTAACAAAAATTAATAAATTGGTAGAAACAATTATAAATAAACTAAATAGGAATTTTTTATAGATCTGTTTTGTTGACGATCAAGAATAATAGATAAATAATTAATCATGTAATAATTAATTAATGAATCGTAGCGTAACCGAAAATTATACAAATAAGGAATTGATATGTAAAATGTCTACATTTAGTAGTAGGTTACTGGCCGCAAGCTTGTAACCTAGGTTGCAACTATAACGAAACCGTAAATCAAGCACAACGCATGGGTTGTAAATATTATCTAAATTGCAACACTTAAGGCAGGATATGTAAAATTTATAAATCTGTAAAATTACGGAGGATAAAATTTTTTTAATGCGAAGAAAAATCCGTTACACACCCGTTTGTGATTGATAATCAAGCTAGCTAAATTTCGTAAATAAATTTTTTAACTTTTTCAAATAAAATAAAACAATAACTTATTGGTCAAGTTAAACTGAAACGTGGATAAAATTAGCGTAATACTGACGTAAAAGTCCTGTACATGATATGATGCAATTTTTCTTTAAGGAAAATATTTTAAGTAGCCGTGCGTCAATATTGTTTTTTTTACTAAGTTGTTAGGTCATTATTTATTAGCCATGCTGCCCATGCATAATGAATAACGAATATTTAAAAAATCCTATAATTATCCCATAAAAAAAAAATAATAATAAATTCATTCATAAATCTTGGCAGCCTTGGTGTGTGATGCAATTCTGCAGTCCATACAGCACCAATATTATACTGCATAGAATAACAGATAACGCACGGATCGTCAGATCAGCAGATCGAATTCCGCGGATTATTTCGAATCATCTGTAAGACCATTGATTTTAGGTTAGAAAATGATCCTCAAATGATGAGATCATATTAAAATAATGTTTTTTTTTTCTTTGTTTTAAATCTTGGGAGAAATATTTTTAATTTATAAGATTGTAATTATAGAAGGATTCAATCGAACGGATGTAACAAATCATTAATATTCGGATAACCGGATTATCCTTAGCCCGGAAAAATGGTCACATCCTTTCGGGATGACGAATGACAGATGATCCGCGGATTGGAGCACCGAAAATTACTCGTTAATCCAATTAAAATAGAGTATTTTAGGTTACCGTATCATTTATCATTTATTTAAAGAACCTCCACATTTTTAACGCCCATGTAAATAATTACATATGATAATCCAAACCTCCTTATTAGAAACGAGAATTTTATAGTTGAAACACAAAAAAAAAAAAAAAAAAAAGAAAAAAGAAAAAAAAAATTTTTTTTCTTTATATAGAAAAATTTAAAGTTCTATTTCAAATCAAAAAAAAAAAAACTATTTTTATTTAAACAATCGGATTCATTATAATAATAAAAATATTTTACATGTCAAGGAGGTTTGTTACACGGTTCGAAGAATGAATAGAGTTACCCATACAAACTTAAATCCGGTGAATGATGTACCAATTAAATGACTTTTTGTTACAACAATTTAATACTAATTCGAAAAATTATTAAAAATCGTAATAATTATACATAAATGGATATGAATTAACTAAAAAAAAAAGAACAAAAAAAAAAGATTTCGCTTAAAATAATGTAGTGCAAATCTAACCAAATATTTATTAAACCAGTATCACAAATTTTATAGTTAGATCCAAACTGCTGAAATAATCAGGAAAATAAAATTTCTATCGGAACATTGCGAAATTATTTATATTATTGGTTATTGGTAAAAAAAAAAATAAAAAAATAAAAAAAAAAAAAAATTTGTCAGCGTTAAAAATTTTCGCGCGTACAAACTGATAAGAAAACATCGGATGATGTTTGAAAAACATTATATGTGACAATTTCATGTGATAAAATGAGAGATCCTCATGTGGGTCAAGACGGTTGTGGCGCAGCAAAACAGCAACAAGTAACGAATAACACAAAGAATTATAATTACCACGGGGACATTCTCCGAATTTTATTAAATCTTTGATAAAATAATATTTTACAGTAAAATGCAGGTACAATATTTTCGTGCGTACGGTAAGACATTAAGAAAGAAATTGTTTGTAATACAAAGAGATTCCGCTCACCTTTTAGGCTAATAATCATTGTAAGGAATATCGGTCAATTACAAAGAAATCGAAATAAATAAAATAAAATAAAATAATATATTTGGTCCTTTTTAATTATGGTAAACAATGAACCCATTTATAGGTTCATTCACCTTACATATTTTTTTTTTTTTTTTTTTTTTTTTGTTTTTTATTTTACCCATGTATAAAGAAATTCTTCTTAACACCAATGACCAACCAATGACCGATATTATACTGTACTGTATGTACATGGCTAATCGTTTCAGAGAAAAAAAATATAAAGTCAATCATACAAAAAAAGAAAATCCTTTTTTACTAGGCAATCCTTGTTTATATATTTTTTAAAAAAAAATATCCATATTAAAATTTATTAATATTTTTTCGTATATAAAAGTAGCTCCTGAATTAATTTTTAAAAATTATCATTCCTTTTTTTCTCTCACAGATATTTTTTTTTTAAAAATATTAATCATCTCACGTCATTAGTTTATTTTTACCATGGGAAAACAACAATCAAAATCCTCCAGAACCTACAAATACAACAATTCCGCACCTTCCACACCATCAACAACAATAGAACATCAAAAAATTTATAAGCCACATGATTATTACGATCCTTTACCACCACCAAATTCTAAGATATTTTATTTTAAAGAAAACCGTAGATATCCAAATTTAAATAATATAAATTATTTATATCCTGTTGATGACAACGAAAGTGATAGAATACAAGATCATCATTATTTTTATCGTTATATTTGGGACAATAATTTTTCTGCCCCTATAAATGATTTATTAAATTCCCATGGTTCAAAAATACTTGATATTGGGTAAATTTTTTAATTTAATTTTGTGCTGGAACTATTTAATAAAATAATTTATATATAATAATAATCGATTTTCTTTACAAAATCAGATGCGGTCCCGCAACATGGACATTGGAGGTAGCGACAGAATACCAAAGATCCAAATTTACCGGTATTGATATTGCTCCTACGTATCCAATTCACACAAAACCGCACAACGTTGAATTTCTTCAAGTAAATATACTTAACGGCTTACCATATGCGGATAATACATTTGATTATATTTTTTGCAGATTTATGATTTTTGCCTTCACGTTAAAAGATTGGGAATTTGTAATTAATGAAATCTGTAGAGTTTGTAAAGTTGGTGGTTATGTAGAATTTATGGAAAAAGATATTTTATTTTGGAATGAAGGAAATTTTACAAAGAAGGCAAGATCATGGTGTAAGTATTTATTTGTGTTTGTAATACTTTTATTTTATTTATTTATTTATTTATTTATTTTTATTATTATTAGTTGCAGAAGAGTTTAGAACAAAAAAGAACGTTGAAACAATAATTTCACCAAAAATTCAACAATTTATTTCTGAAACGAAACATTTTCCAGAAATTTATCACGCAGAAAGATGTGTTCCGATTGGTGAATGGGGTGGTAGTTTGGGGAAATGTTATGAATTTATTTATAAATGGGGAGCTAAGAATCTAAAAAAAGCGATAAAGGATTGTAATAAAGAAACCGATTGGGACTCAATTGTTGATAAATGTGTGAAAGAATTAAGTGAAAATAATGGTTATGATAAAATTCACCGGATTTGGGCCAGGAAAGAAGAATTTCAACCTGATATGGAAAGTAGAGTAATTGAAGAAATATAAAATTTTTTTTTTTTTCTTCCTTTACTTTCCATTACTCTTCTCTTTAATTTATTAATAATAGATTATGATAAAATTCACAGGATTTGGGTCCAAAAAAGAAAATTTCAACCTGATATGGAAAGTAGAGTAATTGAAGAGATATAATTTTTTTTTTCTTCCTTTACTTTCCATTTCTTTTTCTTTAATTTATTTATTTATTTTTCTTTTTTTTTTTTTAAGAAAAAAAAACAATTTTTTTTCCAAGTTTATTATTGCACATCATTGTGTGCGTAATTAATTAATTAATTAAGCCTCAAATAAGTTTTTAAGAATTTATCTTTAAGGTAAAGGTAATCAAGTACATGAAGTACTTACATAATCAAATTAAAAATCAAATGACTTTGTTATGCAAGTTTATTAAATGCATAAAGATCAATGAAATACAAGAATTGGTAATATTGTATGTATTGTATGTAAACATACATTTTTATAAGTTACAAATATATGGGAAAATTTTAAATTAATAAAACTAACGAAATATGGAATTAATTTTAATTATATTCCGTAAATAATTGACATTTACCAATTTTTTCAATTTTTTCCGCTCGAATGATTGAAGGGAAAAAAAAATATGGGGTTGATGATTTCAAAGTTTTAATTAGTTAATTAATTAATTAATTAATCAAATTTAAAAATTATTTTTTTACTGCGGTAAATTTTTCTTTAAACAGGGATTCACGTACCGCAGTAAAATTAAACAAAAATTTTTTTTTTTTGATATACGCAAAGTTTTATTTTTTCCGTTATCGTAACTGCATTAAAGAACGCTCATTTTTCATAACAAATTAAAATATTAAGTAACGATCAGAAGAAAATTAATTAAAAATAATTATATAAATTAAAATGTTTAATGTTTGTATTTACAAATTATTTTTTCGTTCGTTTAAATCGCCGAAATGTTATTAAATTTATATATTTGTTTGTAATATATATACAATTATATAATATATAATAATTAATATTAAAATGAATGTTATCCAAATTGCCATATTTAGCTCATTCGAATATTTGAGTGTTATATTATACTTGTTATACAAATAAAACAACACATGCAACATATGTGATCTGTAATAAACTTTATATGACCAATGCTTTAGCGATCCAAGTTCTATTGGCATAAGTGATGTCGCCATATCGTTACAGGGATTCGTAATGTTTTAACTATAAAGTTTTTGTACATCACCTTGAATAAATCCATGAAATTCACTAACCCATATCGTTATTAGGTTGTTTCTTTATTTAAGATGTTAAAAGCTTTCCATTTGTTAAAATGATGTGATACATAAACCAATTAATCTTCGCTTTCATGCTTGTAACGATAATCTGTAATTTATAAGATTTTTCCAGTTTATATATAACGAATTGGAACTATTCCCTTTTCTACCTGGTATGTTATGTGCTGTGCAAATAATGAAACGCAAAAACAAAGATCTGAAGACGGATAAAGATATAAATTTTCAAACCATATGCACAAATTTTTTCCATCGGACCAATTATATAATATGTTTATCGTTACATTTGTTGTTGTATGTAAACAAGATTTTTCCACCTATTACACAAACTTAATGTTTATTTAAAATAAACATGTCTAAAAAAAAAAAAAATATATTTTAAATGCTAATGACTTTAATAAAATAAAATTTTTATTGGTTTAATGACGAAAAGATCGAAATTATCTGTGATATTAATAAATTATGCAAGTTTTAAGGTTAATTCATGATTTTCGAACTTGGTTACACTACAAAGGTGTGGCTTTTCGATTCGGTTATTGTAAGGTTGTACGCAGCCATTTTTTTCTTTTCTTCTATAATGTGGAATTTGTAAAAATAATTGGTTTTTTTTTTCAACCAATAAGTCTTATATATGGCCATATTCAATTCATTCACATTTTTTCACACAATTGTTTATGGATAATTAATTGTACGATGTAGTAATGCATTTAACGTCGTTCCGTAACGTTAACCAATGCAAATAGTAAATAATATCGTAAATTATAAAATAAAAGGGGGGATTTTCAACCAATAATTTATGAATATTATACGGTGTGGTATTTACGTTGGTGTCACTCAGTAAAGTAACGTTGTCGCAGATTATGTTTTACATAAAATTTATTGAATTTTCTTAATTAATTCAAACGATACTAACTTATAAATACTAATAATTGACTAGCTTATTTAGAACAACGGGCTAATTTGTTTATTTTAATTTATTAATTTTTTCCAAATAAAAATGTATGGCAAATAAAATAAATTTTTCCATACATGTTAAAAAAAGGAAATATATATAATAAATAATAAATTACCTTTTTTAAAAAATAAAAATAATTATTATAGAAAAATAAAAAGGGCGTTAAAAAAAAAAAAATGTTATGTATATGAATGACATAGATATATGTATGTATGTAAAAAGTAAATGTTTACAATATAGAAATGCATACTTTACAAAAAGGAAGAAATGTCGGAAGCACATGTTACAAATAATTAAATTACGCCCACTTTTTTTAAACCTCGCTTAGATTGAAAAGTATTCACTACGAAATTCTGATTGATGACGACATGTTGCCCCATGTTGACATTTTGCACATAAATCTCTTATATGAGGCTTTTCACTTTCTGATAATTCAAGTGGTTTGTAATTAGAAATGATGCAACTATCATTATAGTTTAGTTTACATTTCTTGCACTCTTGCATGTAAAAATCACCCTGAACCAAATGTTTTTTCTCCACAAACTTTTTAAGTGAAATCCAAGTATAAGCGCTTCTCCATCTATTTTGACAATTCAAGCATTTCCAATTGCCGAAAACTCTGTAATGATTATTCCATTCCAAATGACGGATGATCTCGACGGTAGAATCTTTCTATATAAGTAAATTTTTTAAGTATGATGTAAGAAAATTTTATTTTTCGAAAAAAAAAAAATATATATATAATTTATTTTAACCCACATTCGAATTGTTTGATGGGCATGGTAAACGGAAACTTGAGATTAAATTCATTTTTCCTGTTCCGTTAGTTTTATTACATTCCTCGCAACGCTTCCAGAAAAAGCTATATATGATTCTTGGAATTTTCAGGTACTTTCTAAACGTTTCCAAAATATTTGTATATTGAATTTGCCATTCATGTTTCATTTCACATGACCAATGCCCATATACTATATAATAATTGTTTTCTATTAAGTGACGGATGATGTCGATAATCTATAAGAAAAAAAAAATGTTGAATATATCCGTCGAGCTACCTTTCCATTGTATATGATCAAATATCGTAAATAAATTTAACTTACTTGTTGTTGTTCCTCTCGTTCTTCGATCCTGTTGTGTATTCTAATAATCGGAATCTGTAAAGATAATTCTTTTTCGGTGTTCTCATTTCTTTTTTCATCCCAACTTTTACCCCATTTAACGGTAACTTCTTTCGAATTATAACTAAAGTTATTCTCTTCTGACATGATATAAAAAAGAATCAGAGGAAAACAAAATTGGTGGGAAACTGGAAAATGACTAAATAATGAAAAGACTAATTTAGTCTCAGTTTAGTTAAAAGGTTGATTTGCAGTCACGTGAATTACGTTTTTTTTTTGACGGATTAAACTTTTTTTATATAGTGTTTCACGAAAATGACGTACAAAGATATCTTATAATAATTTAAATCATGTGATAACGGGTGAACTTTGTATTCATTTGTACGTTTAAAATTAAATTCCCAGCCTAAAATAATAATAGATCATGAGTTCTTGTTTTTGAAGGCACTCCATCATTAGAAGAGTATTTCCTAAAATCTCTCGAATTAAAAAACATCTGGTGCTTTGCGCCCCTTGATGAGGTGGTTTAGTTGCAATATCCTAAAAAAATTCTTGACTCAATTAACGTTTCTGATTACTATATCTCTAGTTCATAGACCATTAGTAACCTCAGTTACCTCACTAATGCAGACAAAATAGATTAAAACAAATAAAGAAATGTATTTTATGGGAGAAAAATTGTTGAAACCACATGATTTTTTTGCTACTCATGACATGTGGTTGTGTGATTTTCCATTAGCTTTTCTAAACGAAGACAAATTATACAAGCAAAGCAAGTGTATTATTGAAGAACTATCGAAGAATAAGCAACAAGTTTAAGGATATTTCATCTATAGTTTAATATCGATAAGTTAAAAATATTTCGATATATACTATATTACGTGATAAGTCCTATTTATAATATATTTATTTTATTTGCTATCTCACTACAATGTATTATAATAAAACGATCCTGGATATTTTCAAGAGCTTGATGTTTGATGTGAGATTTAATGATATTATCTTTAAGTTGGCATCGTCAATAAAGCCAATGCTTTGAAATATTCTAGTAAGAAGGTTGGCAATATTATAATCGGATTCATAACGTATCCATGTTGTTTCTACCACCATAGTGGCGTAACTCTTTCACCAATTTGCTATTATTGATTTTTTGACGAACAGCACATAACAAAAGTTTGTGGAGATTTCTAAACATTTCAAAGCCTGCTAAGCCACTATATAATTAATAACGTAATTTCATGTGACGTGTCAAGATGGTGTAGCTCCACCAGTTCAGACGGACAACACATAGCAAAAAACATGACGATTGGAGATCATCTATTCGAAGCCTCACCATTCAAAACTTGCTATTTATAACGCAAATAACGTGTCACGATTTAACTGTTAATCCCGAAGCCTAGATCAATATTCCTTTAGTAACTGAATTTAAGCATCCAGTCTTAAATCTTCGCTAAATATTTATTCTTTATAGCAATTTTTATGTATAAATACGCCTAAACTCCATATAATTTGAAAAAAATAGAAAAAGATCTCTAAAAAAAAGTAAAAACAATAGGCATTCAAAATGAAATTTAACTTAATTTTACTCCTTTTAACCACACTTACTGCTGTTGTTTTAAGTCAAAATATACCCGGTCAAACAATAATCCAATTATTTGAGCATGATTTTTATTGGGGATTGAATGGTACTGAAGTTGTTTTACATCCAGGGGGTATTGAAGCCATTAGATGGACAATTGTTCCTTATGCTGAAGGAAATTTCATCAATTATAATGATAAATCCGTCCAATACAATGGTGATTTCAAACCACTTACTATTGAAAATGGTACTGAGAGTCTTGATCAACGTTGGATAATTGAGCCTAATAATGTTCCAGGAATCCCTTCTCTCATTTGTTCCAGCCAAGTTAGTGGTGTGTGTGCAACAGCGGTTGATAAAGATGGAGAGTGGGTAGTTATTGCAGCGCCTAGAAGTTTTATTAATCCTCTCCAGAGGTGGATATTATATAGTCTTTGAATGTTCTTTATATAATTTTATAATAGCATATTTATATTGTACAGTATATAGTGTGGATGTGTAACTGTGCGTCAGAAAAAGTAAAAAAAATGTTTACGTGCTAACCAATGAAATTATTTGTTTTGTCTGTACCAAGAAAACTTTAAATCTGTATTTTAATAGAAGTTATTGACAATCATATGATTTTCTTTTGTTTTATCAGGAAAGTTTAATGAGAGAATTGCAAGAATGACACGAGTTTATACAAACCTGACATTGCAGAAATTATCATTCAGATGGTTATTGTACCTATAATATTGTATATTGATTTTTTCTAGATTTACTCCTTGATCCACTTTATCCATAGTACATATGAAACTGTGTTTAACAATTATACACAACTATATGCTTTAAATCATACATGTTTTTACGCGATTTATTTTTCAATGAAAATATAAGTAAGTGAACAAATGCTGCGTATTTTGAATTAGCTGCAAAAAATTAATTAATTTGCTAGCAGTAAAAACTGGTTTTTATGAATTGTAGTGCATATAATAAACTTTATATCGGTGATTAATTATTTCCGGCGACGTGAGAAACTTAATCACTGTAATTTACTATAAAATAATAAGTTACGTCATGTTATTATTATTCGTAGTTACTTTGAAACTATTTTAACCCGGTATAACGAATGAAAGCTTCATTACCAATCGCGACGGAGAATATTCTTAAGAATGGTTCATGTCCTGAATTAGAAAAGTTGCAAATACCCAAGTATGCAAAGATTAATTAAGCGATGTTGAAACACCGAGCTACAAGAGAGACTAAGTGTTGAAGAAATAAGAAACATTGTTCGCGAATGAAAGAAAAAGTTACACGAATAATTAATAAATTCTAACAACCTAAAATTTTTTAAATGCGTTGTAAATCAATGTTGCAATATATTGTATATAAACCATATATAATAAGATATTCGTTATTGTTCTTATAGGGACATCATACGATATTAGTATTTAATTTAGTAATATTAATTTATTAACATATATATATTTAATCGCCCTGCTATAAAGAATGGCCATTTTGCCTAATTGTGAGATTTTCTTGCATTTTGTTTATCATGCGCCCTCGACAGTGATTTGATGACTTACGCAATAGAAAACAGGAATAGTAAATGAAACATACCAAATAAAGTTAGTAAAAGTATGCAGTATAATGCTTTTTCTTTGTTTTATTTATTCAGAAGACGTCTAACATGATGAAGACATACTAATAAAAGCAAAAAATGCAAATTCTTCTTAATTGTCCCAAACAATTATTGCCACATGTTCCACTGCTGCAAATTTTGGTGAGATACGCCGTAGATTAGCACAAGAAATCCTATGGATTTACGAACTAGAGATATAATAGACAGAAACGTAATCGAGTTAAGAATTTGTTTTTAGGATATTGCAATAAAACTACCTCAACTAGGGGCGTAAAGCACTAGATGTAAGATTTTAGGAAATACTCTCCTAATGATGGAGTGCCACCTACTTCAAAACAAGAGCTAGGCTGTGAATTAATTTAAATGTCATGACATGTGGCTGTGTGATTTTCCATTAATTCTTCTAAACGAAGACAAATTATACAAGAACGTAAAGCAAGTGTACAATTGTAGAATTATCGAAGAAAAAACAGAAAAACATTTCGTCATATATACTATTATATTAAAGGATAAGTCCTATTATAACATATTTATTACATGTGCTAATTGTGCTATCTCACAATGTATTTAAAATTTTCGATATATAGTCATTTTACTATAAGAGTATTTGATGATATTATATATCTTAAGTTGGTACCGTCAAGAAAGCCAATACTCTGGGATATGTTAGTAAGAAAGTTGGCAATGTTATGATTAAACACATAACGTATCTGTTACTGTACATGGCTATGGTCATCTCGGTTCAGTTTCTTTAAGTAGTCTTAAAGGCAAAAGAAAGAAACATTAATATGTTTTGAGTCAAGATCACACTAAACACCAAGAAATTTGCAAAAAATTTCAGTTCCATTTCTGAAAACAAAAAGAATCCAAACTTATCATTTGTAACCCAGTTTTTAGGAGGTTAAAGTCCAGAAAAAAGAAAGGAGACATTAACTTCCAAAACAATAAAAAATACAACACAAAAAAAGAAAATATAAATAGAGCTTGGAACCGGTACAAAAAACCTTAACCGGTTAAAAATCGGTTAAAAAGTACCTTAACCGGTTAATTAACCGGTTAATTAATCGGTTAATTAATCGGTTAATTTGTGATATAGTTAACCGGTTATTATAATATGTTTTTTTCAATTTATTGTATGGAACGTCTAGTAAATATTAAATATTTTATATAAAACATAAATTTATTTATTTTTTAAAAAAAATATATTATAATTATAATACATGTGATGTTGCATTTTCACCTAAAATTCCCCTTGCATCAAAAAATACAAATAAACAATTTAAATAAATATCAATAAAAAAATGATAATTTAATAATTGGTAATTCATTGGTATTCATAAAAGTTATTTCTAAATTTTATAAATGATGTTAATTTGGTATCTGAAATTCAAATAGAATGTTTAATAATATTATTTACCTTATTAGCAAGTTGTGTAAATATATCCATAAATTTTGCATTTCTTTTATGAACAATATTTCTTGAAAAATTTTGAGCTTAAGGATGTACGCTTGCTAGTCATATATTCCCAGCATCTGGAAAAAGGCGTTCACTAGGAATGGAAATGGCTGGGTTGATAAAAATTTTTGTGCTAATATGAATATTATGGGAAATCTTTTTTATGTTTATTCCACCATTTATAAGGATTGTAAGTATAATCTGGTTTTTCTGTAATATATTTGTTAATCAGAAAAATTATCATCTTCGGCAGTTCAGTCATAATTGTAATTTATAAAATAAAGATATTTATTTTTTAGTGTCCTATTTAAACAAAAAAATTTATTGACTTAAAAAATGTTTAAATAAAATTATCGTTAAACAGTAAAAAATTGCCAAAAAAAATTCTCCGAGATGTTACATATATGGCGTACCGTAGAAGTCAAAAGGTTGTTGTAAAAACAACAAGTTAGTTGTTGTAAATCAACAAGTAAGTTGTTGTAAATTAATAAGTTACTTGTTGATTTACAACAACTAACTTGTTGTATTGATCGACATGACGAGGTAACAAGTAACTTGTTGCTTTTTATGTCGATCACATTTTGATTTCCATTTATGGAAAATGATCCATATATATAGCGGATTACCGATTAACTGGGTTATTCGATTATATCACTTCACTCCCGTTATATAATAGAGTAGAATAAAGCAAAATAAAACTAAAAGAGAAACTTTAACTTCTTATTATGATTACAATATTTATCATTGTAATGAGACAAAAAAAAAATTTTTTTTTGCAATTTCATTAATTTTATTATATTTTATTTTATTTTTTCTTTTTTTGTTAATATTTAACGTGAAAATTAAATAGTCACAGAAATATGGAAAAATAAAATTATTTCATTGTATAGTCATTAAATGGCTTTTAAGAAGATAATAATAAGGATAATGTATAATAGTATTGTTGTATAAATTTATTATATCTAACACGCATACATAAAGAAAATTATGAAAAAAAAATTTAGTAAATAATTAAACGATTTAAAGAACATTACTTTTGTTAAATAATTAAAAAGACTTTCTTTATTAAATTAATTTTAAAAATAACACTTTTTCATTGAGATGACCAAAAAAAAAAGGGAATACTTTTTTATTAAAATAGTTTTTAGAACGTTTAATAAAAAAGATCGTGAAAATTTTTATTAATTAAACTAAAGTTGCATGTCGAAATTCTGCAGGTAAATGTCGAAATGTCGAAATTAAAACCTATCGAAATGTCGGAATGTCGAAATAGTTTCGACATGTCGAAATTGTCGAAATTGTCGAAATTCCGATTGGTCAATAATGTCGACATGTAGCGTTGCGAAACGCTTATTTTTATTATATTAATTAAAAAAAAAAGTTTCGCAACGTTTTTTATTAATACAGCGTTTCGCAACGTTTTTTATTAATATAGCATTGCAAAACGCTTTTTTTATTGTATTAATTAAAAAAAAAAAACGTTTCGCAACGTTTTTTATTAATATATAGCGTTGAGAAACGCTTTTTTTATTGTATTAATTAAAAACAAAACGTTTCGTATTAATATAGCGTTGAGAAACGCTTTTTTTTCATTATATTAATTAAAAAAAAAACGTTTCGCAACGTTTTTTATTAATATAGCGTTGCGAAACGCTTTTTTTTATTGTATTAATTAACAAAAAACGTTTCACAACGTTTTTTATTAATATAGCGTTGCGAAACGCTTTTTTTTATTGTATTAATTAAAAAAAAACGGTTTGCAACGTTTTTTATTAATATAGCATTGCGAAACGCTTTTTTCATTATATTAATTAAAAAAAAACGTTTCGCAACGTTTTTTATTAATATAGCGTTGCGAAACGCTTTTTTTTATTGTATTAATTAAAAAAAACGTTTAGCAATTAATATAGCGTTGCGAAATGCTTTTTTTCATTATATTAATTAAAAACAAAACGTTTCGTATTAATATAGCATTGCGAAACGCTTTTTTTCATTATATTAATTAAAAACAAAACGTTTCGTATTAATATAGCATTGCGAAACGCTTTTTTTCATTATATTAATTAAAAAAAAAACGTTTCGCAACGTTTTTTATTAATATATAGCGTTGCGAAACGCTTTTTTTTATTAAAAAAAGTTTCGCAACGTTTTTTATTAATACATAGCGTTGCGAAACGCTTTTTTTTTATTGTATTAATTAAACAAAAAAACGTTTCGCAACGTTTTTTATTAATATATAGCGTTGCGAAACGCTTTTTTTATTGTATTAATTAAACAAAAAAACGTTTCGCAACGTTTTTTATTAATATATAGCGTTGCGAAACGCTTTTTTTATTGTATTAATTAAAAAAAAACGTTTCACAACGTTTTTTATTAATATAGCGTTGAGAAACGCTTTTTTTTCATTATATTAATTAAAAAAAAAACGTTTCGCAACGTTTTTTATTAATATAGCGTTGCGAAACGCTTTTTTTTATTGTATTAATTAAAAAAAAACGTTTCGCAACGTTTTTTATTAATATATAGCGTTGAGAAACGCTTGTTTTTATTGTATTAATTAAAAAAAAGTTTCGCAACGTTTTTTATTAATATAGCGTTGCAAAACGCTTTTTTCATTATATTAATTAAAAAAAAAACGTTTCGCAACGTTTTTATTAATATATAGCGTTGTGAAACGCTTTTTTTATTGTATTAAATAAAAAAAAACGGTTCGCAACGTTTTTTATTAATATAGCATTGCGAAACGCTTTTTTCATTATATTAATTAAAAAAAAAACGTTTCGCAACGTTTTTATTAATATATAGCGTTGTGAAACGCTTTTTTTATTGTATTAAATAAAAAAAAACGGTTCGCAACGTTTTTTATTAATATAGCATTGCGAAACGCTTTTTTCATTATATTAATTAAAAAAAAAACGTTTCGCAACGTTTTTTATTAATATATAGCGTTGCGAAACGCTTTTTTTTATTAAAAAAAGTTTCGCAACGTTTTTTATTAATACATAGCGTTGTGAAACGCTTTTTTTATTGTATTAATTAAAAAAAAACGTTTCGCAACGTTTTTTATTAATATAGCGTTGCGAAACGCTTTTTTTTTATTGTATTAATTAAAAAAAAAAACGGTTCGCAACGTTTTTTATTAATATATAGCGTTGCGAAACGCTTTTTTTATTGTATTAATTAAAAAAAAACGTTTCGCAACGTTTTTTATTAATATATAGCGTTGTGAAACACTTTTGTTATTGTATTAATTAAAAAAAAAACGTTTAGAAACGTTTTTTATTAATATAGCGTTGCGAAACGCTTTTTTTTATTGTATTAATTAAAAAAAAAACGTTTCGCAACGTTTTTTATTAATATAGCGTTGCGAAACGCTTTTTTTTATTATATTAATTAAAAAAAAAACGTTTCACAACGTTTTTTATTAATATAGCATTGCGAAACGCTTTTTTTCATTATATTAATTAAAAAAAAAAAGTTTCGCAACGTTTTTTATTAATATAGCGTTGCGAAACGCTTTATTCGACATGTCGAAATTATTGACCAATCAAGAATTTTGGCAATTTCGACAATTTCGACAAGCAAACTTTAATTAAAACGATTGAAAAAATTTTTAAAGTAAAAACGATTTTAAAAAAAAAAATCATTTTTTTTTAGTTATAAACGATAAAAGAATCATTTTTTTTAGTTATAAATGATAAAAAAATCGATTAAAGAGATCATTTTTTAAATGTAACTTTTAAATGTAAACGACTAAAAAAAATTTTTTTTTTAAAAAATGTAACTAGGGCAATTTGGATATAGTTAGTGAGCTTTAGAATACTAAAAAAAAAACTGTTTGGTCAATTCAGACCCATCGGGGTTGACCCGATTTACCCGTTTAACCTGAAATTAAAAAAGAAAACACTGACACTAAATGAAGCATTTTGGTGTTTTTCAGAAGTTTATACAAAAAATGCCAAACCGTTTTTTTTATAATGCAAAAAATCCAAGGCTCTTTTTTGCCAATTAAATTTTATATTACTAAAAAAACGTTAAAGGACGGTTTTAACATTTTTTATTATTAAACGCTTAAAAAAAAAATGTTAAAACATATTTTAGTGTTTTTTAATCAAAGTATCAAACACTTTAAAAAAATGCTAAAATACGTATTTTAGCATTTTTTTAATTAAACACTTTTTTAATGTTTTTTTTTTTTTAAATAAATGCTTAAAAAAATGTTGACATAATCGTTTTAACAATAATTGATTTTTTTATTAATTGTTTTCTTTTTTATTTAATTGTTTTAACAAAAAAAAACGATTTTGTTTTTATTAATTGTCTTAACAAAAAAAAATGATTGTTTTTTATTAATCGTCTTTAACGAAAAAAAAACGATTTTTTTTTATTAATCGTCTTTAACGAAAAAAAAACGATTTTTTTTTATTAATCGTCTTTAACGATTTTTTTTTTATTAATCGTCTTTAACGAAAAAAAACGATTTTTTTTTTATTAATCGTCTTTAACGAAAAAAAATGATTTTTTTTTTATTAATCGTCTTTAACGAAAAAAAATGATTTTTTTTTTATTAATCGTCTTTAACGAAAAAAAATGATTTTTTTTTTTATTAATCGTCTTAACAAAAAAAAAATGACTTTTTTTATTAATTGCTTTAACATGATGTACCTCTTAGCATGAATAAAACACTATCTACATATGCACCTGCATTTACCATTTCTCAGAATTTTGGTATAGTAATATTAATTGTTTTTAAAAAAAAAAATTTTTATTAGTTATATAATAAAAAAAAATGATTTTAACCATTTTTCCAAGTCATTTAATAGTATAAAAATCATTTTTTTCCTAAGCCGTTTAATAAAAAAAACCGTTTTTTTCTAAGTCGTTTAATAAAAAAACAATTTAAACATTTTTTTGAGTCGTTTAATCATTTTTTTTTTATGATAACAAAGCTAAAAATGTCAAACCCCATTCTCTAGCATCAAATATTAAGAACATTTAACAGTTTTATTAAAACAAATAAAAAAAAACACTAAAAATGGGTTAAACCCGGTTTAAACTTTTTTTATCAAAACATTAAAAATGTTCAAAGACGTCTTTGGCTTTTTATTAAAACAACGATTTTTTTTATTAATTGTTTTAATGAAATGAAAAATAATTTTTTCATTAATAAGTTTAAAAAAATGTTAAAAAAAATTTTCAAAAAGAAATTTTTTTTTTGTCTCATTACAATGTTAAATATTGTAATTATAATAAGGAGTTAAAATTTCTCTTTTTAGTTTTATTTATCTTATATATATAACGGGAGTGAAGTGATATAATCGAATAACCCAGTTAATCGGTAATCCGCTATATATATGGATCATTTTCCATAAATGGAAATCAAAATGTGATCGACATAAAAAGCAACAAGTTACTTGTTACCTCGTCATGTCGATCAATACAACAAGTTAGTTGTTGTAAATCAACAAGTAACTTATTAATTTACACCAACTTACTTGTTGATTTACAACAACTAACTTGTTGTTTTTACAACAACCTTTTGACTTCTACGGTACGCCATATACATATTATCTATATATGACAATGATCTGCATTTAACCGGTTAAAAATTGCATTTTAACCGGTTAATGGATGTCTTAACCGGTTAACCGTCTTAACCGGTTAATTAACCGGTTAAGCTTAACCGGTTCCAAGCTCTAAATATAAATAGCTGCTTTATTTGGCGTTGAGGCAATTGTTCTTTTAATTTCTTATTAGATCTCACCTACACATTTTGTGAACGATAATGATAATAAATTATAAATTATATCATGTAATAATTAATATAAAAAAGACAAAAAAAAAAAAATTAATTTTTCCATAAATAGAAGAATTATACCATAATTTATATTCTCGAAAATTATATCTGTTTCTTAATCAAAACAGTTTTTTTTCAATAAAAACAAAAAAGATTGGAGGAGAAGGACGTGGGTGGATTTTTAAGAAAAAATAGAGTTGTAATCCGTCATCTGACGGATAATCAACTTTATCGATTATACATGACGTTATCAATAAATGCATTGTAATAAATTTAGACATCAAAATTAAAAAAAAAAAGGAAAAATTGAAATATCATCCCATTATCTCGAATTAGTCGAATCTTTCTATGTTAATACAATCCTAATATCAAATTAAGGGGTAAATCATCTCTTTCCAAAAATAGATGAGAAGAGATTTGAAAATCCGTCGGATGACGGATTGCAGTAATAAGAAAAAAGAACTGATAATCAGGAAGTCATATGATTGATACCAAGAATAATCTGCAAACCCGAAGCATGAGAAATTTGGTTAATTAATATTTTTTTTTTTTTTTTTTTCCCGGAGAAATAGGGTTATAATATATTACAACTCCATGGGTATAAAAATATTTTTATTAGAAAAATTATAAATCAAAAATTTTATTTTTGCAAATAAAAATTTTTTTGATTACTGTATCGATGATCCAATAATAATTTTAATCACGTAAAGTGAGAAATTTTAATCACATGAATGAAATTGAAAACATTGAAATTTTACTAAAAAAAGGATAAATTTCTAAATTTTATGATCAACGAAAAATATATAAACGAGATAAAGGACTAGGCTACGTTTGGAAGGTAAACTAAAAAACCATCAACCGAAATTCTTGGTATGATCGTCTGATTAAAGCCGAAAAAATTTGAACTATATGCAAGCAACACGCCACATTCTTTTCTTTATGCTAAATAAATACGTCCAAATTCCACATAATATTTGAAAAAATAAAAAAAAGTCTTATCTAAAAAGTAAAAAAATCAACAGAAATTCAAAATGAAATTTAACTTATTTTTGCTCCTTTTAACCACCCTTACTTCTGTCGTTTTAAGTCAAAATATACCCGGTCAAACAATAATCCAATTATCGGAGCATGATCTTTATTGGGGACTGAATGATACTGAAGTTGTTTTGTACCCAGGGGGCATTGAAGCCACTAGATGGACAATTGTTCCTTATGCTGAAGGAAGTTTCATCAATTATAATGATAAATCCATTCAAAACGATGGTGGTTTCAAACAACTCACTATTGCAGATGGCGGCACTGAAAGCCTTACCCAACGTTGGATATTTGAACCTAGTCTTCCAGGAATCCCTTGTATCATTTGCTCCAGCAAAGATAAAAATATGTGTGCAACAGCGGTTGAAGAAGGTGGAAATTGGATAGTTATTGCTGAGCCTAGAGATTTAAATAATCCTCTCCAGAGTTGGATGTCATATAGATTTTGAACGTTCTTTTGAATGTTAGATCATTATGTTATATAGTAAAATCAGGGATTTATTTATAGCATATTTATATTGTACAGTATATAGCGTGTGTAACTATGCGTCAGATCTTAATAAAAGTTATTGACAGTCATGTTTTCTAGATTCACTCCTTGATTCATTATCACAATTTTATCCATACACACGAAACTGTATTTTACAATTATACACAGCTATATGCTTTAAAGCATGTTTTCACTAATTATTATACCCTAGAAATATGCGATTTATTTTTCAATAAAAATATAAACGGATGAACAAAATGCTGCGTATTTTGATTTAGCTGCCTAAAATTAATTAATTCGTTATTTTTCGTGTAACTTTTTCTTTCATTCGCGAACGATGTTTCTTATTTCTTCAATACTTAGTCTTTCTTGTGGCTCCTCGTTTCAATATCGCTTAATTAGTCTTTGCATACTTGGGTATTTTTAACTTTCCTAAATAAGAGCGCAAATGGACTTCTTCTAGTGCGAAACGTTAGTAATGAAGCGTTTATTCGTGCTGTTAACCGTGATTTTCATGGTTATTGTCTCTGTGATTAACTCAATATTTGCTGTCGTGATGGTCAATTTTCTGTTTTAAAATCAATTGATGTACCAGGTTTATGGAGATAGTTTCAAAATGGCCACGAATAATAATAACACGACGTAATTTAATTTCTTGGAAGTGCTATGTCATTTATTCCAGAAATCATTCATCACTGATATCAATTTTATTATATGCGTTACAATTTATAAAGATTATATTAATTGAAATAATTAATCCTCGTAAATTTCCCAAATTTGCTAATTTATCATGATCATGATCAATATAATAGTGCTACAATGAAAGCCAATCATTCGATATTGACCTCTATATCATGCCTGATAATTATATAGTCTTAGATTTCGTATTAATGACTTGAATGAGATTTATATTTTATAATATGAAGAAATTACCGTAAAACCTAGATATATTTTTATTTTTTTTTTCGCACATAAAAAAAACAATGGAAGAAGCATATTAATTTGAAACAAAGAAAATAAAAAAAAATACGCAGAGTTCATTTGAAAAAAGATAATTAAAAAATTTATCAGTTGAAACCGGTCAGCTGAGTATAGAATCAAACTAATCGAAAAATGATAATATGATAACCCTTTACAATTTTGTCACCATAAGTTGTCGTCATGTAATGTTTATGTACTCATATCCAAAGTAGGTACCGCTTTCAAAACAGTCATAACCACGCTTGCATTTTTCACATAAATGCCTTTTGTGTTCTCCACTCTCTGATCGCACTAGGGGTTTGTAACTTGAGATGACGCCATCGCTACCGCACTCTTGTGCCTTGCACTCCTGCATAACATAATCACCTTTCAAACAATGTTTTCCTGGAGTTTTCATCATATACTTTTGAAGTGATATCCAGGTATAAGCGCTTCTCCATTTCTTTTGGCAACGCGAACATTTCCAATTGCCGAATACTCTGTAATAGCGTTTCCATACTAGGTGGCGAATTATCTCTATGTCGGGCTTCTATTGATCGGTAAATTTTAGTAGAACTTTTTTGCATTTCAAAAATAAAAATATTTGAAAAACAGTTTTGTACGTGACGCACATGATGTAGTCACAATTTGAATTTTCTGATGTGTACAATAAGAAACTCGAAATCAAGTTTTCATGTTTATTATCGCAAAGCTGAAAAAAATTTAACCATTTCAATGGCTTTGAAGTTTGTTTTAGATACTTATTAAGTGATTTCCGGTTATACCGTTTTCGCCATTCGATTTTGCAATTGTTTTCAGTTTGCCATTTCCTTTTAAGTTTATTTCTACACTCCATCACACTTTGGCATTGTGATTCGTGTTTGCATTTACCACTGTATAATAATTGAAAATTATCTAATTTACCCCTGTATTCGCATTGTCCTCTTGACACACATTGTAACGGCTCTTTGTGTTCGCATTTCCATTGATGACAAAACCAATAACCATACACTATGTAATTCTTAATATTGACTAGATTACGGATGATTTCGATAATCTATGAGATAAACATCAACAGAATGTAAGTTTTCTGGAATGGAAAATATATGTGCAAACATACATTTTTTTGTTTTTTTGACTTACTTGTTCTTTTTCTAGTTCGTATGTTGTTTCGATTCTCTGGATATCCAACCCGCTGTACTTTCTTCCAACCTGTATTTTCTGTATGTTTCAATTTCATTAAATAATTTGGCATAACTTTCTGTCCAAGTAAATGGAGTGTCCCAATTACTTTCTCCCAGATTTTCCATCGAAAAATCCCATCCACCTATTGTGACTGGGGTATCCCTTTCTTCTGGAACATTCCAACCACCTAATGTGAATGATGTATCATTTTCTTCCATACTATTCACTGGATTACTTATTGTGATTAGGGCCATGTTTTCCTCCAAATTGGTTAATAAAGTATTATTATTACAATCATTAATTGTGGTATTACTTTTATCATATTCTGTGGTATTATGACTATTTTCTTTTTCCGACATTACTGTCTTAATAATAAAATTACTTGGAAGAAAAGATCATGAGAATCCCGTAAAAATGGGTCTAAACGAAGATATATATCATTCGGTTAAATAAAGGACCGAACATACAATAAAATTTAACTGTGCCTTGGTTATACTACAGGGTAGTACAAAATTTTAAACTTTACTATAACAATTTTATTTATTTTTTTGATTAATCATATTTACCAAAAAATATGATAAATATATCGTTTCCATAAATAAATAGAAAATTTATATGAAAACATATTATAAGTTTTATTGTATTCAAATAAATTTTGTTCGACGTTATTACTAATAGAAAAAATGAAATAGTAATTATTCGAGAAACTATGGTCTTTGACATCATCACATCTAAAAATAGTAACAAAATTCGAATCAGGTGATCCATATATCATATGAAACCCTGCAGAGTATCACATGTCCTTTGGGAGATTTGCTCTGAGGTTGACATTTATGTTGTACATTAGTTACGCAATTAAGTTTATATTTAGGGTGAATTGCTTAGTCCTATAATAAAATGGAATTGGATTTTAAATAATAGTTATTAAAAATAAGTAGTGATAAATATCCGTCTCTCTATGAGATGATAACGACCGATAAGGGACTAAGTAAACGATTGGAAGCTGATGTGGTGAAGGTTGATGACCAACAAGTTGGAAAAATGTTCATTTATAGTGGTGTGCCTATGATCGTAACGTCAGATGATATACCATGATTTTCGATGGGTGACCTTGACATGGTTCTTACAAAAAAAGTTCATTTTATTTCGAAGACTAAATTAGACGACTATGGAGTTAGTCGTGTGGATAATAATAAACTTGTAAATAGGGACGCCTATGGCGCGTCTCTTAAAGAAGCGTTCAAAACTGCATTGGATATTAGCCTAATAAAAGAAAATGATATTATAATTAGAAAAGATATTCGTCAAGGAAAAATGTATTATGACCCTTGGAACAGTATCTTCACTAACGATAGACTACCATACATGTTTATCTTTTGGAGATTTCGGGAATTTCACTTTATGTTTAACCAAGAGAAGGAGTACCATTTGATGATTTTGGGGAATCTCGTAGAAGGGGAAAGGATTAATATTACGTACCTATTGTACTATTTCTTGTTGCGATGGAACCATAACAATGTTGTGTGATCGGACAACAAGAGAATGATACTATATTTCTGGAAGATTGCTATCAAGCACGCGTTTGTTATCTTTTTTATCTTCCCGAATACGAGATTGTCTGTTTATGAAAAAAAAATAAAACAGGACCACACGGTCAAAGTACCACTTCCTAAATTTTGTTCTAATAATATCATGGAATCTAGGGCTGTTTTCAACCAAAAGGACATTTCAGACGAATAAGAGAATTAATAAACTCCACTCAATATCATGATTTTTGAAGTTGATTTGATAGAAGATTCGGAAGAGTTTTGAGTTATATAAAATTGTGAAATGGATTGAAAGTTATCACTGAAATACCGAAAATAGGGCAGACGTATAGAAAACACATTCGAGATGTTTGAAAAAAAAAATAATTATTCCGCAGTTTAGCAATAGTCTGCACTATATAATTCATTAATAAAACACTATTTTTGTCAAGTATTTTACCCGTATGATGTTTTCCACAAAAGATCCGATTATTCATTCGTTCCTATTTTTTTTTTAAAAAAAAAAGTTTTTCGTATTTACATTGCCAAATTATCGCCGTTTTCAAAATGGTGCGATTTTCAAATTTGAGGAGTTGTCAACAAAAAAAAGAATTCGAATTCCAAAATCTGTGTAACATTGTGATCTGTCCAATAAGATTTTAAAATAAAAATCAAATTTTTTTGAGTTTTTTGACGCGTAAAAAATCTATTTCGCGTATATAAAGTGTATATAAGAATGTCTTCTATTCCACCAAGAAACTACCAAATTGGAGTGTGTTTTATATGTCAAATATGCATGTATTGTGGTATAGATTTGACATCAAATAATTGTGATTGTAACAAAACGGTCAAACCAACCAAAAAAAATCGTACTGAAAAAGTTCCATATTTTAGAAACTTAGCTTACAAACCAGATAAAATACATGAAAAAATAAAAATTGCTTTATCATTTAGCAATCAAAAATATGGATATAAGTTGAATATGGAACAGCCATGTAATTGTATACTTTGCTCGGCATGCAACAGTCAAATTAACAGAGATATTAAAGCGGCTGATAAAGATAAAAAATTTATTATCATTCCTCCTTCACCAACCGATGATACTTCTTCTCAACCATCTACACCATCTATACCACCGCAAATAGAATTCAAATTACGCATGTCTATCAAACAAAACAAACAAACATTGCCTGCTATAATAATTAGCTTTAATTTAGAATATCCAACCTTTATTGATTTTAGGGATAAACTTGAGTCATTTATCTGTGAACAAGTTGGATTAATATATAAAAATGAATATACTTTAGCATACAAATCATATTCAGAGAGTGGAGCTGGAACACTTTTAGGTAACGAAGAAGTGTTTGATGAATTTTTAAAAGATTATCAAAGTATGACAACAGGAAATAAAAAAGTAGTAGTTGTTGTTACACTTAAAGAAGCATCTAAGAAACAATCACGTCAGGTATTTATTATTTTTGAAAATTATTTACAAAACTATTATATATCTAATAAAATTATAGAGTGATGAAATTTCAGAACAGGAATCTGATGAAGGATCAGATAATGATACCCAAAATACTAAGTCCAAATCACAACCGCCATCAAAAAAACGTGCAAAGAAGCGTACACCTAAAGAAGCAGATTTGGATGAAAATGAAGCATTGATTGGTTCTTATGTAATAAAATTAAATGATAAGTATATTTGTGATGTTCAAAATCACAAACACTGTTTTATTAAAGAGGACCGTCATTTACCTTTAACTAATTTTGCAATTAGTTTATGGGCTAAAGAAATTGTATGTATTTACAAATATATTACAAGTTTTAAATTTTATAATATTATTAAATTTATTTTATTTTTATTATAGGTAAATAAAAATACAGATTTAGATACTCCTCCTAATCATGCTATGTTTAGTATGATGCATTCAGTAAAAGTAACTAAAAGAAATTCTTCTAATGTTACTGATGATTTCATTAATAATTCTCAAATGACAACATATTCTCAATATCCCTACCATTCTTATTATCCTCAACAAATGTATTATTCATCATATCCATATTATCATTCTGATTATGATTCAAGAAGATCTTCAATTATCTCACAATTATCAGATCAAAGTTTATCAATTTCTTCACAAACATCATTAGATCACAATTTAACAAAAAAAACTATACCAAGTATGGAAGATTTTTTGAAAAACCTAGATCAAGAATATGGAGATGAAAAATTTACATGCTATTTATCTGTTTTTGAAGAACAGGAAATTCTTGTTAATCAACTTACAAGATTATCAGAATCTGAATATATTTCAATGGGTGTAACAATTATTGGACGTAGACAAATATTGCGTGATGAGGCAAAAAAATATGAGTAATTTCAGTACATATTTTACATTTTTTGTATATATTTTTGTATATTTCATTTTATTAGTATAATAATTCAATAAAAGTTAATGGTATTACAAATAAATATACACATTATAAATGAAAATAAATTTCAAAATTTTATTTTATTTATAAATAAACTGATTCTTCAAAATATTTTTTTGCTATATCTGGTGTAGTTTGAGCTAATGCAACTAAAATTAAATATATTGGGTCAAAATAATTTGCAAAATCTCTGTATCTTTTTAACCAAGATTTTAACGCTGAAAAAGCTGTTTCAATGGGATTTAAATCTGGTGAATAGGGCGGTAAATAAAGTATTTTCCCACCAATGTCTTCTACTGCTGTAACTAAATCATCATCATGATGTATACGTGCATTATCCATAACTAATACACTATGTTTAGCCGGATATGGATTCATTTGAGGTATCTTATTGAAAACAAATGAATATTGTTAATAAAAAATTCTAAATAATGATATAAATATAAATTATTTACCAATTGTGTTAAAACAAAAGTTTTAAATCTCTCTTTATCACAACTCCCTTCCATAATATCTACAGCAATGAAACCTTCTAAAGATAGGGCAGGTAAAATAGTATAACGTTTTCCCCTAACAAAAACAACACTTTTTTTTGCTCTAGTGTTGATAGAAGAATAGCCATATAATCTGGTAAGTGTCCTCTCATCCTTCGCAGATTCGTCAATAAAAATTAGTTGTTCAGCAGTATAATTCATTCCAATATTATATAAATAAACACCTCGCAATATATCACTTCTTTCTTTTGATGCTTTTTGTATTTTCTTTCTAGTTATACCACAAAATTTAAGAGAACGCCATAATGTTGGAATAGAAACCAGTTTTCCTATTCTCTGCTCCATCTCGTGTACCAATTCATCAAGGTACCAATCTACTTTGTCTTTAACCAAGCTTTCCAATACCTATAAATTATAAACTCTGTTAGATAAAAAATAATATATAGTTATTACATCAAAATAATTATTACCTGCATATCTTGTCTTGATAATATTTTTCTCCTTCCCACTTTACCAACAAATGGATCTTTTACACATCCCCATTTTTTAAAAATTCTACAGACTTTATAAACAGTTGACTCGCTAACATACATTCTTTTAGCAATTTCATTTTGCGTTAAACCCTCAGCTTGACAATAAATAATTCGCCATCTCAAATCTTCACTTAGACTTTTTCCCATCCTTAATCTAATATTGCTTTAAGAAATTATAATATTGTTAATTTTCAACAACTAAAGCGTATTTTGTAATAAAAAAAAAGAGAAACTAAAAAAATTCGCGAAAATTCGCAAAAATTCGCGGGAATTCGTTTTATTAGAGGTAATATTTTTGAGAATTCGAAGGTAAAGAACTACTTTAGTACTATGAAACTCAGAATATAGTAACTGTAAGACCCATAGTATATATTTGTAAAAAGAATTCGCAACGTTTGTTATAAATTTTAAAAAGAGTTCGCAAAAAAATGCAAAATTCGCGTAATTTGTAACACGTTGTCATGTGATCGAAAATCGCACCATTTTGAAAACGGCGATAAAAAGTTTGAATTGTCAGATCGGATTTTTTTTTTCATGTTGTCAGAAATCACGTGACTCTGATCCCAGTTTGACTGAAAAAATTTTTCTGTTATGTCGACCAATAATTATTTTATACTGGTAGTCAGCAGAGAATCATGCTATTGGACAAAGTGTTTGGTAATTCGTCTAACATTACGGTTAATAACACATGCGAATGATCATTGTTTAGACTAGCTAAAAGGTCGATATGACTGCTAAAACAGAAAATCTATCTCAAAGGTCCGGGAATCAAGCGAGTTTAATAGACACAGTTAACAAAATCATAATATTAGAGTTCGTATACAAAAAATGTGCAACAGTGAATGAAAACGCTTGGGACCTCCCTCAATGTACATAATAAAAATATTATTACTAATAATGATAATGAATTCGTCTAGACTCAAAATCAAATAGAATCTATATAGTCTTCAAAATAAAATTAGAGAAATTTAATACGACGTAACAAATATCAACTGCAGAAATGAAAATAAAATCCCTTAACTGTTAACTGTTAATAGATCAATCTGAGTGACGATCGACATATTACGACAACCTAGTGCTTCGATCCGTATCCGGATCAATCCGGATCGATCCGGATTTTTTTTTTTTTTTCGGATATCCGAAATCCGCGGTTTTCATCCGGTTTATAATCCGGATGACAAATATCCGGTTTGAACCGGGATCCGGATGGAAATAAATATAAAAAAAAATAATTTAAGAAAATTTCTTATATTAAAGTGTATTAAACACTAGGGTAAACATCGAAGACGTTAAATCTGCGGAAAAAAGGTCTTCGGCTTCAAATTTTAACGTTAGAAACGTTAAATCCGCGAAATAACATCTCTGACGCTAAAATGAATAAAATTTAATGTCAGAGACGTTAAATTCACAGAAATAAATGTTTCCTGAACGTTAAAATTATACTTTAACGTCATTGACGTTATTTCCGCATATTTAACACTTTCACATAGTTAAATTCTTAATTCCGGCCAAAAATGCATAATGCCGGCCAAAACGGGACGAGTTAAGAAAATCATAAAAATTGGCCGAAATTACGAATTTTTGGTCAAAGTTTAAGTGCTAGAGGTTTGATGCACCTAGCAATATGTAAAATGACGAAAATATCATCATTTAATAAAAAATTTATGTGATCTGATCCGGATGAAATCCGGATTTTTTTTTTGTGTAATCCGGATGACGGATTTCATCCGGATCGAAGCACTACCGGACAACCCCACAAAAAAAAAAAATTTTCCTATTCGTGCTATTCTTTCATTCACTTTTTTAATTGTAAAAACTATGTCTAAATTTGCAAGTATAAGTGGCACCACATCTAAACTTCCGAAAGCTGAACAAATGATGGCATGGAGCCAAGATGATGTTCAAACGTTTTTACGAGAGAACAGAACTAGATTAAATCTTGAATACGCTGATATCGATAAAATATATAATGAGAAGATTGATGGTGAGGCTTTTCTTGCATTAACTCAAGACGATCTTACAAAGTTAGGAATCGTTCTTGGACCAGTAAAAAAAGTCATGAATTTAATTAATGATATTCGAGGAAGTAAGTGAACTTCATTCTCGCCCACACCATGTCATATTCGCTAATAATACGGAATACTTATATAAACTTGTGCATTTCTTTCCTGATTCTTATCGTCAAGCCCACCCAAAACACATTTGCGTTATCGAAGGTCAGGGTGAGTGAGTTCAACGCAAAGTGAAACGATCTTACTTTTGTCTTTACCATATCATTATAATTATGATTTTTTGTTATGTAGAACCCTCTATTAAACGAAAAAAACACGATACCGATGATCAAAAACTAGAGAGATTTTGGAGGGCTTTGAAGAACGGTGAAATTATGGAGAATAAAAATGGTGAATTTCTTAAACTACCTGAAGATGGTAACTATCTTCTAGACCAAGATGAACAAGGATCCAATACAAACGAACCCAATAAACCGTCTCTATTTGTCCGTAGATGTTATCACGATTTATATGAAATGATTTTTAATAATGTTAAAGTCCGTCGTTGGCGTATTTCCGGCAATCCGGGCATAGGAAAAACCTTCTTTTGTTTTTATTTACTTTATCATCTTGCAAGAACAAATCAAACAGTTATATATCACAGACTCAAAAAGCCGTCGATTCTTTTCAGCGATGATGATGTTTATAGTTACCCCGAAGATAATATTCACGTATTCAAAGACTTCTTAGCAAATAAAAAAGTTTGGTACATCGTTGATGGTAGGGAACCAATGGATTATGTCGCTAAGACAATACTCTTTTGTTCGCCACAGAAGCATTACTATGATGCCTATGATAAACTTAATGTAGCTATTCGGTACATGCCGGTATGGACATGGAAAGAAGTTGATAATTGCAGGAACGAGCTTTTCTCTCATCTTAATCAAGAATATGTTTGGGAATTATACAAAAAATGGGGCGAAATCCCTCAATTTACATTATTTTATGCCCAAAGTGATGAACAACAAGCTCTTCTTAAAATGGCTATTAATGCAGTTAATGAAAATTTATTAGATTTTGTTGGTGAAACGACAGAAGACAATAATTCCAGTCACAGAATAGTTCATATCCGCCCGAATGTACCAGAAGTAGGTGAGAAAGACGAGGAAGAAATAGTTTATAAAAATGTACCAGTAAATAAGGAAGATGAAGATGAAATATTTCTTACAAATGAACCGAAAGAGGAAAAAGATGATGATGATGTGGAAGATACCTCTTCGTCAAGCGCTCTCGCAGTAAGTAAATCAAACAAAAGGAAAGGTGTTGTAGAGAAAAGTGATGTCGTAGAAAGGCTCTTCTATTCAAAGTTTACACTGGAATTTGCATCGGATTATGTTTCTGAAGCGGTCATCGATAAACTCATAAATAATTATAAGCATAAGTTGCAGAGTTTTGTGGAGGCCAGTTCATCAATAACTGATTACGCCACACTTCGGGGTACCATATTTGAGCGGATCGCTCACAAAAAGTTACTAGAAGGAGCAACCTTTTGGACTCGTCCTTTATTCGAAACGACTGTCTCTGCCCCTTGTTTCAAAATAATTGAACGTTTATCAATACCTCGACACAAATTGTTGTTCAGTGAAATTGATGAAATTGCTCCTGACAATTACTGCATTCCAATTCAAAAGACCAACGCGACCTTTGATGCGTTTGTTCCTCCCGACACCTTCTTCCAGATGACTAATGCTAAGAATAATCCTATCATCACACATGGACTGGAACAATATATTAATAAGAACGATAATTCAGATATCAAATTCTATTTTGTCTTACCAAAGCACTTATATGAATCCTATGATGAGCAAGCTCTACATACCAAAAAGGATACTGTTCTTAAGAAAAGACCGTGTTGGGTTAACCGTATCAAACAATATGCTTTAGAAGTTGAACTCGAGTTGTAAACATAGTTTCGTTTTTTGTATAACCAAAATAACAAAATCTTAAAATAATTAGTAGATGTGTAATGATTACGCAATAATAATGTATGCGATTTGAAATTATCATAGTTTAGTATTTTTATGGACAAAAAATTAATAAAGTGGTTTTACCACGATAAACACTATTTTTGAGTGCGCAAATCTTATGTCACGGCAATGAGTGCAACATAAAAACTTCTTAACGCTTGCGTTCCCCTAGACGAATGCACATACTTTTTTTTTATTTAAATCAACTATCTATAAAAACGTAACGTTTTCAGCAGAATTTGCCAGAGGCTTCTAATAAAAGTTTGCTGGTCGATCATTACGGATATAGTGTATATTTGGATTTACAACTTGAATCGAACACAAATTTATCTAATCATGAGAGTGTTAGGCACCTGTATCATGTAATTGAGGCAAAAAAAAACAATGCTATGTGATATAATATCACGCAAGATATGAAATATTCATCCTAAGCAGATACCGGTGAGATAATAGAACTCTTCAATGGTGAAACTTTTCTTGCAAATCTTTCATCTTGTTATTTGGCTTGGCCTTTCTGTTTGAGAATAGAGAATACCACTATATTTCTTAATATCTCGAATTAGCCCGTTTGCTAAAGCAAACATCCTCGTATTTACGAGATTGGATTATATTCGAATCATCTTCCATCTGAGGCAACTCATCATTTCAGATTTGTCTTCGATGCTGCCTGCTTTTATGAAAAAGATCGACTCACGGTTCACAATAATAAAATTGTCTTGACAGGCAGAAATTAACAAAATATACAATTAGATATTAGGTAAATTCGAATTAACTGCATGAGCAAAAGAGCAAGTAGGTTTCAGTTTCTCTGTCTCTTTTAATAAAGCAAATGCTTCTTTATTTTTAAGTTTTTCATTAACTGAGAAAATGTATAAGTAGTTTCTAAGCAAATTAAAAAGGATGATCGTTGTATAACAATCAGTATTGGTGATGTTAGAAAAGTCATATGATCACGAAACTTTTGTCGGCACAACAGTGACACCAAATCAATCTTGTCATCCAAATAAATATGTGGCGTAAAATTAGTCTCATTTCTTTCACCCATAGAATTATTGTTCACAATGTCAGGATAATACCGAAAAAGAAAACAGAAATTAAGTTTAAATATGAATAATATTAATACACAAAATATCAACAATGATACATTTTGTACAGAATTATCATCTCAAATTATTCAAAATTTTTATAAAGTAAATATATTAGAGATAGAACCCACAACTCAAAATATTGAAAAAAATGTTCTTGAAGATGATTTAAGTATCGTGATTGATAATTTGATTGATCTTTATCTTCAAAAAACAAATAAAGGAAAAGATGATAAGACAAAAAAGCAATTCGTTCTTGATTATTTTAATGATCACAATATTAATTTACAAGAAATCTATTATTGGCTTTTAAATAATCAAACTTATTCAAATTCTATCTACTTACTTGGATATCTTAATAATAATGGAATTGGAATTGACATTAATGAACAAAATGCATTTGAATTATATCTAAAAGCAGCAGAATTAGGAAATTATTTGGCTCAATTTGAACTTTCCAATATGTATTTTCGTGGGAAAGGTGTTGGTAAAGATTATGATAAAGCTTTTGAATTATGTAAAAAATTATCAGAAAGAGAATATTCATGTGGAATGCATAGGTTAGGATATTGTTATGAATATGGTGTTGGAACCGATATTAATGAACAAAAAGCATTTGAATTATATCAAAAGGCGGCAGATTTAGGAAATGCGAAAGGGATAAATAATTTAGGACATTGTTATGAAAAAGGAATTGGAACTGAAGTTAATGAAAAAAAGGCATTTGATTTATATCATAAAATAGCAGATTTAGGAGAATCTTTTGGAATAAATCATTTGGGCAATTGTTATTTTAGTGGAATTGGAATATCGGTTAATTATCAAAAAGCATTTGAATTATATCAAAAAGCAGCAAGTTTTGAATATGACATAGCTCAACATAATCTTACTTCAATGTATGAAAGTGGTTATGGAATTGAAAAAGATATTGATAAAGCGATTTATTGGTATAAAAAATCTGCCGAACAAGGATATGAAAATGCTATAAATAAATTAAATGATCTTTTTGGATGAACTAACTAATACTATAAAAGTATTCCATTTTAATTAAATCGAAACAGTTCAATATTTCTTATATTCTTATTTGTAATTCGTTTGAAATCATTCAAAACATGATAACGGATAATTTTATTCTAAAATTATCTGTTCCCCAATATAATTAGAATAAAATTATTTAATTTTTTATGTTTTATAACATGTTTATTTAAAGTTATTGTTATACTTATTAAATTCATACATAATATTCTGTTTTACAAAGATGCATCAGATGTAAAAATTTTATTACAAAAAAACCAAAAGATAGCTATCGTAATATTATTCTAAAGAAGAGCCAAATTATCAGCAGAAAGAGCATATTGAAGATAAATTTTATGCACAAAGTAGATAATAAATACCCTCCTAAAAACTTGTGTTAATGTTCCTGTAATTTATGCGATGAAGCTGGGTGAGGAAAAACAGGTTTAATAGGATATTTATCTAAAGTTATCGAAGTAACATTCGTGCATTAAATCTTTCATGCTGGAATTGCAAAAGACATTATTTTGCATTATGGGACAATCTCAAAAGAAACTACGAAAGGAGAAATTTGGTTATACTTTGACTTTGATGATGAAGAAATTAATATATCGGATTATATCGCTCGCAAAACGTTGAATGGAAGTCAAATTCGACTTTCTGCAATATGCAATTTACATCGAATACGTACTAAAGCAGCGGCAACTTAAAGATCTCGGTCCTAAAGTACTTATTGTCGGAATGTTATTTTTTTTCTCCGAAATTTATGAGTACTGAAGAGTTTTATCGTGTTAATTTATGTGATATTAGACGCGTCTCCGATTAAGAAATACATAGAAGGATGATGGGAATTGTTAAAGTAAAAATTTATAAAAGAGCAGGAAAATTGTCTTAATAGAATGCAATGTCCACTTAATATTGCAAAGAATGACGCTTTACTGGAAAACGTATTGGTTTATGACAGTATACATTTTAACCAAAATACCTTGATAGGGTGTTATATATTTAATTCACATCAAGGTTCATCATTGTTTGATAAGCAGTAAATCATCAAAAACAAGTTCTAATGAATTTCCTATTTTCTGCGTCGTGTTACTTCAGCTTGGTGGTTCGAATTCACCTTGCCTCAGTAATCTGAATAAAAGATTGTTAAACTTTTAATTGTTGAAAAACTGCAATATTTCTTTATTATTATTATTTTCTTTTTTAGTGGAATTTGCTGAAACGAACCCGGTTAACCATTAAATCATTACGTCGTTTACTTAAACGGAGTTATCCTAATACTGAACCAATGATTTCTTGTGTAGCTATTTGAGACTGGTGACAAAATAGTTTATGTAAAAAAAAATGACGATTATATCTCTTCTTTATCATTTGATCTCGGAATTAAACAACCTTCTTAATGTGTAAATTTTTTGTTGAAGTTGTTAAGGTCTTTTCATTATATTCTATTCCATTTAGGAATACAATCAGAGCCTCCAATTAAACCTCATTATAGTTCTTATGATTATGTTCGAAAATTTTTTGATATTTCTACGATGCCAAATTATGAGGCAAAATTCTAACGAATGGGAATGGGAAGGAGAGTACATTATTAGTTTAAGACTCAAATTTGAATTGAATGATTTAAAGAAACAACGTCGCGATTACTTATAAATAAAAAAATTGATAATTCATCAATACAAATGATAATATTTATTGCCACAATCACTCCTTTAAATTACGAGCAAATAGACAAAATTATCTAATTTTTCATGGATCAAGAGGTGACTATTCTTTCGTAGAAAGTTTTACACGATATAATAATTTGAACTGGAAACACATATTTAGTAGTATTAAGGAGAAATTTTGGAGGTATGGTAATATTCCAGTTTGTGAATTAATTAATGCGAATTTAGAAGTTGCGATGAATACAATCAATAGTTATAGATAACAGCGATAACATTATTAACTTATTAAATTATTAACTAGAAAAAAGTTCCTGTCGTAATAGCTGGATTACAATTTTCTGAATATCAGGATGATTATTATTCTTATAGTGCTTTAGATAGGATTATGATGTGTGTTGAGACTGATACACTTCGCAATCGGGAAAAGAAATAGAACATAATACGGTGTTTATGTATTTTAATTTGTAATATGCAACAGATAACAAACGTTTTTTTTTATTTGCATTCTTGCAACGTTATTGACTTTAATCATTTTGATAGAAAGAAAAATATATATTTCATCTGGAAGAAAAGAAAATGGAACAGATAGGTACAAAATAGAAATAATAAAATAAAAAAATGCAACCTTTAAATTTGACCAAAAAAGAAACAGAAAATAAAGAATTATGAAAACGAAAATGCACGAAAAAATTATGAACCACTATTATAAGCAAGATTTACTATCACTAGAACAACTCATTTAAACGATCATAAATTTTTTCTGCATTACGTTTGAGTGAGTTATATAGTATTACTTTCGATTTCCAAAGTAGGTGCCACTTTCCGAACAATACTGACCACTCTGACACTTCGCACATAAATGCCTTTTGTGTTCTGTACCATCCTCCGATTTTACTAGAGATTCGTAACTCACAATAATGCCATTACTACCGCATTCCTCTTCCATGCACTTCTGTTCGCTATAATCGCCATTTAAACGATTTCCTGGAGTTTTCTCTATATACTTTTGAAGTGATATCCAAGTATAAGCACTTCTCCATCTCTTTTGGCAATTTGAGCATCTCCAATTACCGAATACTCTATACTTATCTTTCCATACTAGGTGACAAATTATCTCCATGTCAGGCTTCCCCTATCGAGAGACAAATTTTAATAGAATGTTTTATATTTAAAAAACGAAATATTTATATTCATACTTTGACCTACATTTGAATTTTCTTGCTTGTATAGTTGAAAACTCGAAATTATGTTTCCCTTATTGTACTCGTGTTTATCACAAATCCGGATGAAACAACCTAACCACCCTACCGACCTTTTGGAAGCTACTTCTAAATATTTTTTGAATAATTCTTGGTCATATTGTTTTCGCCACTCGCGTTGACAGATGTTATCGCGTTGCCATTGCCTTATGTTATATTTCTCTCGGCATTTTATTTCATTTTGACATTGTGGGTTATGTTTGCAACCGTTCCTATAGATTTGACGTTTATATATATCTTCACATTCCCTTGCCGATTTACACTGCCGTGGTCTATGTTTGCATTCCCATTGATGACATATCCAATAACCATATACTCTGTAAATATTTTCATTATTTGCCAGGAGACTGATGATATCGATAATCTAAGAAACAAATATCAATGAAACACGGGGGTTTTTTTGTATTGTATTTTAAAACGACCTACTTGTTCTTTTTCCTCGTACGTATTTTTCCATCTGTATCTTCTTTCGATCCTCCATCTGTTGGTCTCCCACACATAATTTATTTCGTTATTCCGTATGTATTGTCTTTCAACTTCCATTATTTTACAATAGTTAAACGCCTCCAATCCTGTAGTATTACTTTCTCCCCAGTCAATAATAATTGAGATATTCCGGCCACTTGTTATGGCTTTGGGATTGCTTTCTCTCAAATTTCTCACCGTGATGTTGCTTTCCTCCAAATTACTTACTGGGGTATCATCCCAACCACCTTGCGTAACTACAGTATTGCTTTCTAAACCATTTACCCTACTATCCCAGTTACTTGCTCCGATATTATTATCACAATTAGACACTATGATATTACCTGTTTCGCACTCTGTTTTGTCTTGATCATTAGAACTACTCGCTTCTTTCGACATGATTGTATTATAAAATTTTGAAATAAAATTTGGACGTAAGGACGACCATGGTGACCATGGGCGTTTTGAAGAAAAATAAACCTTAACGCTAAACTATAAATATTAGTCACGTGAAAAACATACCTTCGGTTTTTAGGTTAAACTTTCAAGCACCTTAAAAAAAAGGCTTAACCTCTTCCAAAAAAAAAAAAAAAAACTTCACATAACTCACATACTATATGCAACCAAACGTAATATACATGATCTTGCTTTCCAAGAATGACCAAGACTTATTTTAGTTTTTTTTTATCAGAAAATTATCAAAAAATTCGTCATACCAGTCAACGAAAAAAGAAATTAAATTCTTAATTGAGTATAGCTGTTAAGGGGACTCCTGAAAAAACAAATCTACGTTTTACTATTAAAATCATGGCACTGCATGTCACGTACCAAAGAACTTAGGACATTATTGGGAAGCGATCATCATGGTCAGAAAAGTCAATTATTACATAATGTATATACTTCCAAAAATGGTAAACAATTTGTGCTACTCGAATCTAATCTGAATCATCAGTTAAAAGATATACTGAATGGTGAATGTATATGTACACTAATTCTTTCCAAGGAAGGACTCATAACTACAACATTGATTCAATGCCTTTAGGAAACAGTTAAATAAAACCGGGTCGTGTCACTCGCAATTGCAAAGCTGCGAAACGTATTTAAAAATCGAAAAATTGCAACATAGAAAGTTACTATCATTCAAAAAATCGCTGCACGTATCAGGTCGCTAATTTTGAATTTAACGCAGAAAAAAAAAAGTTCTAAGCAACACCTTAAATATTTTTTTATATTTTCATAGAAAGTACTAGACTCAGCTCTATAAATAATTGATCTTACTACGTTGATTACGGAATTCAAATATTCAAATTGAAATGAATTCTTTATTATTCATATTATTCATTTAAATTTGAAATTTTTGTTATGGAATTGAAAATCAAGATATATCTTAACATCTTCCTGGAAAACGTGTTAGTCATAACGGTATGCATATAGGTTCTTTTTCTTTATAACTGGACCACCTGGATGCACATAATTATTACTTATAACGATTTTTTCCACAAAAAAAAAAAAAAAATGCTAATTTTCTTATTATATTTAGAAAGTGTATGAAATTTTTTGATAACCAAGATATCTTTCGTTTAAAAAAATTTTTTTTAAAAAAAATAGCAAAATTTCTTAAATTTATATAGATGATCGTATAAACCTATCAGAAATTTTTATAATTTTTTGACATCAATAGGTAATTTTTTTTATATGTACTATATATAAAGACCGTTAGAACTTGATTGTTTGTTTAACGTCCAGATTTTGAGAAAAGTTTGTGGAGGCAGAGGGTTCTAAATAAACAAACATAATAAAATTTTGGAAAATTGCAATTTAAATTTAGAGGGAGAAATAACAAAGTTAGAACGGCCTAATCAATATACATATATACACACATATACAATATTACTTCCCATGCAACTATTTACAACTCTTTGTTATGGCTAAGCTAACTTATTCTATCTTTAAATTAATATTATTGGGAAATTTATTATAAATAAATAAATATATTCAGCCAGCCATTATAATATCTCAGATAGTGATATTGTACTCCATAAGCTACACAACAAGCACGTATAAGTACAACGCGTATCATGTGTTAGTTAATATATTATGTAAAAAAATGTATTTGTTATCAACTTGTTTATCATATGCATAAGAAAGTTAATTTGCTAATTATATTGTATTTGCCTTAAATGTTCTTTTATTATTATTACAAAAAGGACTTTATAGAATGCTTTATTATTCACTTTCAACCTTAAATTTGATTTCTTGATCACTTTATCTACTTTATCGCGATCCTCTTTTTCTCTTTATCGTGATTCTTTTTATCCTAAAACAATTATATAATTAATAATTAAAAACTTTAATTAAATAATGATCAAAATCAAAGTTATTTCACTTCTTTTTGTCAGTCATAAGCTTCATATAAAGGAGCAATGAGTTATAGTTCTATACTTTACTCAATTTTTATGCATATAAAAAAAAGTATAGAAAATAACAGTTAAGAAATAAGATGTTAAAAACTGAAATGTAGCATAAGTAAATTATGTGTCATTTGTTCATTCTGTCAGTCCACTGTTAAATAATTAAAGTATTTGCTATAATATATATAATATTAGACTAAAAAATTATTATTAAAGTTTTAGAAAGATGCTCAACATCAACAGATAATGCAATAGAAGTAGTCGGACATCAATCATGTATTTAATAACATAGTAAGTAGTATGCTGAGATATTTATTAATTTGACAAATTCTATCATTTATTATTTGTTTTACAATTCTTCTGACCAAAATAATTATTAACTTGCCTTCTATTAATTTGAACACTCATGGCCTAACATTATCAAGGATAGGATCCATTCTTTTGACTGGACGATATCTTTGTGTCGTATATATCATCTGAGACGATGATACATGATGTAGTAGCATGATGATTATTGGAGATATTATAGTTGGATTTATTCCTCAATTCATCATCAAGATCTTTTAATTCCGATAACTAACTAACTCGGTTCTTTCTCATATCTATTAATTTGTCTATAAAAAGACCCTAATATATCACTTCTTATTCTATGATTCATGATCAAAAATGAAAATATTTATAAATCAGAACTTGTCATAGTCTTTTTTATAATAAACCAAGTTAAACAATAATTTTATGGAATTAATGACTCAATTGTTGTTTGAAATGTTGTCTCAATATATTTCCTGCTGAATTGCCTGAGTTTTGAAAATTTAAAAATTTTATTCATTATATAAGACAGAATGTTACCCGGTCAGTTTGTAGCGAATAACCTGTTCTTGATCTGTGAGGTCAATTCTTTCTTTGAACTGGCGAAAAGAGATTTCATGTATCATTTATTAATGTTGCAAAGTTCAAGGTGATTATTTATTTGGTGGACATTGTGATATACATTCCTATTTTGTACTTTTCATAAATTCATTGTTATAGATGATAGATGATTTCTCAATTAAATTGATAAAATATATGTAGGACCAATCAAAAGTACAATTATTCTGCATAGGGGATAAAATATTGTGATTCCATTCCTGCTCATGACTTTCCTGTTCCTAATCCACTAGAAAAAAAAATGAATCTCCTTACAATCCAATGAGCAATCCCAAAAATAAGCAGTGCATTTGGGTCGAAAATTAAATGCCTAATTGGATCGTGATATAGAAGGTGAAGCAATTCTATCCGCTTAATGTGATTACTACTGACATGCCGTTTTCTATCATCTTTAGGTTGCTGGTATGATTGCTACTCGAGCATTTAATATAATTATCAATGGAACTTTGTTTATGGTCGTAAAACTTGTAATTAAAATTTATTGACAAGGAAAAATTTACTGTTGAGAAGAATAGCAGCTAACATGGATGAAGATAAATGAGAAAGCATATTTCTTGTTTGAAGAGTAAAAAAAATGAAATGCTTACCGGTAGTTGCAGGCGATGGTTATACAATTATTTGAATATGATTGTTGATTGCATTTACATCAATATATTCTCTTAATTTCCAGGGTTTCTATTATTCTTTGATAGGAAAAGCAACTTCCATATGTTGAATCGCTTGCTCTGAAAAATGCAAAAAAAACTTTTTTTTCACATATTCTATCTATGTAACATATTTTTTTTATTTTTTTTTTTTTTTGAGCGAGACAGAATACTGTGACTTCGGCTGACCTGAAATAAAAAGAATGAGATATGATTCTAAAAAATTAGTTAAATATGATATTTTATTTTAAAGTGCTTAATCAAGCAATTAATTGAAATTGTCCAAATATAAGGTATCGCTATTATTAAATGTTAATAGTAATTCATTGATATCTGAATTTAAAAGTCTATTAATTAATTGACAATTTTAACTAATAATGAGTGGATTAAATTAATTAAATGGAATTAGGCTATGTGCTCCACTGATATTACAAATAGTCAATTTACATACTATCAAAAATAAATAAGTTAAATTAATCAATATAGATAAATCACCTTTGGAAATAGGTAAATTTCTTACTTATTATCGATCCGAGATGACATCTCTTAAAAACTCAATTTTGACTTCTTAATCATAAAACCCACCAAAGATTTCTTGTGTGTAATCTCATTGGTAAATTTTTATATTAATAAAATTATTTATGTGCACTTAATAAATTTTTCGGAAAAATCATACATATGAAAGAACAAATCATATTTTATTTTTCGGTTAGTTGGTGAAGTTATAATAATAGTTAATGATCACACATCTATTACAAAGTATAGAAAATTGAAATTCCATTTACATCTTTTATTTCATAAATTTTTTTCATGCTATATCTCTGTAATAAGATAATTCATATTTAATTAACACTTTAAACGACATTAAAAATCCGAAATAATAAATAACATGACACTACTTTTTTTTTGAGATATTTGAGAATATTTATTTTACAATGTGAAGTATCATAAGTTTGTTTGTAACTCAAATAATTTTTTTATTAATGAGTAGTATCAAAAAGTTTATTTGAAACTCAAATATATATTATTTATATTTTTTCTTTAAAAAGAAAAAAGAAAGGTGATGCGTAAATAGACAATTATTTTCAGTATAATGTGTAATGTAAATAATACAAAAAGTTTAAAATTATGAAACGTGAAATCACATATACTTAACAAGAAATTTATAATACATAAGTCGTCTCGATAAACCGAACTCCTTTATTCTATTAAAAAATCCGATATATAACGATTTTCCCAGTCCAAACTCTGGAAAACCGAAAGCCTCGGTTTATCGAAAATCCGGTTGTCAGTATGAATAATATTGAATTAATTATGGAAAACATAACTTTTATGCATTATTACAACAAATTCCTATTCAACTAAAAAATTACTATTAAAAATAAATTATGATTTATAGGCGTACTCCTTTAAATTAGTATTCTTTTTGTTATTACATTTGACAAAACATATTGCATATACATTTATTTTTTTTATAATTTGAAATACTTCAAAATTTTCTATACCAAATTGACCTTCGTCTCTCATTTTTTTTTTCGCAATAATGCTGTTCATACCGAACATCATCGTAATTTAAAGAATTGTCAGCATATACAATAATGTCTTGAACAAAAAATGGACCAGCGCTAGGGTTATACCATAATGCACGATCTGTATCTTCTATATTAATAATTATTCCATCCTTAGCATTATTATTTTTAAAAGAAAAAATAAAACTTTCTTTAGTTTTCTTATACCTATTAAAACCAGCAGAAGATTTCCATATTAATGGATTATATCCACCAATAATTTCATCTTTTCCTTTTATTTTAATAAATGTAACAGTATGAGATGTCTCGTCACATAATTCATGAAATACTTTAGGTGTATATCCATCTCGACTTCCTCTAATCAATTATTGAAATTTGTGTGGTCCTTTTAAATGAGCGAAATTATTTCTAATATCTAATTTATCAACTTGTCTTGAAATAGTTGTAATTATACTTAAATTTTGGTATCAATAATTCCATTAATTTTAATATTTCTAGGAAGCGAAATATAGTCGATTTGTTTGCTATCAGGATCCTAATAAATCTTCATGAAGTTGATGTTTCAAGATTCTTTTATAAATAAGGACGGACACTTTGTAAAAAATCTTTGGATGATAAGCTGAAAAATCTAATTAAAGATAAAATATGTCTTAGTGTATTTTCCATTATTTTGAAATCATCATCTTATCAAGTGTCAGGATCAGGTGGAAGTGTGGGATTTTGCACAAGTCTCCATTTTAATACGTAATGACTTTTCAGGAAGCGAAGTGAAATCAAGTGATTTAAATATTTTCTCTGGGGATTTTACTATAAAGTCTGTACAAAATTGTTGAAGTAGTAATAATGAATTGGATCGAAAAATTGCTTGATGAATAAGTTCAAAATGTTGTTCCATCCATTCAGACTTATGTTCAATCAAATACTTTTGTAAATAATCAACCACCTCTTGAAGAAGCAGTTCATCTGCAGCTAATAATAATTTGAGAATATCTGAATTGTCTTGAACATTCAATTAAAGAATACCACCATAAATATGCATATATACAAGAATTTTTAAATTTCGAACTTAAATATTTTGAATTACTGAGATTATGATTTTAAATACTTACTTTAAAATGATTTGATGATATTTGGGTAAATTAATATGAGCTATAACATTATCTTTACTTGTTTTTTTGGTAGCCAAAGTCTGTCGTAAATATTGAGAACGGTACATAAAATATTCATATGAGCACGAATTATTTTTACATTTTTACATTAGGTTCTTCTCCGACTTCAATTGTTATATCTCAATATTCATCATCTAGTAATTCAATATAATTTTGACTTAGTTTTGAAAAAATTGAGCAGACATTTTTTTATAAAAAAAACAAGAGATAAAAAAAAAAGAGAAAGACTTAAATGTTGATTGACAGCAGTACAAGTTCATCATATGAAAATATGTAATGCCAATCTACGAGTATATAGGAAGCGAGTAACGCAAATTGGCTAAGTGAGTAACATAAAGTATCATAAGAGTATCATAAGATTGCATGTTGCAGGATCTTGTGATATGATCAGCTTTATTTGTTAATAACAATATTCCATACTTAACGAAGTTCTTTAAAATATTGAACTTTTTTATTAACTAATAGATTTTTAGAAAAAAAAAAAAAAAAAATGAAGAAAAAGGGAGTTCTTGGGAGAGAGTTTTTAAGTTGTAACCTATTTTTAGTCTGGAGTATAACAAAGGACTATATATTTCTATGCAAAGGTCACACAAAATGTCCATCTGTCTGCCTGCTCAAAAATTGAGGTTCATTTGGTTACACTTGTACTCCAGGCTTAACAACAGTTCTGATAGTTATTTACAATGAATGCGTTTTTTTTATAAATTTTATAACATTAATTTTAACACTTTAGTTAAGTAAACAAGACTTGGTGACTAATAAAATTATTTAACAAGTATGAAAATACACGTGTGTTAATTTTTATTAATATTGTTTAATATTTGTGAAAAAAATAGATGTTTTTGTTTAAGAAAATTGTACTACATTTATTTTTCAATTTTACAGCGTGGTTTCTGTGCTTTTGCTAAATTAAATAAGCTCAATAAGTTTAAATAAAATGGTACAGGACTACTCAAACATTAATTTTTATTGAAACAGATTTAATATTAATCACAACATCAATATTTTATATGAAATTACTTTGTTTTTACACTTTATGGCATATTTTTAGCACTTTTTTTAAACTAAATAGGCCCTGGAGATTTAGATATTAATTTTTATTATTCTAGTTTTGAACATTTATGAATAATTATTGTTTTTATGTATATTTGAAACTATTTTTATAAATAAATTATTTTATTAATTTTATAAGAATTCTTTTTTAATGTAAATGTTACAGTACGCACAAAACATCCAAATCAAAAATAAACATTTGCTATCATACAAATTATGTGACCATATTAGGAAGTAACGTGAGGTAAAAAAATTTCATCTTACATTCCATGGCTTTAATTAAAAGGGAGTAACATAATTATATAATTTTGCCACTTTACACACTTGTTACCTAGTACCTACCATACTTTGATCCATATGTGAATATCCAGAATCTGGATTCTGCAATTTTCATTCGGATTATAAACCAGATGAAAATATATCCAGTTTGACCCAGAACCCGTGATGAGATCAAAATTTTAAGGCATTAAATCTGGCCAGAATTAAGTGATCGATATGCGTATCAATGCGTAACCTACTTTTCTCCAATAATCCAATTTTAACGAGAATAAAAATTCTTTTTTTGGAATTGTGTTACATTACATGATACAAATGTAATGTTGGCCAACATATGAATTTAAAAATATAATCCGATCCAGATTTCAGTTTCTATCTGGATTATCTGACCCGGATATAAAATCCAAATTATTTTTTTGTGTAATTCGGATGACAGTTTTCAAGCACTTTAATCTTCGTTATGTTTAACTATTTTATTGTTTAATAAAAATAAAGTCTCTTGAAAGGATATACAATTCACTTCGTCGAGAAATCAGCTTATCTGACATCTTATAGAATGTTACATACGCATAAAATTTTAAAATGATCAAAGTATAAATTTCATTTTATGTTATAAATTATTGCATCAATTACAATATATTTACAAATTCTTCAGCTTAATGTACTACTTTGTCATATAAATTATTTAAAATATTATTTTAAGAATCTTAACTAGGGTAAAATTGTCAGTAAGAAATTAATGTTAATGCTGATATGATCAAATTAGAAATTATGATAACTCTACCTACCGGTTAATTTTCCACCAGGTTAAGTGTAGTTGTATCCTTATTTTAAAATATTTTTTTTTTTTTTTATAACTTTATTATTATTTTAATACTTAAAATCTTTAAAGTCGTTATATTGTACATACATGGTATTTATTTATTAAATTTACAACTAGCTAATTAACATTTTCAATCCTTCGCTTTTATTAGATATATTTATAGTTTATTAAAATGAAACTTTAGATTATCCAATTAAGGAATTTATAAATTTAGTAAGTATCATTTTATATTCAGTTAGAGGTATTAAAATAGCTGCAAATTACAAAGTTATTTTCTTGGATTTATAGCATGAATTATTGGTAATATTTATAATTGGGTGGGTTACATATAATTTTTTGATCAGATCATAACTTGTCAAAAATCAAATCATGACTGCTTTAGAGTTTATACAATCCATTAAACGAAACTGACTTATCAATAGTTAATCGATGATCATTAAGGACCAAGGATCTGGTCATAGCAATTTCAAGAATACACAACATTATATTAATTAAACGTTATTGGTATAAACATTACGTCTAGTGTTTGGATCCGTAGCGGTTTTATCCAGTTTTTATCCGGGATCCGTTTCGGTTAATTCAGGCCAGAACTATCAGAATTGCCAATTTTTTGATTCATAATATATTAAATATTCTGACCGAAATTATAGTCAATTCAGAGCTGAAATTTATGACCTTTTTTTCGGCAGTAACCTCATTTAAATTATTTAAGGTTTTATCCGGATCCAAACACTAATTACGTCTAAATTTTATGTATATCTGTCAATCTTAAATCATGAAGTAAGTCATTTTGATAATGTACAGTATCTTATTTAATTAAATTTTTTTATTTGATATTAAATCTTGTTTTGATATTACAAGACAATTGATCAAATATCTAAAAGAAATATATTCATAATTTTCAAAAAAAAAAAAAAAAAAAAAAAAAAAAATTGTTAAAATTTATTTTCGTTAAAATAGTTGGATATTAACGAGCTTAGTTTATAATTGTAAATCGATTTGTAAATAAGAAGAGAAAGTTTAATTGTTGCTTCAATTTTTTTAAGAAAAATTTAAACTAACTTTTTGACATTTTACATATGCATATGTTTTCTTTTTTATTTAACAAGAGATAACAGATGACCAATTTTAAACTGCTAATATGAATGAAAGTTTCTAAATGTAAATCATTATTAATAAAATAATAAAATTATTGTTTAATTTAAAATTCTGTAGAAATGTATAATTATCACATTATCCCATTTATTGACATTGTTTTACAAATATTTGTACCATCAAAATTAATTATTTCATAATTGTAACGATACAAAAATGGTTTTTTTATGATCTCTATTATTTGTTCCACTACAGAATTTCATTACTTATGCAATGTACGTTCAACAAATTGTATTTTCATTATTATTTTTAGTATTATTCTTAGTATTATTTACGCAATTCTTTCTTATTACTAAGCGTAAACAATCATCAACAAAGTTGGCATCAATTTATTGGTTTTATGGTCTTAAAAATTGTTATCTGATTTTAATGGTCAGTAAAATGGGTTTTTTGCTAGGAAAATGACCTTCTGAGAAATTTTTTAACTAAATTTTATTGTTAAAGCTCATTTTAATCTCTTTGAAAAATAAAGAACTATAAAAATCTTAATTTTTAGTAAAAAGTCCTCAGAAGGTCATTTTCCTAGCAAAGAACCCAAATGATTTCAATTTTCAAGTAAGGTGATTAATTTTATATTATTGTTTTTGTTTTTTAGATACATTTTTTTAAAAAAATTTTTCTGTGACTTTAATATCGTTTATGAACAGATTCTTCTATAATTTGATCTTTAATTTTATTATTTTGGTTGGTTTTTTACTTACAATATATTGTCCCATTAAGAAAAACTTTCTAATTCTTATGAATCATCAACTTTTAATAAAAAAATTTAACTGATAATAATAGATTTTGGTAATCACTAGTCCGTAGTATTGGCTACTTTAAAATTAAATGGATTGTTTATTGTTTTCTAATACTATATGTAACCAAAATTGATAGATGATAGTAATTTTAGCATTTTTATAATCTCTGAACTTTCATGATAAACTACTAAATAGTAAAAAAAAAGTTAGTCTATTTATAATAAATTAATAAGAATATAAATAATACTATAGATTAAAATTTGGTATTTTTAATAAGCGGCAATAGTTACATGAATTTTGCAAATTCCATGGAATTTCCATGGATCACTGTAAAAAAAATTTTGCCACTTACGCGGCAAATATTTCATAAAATTCACCCTACTATCCTAAAACAGTAATAATTTAATAATTTAAATTTTTATAATTTAATATTTAAAAAACAATACATCTATACTCTTGTAATTTTAATTTATTCAACTTATATTATGCACCTTCATATTCCTGTTTAGCTGATTGTTTATACCAATAAATTGCTTTACTTATATCTTAAACAATTCCTTCTCCTTTTTCGTACATAAAAGCAAGATTATATTGAGCTACTTTGTCTTCTAAGTTTGCTGCTTTTTGAAATAATTCAAATGCCTTTTTCTTGTCAATATTTGTTCCAATTCCCAAATAACTAAATTTTCCAAGCAAAAAAATATAATTTGAATTATTCTGATTATTTAATAATAGATTATTTAATTCTTGTAAAGTTATATTTTGATTATTAAAATAATTTAGAACTTTCTGTTTTCCCATTTCATTACTATTATTTTCAAGAAAATTAACTATATCATTAACTATTATGTTAAAGTCATTCACAGTTTGGTTATTTGATAACATTGAAGATTCTATTTCTTTTATTTTGGTAAAATCAATAATTTGTAATGAATTTTCATGAAATGAATAATAATTATTTTCTAAAATTTCTGTATCTGAATTGGGCTGATGGTTATTTAATGATTGGATAATATCTTTGTTATCATTATATATGTGAAAATCTTTTATAATTATATTTTCTTTTATTATAACTGCTTTTAATTCATCAATTACTTGATAGATAGTTGGTCGATTATCAGGTTCAATATTCCAACAATCTACAAAAGAAAACAAATATTTTAATTAATTAAAATCATATTGTTTATAAACATATAATTAAGTGCAATTTATACACACCAGTATAAATCTTTATATAATCTTCAGACGTTTCAGATATAGGTGTCTCTCTACGGCCTTGTAAAATACTTATGGCTAAACCAACGCCATGTGGCATACAATCATGAAAGGGAGGATGACCGCTAGAAATTTCCCATAATAACACACCAATGCTATAAACATCACTTTTTTTATTTAATAAATATTTTGGTTTTATATCTTCATTAAAACTTCTTGGATCAATATAAGGAATTAATCCAAATATTTTCGATTGAGAATTGGATGTTTCCTCGATTCTTTTCGATAAGCCAAAATCTGATAGCTTAACAGCATGCTGATGGACTAACACATTATTGGAGTGCTATTAAAAATTAATAAAAATAATACAATTAATTAAGATAAAATAATCATTAAAATAAAATACTATAAAAATTATTAATATTTACCAAATCACGATGAATAATTCCCTCATCGTGTAAACATGATACTGCATGAACTAATTGAAATGCAAGTTTATATTTATCATCCCAATTGAGATTTTTAAAATTTTCTTTCAAATAGTTTCGGAGGGTACCATTATCAGCATATTCTATCACTAATGAATATTCTTTTCTTTGATTTTCTTTTTAAAGGAAATGAGTTAATTAATCATTATATTATGGCGTACCGTGTAATTCAAAAGCATGTTGTAAAAACAACAAGTCACTTGTTGTAAAACAACATGTCACTTGTTATAAAACAACATGCTACTTGTTGTTTTACAACAAGTGACATGTTGTTTTTACATGTTGATCAACACAACAAGTGACTTGTTGTAAAACAACATGTCTCTTGTTGTTTTCCATGTCGATCATACAGTGATTTCCATAAATGGAAATCAAATTTTTTGCATTCTATATATAGCATCTTACCGACTGTCTGGTTTTTAATCATACATATCACTCTTCGATCATATCACCTTTTTTTAGTAAACAACGAAAAAAAATAAGAGATAAGTATTTTATATTAATAAATATTAAATTAATAAAAGATGCTTTATAGTACCGACTAAAAGATTTCTGAGAAATTAATGTTTTATTTAATACAATAACTTTTGAAATCGAATGATACAACTTATGTGAAATATAAAAACATTAAATTCCACTTAATTTCTAATTCCGCTTAATTTCTTTATTAATTAATTTATTGTATAGTAATATTTTTATCTAGACTGGTTTTTAAAAGACGCCTGTATCTCATTAATATCATGTGATTTAATTTTTTTTATGTTGATAATTTTTTAATTTCAACTTTACAATAATTTTTAAATTATTTACTTTTACATTTATTGTATTTTAAAAAATTTCTTCTAAATTCTAAAGTATAGTTTTGATATTGTATGGTCGGTCTTCTTAACATATAAACATATATTTATTCTCATTATTTATATGATATATGCAACAAAGGAAAGTTTTTTGGCATTAATTAAATTATTACAGGAAAAAACGTCAAAATTATGAAAGAAAATTAAAAATATGGTATTTTTATTTTTTTTGAAGAATAATGAAAGTAGTAATATATAAATTTAGTTATTTTAGAAGCAATATTACATGAAAATATAAATATATCTTTATTATTACTGTAAATAAATTTCAATAAAAGCTATAAAAAAAAAATTTTTTAATAAATAATTAGGTGCTTTGCATTGGACATTGGTCAGATTTAAAATGAGTAGATGACGTGCTAAATAATTGTTCGATTATTAATAAAGTAACAAATGGAAAAGTGAATATATTAACTAGACCGCCTTCAACAGTTAAACTAAGGTAAGATTATAACGATTTAATTGATACAACGTATAATGTTTAAAAAGATCGGATTAACGGTATTTATATAAAAACTTCTTGTAGGCTATATTTCTTGTCAAAACTTTTATCAAGAATTTTTTAACGACAGTAGATGATAGTACGATAGTAACTAAAATAATTATTTCTCATGCAATTGTCTGTGGGTTTTTTATTATATATAAAAGTTATTTTTTTGTCAAAAAGCAATATAATTTGTTAACTGATATGTATAACCGTTACCGAACAAAAAAAAAAAGTCGCGAAGCGTCTTTTTATATTTTGCCTATAAAAAAACGTATCGCAACGTTATTTTCGTTTTTTTATTAATTTCGCAAAAAAGAGGTAAAAAAGTGTTTCGCAACGTTTTTTACTAATTTCGCAAAAAAAAGTTGCGAAACATTATTTTTATATTAAATTATCTTCACAACGTATTTTGTTAATTTCGCGAAAAAACTAGCGAAACGTTTTTTTATCAAATCGCAAACTAAAAAAAAAAACGCGTTTAATTTAAAAACGCTTTTTTTAAAGCGGATAATTTAAAGAATGAAACGCTTTTTTTTAAAGCGGTTAATGTAAAGAGTAAACCGCTTTCTTTTTAAAACGGTTAATGTAAAGAATAAACCGCTTTCTTTTTAAAGCGGTTAATGTAAAGAATGAAACGTTTTTTTTTAAAGCGGTTAATGTAAAGAATAAACCGCTTTCTTTTTAAAGCGGTTAATGTAAAGAATAAAACGTTTTTTTAAGCGTTTAAATTTTTTTAAAAAAAAACGCATTTTTTTTAAGCGTTTAAATTTTTTTTTAAAAAAAACGCATTTTTTTTAAGCATTTAAATTTTTTTTAAAAAAAAAACGCATTTTTTTTAAGCGTTTAATTTTAAAAGACTAAAAAAAAACGCTTTTTTTTAAGCTTTAATTTTAAAAAATTTAAAAAAAACGCTCTTTTTTTTAAAAGTTTAATTTTTTTTAAAAAAAAACGCATTTTTTTATTAAGCGTTTAACAGTTAATTTAAAAAAACGCACTTTTTTAAGCGTTTGATTTTTTTTAAACAAATTTAACGTTTTTTAACTTCGGGTTAAATGGATCAATCCGAATTAACCCGACCCGTCCGGAACACTACGCCGGAACTAATAGTTCCGGCGTTTTTTTTAACCCATATATCGGGCCAACAGTCGGTCGGGTGGCCAACCAATACTGACCTGACCCGAAGTCGGGTCATGTTAAGTTAAAGAACTTGCAGATATTTATTGGTAAATTATTTCGTAATCAATATTTTTTTTTTTTTCTTTTTTTTTTTAACAAAGAGGTGTATTTTATTTGCATTTGCGAGAGAACAAAAATACATCCAGGAATCGTAAAGTCCTTATCTTTTGTTATTCCCGTCCAAGCGACAGGTGCTAATAAAATACTTAATTCATACTATTCTAACTATACTATCCTATTAATCTATCTACTACGTGTAAATACTACCTAAATTATATCTATATATGTGTCATATATGTTATACCGATGAGTTATTTTTATTCCATTTATAGGATTTCACTCTACCATTTTCTGAGCTTCCTTTACTCTTTTTGAATTCTCATTTATACTATCTTCGATTAATTTCTTAGCAAAGTATTCGTTCAACTCTTCAAACTCGTTTATGTTATCTTCGTCGACTTCCTTTCTAATTGCCTTCATCAATGTACCTCTTAGACTGTGATGTTTATCCTTCACATCACCTTTGTAAAAGCAATCCATTTTATCTACTTTAACAAACTCATCTATATACTCTAATGTGATTTTAAACAAATTAATCTTGTTGCTTCATTACTTTCTTGACATCATGTGTCGCCTCTTTTATATGCTTTTTCAATGATGTCCGCCTCTTCTTTTTTTTGTCGACTTCTCTGTGATGGAAATAAAGGTATAGCAGGTGGTCCATGAACTTTTTCCTTCATCTCATCATTTAATTTTGTTTCTCTAAGATATTACTTAACGCTCACTATTATCATATTGATATTTATTAGATTACTTCAATCATTTTTTTCTTCATATCTCTCATATCATTAATTATATTTACCACTTCTACTGGAAAATTGTTGCTTCTTAGTTTTCCATGATTAAATTTTTGGCGGCGATAGTTCCAAGGAATTTCATAATCAATATCAATAAATTTAAAATTTTTTATACAACCAAATTATTATGATCATTCCCGCAAAAATCATTTTTGTTTGTTATTAACCTTTGAAAGTCGATTTGTATAGAAAATTTAACATCCTAACAATTTTGTCCATTCCATTTTTTTGTCCATTTATTGTTTCTAGAAGAGAACAAGAAATGGAATATTAGAAACATTTCTTAAACCTATTAAATAAATTATAACATTTCTTCTTTTTTAATCTACCTTTAAAAGTATGTGGCTAAATAAGAAACTTGGTATCCCTAAAAAAAAAAGTAAGAAACATTAGAGTTGATTTAAAAGTCAAAAAGAAAAAGAAAAATAGACATACCTCCTCTTCCTGATTTACCAAGTCCAGGTTATATACAAAACTCTAAAGAAACATTTCCACCATTTCTTTTTTTCATTTTTTTTTAAAGTCAAAATAATAAAAAAATTGACACACTTCTTCCTTTATAATTTAAAGTTCGGACTGTATAAGAAACTTGGCATCCCTAAAAATAAACGAAAAAAATGTTAAAAAATGTTAGTAATGTTTAAAGTCAAAAAAAGCAAAAAAAACTAGACATATACCTTTTTCCCATTTTAAAGCCTGAGTTGTGCAGAAATTTGACATCTCAGAAAAAACAGATGGTTATCAAGGTATTGAACAAAAATGATCGTACCAGTTAACAAATCAAAATTTATACTTTGGTACCCTACTTACGTTAATTAGCTATCTGCATCATACCTATCTACCTCAAATTGATGGACAAATATTTAGTAACATCATAGATGGTAATATTTTTCGCAAACAGAAAATCTTGAAAATACTATGTAATAATGTCATCAATATTTATTTGAAAAAAAAGGTATTACATATAAAGTCGCAAAAAAACATATAATATGCTATATATATAAAATTAAAAATGAAAAGTATTTATGCAGTCTCGTCTCTAGTCATTGATCTTGTGATTATTCGACTTCTTGCACCAGACGGGTTTTTTCTATTACTGGCATTTTCTATATCTTCGGCCGTCATGTTAATAAAACATTCTTGACTTGGTTGTGAGCGATTGTTATTTACCTGACGTTTCTGCTTTCTTCTTTTTTTTTTTTGAACCGTCTCTCGATGAATATCTATAATAATTTGATTATCATTCGTCAAGTCAACAATTTCTATATTAGCATTATTTTGCTCATTTATCTCTTGATTTTCTCTTTGCTCTTCATTAATTATATTTAATTCCCGTTCGGTAACTGTGGTTTCTGTCAAAAAAGGATTATCAATTAAATTTTTAATCCTTCCATATGATAATTCACTAAACCCCTCGCAGTTTGATAAACATATTTTAAAACTCTCAATGAATTCATCAAAATTTTCATAATCTTGACACAAGATCAAAGTATAAGAACAAGTTCTTGAGAATGGCAATTTGCAATATACATTTGATATTGCGCTGCTCCCTGATGTATGCCTCCATTGAATCTAAAGTTTAATATTTGTTAATATTTAAATTAAAAAAAGATCTTAATAAATATTTACATACACTTATTTTTTTAGGTAATGGTATCCTAGTACTACCAGTAATAAACTTAAGCAGCTGTTCAATCGTTTCATTATCAATTGTTATGATCCACTCTCTAAACCATCCATAGATTCGTTCCCGCGCATTTTTTTTGTTTGGTACTTCACAAATCACCATTCTAATATGAGGCTGGTCAAGTTGATTAAAAAATTCATCACTTGTAAGTGGCGAATATAATTCACATTCGATTTTGAACCAATTAAATTTTTTAATCTCCTAAATTTAATTTAATTAATTTAATAATAAATAAAAACACATTGGTATCAGTTATTAATGAATACTCACATTTATAGCCCATCCAATATTAAAACCTTCTTTGACCATTTCTAAACTCTTCTGTCTCTTAACCAAAATTTCATATTCTGCGATATATTCACTAAGCTTAATTTTGTCATATTGTAGGATCTGATCCTATCATTTAATAAAAAGAATAAATGAATAATATTAGTTTTAAATAATTAATTATATAAGTAATTTATGCAACTTACATTGAGATCATTTTCATTCATCCAGAATCTTATATCGCTTTCATGCATTTGCCAACCATCATTTTTAATTCTTTCACTTAAGTTATATAAGTATATATTATAGTCATATAAAGCTTCTTTGAAAGATGCATATTCACTACCGCCAATGATGAACTGCATATGGAATTCTTTTAGCCATTTTGGCCAAGATCCACAATGAATGAAAGTCCAAAAGAGCAATTTTCCTATAGAAGTAGCATATTCCCAGCTTACTAACTCCGAATTTTGTTGGATCACATCATTTTCAAAGAGTTTGCCACCATTAAATTCTGAATAAAATCGAATTTTTTGCCACAATATGGTAGTCATATCCCGAAAAACACCACCAGTGTCAACAGCACTAATAATAAAAATTTTTTTAAAAAAAAAAATAATAATTAGTATAATGAAATTATATGAATTTTTTTATTAAATAACAATAACTTACTCTTCCATTACAATAATTGGTTTTTTAAGAATATCTTCAATTCTTGCTGTTAGACCCCAATTCATAAAATAATCAAGACAATATTCAGCTTTTATATGAAACGTGAATGTATCAAGCTCATCAATATGATACTTATTTCTCAATGATATAAGCAGATCTTCTCGAAATTGATTTGTTGAACGTGAATCAATACTATTATCTTCCCAGTTATGACTCCTATCTTGTGTTCTTTCTCGTTGAGTAAAGTTTGTTATAGAATTCATGGTTGAACTTGATGGGAAAACTCCAATAGGTCTAATTGCAGAGCTTATTGTTTGAGAAATTGTTGATGATCTTCGTCTAGATTCTGCTGTTTGTGAAATCAATGTGGGTCTTATTTGAGAAATATTAGATCTACTAGGAATCGTGACAGGTCTTGTTGTAGACATTACTCGAGAAGTTGTGATCGAATTTAAGGAATTTGAGGACGTTATTGGTCTTGCTTGAGAGATTACAGTGAAGTTAGTAGATCTTGTTGTTTGAGGAATTGTAGTAGATTTAGATGTTGATTGAGACACCAAAGATTCTTGATTAGCAGTTGTAAATCTAATTAATTCATCATTATTCGTAGCTAAAATTCGATCAAAAATATTTTTTTTGGTAGGCCCAATATAACACCTCTTACGGGCCGTACAAGCACTAAATTATAATTTTCATTAATTAATTAATAATAATCCATAAAATTATAATTGTAATATAAATAATAATTACAGTTTCATTATTTGACCAGTGATTGGACCATCAAATATAAATGGAATTAGGTTATTTGAATGAGTATCTATAGGTCTTAAAATTCTCCAACCACATTCTTTTATTTTTGGAAATTCTTTCACCAACATTCTATTAATTTCAGTAAATGAATCATCTTTGAATGTTATTTGTTTAATTAATTCGTGGAATTGTAAATCTGACCATCTTTTATAAATATAATAATGTTAAATTAATGTGTAATTTTGCAAATAAATACATAAATTTTAGATCAATCACTTACTGGAAAGAGTGCAATTTAACAATTTTGTTATTATTGATATATGGCATCATGATAATTGTCATAGTGCATTTGAATGAAGAAGTTGTTGTAATCTCTTCTGCGGGGGTATGAAATGATACTGTAGGAATAACATTTGCTTCAGTATCTTGATCTATATTATTTTCTTGATTGGTAGTCATAATTAATCTATTTCTTATATTAAATTCGTTCAAGAAATTGGTAACATCGTTTTCATCTTCTCTTGAATGATCAGAAGTTGTTAAATTTCTTATTTCATTCCTAGTGCTTGTATTTGTTTCAATAGAGCGCAAGCTTTGAAGCTGCAACTCAATAAACTATATAAAAAATAAATGTAAGTATATATATATTAATATTTATGTAATTATTATATATACAACCTGTTCATGTTGAGCTTCATAATGACCACATATCAAACAAACTACTTCGTTGTCCAAAGCAGGTGTGAACTTTTGGCATATTTGACACGCGTAACATTTTCTTGGAAGATATTTTAAGAAGTCCATTTAAACAAAATTTTCGTGTGAAGTCTTGGAAAGTAAAAATTGTTTGCGAAATAAAATGAATATGCGAAGTATAAACAAAAAAAATATTTATTTATCAGATAATTATGACAACCAATCAAAGTTTAGACAAATATATCACACATACATCTGCATTACCAAATAGCATAACGAAAGTGTGATTTCATTGGTTGATCAACAAACACTTGCACGCTATTATATCTCCTTGACAAAAGGTATTCTCTTGTTACATACTGTATAATATAAAGTTTGTAAAGTTAATACATCTATCCGACTAATAGTTCCAATTTTTCCTGGATCTGTTTTTTGACCATGCATACATTTCTGTTCTCGAAGCATCTATCAATTACCATTTTGTTCTAGTTCATTTCTTCCAGTTCTCTTGCTCTTTTATACTGATTTCATTAATATTCTCATGTGATTCATTCTGTCCATCGTTTGCTCGTATCTTTTTTTGTTTCTCTTTCAGATAGTCTTTATATTAGTAAAATTGTTCATTTTATATCATATATTTTTATTTAAGATTTGCTAATTATCGTTAGATGTGGCATTCATGGCTTTGAACTTTCAATTCTCTATATTAGTAATTTTGTTTATTGACTATTGTACTGGATGCAGGATGCTGGATTATATTTGTGGCTTTGTTTGATTCAATTGTTACTAGCCGATACAATTAAACAATCAATTGTAATATAATTGATTAACCGGAACTGCTGATTTTTTGCAATGTTGATGTACAATCAGTGGTAAATATTATTGTGAATTATGATCACATAATCTGATAATTTCCTCTTTTTAATATGATTGTTAAATTTTCTAAGCCAATTGTGTGATGGAGTGTAATAGAGATATATAAATTGGCTAAGTGAGTATCATAAAATCACATGTTGATTTGCTTACTATAATATGAAGTACGTAACGGTGATAATATATCCGCAGTTATAGTTTTTCTCACTCGTTATTTTCCTTCTTCTGCTTCTTTTTTATCTTTTCTTTTAAACGGCTTTCACAAATTAATCTCTTTGGATTTCGTAAGTTTATAACTTTTTTTTTAATTTTCATTTAATGAATGGTCACTAACAATCACTTTCTTTCTTTTTTCAGACGGTTGGTTCTTTGATTCCTTGAATGCATAAAAAACTTGGTGAGGTTTTTTCTTTTTGGTATTTACTTTAACGAACGTTTTGCTAATGTATTGATTTTCTTTTTTTTACGTACAGATTTCAGATCTAGAATGCGCTGGAACGTTAAAATTGTAAGATTCGTAACAAGAATTACGAAACTTAATTTCTTATTTTTTTTAAAAAAATATAGAAGCGTTAAATTACGTTTCCCTTGTTTTCCTTGTAGATTTCAGATCCAATGGTACTTCAAATGGTAAGTTCGAAGTTAACTTCGAAACTTTTTTTTATTTTCTTTTTTTATTAAAAACATATTTATATTTTTTCTCTTTCTTATAGGTCTCAGAGGTTTTGAATCGGTACCTGGAAATCAAAATCTGTAAGAAACTTTATTATAAGTTCTTTTTTAATTAGAAACATTTTTAACATATCTTTTGTTTTCTTTTTGTAGGTTCTGGAGGGATTAAATGTCGGTGCAAAATATTTAGAGTGGACTTCTTTTAATTCTCTTATTGGTAATTATGACGTCTGGAAGTAGGGACCGTACATAGTTCAAATTGGAAGGAGAGATCTAAGATTTCCAGGATCGAAAATGATAAGTTTTGCAAAGAAACTTACTTTTTATCAACAAGAGACGTATTTAACGATATTCATTTTATTTATAAGTCCCAACTATCCGAATCTCTTTGTTTGAAATTTCTATAATGAAACGTAACTCGTTTTCATTTTATTTTTTAGAACAGGTCTTTGAACGTTGGGACTTGCGCAGGAAGGTAACTTTTCTTTTGAATTTGTCATTGGTGAAATAAAATGTTTACTTAGACAAGTCTGAACATGCGGATTCGATAAATAGCAAAGAATGCAGGTTGTTCAGAACTTAATTAGCGTAATTATTATGTATTTTTATTGTATGAATGTAATAAATTAAAATTAGCAATATTTTTAACGATGTTATGATAATGCTTTTGATGACATGGCACAGTACAATGCGTTATATAATCAAATAATAACGCGGTCTTTACATTGTTTATTTTTTTTATATTTCAACTTTTATTATATTTCAATAAATTTGTCTATGGTTAACTAGGGTGGTACCAGGAGTCAAATTGTCAATTTTTAGTAAATATGTTGTTTGTAGAGAGTTGCGATTTGACTTTTTTTTTTAATATGTTAAAAAAAATGATTTTGTGATTTGTATTTTTGTATATATTTTTAAAATTATTTTTCATTTCGCATATTAAAATATATATTTTATTACAAAAACATAATATTAATTATTAGGTAATAATTATTATCATTCAGATAATTAGGAATATGCGAAATTTTAATAACCGGTTTGTTCATGAGGAATATAATATTGATCTAACATTGAAGTTGGTAGTAGTAGCATTTAATTCAATATTTCATTCATTCATAATCTCTTTGTGTGTAACTGTAACATTTAGACTACTAATTTATACGTATGTTACTGTAACCAGCGTAACGTTTAGAATACTTATTTATACATGTATAGTACAGCTACAATATTTATTACCGAACACGTGTTAGACTACACGTGGGTCAACAGCTAGTAAAAATTTGTACATAGATAAAATGTTTTGAAAAAAAAAGACTCTTTCTCACAAATTTTTTGTCAAAAAATACGTAGACAAAATACATATAGAGAAGATGGAAAACTTTGAAAAATTTTGGTCCACAACCGTTACAGAGTTAATACAATCCTTCGAGGGTAACATAACGACAGACATATGTACTGTATATAGAGTTCCCCCTCACGGAAAACCTAATAAGCCAGATAGACAATACAAAACGCTTGCTTATGTCGTCGGCGAGCAAAACTTGTTTCAACATTCTGACCGCCAGTTGAAAGCCGCTAACAACGGTAACGCAAAGCCCAACCACCATGTTATAGCAGCCAGTCTAGGAAAAAAGAACTTGCGTATAATACTAGACCTACTCTATATCAAGCTTAAAGATATGTTACAGCCGCCCTCCCAAGGAAACAATTTCGAAGACTTGGAGCCGCAGCAATCATGGGCACAACCGGAACAAAGCGCACCAATAATATCCACAGAATCTCAGGCAATGATCATAGATAGTAAGTTATCGGCGGATGCCGCGAGTTTTACTCCTAAATTGGCAGACGATCCGATAATTACGCGGGATGTATCTGTGATCACCCCCCCTATTGTAACACTTCCAGCCGAAAAATCTAAAAAAGGCAAAGAGAAGCAAGGGTCGATTCAGAAAGTCACGTGCGATAATAACATTGTTCATGAAAGTCAAAATCGTCAACGCAGAACTATCATGGTCTACGATGTACCCACCAAATGGTCTCCAGAAAAAATAAGGTCTGCCTTTTCCGACTGGGGCCGCGTTTTAAACATTTCCCTCAAGACCCAACATAAGTACTATACGATCCGTGTAGACATTGTTTTAAACCCCACAAAGGATACCGAGTTCATCTTGATGCCTTGGTGTACCCAACTAGGCGGTATATGGGTCCGGTGGTTCCCTGGCGAATGGAAGCTCGCACAAAGAAAGAGTCGAGAAATTTTTCAAGCCTCCTTCCGCTTCCCTGCCGATACTACAGAAGATGCAATATATAGCAAATTCACCCCTGATAACGAATCCCTCCTTCAGTATACGAGAGCTGCTGCGTGGAAAGTTATCAAGGATAAACAAGGACTCAAAGGAATACTCTATTTTGAAACGCATGAAAGGTTGATGCGAGCTCTCACCTTACAGACGGACAAAATAAAGTTGACGAATTCCAGGACGCCCTTACCGATTAAGTCGAAGAAGACAAAAGACAACAAGAGTGGTTCCACTCAGAAATCACGACAATCGAACCCCCCCAAAAAGGGCCAGGTTTGCCCTGACCATAAGAAGTCCAAAGCCAAAAAGAACAAGTCTCGTAAAAAGACCACAGCTTCGGACGACTTATGCACGCTTCTCAAAACTCTTATTCAGAAGCTAGGCGATAAATCGCTAACCTAGTAATTCATTTTCTCTTCTTTTATTTCATAGGATTTAGCGTAAGATCGAGCATTTCCACATTTTGCTACGGCCTAAAAAACGGTTATGGCTTGGTCTTTCCCCTTTTTTTTGTTTTTTTTCTTTTTTCTATTTCCCCAGTGCGTTATTTTTCGTTTTCTTTTTTTTTTATTTTTGTTTTTTTTCTAAAAATAGTGATTTAGGTTATCTCTTTCATATTGATAACAACTAAATCGGATCCCGACATAGCTTTAGTTAGTTGTATCATGTATTTTGACATACCCGCTTGTTTTGACAAGTAATTTTGTCTCCACATGTACGAGGTGATCCTCCATTAAAAATAAAAATAAAAATAAAAATAAAAATACATAGATAAAATGTTTTTTTTTTACGTGCTTATTAAAATATTTCAACTTTAAATGGAAAACTTGATTACATAATAAACGGCATTTATTACCAAGAATTTTATCTTTTTTTACATAACAGATAAGGAAAATAACGGTAAGGATATTTTTTGGAAAGAAATATTAAGATAATTTTTGATCTAATTCAAATAACCATTTTTTTTTTAAAAAAAACAAACGTAATTATTATAAAAAAATGTTGGTATTTATCTTTAAATAGTAATAAAATTTTTTTTCTATAGTAATAATTTCATAGTAATTTCTTATTTACCATAGTAAATCATGTACATTAGTAATTATGGATTGATTTTTGACTATCATTTTTTACCATTTTATTACGTACATATTACATATGATAATCATCATTTTCATCAATTTTTTTTTATTACATCATTTTTTTATCACTTTTTATTAGCCCACCATCCGTAAAGAAGCTGACGTTGAATCAATTGCCTGAAGCTTGAAGCTTGAAGCCTAGGCTTAAGCATAAGCATAAGCACATGTAATAATATATACATTGCTTTGATTTAGGTGTTCGAAAATGACAGTTTGTGTTACTGAATTTGTAATATCAAAGATTAAAACGTACATGATTTTCCAACGAGATGTTGCTGATTATCTTGAATATTACGAAGATCAACATTCATGGAATTGAATATAAATTTTTTTTCTTTTTGAAAAAAAAAAAAAAAAAAAAATCTCTCAAAAAATGTCATCAGAAACGCTTCAACGACAATTTTATGAACATGTAGACCAAATTTTGGGAACAGTTTATAGAGCTCTTTTAGAAGAAAATGATGCCAATACTTTAGAAAATTTTCATCTCCAAAATTTAGCTACATTGTCATCAAGATGTTTTCAAATACAACAATATCAAAATTCTCAAGAAATTACAAATTATTTGCAAGATATTGAATATTTAAGAACAAAGTTGCTAGAAAGAATTCACTCATTAAATGATGCTACAAGATCATCTCCAATTAAAAGGTATGTGAAAAGAGTACAAACTGGAGGGCGTCCTAAATATGTAATAAATATTGAGGCTGTAAAATTATTAAGAGAACAAGGATTTGACTGGACTAAAATAGGTAAAATACTTGGAGTTTCAGCTTCAACTATAAAAAGATTACGTCAGGATTATAGTATAGAAGATCCAATACAACCATATTCTTTACTTGCAGATGATGATTTAGATGCAATTATAAAGAGACTTAAGCAGGAAAATCCCTTTTTTGGCATAAGAATGCTTATGGGTGCATTACAAACAGAAGGAATAAAAGTCACAAGGCAACAATTACAAAATTCAATTAAACGTGTTGATGTACTTGGAAATGCTTCAAGGTTAATTAGAACGACATTAAGACGTGTCTATAAAGTTGCAGGTCCAAATGCACTTTGGCATATTGATGGTCACCATAAGTTAATCAGATGGAAGTTTGTTATTCATGCAGGTATTGATGGATACTCAAGAATTATAACATATATTCATTGTAGTGGGAATAATAAATCACAAACAGTATTTCAATACTTTAGAAAAGGTACTCATGAATTTGGAATTCCAAGCCGTGTTAGAGCTGATAATGGAGGAGAAAATGTACTCGTTGAACAATTTATGAATAGATACCGTGGTTCTGATCGTGGTAGTTTTATTAAAGGAAAATCAGTCCACAATCAACGTATTGAACGTTTATGGGTTGATCTCATCAAAGACGTCATAAAGCTATATTCAACAGTTTTTAATTATTTAGAAGAAATAGGCAGCTTTAATATTGACAATAGCGTTTACATGTTTTGTTTGCATTATGTTTTCTTACCAAGAATAAATCAAAGTTTAGAAAAATGGAAATTGATATGGAATAAACATAAAATCAGAACTGAAGGTAACTTAACACCTGAACAACTCTTTACAAAAGGAATGATGACATGTGGTTATCGTGGAATGGAGGATTCCAATATAAATCCATATGAATATGGAATTGATTTTGATGGACCCATATCAACTGAAAATAGTGATAATACTGTTTTTGTAGATGAACCTAGAAATATTTTAACTCAACAGCAAATGGTTTTACTTCAGTCTCTCGTTAATCCTTTAGAAGATGATAATAAAGGTTATGGCATAAATATTTACAATAAAACTGTACGAGCTGTGGCTAATATTTTAAGAAATAATCCTTAGTTATGTAAATTGTAAATGGATTTCTATGAGTTTTCAGGATGGATAATTTGAAATTTATTATTGAATAAGGAGCTGAGTTTTCAATAATTTTATCTTTTTTCTTTTTAAAATGAATGGAATTTTAAACAGATAACTTTAGAGTAAAAGAATTTCTTGAATCAAAAAAATAAAAATATAATTTTTAAGTAAATAATTTTTTACGCAAATGTTGCACCCTATCACGTGATAAATCTGATTTTGTTTAAGAACGCAGCATCCCCTATTACAGAAAAAAAATACTCTTTTTGCTAAATTGTTCTAACGAAGTGTTTTTCCTTTCTAGTAAGTGAAAAAGGGAAAGAAAATTTTGTTTTATTTTCTAACAAACCATTTTTTTTCTTTTTTTTGTAGAAATGAAAGTACTATGAAACACCATTAAACATGAACCCAAAGTAAATGACGAAAGGTTTAAGGAGAGAATCTTTTTTTTTTTGGTTAAGAAACAACATTTTTTAACAAAACATTCCATGTGGGAATACTGACTTTTTCAGATATGATCACAAGAAAAGAAGGATCTTTTTAATTATAGGATTACTTGTTTTCATAGATGCGGATGTAAATAGAGAAGAAAGGATCTTCTTTTCTAGTTAAATAATGGTTTTTACGTTAAAACATTTCTTTTTTTGTTTTTATGAAGAAATATTGGCCTTTTTAGACAAACTATATTGAAATGTTTTTTTATTGTCATTATTTGGTGTTTTACTTTTGTAATGATCTTCTTATTAAACAATGCATTTTTATAATGATATTTGTTTTGAAACTGTAAAGTAAATTTTCTTTGTAATTACAGTATTGATAAATATTTCATAATTGTGTTATTAAAAAACATCAATATTTCGATACTTTTAAAAAAAAAAATAAGGGATGCGTAAGTTTATATTATAAGATGCGACGTTATAAGGGATGTTAAATTTAATAATTTATTTAGCCAATCAAAATCAAAGTTACGTGATTGAGACGCAGGAAGTGGCGCAGGGAAATTAAAATTAACTCAATTTTTAAAATGGTTTTACATTAATTATTTCTTTTTATTGTAGTGACAAATTAAGTCTTTTAAGTATTTGCCAAATATTAAGCATTAATTAAAAGTTTCATGATCCGAGTTATCATTTAAATAAATTAAATGCTAATTAATGAAGAAGTTAAGATGAAAATTTGTTATTAAATTGAATTAAAAAAAATGTATCAAAATGTCTGTTATTTGATTTTAATTGGGCATTTTGCATATTGCGAAATAACTTTTTTTATTAATTTAATGTTTATTAATATAAATACTCTTATTTTTTTTTCGTCATGTGATATAAACAAAAAGTGATATGATTAAAACCAGAAAATCGGGTAAGGTGCTATATACGGAATCCAAAAAAATTTGGTTTCCATTTATGGAAATCACTTTATGATCGACATGTAAAACAACAAGAGACATATTATTTTACAACAAGTCACTTGTTGTGTTGATCAACATGTAAAAACAACATGTCACTTGTTGTAAAACAACAAGTAGCATGTTGTTTTATAACAAGTGACATGTTGTTTTACAACAAGTGACATGTTGTTTTACGACAAGTGACATGTTGTTTTTACAACATGCTTTTGACTTGTGTAGTACACCATATTATATATTATAAATAAGATAATATGATGAAGTTATTATACCTTTAATGGAAGTTGTGACGCCATGAAAACGGACGACATTATCATGATGATCAACTTCACGATGAAGTTGAATCTAGGCAGTTAAAAAAAATCATTGCATTAAAAAAAAAATTTATATAATTACAATAAATATTAAAGAAATATGAAATTATAATTACCTCACGAGCAATTACTTTAACTGTAGCATTATCAATTTTAATAAATGATTTTAATGCATAACGGATATGAGATTTCTTCTAGTTTGCACGACAAACTTTTGCGAAACCTCCGGTACCAATTTCTTGAATATTAGAAAAATCTTTGTATTCATAATATTTAATAAGTTTTTTAGAAATGGCATCTTCAATCCATTCATTCCAATCAACGTTTTTAGACATGGTTGGGTATAGTCGTATAGAAAATTCTAACCGAAGAATTTAGTTTACGCTTTCAAAATTAAAAAAAAATTTTTTTTTTTTTGTTTAGCTACTGTATTTACTGTATAAACAATATGGTATCATCAAAACGCCAAAGGTAACCGTCGATCATTTATTCCTAACTAGAATATTTAGGGGACTGCGTCCCCTATGATATACTGTATAAGCATGCATGCTGCAACGATATTAAATAATCATTTTTAAGTAAAAAAGTGATATTAATATTTTTTTGCTAGTCGTTTTAGTAAAAAATGATATTGATACTTTTTTTTTTATTGATCGTTTTAATAAACCATTTTGACATTTTTTTTTTAAAATATCAATTATTTTTTTACTCATTTTGAGCATTTATCACTTAAAATCTCATCCAATAAATGAGTATCGTTTTTATCAAAAATAATAAAAAATAATTAATTTTGTTTTTTGATAAAAATGATTTTAACAAATGCCTTTTAGCGTTTTTTTTTATTAAAATAACTTAAAAAAAAGGTGGAAATTGTTTTTTTTTATTAAAAAAAAAATTACAAAAAATGTCAATGAAGCAATTTTTTGTTACATTATTAATTAAAAACATTTTTTTTAATTATCAAAGTAAATAATTAAAAAAAAAATTAATTTATCTTTTTCTAACATTTGTTTATTAAACCGGATTATCAATTTAATTTTTTAAATCTCAAACCGGATAACCAAGAAAAAATTATTGTCTTTTATAGTTTTTAAACTAACTAACTAATGTTTAATCAAAAAATATTTTAACGGTTTATTAATCAAATAATTAAAAAATTTTATTTATTTTTTATTTTTTTAATGATTATTAATAATTTATTTTTTAACAGTTTTTTAATCGAATAATTAAAAAAAAAATAATTTTAACAATTTATTATTATACCAGATAATCAAAAAAAAAAAAAAAAGATTTTTAACGATTTTTTAAACTTATTAACGAAAAAATTATTATTTTCTTTAATAGTTTTTAGAGTCTTGCTAACTTGTCCCCCGGTTAAATGTAAATCACCCAGGTTAAATCCCCCTCCCTATAAAAAATTTTATAAATTTAATATTTTATATTAATTAGCTAATTTTTATTGGCTAATTTTTATTTTTCGCAAAAATAAAAAAAAAACAAAAATAAATTTTATTTATAAGTTAAACTAATACTAAAAATTATACATTTATAATGTTTAATAATTATTTATTCAAATGTAGTTTTCAAAATTTGATATTAAATTTGATAGATATATAATAGTTATCAGACTAAATTTCTAAGTAAAGGATGATATAGTATCAACTAGGGTTTCGATTTGGTTCAGTTCAGCTTTTGACCAAAACTGATACCAATTCCTAAAGAAAAAATAAGAAAGGGAACGTCATTGATATTCCCAATTAAAAAAATATTTTCCTCCCCCTCCCATTTAACTTACGTTCCCTCTCTTCTTTTTTCTTCAGAAACATGACTTCTTGAATAACAAGATGAAAGTTAGTAAAGTTCCTAATTCAAAAAAATCTTTTCTTCTCTCCTATTTTACTTACTATTCATATTCGTCTCATTTCAAAATCTGGTATCCAAGAGCTGCAACCAAGAGTCCTTAAAGGTAGAGAGAAAAAAAAATGTCAGTAATGTTCCCAATTAAACAAGAATCTTCTCCTCCCCACTTCTATTCAACTTACTGCTCATTTTACTACCCAAGAAGCCGCATCACTAAAGGAAAAAAAAAAAAAAAAGGGATCGTTGTTAACATTCCCAATTCAAAGAAACAAATTCCTCTCCTCCCTTTTTCCATTCAACTTACTGTCACCACATTCCAAAGTTCGGTATCTAAGAGCTGCAATTAAGAATTCCAAAAAATAAAAAAAGGGAACGTCAGTAAAGTTTCCATACCATAGACGTAGTCGTAGTCAATCTTTCGCTTTTTCTTGTTCATATTTATATTCATCTGAAGGGAAATAGCGAAGTAAGTTAGAAATAGCCCACGATCAACCTGTAGCATAATTTGTTATGCTTACATTGCAAGCACCTCAACATTGTAGTAAGTTTTGGTAGATACTCACAGTCGCCTGATTTTGTTTACCCTCTGTTATGCAAATTATTTCCTCCAGCATCTCGCTGATAATTTTTTTTTTTTTTGATTGCAATAGTCGTCACGACCAGTGTTTTCTTCGCCAATTACTGAGGTGTGATTACTAAACCGTCGAGAAGACTTACAAGTTACAGCCGTATGTAAGATTGTTGAAATGTACTCGCACCGCATAGCTTCGTTACTATCTACAACTGGATCCATATTTTTTATTCAACGGACAATGTCGTCAATGCATAGCGTAGCTATATTCTTGATAGGTGAGTTCGGAATAGGAATATTTTAACAAAGTACCATTTTGCATGAAGTTACTCACGTGGTTTGAACTGTGGAAATGCGAGTGATATCCCCCGTTCATAATTCCATATTTCGCAAACATATCACTCAAGTCTTTCAAATTGCAGTACGTCGAAAAGGCCCTTAACTTTTTCTCCTTACACTCCTTAGCGAAGTCCGCAAGCTTTACAGCCAGTCCTCCCTTCATACCATAATCTCGAAAATCTTGCTTGGACATTTTAAGGAAAGCATGACCGTCAACCTCTTTATTTTCTAAAATTTTGACAGCCGTCTCGCTAAGCCCTAAATTCTGGTCCTCAAAAACTCGATAAGCTTGGCCGTGACATATTTTTTAACATCGTCCGCTAGTGTGAGCGAGTCATTTTCAGCAGCAGAGGTAGAGAAGTATAAGGTGAGTTTCAGACAGCGCTTTTTATAGGTAGTTTGGCTCGGATTTTTTGTTTTTTGTTTTTGTTTTTTTTTTGGAAACGCGTTAGGTACCCAAAAAAGGGTAACTTTATTAAGATTTTTGGTAAGATAGTACATTATAAAAATAATATACTAAATAATAAAATTATCCTTGGAAAAGTGAAATATAAGTCCACTAGGGCATGAGTCTCTACTTTATCCTACGCAGTGCTCTACAAGAGAGTTACCGCATATTCCGCGGTACTAGTAGTTTGACTCGGATAAAAAATAGTGTTACGTTCCGGAGTGAGGTGAGATAAAAATTTATTTCTGGGAAAGTGCTGAGCGTTAATATACGATTTTATGTCGCACAGACATTGTGTCATTTCACGTGACCCACTTCTCGTGTACCGTACATTCGATAAAATTTTACATTATTTATGAAATAAAAAAATATTGCCGGAACCCGGCTTACAATACATAAAAATTGCGAACAAATCGCTGTTAAATGATAAAATAAAAATACTAATTACTCTTTGGTTTTATAAGAATGTGAATGTGAATTTGATTCTCAAGAGATTCGTCATAATAATTAGGGATCTCTTCTGCTGATTCCATTGGTTTGTTTTCCTTGGGATCATTTACGTAGAAGACGAAGTTGAGGGAAAGAGCTTGGTAACCTTGATTTGCTAATAGAGTTATAACGGCAAATTCTAGAATATCGACCTTATCTTCTTGCAAGGTGAGATTATATAAGTTTCTTTATCCTAGGGAGTCCTAACGCTAAAAATAAATATTAGTCACATGAAAATCCTACTTTCGGTTAAACTTTCAAACGCTACTAATCATGCGACAACCACAATTTAAAAACCAACGTATAATAGACCAGTACGCAAATTTTACTTCCATTTTTTATATTTTCTTTTAAATGCAATCAAATGTAATACAGTACATACAGTATGTTCATACTTTCCAAAAATGATCACAAGACTTAATTTAATTTCAAATCATTCGTTGTACAAATTAACGAAAAAAGAAATTAAATTCCTAATTGAGTATAGTCATTAAATGAGACACCTAAAAGTAATCAGAATAAAAAAAAATCTATTTTCTTCAGTTTAGATAAAAAAAAAATCCGTCTTTTGATAAACGTTTATTTATTTTAAATGTCATTCGCAATACCAGAAATTTGTGATGAACAAACAGATAAGCTTAAGGTATTATTATTAAAAAGTGATCATCATAGTCAAAACGCCTTGTTCAATTGTTTTCAATTATCGGTTAGAAGGAAAAAAAAAAAAATAATTCACAATTATTATATTATATGTACTTCCAAAAATAATATACAATCAGATTATACAAATCCGTTCACAATCTGATAAAAGATATATTAAATGTATATACAGTAAATATTTTCGTAAATATTTTCGTTAAAACGTGCTAATTCTTTCCAAGAAAAGACTCAACCACAATAACAAAAAGAGTACATAACATCGCTTCAATGCCCTATAAAGAAATTTTTAAGAAGCTGTTAAATAAAAAAGGGTCGTGTTGTGATTGCAAAACGCATTTTTTAATACGTAAAAAATCGACAAAATTGCAGCATATAACTAACTACAAATCGATACACAGATCGCTGATTTTAAATTTAGCAATTAATATTGCTTTAACCTTATATAGAAAACGTTAGGTTTAGCACTTCAGCTTCGTATAATTACGAACGCTCTTGGCGATATGGGTTTTACCGCTACCTCGTTGATCACGAGATTATGATATAGTTAGAAAATTGTTCGCATATCAATTATTCTTAGAATAAAATTTAATATGTAACGATTCATTAATAGTTCGTTTCAACTTTTAACGTATGGATTTAAGAGTTAAACAGAAAATGATTCCTTTATTGTTCATTTAAATTTAAAAAATTCATGTTACAAAGTCAAGAAATAAAGATATATATATAAACGAATGAATTAATTTTAAGAATAAAAGTCAAAGCTTTTTTTTTTTTAAGGATCCTAACGTTTTATTAATTATTTCTTTTTTTCTTTCACTCAATTAATGCATTATAGGTTAACACGCACCATAATTTCCAGTAAAGTTTTGTGTTTATCAACATAATAATTTAAATGTATTATATTAATCAGGTTAAAATGTAGATTACATAAACTTTGTAAATTATTTCAATATTTCAATATAATTTGATTTTCATCTCACATTTTTTTCAAGGTTTTCTAATAAGAAAAAAGCGCTTCCAACTAATAATGGTCATTATATTGGTCCCAAAACTTTTGCTTACATTTTTCTTATGAAAAGAATTACATCTTTTACGTTATAATATTTTTTCCATCATTTATTATGAATAAAAGATAAAATTTTTTAATACGTTTCAAATAAACAAATAAGTATGAAAATAAAAATAAACGATTCTTGTTCACATCGTTTATAAAGACCGGAGATAAAGGCAATCCTTCCTTTCCGATATTTGGTATCCAATAAAAAATTAACATGAATCAAGATTAACGCTAAAACGGTATATGCGACAAACTTTAATCAAAAATTGTTTATAAAAACGACAGATTTTTCTTGTAGAATCCTCAAGAAAAAAATTACTGGATAATTTTTTTTCTTCAACATTCTTTCGTATAATAAAAAAAAATAATAATAATAAATAAAGACGATATAAAAAAAAAAAAATAAATAAAAAATAAAAAAATAAAAAAAAAAATTAAAACAAATCATTTTTTTTTTTTTTTAACCAAAAAACCTTCATAAATATATTAACCATGATACTTATTCCACCGGGAAAAACTTTAAAAACTAACCGACGTAAAGAAACTAGTTCAAAAAACAAAAAATACATATATACAGTAGATCTGCATTATCGTAATTTGGAATCCGCAAAGAAACTCGTGGTCGAAACGATTCAAGAAATTTATAATACGGAAATATCTCGTATAAGATTTATAACAGGAAGAGGAAATCATGTAAATTCAAATGGAGAAAGAGCGATCCTTTTTAAAAATTTTCCAAGTTGGATGACAGATGTATCAATCAGTCATTTAATCGAAAGTTACGAACAGGGCAATGGAAATTATTTAGTAATCCTTAAATCTTGTCACAATGATGTTCCTACGGTGGATCTGCAGCTTCGTAAATTACCAACAGCAAAAATCATTACAATAAAAACAATTCAAGAATTTCATTCAAAAGAGATATTTATTATAAAATTTATAACAGGAAAAACGTCAATTTATAAAAACTTTATAAAATGGATTTCGAATATTGCAATCAATCATTTAATTAAATTTTACGTACAATATAAAGGATATTATTACGTGAGTCTTAAATCGTCAGATCAATTAGAAAAAGAAATAGTAAATACATTCTTAGACGTAAACCTTATTAAACAAAAAGCTCTAAATGATGATGATGTTGAAGCCCAATGTATTCTTGGATTAATGTACCTTGATGGTGAAGGGGTTAGAAAAGACGTTCAAGAGGCTTTGAAATGGTTAACAAAATCTGCAGAAAAGGGAAATATTGATGCACAATTAATTCTTGGTCAATTATATACAGACGGGATCGTTGATGTAGAGCAAGAAGATGTAACAGCTTTTGATTGGTTTTGTATGGCTGCTGAACAGGGTGACGTTAATGCTCAGCTAATAGTTGAACATCTGTTATATGAAGGAAATAGCATTACTAAAAACATTAATGAAGCTTTTAAATGGTTTGAAAATGCTGCTAAAAGCAATGATGTTAAAGTACAATTTCTTATTGATAGGATTAAGAATTCTAGCGGTAGTTCCAGCGATAATTATAGCGACGATTCCAGCGATAATTTTGGTGATAATTTCAGTAGTAATTCAAGTAGCGACTCCGATAATTTCAGCAGAAGTGAAGGTAAAAAATAGGTTAACAAAACAAAGATACAGTAAATTAGAAATTCAGTATATATATACATTGTAATTATCGTAAATTATTAATAATATAAAACATAGAAGGAATAAATGAATGAAAAATCCATAAATAAATATGCAAAAAATATATTAATCCTTACTATTGTGTGAATTGTATACGTGCATGCATAACGTTTTATCAACGTTATCGATAACGTTTGAATTTTGACTGAGTGATAGTTTTATTGCCAAATTAATCTCTATTTGTGTAATGATAATAATAGTAAATAACTTTTTAAACAAATGGAAGATCATGGATTTTTCTTTTACAAATTTATATTTCACACTTCCCACGTATTTCTTTTTTTTTTTTTTTTTTTTTTTTTATAAAAGAATCGGAATTCATAACTAAAAATTCCGTGATAACAATAGTACAAATGCATTAATTTTCTTAGTGAAACAAAAGACAATAAAATTGTTTGAAATTAGAAGTATCCCTATCTGCTATTAAACATATTTATACATAATTTACTATATAATTATTTTTTCTTTTTCGTTTGCGTTTCATTTTGATGCAGTTAATCAAACTTTGTAAGACTGATGATCACTTCTTAATGACAGATAAAACCAGGCTTAACCAAATCGAGACATAATTAGTTTCCAATAAAAGATGATGTTTATCATTTCAGGTATTTCAGGTCATCCAAAATAGCCACAACAAAGAAATAAGGAGTTTTTTTTTCGAACAATATTAAAAAATTTTTCTTTTTAAAACGTCAAATATAAATTTTCTTTATTCAAAAATATTTTAGCCGATACCCCATGATAAATTTATATTAAATAATATAATATTATAAACATTAAACCCTTAAACAAGGTTTTTCTTTTTCTTCTATGGGAACCAAAGAAAATAAACGCCTTTTACTAGTTCAAAATCTTATATAAATAAATGACCATGTTTTGTAGAACTAGTTTTTTTCAAGAAAGTTATCTGGAATAATTTTTCTTCACCCTCTCCTATTACCATTTATTTATTTATTTATTTATTTAAATACACTTCCTTCTCAAAAAAAAAAAAAAAAAAAAAAAAAAACAAAAAAAAAAAACAAAAAAAAAAAATTAGAAATACCTCATAAAAACATTTCATAACTCATAAACTTATATTATTATTAACAATGCCCGTCTTGACAGAGTCTACTTCATCACAATTTAAACAATTTAAGCAATGCGAGGAACCTGACCAAAACTACATTCCTACAATTGATCTGCACGACCATAATTATCAATCCGCGAAAAATATTGTAATAAAGACTATTCAAGAATATCATTCATTAAGTGTAAGTCGTATTAGATTTATAACAGGAAGAGGAAATCATACGAATTCAAATGGAGAACGAGCAATACTTTATAAAACTTTTCCAAAATGGATGTCGGATATTACAATTGATCATTTAATTGAAAGTTATATACAATGTAATGGTTTTTACTTGGTAATTCTTAAATCCCCTGATGAATTGGAAAAAGAATTGGAATCCACTTTTTTTAATGTAAATATAATCCAACAAGAAGCTACAGATGGTTGTGATGAAGCTCAACTTATTCTTGGTTTAATGTACCTTGACGGTGAGGGTGTTAAAAAAAATGTTAACGAAGCTTTAAAATGGTTGACAAAATCAGCAGAAAACGGAAATGTTAATGCTCAAGTTATTATGGGACAACTATATTTTGATGGAATTGGTGTTAGCGCAAAGAAAAAAGATGCGAAAGCTTTCCAATGGTTTCATATGGCGGCCGAACAAGGTGATGTTAATGCACAAGTGATTATCGCTCACCTACTATACGAAGGAAGTGGTGTTACTAAAAATGTTAAGGAAGCTTTTACGTGGTTTGAGAAAGCTGCTGAACAAAACGATGTTAATGCACAATTCATTGTTAGTAGAATGTATTTTAATGGAGAAGGTATTCATCAAAGTAATAAAAAAGCATCGAAATGGATTAGAAGAGCTGCTGAGAATGGTCATCCAAATGCTCAATTTATTCTTGGTCGTATGTACGCTAAAGGTGAAGGTGTTAAACGGAAAAATACTGAAGAAGCTATAAAATGGTTTAAAAAAGCTGCCGATCAAGGACATTTGGAAGCTGGGATTATTACGGAAATTTGTGCTTGATCAAATTTCATGTAAATTTCCATATTTATTTTTTTTTAAGAGATGATTTCCTTAAAGTAAACTGAGAAATTATCGTAAAAGAAAAAATTTTATTAGTAAATTTAATAAATTTATTAATTGAATGCTTAAATTATAAGATAGATAGATATTGTGCGTATTTAATTTATGTGGGACGTATTTTGTAAAAATAAATAAATAAATAAATAAATTATATTTTTTAAATTATGTATTTACTCTAAAAATATTGAAAATTTCTTTTTTTTTTTTTATCGTTCTTCCATCATTAAAGTCCATCATACAAGTTTTAGTAAACTGATATTATTGATAGATTGGACCATTTATTGATCTAACTTCATAATAGCCGAATAGCCGAATTATTATTATCATGGCGGAGTAATTATTTCATGGATTTTTAATTTGTTTCAAGATTTTGATAAAGACTATCATACAGGTTTTAGTAGACTGATGTTTTATTGGACCGTTTATTGATTTAACTATCATTTGCCTCATTAGCCCTAATAGCCGAATAGCCGAATTATTTCACAGGTTTTCAATTTGTTTCACGATAGATTACGGAAATATGTATTTACCCCAAAAAGAATTGTTCATTCAGTCTATCTATAATACAGGTTTAATATACTTGGATCGATTATTGATCTAACTATTGTTTACCTCATCAACACTAGTAACCGAGTAGCCGAACTGTTCCATGATTTTCAAGACTAACAGTAGATTGTAGAAATATACGTTTACTCTAAAAAGTATTGAACATAATTCTTCTCACCTGTTCTTCCTGTCCTTCCATCATTAACAACGACTATTATTTACCTACCTCATTAACTAGCCGAATAACCGAATTATAATCACGACGGTGCTATTAATCCATGGATTTACAATTTCAAGATTTAGGCTAAAGTAGATTAAAGATATAAATTCTAAAATAATTTTCATACGAGATAAAAAAACTGAATCCAATGAGGATTGTGGATTCTATTTGGATATTATCAGATATTTTGTATCATATAAATATCAGACTTTGTTTTCCTAATTTTATCCTATTATGATATTTTGTATCATATCTCTGTTTTCCTAATTTGTATATTAATGATATGAGAGAATTAATAAAATCTTCGGTTTCGTTATCGTTAATTAATCATAATTGTACAATTTGTATTTTTTTTTAATAATCTATTATCAAAATTTATTTGGCGCGAACTATTTTATTCATATTCGGCACGTTAAATACTATTAGTATTATTTTAATTAAAATATATATCGAATTTCTATCCAATACCAAATAATATTACTAATAAAATTTCACAATAATATTAGATTATTTCTTATAATACATATTTGTAATTAATAGATAATTTTTTATATAGTAAGTATTAATAAATAATTATCAATATGAACTATAGAAATATAAGCAGCACGATATTACTATATAAGTTCAACAAAGTCAACTCGTTTTCTTCATCAATGATTTTGCTTTGTTTCATCATTTTCCGATATTTTAACATCCCCTAAAAAATGAAACGTTTATAAAGATTCGTTAAAGAAAATGGTATAAAGAAAAAACTCTTACTGAATTTTTCACGTGTAAAATTCCGAAGAACCGGCCATTGTAAGGCTGAAATTCCAGGTAACTATTTAGCAATAGGGATAGGCGTAGTTTTGGTGGAAATTACGTATAAATTTTATTAAGTGCACTATTTTTACTGCGTCGATAAATCGGTAATGACGTTAAGCTATTCTGTGATTGACGTCTGGTGTGAACCAATGGTTTATAAGAATTTTATTACGTAGACTATTTAGGCGCATAAAATTTAAGGATTTCGGTTCTTCCCGAGGGATTAGTCATATATTTTCAACCTTCGCTATCCTTCTGGCTGTCAATCAGGGTTGCATTTCGTCATCGCACTCACAAAGTCTATGACTAAGGAAAATTACGAATGGAAATAAGAAATTTAGATTGGCGGTTTCTCATGATGATGATTTATATGGTGTTGAATTCCGAATGAAAGAAGTATATTGGCTTATGGAAATATGGTATGCAAAGTACGACCGTATTCAAGCAGTTAAAATTCATACGTGGATCGCCATCTTTTAAAGATCTTGTCAAACATTGGCCTCGTGTTAATATAGTATATTGTGCCTTTGTTTGTATGAACGACAAAATTCCTATTTCCTACATCTCATGTAATATAGTTGACGATATTTTAGGAGAACTAGAAATCGCCTTGTTTGAAACAATCGGATGTTTACGGTTAGTACTAATAAAGCTCATAATTTTATATTAAAGGTATAATACACCGTAATATTTAGCAAATATTTGAAGGCGAAGACAATTCCACGAAAGAATTTTCGTATAAAAAAGATGACCCACTTAAAATTTAATAAGCTATGCGCTTTCAAGCTATAATTTTATTTTGAAATGTTCCTTATCTTGATAGGTTCTCTTTTACTTTCCAATTTGTATTCTTACAAAAGGTTAATTCAATATTCTAGTTTTTCGGATATTTGATATTACTAATTTTTAGGAATTATATGTCCAATTTTATAAACATTTGCAGTATGAATTAATTACATTATGTTTCATATATTAATTCTTATTATTTTAAATTACTTAATATAACCATATATTATGGTATAATGATATATATATATAATTATTTCACCGCACTGTGTCCGTGAGTATGTCGCGCCCATGTTTTGTTTTTATGGAAATAAAAAAAAATTGGATCATGATCTATAGCATGATTTTATCAGAATTTTTTTTTTTTAACACTATAAAATTATTTGTCTTTTTTATAATGGTGTAGTTGGCCGAAAAATAATCAACCAAAACGTGATCTGGACCCGGCTCAGGCGTAGATCGTCGTGGAATTCCAGGGATTTACTGCGTTTAAACCGGGTCCGGATGATCGGCAACCAGGAATGCGGCTCCGTTTTTCGGCTAACTACACCATTATGATAAGGATAATTGAATAAAAAATTATTTGGCATCATCCGTACCCATAACTTCTGCATGAAGCGCCGTACTGATGGGTAGTTACCCTGGATGCATCCACCCGGGGTTTTTGACCAGGTGGCGGTCACATTACATGGGATCTTGAGCCGATTCACATTGGAATATCGGATCCAATCAGAAAGTGGGCAAAAATTAGTAAAATCTGCATGCATGTCACTTTGCATCTTTGTGCAACATTAAATATTGGTTTAAAAAAAAAAAGATTAACATTTATTTTCATTTTTTTTTTTTTTTTTTTGCGATAAATTCATGAATTCATTTTCTTGACACTCTGGATTTTAACTCTTATGAAACAACTAACCTTAAAGTGACTAAAAAATTCAAATTAAATTTTAAAATTTAGTATTATCTTCTGTACTCTACAATATTTATGTGAGTTTTAACAATCACTTGCATATTTTCAACTCAATAATAACAATAATGTTATAAAAGATGTCTAAATTAAACACAGATATTCCTTACAAATAATTAAGCAAAGAAATTGCGAACTTATATCAGAAACCTTATTAATTATATTAGTTTTTTGTAAATATTTGAATTTGAAGCATACCAAACATAATAATCCATATTTCACTTAAAATGAAATAATTAAATTTTTATGAAATAAACACATCATTATGTAGGTAATATACCTCAACAATTTGAAATTTCAATTATCTCTTATTCCTGAAATTGAAACCGCTTTTCAGATATCAAATTTTATAGCTGTTATACTAGGATAAATGATACTATTTTAGTCAGATTAATCAGAGGATTGAAATTTAGTGTTATTGGACTAATTGGAGCGAGTAATAATAATAATAAAGGGCTTATTAGATTAGCTGTAAGACCAAGAAAGCTAACAAATGTTCGTTTATGAATGCAAGAGTTACACGAAATGATGATTTTTTGTAAGCCTCTTGATAATCATTGACTAACATACAAGTACTATTCATTCCCTCCGAAATGTCTATCACGTTATTCTGTCTTGTCGATTCGGTTTTTTAGTTTATCATACGAAGAAGTTTTATAAAGAGTTAGCCTTTATATGGTTAATAAGCAATCTACCACAAAATTTCAGTTTAATCTAGTTGAGTATCTTATTTTGATTAAAATTGATGATATTATATAATTATATAAAGTAAAAGAATTATTGTAGCTATTTATCAAAATTGCTCTTAACTTAAATATCTTAAACTGGAATTTAAAAATAATAATATTTCTGAACTAAAAAATTTATTGACTAATGTAAGATGAGTGAGCAAGGGTAAGATAGTAAGTTGAAAGGAGGGGTGTTCGCCTAAAGAAAATTACCGGCAAATTTTACAGGTCCTTTGGGCAAGTACTAAGGGATATCAACTAGGACTTTAGTTACAAAACTGGTCCGGACCATGTGACAGTTTCAAAACATTTAATCATCTATGGATATAAACTTCTTTCAAGGGCAACTTCAATACTTACTGTTGCATACAAGCAAAATGTATCAAATGGGCGCAGAGGCATACCAATGATGATGGAGTAGGGTCCACCAAATTTATCTCATACCAAAATGCAGAACGATATCCCTGAAAATTATATTTGCAATAACTTGGCGATGATTGGTGGCTCCAGCAAGACAATGATCCGAAATATACAAGCCATCTTGCTAAAGAATTCCTCTCAATGTTTCAGAAATTATAAAATGGCCTTCAGATAGTTCTGACTTAAGCCATTGTTAAGAGGGATGTGGAATGCTAAACGTCAAAAAATCTCAATGAATTAGAAAGATTTATGGTAGCAGGGAGTGGTTGGTAATCATAATAAAAAAATCTTACTGGTTCAATAACGCAAGGTTGCAAGCTTATGATTGAAAATAATGAAGTGTGAACTAAACCCTTATTAAATTATATTAATAAAAATAACTGGTTTCCAGCTCCCAAATAAAAATAAATTGTCTTTTATATTTTCAGCTTGAATTATAGCGACTTATTTTATTCAGCTTTCTTGTAACACACTATTATTATGTGTGATATGTTCAATAATCATGATAATTTATTTGATACATTGTCTAAATGATTACTAGAGAGTTTATTTAGTTTTTAAAATTAGAATCTTTAAAACTGTTTTTTGATAATTGGAACTGTGTTATTACCGGTTATTAGTTTATGTTTATTCTACGTTTATAGTTTAACTTATACTACTCTGTACAACCATTCGCGCTCATATTAAAATAAAATGAAATAAAATGAAAATAAGCTAATTAAATCCATTCAAAGTCATCACCATGCAAATAACTATCAATAATCTTTCTGCTTCATATTTTTTCATGGAATGTTCTTCCACATAATTTTGTAATAACTATAACTAAATTAAAAAACCCAGCTTCGTCCCGATTTAAGAAGTTAGAGTAATACGCTAACTTATTCCAAAACACACAAGCAGCGGAAACCTAAACTAAACGTACTGTATTTTTCTTTCAGGTTCATTGAACCTGCTTCATGTAAATACTATATGATGAAGAATGTTTTTATGAGTAAATGAAAAAAAAAAATATAAAAATATAAAAAAATTAAGTGGACAAAAAGGAATATAAAAAAGAAATTAATTTAAAACGGTCCATTAAAACGTAATAAATTAAAAAAAAAAAAATTAAAACGGAAAAAACAATAAATCAGACGTGTCGCGTCTTCGTAACCCGATAATCAGTGTTGACTTTGTTTCGGAGTTTGGAGTCTTTTATTCGGTCTTGCAGGAAGTTTGTTATGGTCAGACGAATCTGATAACTATATTCTAGTTGATAATCAAATAAGGCATTTTGATATCGATCCATTAATTTTTTGTGATTGCTTCTCATAGCCCTCTAGAAGAAAAAAAGGCACAACTTTTGGACCTAGTAGTCTACAATATACGAGAGGAGTAGGTGAAACTGGAGGTGCAGGGGTGTCTACGGACGCTTCATGTACGCATTATAACTTGTTGATCCGTGAGTATCATACTTTAACTTCAAATCTATTATTTACGTGTTCACTCATATTATAAGTCGCTTGGTAATAACGTTCTGCGCAGCAATTTCTTCTGCTGGGTTATATTCGTGTATCGGAGGTGCTTCGTCTAATGATATTTGTTTTAGGTATGAACGGGATGATCGTCGCAACTGATCCATGTTTGGCTCTCATCATCAGATGTCGAACAGATGTATACATGGTCTTAAGACCACACTACCTAGTAATCTATGTTGAATCATTGTCTTTTTTTCTGATACCGACTTTGTTTATTAGCGCAACGTCATTCCGCACGTTCGCGTCTTTTTTCTTGTTTCTTGAATGTTTTCTTCTTAAACACTTTCTCGTCGTTAATGATCACCAAATTTGAATAAACCTTTCGGTAATAATATTTAGAACTCCATTTCAATGGATAATGTTCGTATTTTGTGTTAAACTTGCAACCAGTATGTGGTGAGACATTTTCTTTAATAGTCTTGTCGTATCAGGCGTTATGAAGCTGTGTAAGCGCCTGGAACCGACCCTTAGGTGTATCTTCATTTGGTTCGGAGAACGTACTTTGCGAACTGTATTTCGGAATTAGTTTTTAATGTAAACAACAACATCCTTTACGACCATTCTGTGGATGTTGCGATAGAACAATAGGTGAAGGAAGTGAACAAAAATTCGTGTTCCCGTGATTACACGGGACATAAATACTCAGGTGAAATGATGTAATTCTATTATTAAGGTCAGGGGAACGATAATAGAAATTCTATCTAGAAGTTTATTTCTTAAAAAAGAAAAATATTTATTTTGTATACGACGGGGGATTACTTTTTGAAGAGTAAAAAAATGTGTAAGGAGTAAGGAAATACAGAATTTATCGTTCGGGTAAAAATAATATTTTGGGAACTATCCACTTTGTAATCATTTGTGTATATTTTTAATTGGTAACTTTCTGGACGGAAACTGGTTTTAAGCCAATTAGAATATTTGGAGTATCGGTCTAACTCGAAAAAGTAACTTTTGCTTCTGTATGAGTTGTAGATCTTCTTGAACCTCTAGTATCAGGTTTGGTCACGTGTAATTTATCGACTTCGATGCTGACAGAATAGGTTTTATCGATAGGAAAAGAAATAGATTTTGATAAAGACATGATAAAAGAGAGTAATATTAAAATAATATGATAGAGTAGATAGAGTATACTACAATAAGAAACTTATAAGGGACCAAGAGTGTTGTTCTTTTAGTCAAAGACTACCCGTGTAAAAACTGTAGACGAGGAATGGTAAATATTCGTAAGTTGTGGTGTAGGTTGGAAACGAAAAAAACGAACCCCTGAAGTTCGTTAAAGACAATATACGGAGGTGATATCCCTTGTAGAACATAAAGATTTGTGGTAAACTCTTTCAAGGCCCTTTGAAGGGGAAAAAGGTACTTTTAATAGAAAGTAAACCGTTAACCTTTTCTGAAAAAAATGGCCAGATGATCGACCAGAAAGAGTTGTCCTGAACAGATAATTAATTAGCTTATTTTCAAAATTATGTTTATAATAAGATGGAACAAGTAATCAACAAAGTTTTCCACCACTGGGTCTTCAACATCAGGAAATTTTTAGGTGGATCGGACCATGTAATTCTTGTTTGGAATTCTCCGCACATTCCCAAATACTCTGCATCAATTACGCTGAAAATACCACGTGTTTCGTCACAGGGTATTTAGAATTCCACAATTTTTCACGGTATATGTTGCGATTTCCATGTGATTTTAAGCGGAAAAAACTATCAATGAAATTCTTCTGTAATGTTGCTACCTCTTAGCAAAATGTAATATTTTGCAAAAAAATTCTAGTGTACATGAATTATTCCAAAAACTCTAAAGAAAAACAGAAAATTGGGGACATTGCTGTCAAAGTCAATTAACAAAGTGACCAGCTCAATTTCAAAACCTGTCAAATGCGTTGAAATTGCTTTCTAGTTGGCCCACAATGGATTTAGATGGAATGACAACCAGTACCAATGGTGACTATGAGACATTTCAACATCTACCTACCTTGGTAAAACTTTCCTTTGAACATGTGTCAACATCTATAGAGACCATATATACGTTACAAATCTAAAGTAATTAATATTATGTTTCAAAATTAGCGTGTTAAGAGAAATGCAAAGTACTTTCCTTAGAATGAGAAATAATACGTCAGAATTATACGAAGAGCTTATTGTCTGAGTATGCAAATCAGCAAAATTGACACAAGATTAGAAAGTTTGCTGAATAGGTTGGTGGGTGGTTCAACAAGTTCCATATGTCTGTTGAGAAGTGGATGAAATCGTAAAGGATGAAATTGAAACGTTGGATGCTCCTTTACCACCAGTCATTACCTGAGGCAGATTTAGATGATTCAATGTTTGGAGGAACGGTGCACCTTCGTGGTTTTCATCTTGACATTGTGTAAGCTCGTGAACGAATTCAAAATATTATATGAAAGGTTCGTATTAAATACTTTATTAAGTAAATTTTTTTTTTTTTGAACTATTATTAATAAATTTAATAATATGTATAGGGTAGAAGAGCCATATGACGAATTATTATTGATGACGTGTGGATATATATATATATGGAAACAATTACTTCAATTACATTTAAAAAGACTGAATTAATAATATGCCATAATTTCCAATCTTGTTATATTTGTTCGTCAAGCCGTTTAAAATGTCCTTATTGTTCAAAACTAAAGTAGATACTAAATCTATAATAAAGACATGTGATGAGTATACCATCGACTTAAAAATTCCAACTAAACTTGTATTACCAGTGCGTGAATTTTTGATGTACTAAAGTAATATTTATATTTATCGGGCGTTTATTGATTGAAGATTTATGCTAATACAACTTGTTACTAATGTATAATAAATACAGGTTACTGATAAAACAGTTACTTGGCACTTGTGACCTCGTAACTGCGGCACTATTGTGACCTATGTATTTACAATAAGCAATATGATTGGTGAAGTTTGCTAACCAGAGCTCAGCAAACTTTATTCTTATTGCCAAAACAACAGTTATTTGTGCCTCGTAACTATTAAGTATTAAGTTTGGCAGTACTTAAAATTTAGTACATAGATTAAACACTTCCTTTTCATACAGCGTTTTTCTTCAAAAAATATACCACTGGCATTAAGTAAGCAATTTTAGTAAGAAATATTAAGAAATTGCACCTATCAAATCATTAAATTTAAAGTTATATTAATATTTATAAAAGCTTTTTCATAACATTATAATAACGTATATAAAAATCTTGAAAAGATATCTCTGAAATATTTGTTATTTTTTGTTTACTTGTTAAATTATTGTATTGTTTTATTAAAGTGCAATTTAAACTTAACGTTTGGAATATGCAAAGGATATTGCTATTTGTCAACAATGCATTTTTCAAAACTGACATGTTTCAGCACATACACTGTAACAGACGTTTCAGTAAAATTACGTCGTGTATTACATGAGACACTGTAACTGTAATATTCTCTTTTCATTGTTAGCCAAACGGGATTAGTCGGGATTACAAAGAAACCGATCTGTTGTACCTTCGAATAAAGGTTTTACTAATTTTTACCGGATGTCGATCAATAGGACAGGCAAAAACCAGGGATTTGATCGGCTCATTAGTTGAATTCACCATGGAATTATTTGGTGAAAGTTAATTTAAAGTTTGTCGTATCAAGGGTGCAATAACATTAATTTACCAATGGTAAATATGTCGATCGTTGAAAACGAATCAAAAATAAATAAATAAATGTTTTATTAGATCCTTTTTTGTTTTTTCCCTGAATTATTGTTTTTTTGTTTTTACTTATTTATTTATTTATTATTATTAAATTTGTATTTTTTATTATTATAATGATAATAATATCACTTCTTATATTTTCGTTACCTTATTTATATCTCCGATATGTTCAATAATCGACAAAAACCTGTCATTTAACTTATCCTATATCTTTCTTACCTTTAAAAATTTTTTTCCTTTATATTCTAACTATAATAAGTTTAAATTCTAAATTTAAATATAACATACGTTTATAATCACAATTTCTTTTGAGAAATCCTTTACTATTTTTTTCTGGTAGATTTCATTCTTTTATAGCAATAATAAGAAAACATGGGAAATAATAATTCGACTTCAAAACGTAAAAGTACGAAAGTAGAACTCAATAAAGTGATTAATAATAAAACAACGAATTTGGAAGTAGAAAAGGAAACAACGTATTTGGAAGTAGAAAAGGAAAATGAATACCATTTACCGAATAGTCATGAGATTATTGATGGAGTACATACATTTCATTTTTTTCAAAGGTATTTGTTTCAGAATAATTTTTCTTCTCCAATTGAAGAAAGGTTGATGCGAGAAAAATGTAAAGTATTAGAAGTTGGGTAAGTTATATAAATATATTATTATTATTATCTTAACGCATTTTTGAGAGTGAAAAAAAAAAAAAATTTTTTATTTTTTTTTAAAAAAAAAAAGATGCGGACCTGGAACTTGGTTGTTGGATCTTGCAAATAAATATGAAAACACTTTTTTTTATGGAATTGACAGTAATCCAATATATCCAAACGAGGTAAGCACATGTGCGTAATTCAACAATTAAAAATTGAGGTCATTAAGTAAATACTATTAATATGTACTTAATTAGATAAAACCGGGAAACTTAGATTTTGTAAGAGCGAATGAGTGTGATATATTACCGTTCCCTGATAACGAATTTGATTTTGTACGTCAGGGTACAATGCATACCATCATTAAAACAGATCAATGGAACCTTATCATTTCTGAAATGATTAGGTATAAGATATATATTATATTTTTTTTTTATAATTGAAAAAAAAATGATATTTACTTATTTCTTTATAATAGAGTAACAAAACCTGGTGGATATATCGAGCTTCTTAAACCATGTAATGAATGTAAGAGAACTGGACCAGTTTTAATGAAAATTCAACAAGCACGTAAGTAAATTGCTTATTCCATATTTATCAAAAGAAATGACTAAGATTTATTGTAAAATTTGTAGACATTTCAACTTGTATAGAAAGTGGAATAGATTTAACAATGTTAGCAAAACTTGATGATATAATCAAATCAAATCAAAATACGCCAATAGTTTATAAAGATGAAAAATCTTATGTTTCAGGACCTAATGGTGGTAAAATTGGTATTGTTTTTCAAGATATTTATTTAGGAATTTATAATAATGAAGTAGTGATGAAACATTTAAGCCACAGATTAGGGATCTCTGAAGAAGAGTATAAAATTATGATAAATAAGGATCTTATAGAAGAACTTAAGCACACTAGTCCAAAATATTCGTTAATTAGATTTTGGGCTAAAAAAATTAATAATAACTAGTAGTAATTTTATTATAATCTAATATTTGATAGTAGTAATTTTCTGTTAAATATTATGTATATTAATAATTATGTATTTATTTTATTGTTAGTTTTTAATTAAAGTTATTATGAATTTTTACGTTATTTGATTCGGGCATTTTCATATGTTACTTACTTCTCTTGACATAAATAAATAATAATTTAACGTTATTTTCTAGAATAAGACCGGGCATTTAGTAAATCGATGCAGCATAGTACGGTTTTAAACTTAATATGTACGATACCGTACTACAGTAATAAGTAATGACCATTATACTGACACGATCAAATATGTGAATCTTTGACTAATCACGCTCTTGTTCATGTGGTAACTTCGTAGCTGTTAAAATATTTACGAAAAAATGCTTTAATGAAAAAAAAACAAAAAAAATTCACTTTACAATAAAAAAAAAATATTTTAATACACTTCATATGTTTTTTGTATTTAAAAATATAAAAAAGTATTTTTTCATTTTCATTATAAAGGATTACTTGTCCTTTTAATCATTATATTCTGTATACAGTATAATTTTTGTAAAAAAATAAGATTTGAATAATTCTATTCATGCTTTAATTTAGTATGTATAATATACCTTAGTATGTACTGTACGGCAATTTAGGCCGGAATTAAACAAATTTAAATCTTGGCCGAAATTATCGTCCAAAATTTTTGCTCACCTTTTTTGATAACCAAAATTAAATGTATTATATTATTGTTTTTATCTCTCCAAGTCGTGACCTCTTATGTTTATGTTATATTAAACAACGAATTGAATCGGAGCGGCCTAATTAACAATTCTATCGCTAAAAGGATTGAAAAGCTTAAAGACTGCATGTTTTTATCAGGACAACTAATGATATCTAGGAATAACGTAATGGAACTATCAAACTTATGTTAGGATTAGGGTAAAATGCTTGTTATTTGGTAAATAATATTAACATATCTTTTTTACATAGTAAATCATTTTTTAATAATTAAATCCAGAAACACCATTGTCCATCTGATTCGGTAATCAACTTCTCTACAGTATAATTCGTGATATTTGGAAATCTCTTCGGATTACGTGAAGAATGTTACATAATTATTTCTGGATGTTGTTAACCCCGATTCCTTTATACATTTTGAATATTAAAATTGGTACCATGAATTTATAATTAGGTAAGTATATTGTCATTTATTTATTTTTTATTTGAAAATGGCTAAAGTGTTTATTAAATCACACAAAATATTGATACGATAACCTTTTAACGATTGCCTTTCTTATTCTTATTTAAGCATCGATTAAAATTTGGGGTAATCACTATAATGAACACAAAGTTTACCACTGAGACACTTGGTACATAAATCAACTCTGTGAGGTATGTCCCGATTTTGGCCAGCCTTACCGTCAAGAGGTCTATAATTCGAGATGACACACCTATCATTGTATTTTTCTTCACACATTTTACATTTTTGCACGTAAAAATCATCCTTATCTAATCTGGTCTTTTCTATAAACTTTTGAAGTGATATATAAGTATGACCGCTTTTCCATTTATTCGAGCAATGTTGACATTTCCAAGCACCAAACACTCTGTAATAATTATCCCATACTTTGTTCAATTCAATCTTGATATTAGGTTTTATCTTTGAAAAAAAATAATTAATTAAATAAAGAAATTAATTGTTTAAATTTGAAAAAGTGTAACCTGACTTACTTTTACATCTTTCAATGGAGACTTCTTGTACAGAAGAAAACCTGAGATCGGAAATATTTTATTGCATTTTTCACAGCGTTCGTTAAGCAATTCATTTGAAGTATCTTCTAGATAGTTTTCGAGCGATTCCTTAGTATAGGGGTTACTGCTTCGCCTCTCACTTTCACAATTCTCTTGACATGACCGCTCAATATATCCGTATATATTGAATTTTTTTTTGCTCTGGACTAACTGACGAATGATTCTCATAATCTGTAATAAAAAGTAAAAATTTATTCCCATCATTTTGAAAGTGAAATACAGTAAAGGATTAATGGATTAATATAACCTCACAACGATAAGGGTGTTTTCGATAGAAAATTGGTATATTATTCTTAACAAAGGAACGGTTAGAAAGAGATATATCTCCCTTCTATTCGGAAGTTTATAATAAAATGTTTTCAATTACCATGATTATAATCATGACAGATGGTAAAAAAAAAAATTATACCATTATTTTTCCGAAATTTGAAAAGTAATTTTTTTGTACGACATTATTACGAAATAAAACAACTGTCGCATATGAGGAACTATAATTCTATTTAGAATAAATAAATATGTTTATTAACTCAGCTATAGTAACTATGATAAGAAAAGCATATTTATAAATTTAAAATATACCATCTTTCCGAATATTGACGTAAATATTGATGATTTCATTATGAGAAAGAAAGAAATTTGAAACCTTTATTTCCGAGTGTAGTGATTAACATTTATTTATATTGTGTAAAATATTGTGAAACATATTAACAGCGCGGAAAAAAAACTTAAAAAAGTTTCGGAAGAATTCCGGTAAAGCATAAAAATTCTGGAAATTGGCTTTTTTAACCGGAAATTTTTTTGTAATACCGTTTAATTGATAATAAAATAAGTATAATGGACTATAAATAAAATTTCCGGCAATTTTAAAATATTCCGGAAATTTGCTGTGTCGTGACCGGGAAAATTCCGGGATTATAAAAATTTACCAGATTTACTAGAATTTGCCGGAAAAACCGGTATAACATCGGGATGGTCGAAATCCAAATTTATCGTAGTGTTAAAAAACAGATGCTAAAATTATCCTATTCGGTAGTCTGCTGTGCTATTCGATTTGGTGATACAGTTTTTTTTTTATGTTTTTTAGAATAATGTAACCCATAAAGTCCCGGATGAACGATCATCAAAACACTTGCCAGGTATACTCTTTTTTGGTTATGATCTACTAAAAAACTTTGCTTGCGAATTTAAATTTAAATCTTAGTTCATAGATTTAGGAGTAGGAAAAAAAAAAAAAGATTTAGGAGTAGGAATAATGAATCCGAAACTTAAAACCAAGATAAAGTATTTCGCCCACTCTTCCTCCTAACGAATAGATGTTTATTATATAATAAAAAAAATATATATATATATATTTTCGTTACATGTTTACAGGGTACAAAAAAAAACAAAAAATAAACATACATCGAATTTCAAATAACTTCTAAACTTCAATTGATCTTCCTTATATATATTTATTCTATATTTCGTAATAATCTTGATATTCCTTTACACGTTATAGTACACACACACAAAAAAAACAAAAGAAATAAACAAACAAACATCGAACATCAAATAACTTCCTTGTATAGATTTATTCTATATTTCTTAGTAAATACTAGTGGGCACCAGGATTAATAAGTTGGTTTAAAATATACTATATTGAAAAGAAAATTCTTATGAATAAATCATCATCAATTTATTTATTAATCAAATTTGATTTTTAACTTATTATTTATTTATTTGCTTTAGATTTCTTCCATTACTCGTTTGAAAATTATTCAAGCTTCCTGAATTGAGGTTATAGAAAACTAAGAATTAACTTGAAGATTTGGATAATAGAACCAATTATTAAAGTAAATTTTCTGCTGGTTTCTTACTATTTTTTTATTGCTTTTTTGCTTTGAAATAATACTAGCAAATTTTTTTATTATTTCTTTCCATTCTTCTATTTCATTACTTACACCTTCTTTTTCATTCCTTTATACTCACTTTTCGTTCTATTATAATTATTTTTTTCATTTCATTAACACTTATTCTTTTCAGACTTATTTTTTTCTTTCTTTTACTATTTTTTTCCTCCTTTGACCTTACATTTCTTTTTTATTTCTCTATACCCATATTCTTTTTATTTTTTAACACTTATTATTTTTTCCGTATCTTTCTGTACCCTTTTTTCATTTTTCTACACTTATTTTTAGTTTTTCTATATTCACTTTATTTCTTTAAAAATACTTTTTTTTTTCTTTATTTTATTTATTTTTTTTTGATGACAATATATTAATAATTAATAAAGAAGGAATAAAAATTTAAACAAATGCATAAATTTTAAATAATAAGTCATGTATGTGATAAAAATAAATTTATTTAAAAAAAAATAAATAAAATAAATAAATAATGATAAATAAACAAAGATAGATAGAAAGAAAAAAAATATTTGAACCCGTAAAAAAAGACACCAAAATCGAAGCTGATTTTTTCAAAAAAATTTGATTTAACATGATTACCTTTTAAAACTGTCCTTGATTTTTCGTGTTTAACTTTGGGATATAATTATTCTTTGATATTTCTTTAATGATTTCGTTTGTTTTCTTGAATTCAATATATTAAACGATCCACTGCACATATCATGGTTATCAAATTAATTGTTATTAAAAATTAGCTAGTAATACCTGTATAACCCAGTTTTACCAAAAAAAAAAAAAAAAAAAAAAAATTGTAGTGTTGCCCTTGATCTTCATATTCTTTAGCTCTGGAACATAATTATCCTTCAAAGTTGTTCTTTATTTTATGACTTTGTTGTAATTTCACTTATTTCTTTATGAATCTCCTAAATAAAATGATAATACACTACATGTAATAATAAAGTACTAATTAATATATCATTATAAAACTTATAATAATAAATTAAAAATGTGAAATAAAAAACCTTTATAACTTTCATTTTATACTCGTAGTTTTTTATGCAATAAATATTAAATTTCATAGTAAATAATACATATATGTACTAAAGGCTAAAAGTAAAACAAAAAAGTTCCAATAAGAACAACTACTTCATAATTAGGTACCTCCTAAAGTAAAATCTTCTAAAAAAATAAATAAATAAATAAATAAAGGAGCGTTAGTAATGTTGCAAAATTAAAAAGAAAAATAAAAAAAAAAAGTAAACGCGTTTTCTACTTACAGTTCTATCTCCAATAAACTATCCAAGCTGAAGTCCAATTCTTAAGAAAAAAAAATAAGAAAGGAACATTAGTAATATTACAAAAATAATAAAATTTCGAACCTTTATTTTTTACTTATATTTCAAATCTCATAAACTACTTAAGCCCAAATCTAACCATTCCCTAAAAAAAAAGAAAGAAAAAGAATATTAGTAATGCTTCAAAATTAAAAGAGAAACAAAAAATCTAAAAACGTGCTTTTTACTTACAGTTCTGAGGTCCATGAACTGTCTAAACTGGAATCCAATCCTTCTCTAAAAGAAAAAAGAAAGAAATAATATTCCAAATTAAAAATAAAAAAATAAAACAAAAAATTCTTTCTATCTTCCACTTACAGTTTTGAAGATTTCAAAGCCTGCTTAAGTCAAAAAATCATTATTAAGAACTGTTACTAAGATCACTGGATTTTTTGTTAATCGTTAACGTAAATAGCTTTGACCATACAATTATGAAAACTGCTATTACATATTAATATTAGTAAACTTCAGTACCGAAAACTAAAAATTATTATTAACATGGATTTGCCGATCAAATAAAAACAGGAGCAGGCAAATCGCGCGTTGCACAATTCAAAATTACTTATACGGGGTGATGTATAATATACCGTAGTATGTAGCGTACGACAATTTAGGCCGGAATTAGCCAAATTCAAATCTTGCCCAAAATTATCGTCCAAAATTTTTGCCCACCTTTTTGATGACCAAAAATTTTATCCCTCCAAGTCGTGACCCCTTATGTTTATTTTATTTTAAACAAAGAATTGAATTGGAGCGGCCTAATTAACAATTCTATCGTTATAAAGGATTGAAAAGCTTAAAGACCACATATTTTATCAGGACAAAGTCATTTAGGAATAACGTAATGGAACTAATCAAACTTCGGTTATGATTAGGGTAAAATGCTTGTTATTTTGTAAATAATATTATATGTCCTTTTCACATAATAAATCATTTTTAATTAAATACAGAAACACCATTGCTCATCATCTGATTCGGTAATCAGCTTCTCTACGGTATAAAACTCCATATACACCGACGCTCCCGCCGATGTATATTTCAGTTATTCGCCGATATGACGATATCCATGGAATAACAAGTATTAATTATTTTTATATGTCGTTAACTCCCGATTTCTTTATACATTTTGAATATTGAAATTGAATTGGCACTATGAATTTATAATTAAGTAAGTATATTGTCATTTATTTTTTTTTATTTGAAAATGGCTAAAGTGTCGTTGTTTAATTTTTATTTTTATTTAATCATACAAAATATTGATACGATAAGTTTTTTTATTTACAAAACGATTGCCTTTCTTATTCTTATTTAAATAACGATTAAAATTTGGGGTAATTATTTCGTCAACTAAAGATCCACTATAATGAACGCAAGGATTGTTACTGAGACACTTGGCACATAAATTAGCTTTGTGAGGTATGTCCCAATTTTGGCCAGCTTTACCATCAAGAGGTTTATAATTCGAGATGACACACCTATCATTGTATTTTTCTTCACACGTTTTACATTTTTGCATGTAAAAATCATCCTTATCTAATTTAGTCTTTTCTATAAACTTTTGAAGTGATATATAAGTATGACCGCTTTTCCATTTATTCGAGCAATGTTGACATTTCCAAGCACCAAACACTCTGTAATGATTATTCCATTCTTTGTCCAATTCAATCTTGATAGTAGGTTTTATCTTTGAAAAAAATAATTAATTAAATAAAGAAATTAATTGTTTAATTTTGAAAAAGTGTAACAACCTGACTTACCTTTACATCTTCTAATGGAGACTTCTTATACAGAAGAAAACCTGAGATCGGAAATATTTTATTGCATTTTTCACAGCGTTCGTTAAGCAATTCATTTGAAGTATCTTCTAGATAGTTTTCGAGCGATTCCTTAGTATAGGGGTTACTGCTTCGCCTCTCACTTTCACAATTCTCTTGACATGACCGCTCAATATATCCGTATATATTGAATTTTTTTTTGCTCCGGACTAACTGACGAATGATTCTGATAATCTGTAATAAAAAGTATAAAAATTTATTCCCATTTTGAAAAGTGAAATACAGTAAAGGATTAATATAACCTACATTTTCCTCATAAGGGTGTTTTCGATAGAAAATTGGTATATTGTTCGTAACAAAGGAATGGTTAGAAAGAGATACATCTCCCTTCTATTTGGAAGTTTATAATAAAATGTTTTCAATTACTATGATTATAATCATGATAGCTGGTAAAAAAAAAAAAAAAAAAAATTAATCATACCATTATTTTTCCGAAGTTTGAAATGAAATTTTTTTGCATGACATTATTACGAAATAAAAAAGCGGTCGTATATGAGGAACTACAATTCTATTTAAAATAAATAAATATGTTTATTAGCTCAGCTATAGTAACTATGATAAGAAAAGCATATTTATAAATTTAAAATATACCATCTTTCCGAATATTGACGTAAATATTGATGATTTCATTATGAGAAAGAAAGAAATTTTGAAAACTTTATCCTTCCTGAGTGTAGTGATTAACATTTATATTGTGTAAAATGTTGTGACACGTATAACATTGGGATGTCCAAAATCCAAATTGTATAAAAAAAATCGTGTTGATTGTCATTTTTGGTGGATTATTTTGTAAGAGATACGTCTTACCTACTGTATATGTAGATCATGAACATTTTTCTTCAAATTTTCAGTTCGAGCGTTACTCTCCTTTTGAGACCAGAGTTGTTTGTAGCTTCGGATTTAAAAACATTAAGTTGGCAATCGCATGGGTGAGAATATACGAAAAACAGAATTTAATAAACTTTTTTTAGTATCGACTAATAATTTCATTATCTGGAAAAGTTTCAATGGATGAAGGGTAAACGTGAATAAGCGAACAATAGAAAAATCTTGTGAATTAAAATTGAATTAAACATAGGGAAGCAGTATACAAGTCATCTTAATTGTACTTTTATCGTCACTTATTCATCATTTTGAATTTTTTATAAAATAAAAGGCATTTTTCATTACATAATTATATACGCAATAACGCGCACGATTTTGAATCATACAAGATGACATGTATATTTTAAATGATTCGTCTGTGACTTTAGCTATGCAACGGCAAACCCTTAACCGTGTAATTGGTGATTTTGCGACTACCAATTCCTTTTTTCCATCCCAATTTCCTTCATAATAATTTAATACACTTATGCGCTCAACTAAAGATTATAGTAGATTTTTGCTAATCAACGTTGCATAAGATATTGACACTTCTATCGTTCATATCTTGCACTGTGGAAGTTCTCAAGGGAACTATAACAGCAAATATTAGTTCTTTTCGTGACGTTCAACTTTTTTTTTCTAAATGGTTCGTCTTTTGCCAATAAATTTTTCTAGATGCCTTTTTATACGGCAAAAATATATTTTTCCTTTTTTTTTTTTTTAAAAAAAAAAGAACCTTGTAGGCTTGTAAGTAATCATATGAAGTTATGATAAACTCACATTTTTTGAGTTTGATAGTTGGTAATTCTTTATTAAAATGTACGATCATATAACCATAGAAAAACATTAAAAGCACAGATAATAAAAACATCAAATAAAAATTAAAACCTACAAAAGCCGACCCAGCTATGCGCACCTAATGACCTAACGGGAAAACCAACCCTATCATCAACCACAAACAACACCAAACAACACCTCGGATTACTACTATAACAATGAAGGGGAGGTACCAAAACACGATGGCTAAGAGAACGTCCCTCAAATTTATTTTCTGTTTCGCAGACACCGTGGGTCGAAAAGCTTAAAGTATCTATCTACCTAAACTAAAATAGCAAAATAAAAAAAAACTATTAAGTTTTAAATGTCTAACTTCCGAATTCATTTTAGTCCTGTGGAAGCTCCGTGGATGATTTAGCGCGATTATTTTTGGAGCTCGTTGTGGACTTGACAGAGGATTTCTTCTTATCCTTGCTAGTTTGCTTGCCGTCGGTTGCTTTGAGTCTAAAAAAGACTATGCATTATTCTTTTGATTTGTGTGGGAAGTAGTCAATTTGACTGTTAATCGCGTGACATCACAATAAGCAAGTTTTCGTGTCAGTCAAAGTACAAGTTTCCCTTGCCGAACCATCCTGTTGTTTGATGAGTTTCAATGACCGTGCACGCATATATATATATTCGATAAAATTGGACTCATTTGACGCAAATTATTTGAATAAAACTGATTAGTATTGTCCTTTGGTAAGGTAAACGTGGCTTGAAAATCGTTAGCGTTCTTTCAATTTTTGTTTCTATTCACAAGGGTACTTCTGATATATGTGACAATTGTTCACGGTTCTGAACTCAAAGAACATCAAGAAATTATTAGCATTTTTCTGGTCCAACTTTTTTATGTATGAATAGTGATAAACTTTTATAAAAGTTATAAAGGTAAATCTTGTTAAATAAGCTTTTGGTAACTTGGAAAATAAAAAAATTATAAATAATAAAACAGCGCTTACGCATGATATATATCATTTCCATCTGTCTTTTTTCCTGAGTCTAGTTGTTTTACGGGCATCACGGCTCATTTATGGAGACAAGACCTTTGCTTTTACTTTACTTTTACCTTTTATTGTCCATAACGAAGTGTAGGATGTTGTATATCATAATTTTGATGATAATAGAAAAAAAAAATTAGGAATTACTGAAACATTATTAATTATAACGCACGGAGTAGTAGTTAAAAGTATTTATAGAAATTGGTATAGCTATATAAAAATATTCTAAAAGCTCAATGTTTATGATTGACTCACAATTAAAAGAGTAAATTAAGTTCATCATCAATATACTGATTTAGTTTCCTTTAAGGGGCTAGTAATCATCATTATGACATCACTATTACATTATTCGGTATGAAAATGTTTGTGTGATATTAAAATTATTTTGACTTTTTGGATTACTAAATTAAGTAAGCTGTATGATTTTTTTTTTAGTTTCTGATTGAAAGCTACAAATCCTATGTAGAGATTTGATTGAATTCAAAAATGATTATTTTGATGTATGGCAGGAAAACGAATTCCGCCTGTTCATAAATTATTGGAAATAATAAATTACACGTTTCTTTGACTTGTATGGTATTTTTTTTTCAAACGCCACCTACTCCGTGTTACTAATAAACCTGTCACGAGATTACATATATATATACACACACATCTGAGTATCCTTACGAAAGATATAATATAACTTTTCACCCTTCCTATCAAAGATGTTAGTAATCGATGAAGACTGTCTTCGCCTTATATTTGAAGAACTTTGTGATGATAGATGTACTATGTATTCTTGTCTATTAGTTAACAGACTCTGGTGCGAAGCTGTCGTTCCAGTTTTATGGAAGGATCCATGGAAATTCTTAAATGATCTCAAGGATTTTAAAAGAGATGAACAATTTCTTAATACTATTCTTTTACATTTATCAAAAGAATCAAGAAATAATTTAACAAGTCGGGATGACATCAATAAATATATAAACATACCTCAACAACAGCAAACTCCGTTATTTAATTACATTAACTTTATTAAATATATTAGGAAAAAATACCAATGTTTGAATGTTAAAAATGTTTGCCATCAATTTTTTTATGATTGTACTTTTAAATATATATTAGAACAAGAAGTATATAAACTTTTGATAAGTAAATGTGCTTCTCTTAAATTTTTAGACATTACTGATATGAAGTATCCGTTACACGAATATTCTGGAGCCACGACCAATCTTTCATGTATTAAAGAATTACAATGTAAAAGCTGTGATAGTGAAGAACTCTTCTATGGTTTATCTAAGATATGTAATTCAATAGAAAAACTTTGTGTTTCATACACAAGTTCTAATCCTGGTCTTGCTGAATTAATAGAAACGCAGAATAATCTAAAGTACGTTAAAATTTTAGTTAATACAAATGCTAAAAAGATAATGAAATGGGAAGACAAATGTCAAATGATTGATCAAGCTATAATTAAACATTCCAATAAACTTATATACTTGGACATTCCGATCGAAAGTATAAGTTTATCCTTTTATATTAATCTTTTTCCACAATTAATTAATTTACAAACATTTATATTAGATGGTAATATGTTATGTGATACAAAATTGGAAAATCAATTGCTCTTTTCATCATCATATTCAAAATTACAAGTGATTCATTTAGATTGTGTCTCATTTTTTACTGCAAAAAGATTAATACAAAATACTGTACAGAATCTTCAAATAATTTGGACGAATAATATTTGTTTCGATACGGAAGATCAATCAAAAAATTTTATTCGAATAATTTATCAAAATTGTCCTTATCTTAAATATGTTAAATTTTTATTGAAAGGTCAATATTTTGAAGAAATTGAACAACTTTTAAAAATTTGCAAATTTTTAGAAGGTTTATATATTGACGTGGATCATCGAATTAATAATTATCTTAATGGGGATGAATTGTTGGATATATTAATTAGATTTGCTCCAAATAGTCTTTACAAATTACAACTTAATTATTGCGAATTTGAAACAAAGAGTTTTAATTCATTTTTTATTGAGTGGAAAAAGCGAAAATCTTTATGGTTATACTTAAATAACATTAACATAAAATCAGATAATGATTTTAAGATTGAATTTATAGACTTGATTAAAAAATATAAGGATGAGAAGGTTATTAAGATTTGTGAACTTAATGAGAAATTTAATTTTATTAACGATTATATAGAATTATAACGTATTATCTTATAGTGAATAAGTCACCAGAGCAGAATTAATATATGTACTTTTTAGAAATTTTCGATTAATACGATTAATACTCAATTACAATGTTTATCGTTAGGTTAGAGTTATATCATATACTTGTAAGATTTTTTATACGACCAATATATTTCTTTTCAATTTAATAAAGGTTACTCGATAAGGTTATTGTCACATGATCCGTACGTAAGCGACATTCTGACCATTTTTTGAGCAAACGTTACTAATGTTCTTTAATTACAGCTCTTTTTTCTTTAGATGAATTCACATGATACAATATGTATTATCTGAAGTTACATAGTTGACAAGGTATTTTTAGCAACAAAATTATTTTTTTTTTCATTTTTGTATGATGTGCGATTAATTTAAAGTTTTAAAAGTCTAAGTCGGATTATCATCGTCAATTAGCTTATTTTTTAAGATCGAGTTTTATTTTTTTATAAACTCGATCCTAAATCTTTGAGAATTGGAAAGGTAAACATTATATGTTATTACAAATTGAAGCACGAAAAGTTTACGAGATTAAGACTTCAACTTCATTGAAAAAAATATATGAAGAACAATTAAATTAAAAATCAAAATAAAGTTTTCGGTACGTTTAAAGGTTTTGAATGGTTTTAATAATAAATACACAAGTTAAGGTTTTAAATTTATCGATACAAGATAATATATTGTAGGTAAATTTGTTTAATTGTGTAAGATTTATCAAATTTATCAAATAATGTGTAAGTACTGTACGTAATTAAATTCTTTAATGAAAATACGTTATATTTTAATTTAGGTTAATCTATTTAATTAAAAAATTCATAATTTTGAAATGTGCAGCGTGTGATGCTTCTGCGCCTGATCTATTCTAGGAAGCGCACAAATATTTTTTCCAAGAATTCCGATCTTTTTCCGAAAAGGTTTAAAAATTCTGGAAATTTATAAATTTACCGGAACTAACAAATTTGTTTGAATTTAACATAAAATTTTACCAGATTTTTTTGAATTTGAATGGCATAGATATGGATATTATAATTCTTCCCTTACTATTTAAATCAAATATTATTAAATTAATTCAAATGATCTATTGTATTCCCTTTCAAGTGTAAAAGTGAGCGTTGTTTTAGTAGACAGAATCAAATTAAAACCAAAGTAAGAATTTATCAGCCGGAATCATCAAAGAGACGTTACTGGTGTATATTTGTATTAACCAAAATGATTACCGAAATAAAAAGGAATGTTGAAAGTATGTAAATAAAATTTCTGGGATTTATAAAATTTACCGGAGCCATGTCCGAAAAAATTCTGGATTTAAAAAAATTTCCAGATTTATTAGTGATCTTTCGGAAAATCCGGCAGGTAAATTTTGATCGTCATATTCATACTTTTTTTTTTGGAATTCCATTAATACTACAAAAATATCAATTAATAATACAAATCGTTTTTTTTTAACAATTTTATTTTTAAATATAACAAACATACTCTTCACAAATAAATTATATCGCTTCTTTTTTATTATTTATTAGATAATGAAAGATGAACCTTTTATAAATAAAGAGAGGAATAATACAAAATAATAGAAAAAGCTAGTAACGAAGTATTAAGAACTGAAAAGTTTCACAAAATGGATACTCGAGATAAAGTTAGCTAACAAATATTATCAGAAATTAATTTATCATGTGATGAATGACGCAATTTTTTTGATGTTTTTCTAGACTTATAATATTTTAGTTAATTGGGTGAACCTAATAAACATAACGAAGTTGTTATTACTATGTTTATGGAATGGATAAATCTCTAGTGAAGAGAATTTCCAGGTATCTTATTTTTTTAACAACGCTATGTTGGTGAGTAGGTTATCAGCTTAGACTAGAGTAGGTTCACTTAATAGGAGACACTGTTATTAACTGGATAACTATATGTAGACACAAAAATATTATCGCAGTTTTAAAATGGTTGATGTGTTATGTTTGGATGAAAAAAAAAGAAAATCGAAAAACGGACGAATATTGGTATTCGAATATTTAATCGTTAGCATCAACCATTTTTGAAAGCGGCGATAAAATTATTTTGTATAAATTGAAAAATTTTTCGCCATAATTAATTTGATAACCGATTAAATGCCTATTATTATTATTATTATTATTATTATTATTATTATTATTATTATTATTATTATTATTATTATTATTATTATTATTATTATTATTATTATTATTATTATTATTATTATTATTATTATTATTATTATTATTATTATTATTATATTGTTTCTTCTTGACAATAGATTTTTATTCTTTCTGATTTTTTTCTTATTTAATTATTATTTTTTTTTCACTGCCATGTTTCTTAATAGCAAGAGATCACGAAGGTAATATTTTTATTATTATGTTTCTTTCTTAACAATAGATTCACTAATGTTTTTTCTTTATATTTTTTTTTTATTATGCTTTTTTAGTGAGTGTGGGACTTTTTTTACTTTCTTTTTATTATGTTTCTTATAAATAACAGATCGCACTAATTTTTTAATGAGATTTTTATTTTTAAAGAGATCTTTGTTTCTTAATAAATTTAATAAATTGCACATATAAAATTAATTTATAATGCAATTTACTAGGAAACTATATTAAAATTTTTTTAAAAAAAAGAAATAAATTAATATTACTAAAAAGAAAAAAAATATTTTTTATAAATTATGTGTAGAGAAATGTTTTTTTTTTTTTTTTTTGATAAATTGATATATAATTTTTTTTTCGTACAACTTGTTCATGTGACAAATAATGGAGTGACAAATTATGGAGTGACAAATTATGGAGTGACAAATTATGGAGTGACAAAAATTCTCTATTTACGTTTTTGATATAGAAATAATGTATCTTAATAGTCCGTTGAAATGATACGGGAAAATGCACAATTCCGTATCACTAAGAATACGATTTGGATACGAAATTTGTATGAAATTCAGTTGATTTGAATACTGAATTTACGAGAAATTTTCTGCTTAAACTACTAGTTATATTTAAATAAATTAATTTTAAATAAAAAATATTTATTACATAACAGATAAATGCAAAAATAAAATCTCTAATATAATAATTTTTTTCATGTGTAACCGTAACGTTTAGACTACTAATTTATACGTGCGTTACCATAACGTTTAGAATACTTATTTATACATGTGCTACTATTACAGAGCAACGGGTAGTAAAATACAAGTATATTACAATTGCTAACTGAAATAAAGATTTTTAAGAAAAATTTTTTAAAAAAAACATTGGGTTTCTTAAAGAAATATTAGCACGATCGCCACTGGTTATACCGAAAGTTCTCAGAACCGAATTGTTATAATTAATTACACTGGATATAGCGAATTTTTATAATAAAGTCCTATGTACCATATCTGAACTTGATTTGATCAGCCCAATATATTAGACCTCTATTCGTTATACTGAACAATCATGTGACCATAAATTAATTCAGGCCAAATTTATATCGCTGACCAGAATTATCAGTAATTAATAAACAAAACAGTTGCTACCTATGGTTGATCCAATAAAAAATTTCCCTGCTTTAATTTTCCGAGGGCAGTTAATAATAGTCAATGTTCATTTCAGTCTGACAAAGAAAAGAGAATTCTTAATAACTGTTCCATAAGAAGGTTGAGGCCAAATAAAATTAAAGTAAAAATTTTAAAATGATCAAAGTGTTACAGAAAAGAGAGTCCAACGAACCAACCTAGTACAAAAAGGAAAAAGATTCCTGAACTGCCCATCCGTTCTACAAAAAAGAAAAAAGAAACCGTACCATCCCACAAAAAAAAATCTGGTTTACAATGATATGGTAATAAAATTATCTATATAGTTATGACTAATAACTAGTTTGTTGGATATGTTTGACGAACTGGACCTGTATTGACTATTTATAATTAAGTGATTAAAATTTGTGTATCACTAATTATAAAGTGATCAAAATTTGTTATAAAGAGTGCTTACATAGAACATGTACAATAATGATAAATAATTTGTCATAATTTATTAATTTGACTAATAATATCATATATAAAATAGTTCGTTACTTATCTTAAAAAAAAAAAAATAAAATGTCCAAGTTAAACTGTGATATTCTTCTTTTAATATTTAAAGAATTACATTATGCAAATATCGAAGGATCAGTAGTTATCAGCAATGTCATAAATACTCTCTATAGATGTCTTTTGGTTAATAAAACATGGTGTAAACTTATAATTCCAATTCTCTGGGAGGGAATTTTGGGAGATTTAATATTTAGAAGAGAAATATCTTGTTATAACATAATAATTTCACATTTACCAAATGAAGCAAAGGAATTACTGAAAGATACATCTGACATATCAATAATAACACCACAAATTAATTATATTAGGTTTTGTAAATATTTAGATTTACATTATCTAAATAAATTAAGAGATTATCTTAATATTAAAACTGAAGAGCGTAAAACTTTTATTATAAATGAAACACTGAAGCTATTTATTAATAAAAATACAAAATACACCCATTTTAATGCTATTAGTACAACAAGTCTTGATTACAAAATATATCTTATTCCAGAATTCAAATATTGCTTTTAACAATAAAAGCTTATTATTGGAAGGGCTAACTAAAATATGCAAGTCTATCAAAAAATTAGATCTTGTTGGTGTTAATTGGAGTTCTGAAATCCTTAAATTAATACTTAAATTAATTAAAGCACAAAACAATTTAAATAACATAATCTGTCGTGAAGAAAAAAATAGTGAAGCACTTTTAAGAGAATTCGTGAATATATCAAACAATAATTTAACAAGTTTAAGTGTAAGGTTTTATCGCAAAACAAATTGGGATTATATGAAAAATTTATCTTTACCAAAATTAAAATTTCTATCAGTTATTTCCATCTCAACTAAAACTTTGGCGAATTTAATTGAAAGTACTAAAGGAAGCCTCGCTGAAATCGACATATTTAATATTTATGAAGATGATTATGATAATAGATATGTCCAATCAATATATCAAAATTGTCCAAATCTTAGATATCTTAATCTGCCGTTATCTCCACTGTTATTTCCGCCGATGTCAGAATTAGAAATTTTATTAACCAGTTGCCAATGTTTAGGTGGATTGGTTATTAGTAATTATTATACAGATTTAGGTAAATTACTAAAAATATTAACTAAATCATCCCCAGCTAGCTTATTTAGATTTAAATTTTGTATACCTGATAACCTTGAATCAGAAACTTTAGAATTATTTTTTGAAAATTGGAAAGGTAGACATCCTATATTATTACAAACTCGTGATCATAAATTTGATCATTTAACTATAATTCAAAAATATATAGATGAAGGAATAATTAAAAGTCATGATAAATATGATAATGGTAATATATTTGAAGCTTTTGAATGGATTCGATGAATGTACTAATATCACAATTTAATGAAACAATTATATGGGTAAACTTATCTCAAGTTTAAGATTAGTATCATATTAAGCTATATAGTACATAATTAAATTCTGTAATAAATTTCTTTATCTGCTGTGTAATTTTCTATTTCTACAAAATGAATTTCACTAATCATACAATTTAAAACTTTAAATCGAAAGAATTTTTTCAAAAACATAGAATATTCCGCTGAATATTCCTCAAAATTCAAAGTAAATTTCCTAATTCACAAAAAAGTCGCTAATAGCTTATTAAAGACGAAAATAAATAATGAATTAGTTCCGCCTTTAATATACTTAGATTTAGGTGTTTATATTTTTATTATATTGTTTTTAAGTAAGATTTATTTTGTCGCTATTTCATAGAATTGATTTTAAGATATTAAATTTCTGGATTTTATACGTGTCGGGATCTCGACTAATTGGGAGGTTCTTATTTCTGTTGACGCAGAAAAACCACAACTGCATGATTTGTGTCAGGACTTCGATTAGTCGGGATTCTCTTATTTCGAGATTTTGATATTTGGGATTATGAGCGTCGAATAGAGTTGTCTAGTTTTATGTCGCTTTTGCCTAACAACAACGACTAATCTACTTATATAGATGTTACGATTTTGCTCAACAATTTCTTCGATATTTTCTCGACATTTCGAAAAATTCCCAGATATACCATTTTGAAAATGGAATGTTTTAACTTTGAATTATCAGTTTCATATAATCATTAAAATTTGTTCATTTCTTAGTTTATTTAATTATTTATTTTTCTCTTTAAAATAAATAAAAAATTTTGAATTTGATGTGTCAGCATATTATGCCGATTTTTTTATGACCGAATTCTTTAATTGACGCATTAAAATTTAAAAAGGATGTCACTTTATTTATTAAAATGGAATTTTACAGATATCTCGGTTGATTGAAAAAAAAACAAATTTAGTACATTTAATAGCCAAAAATACAGAAATAGATTTCGGGTGATCTGCTGCGTTAAATAATGGCGATTAATTCCGGTATAATTGGTATCGTGAAAAATAATGTTAAAAATTATTTCTAGGCGGTTTCGGTTTAAGAAAAAAGTTCGTTATGAACTAAAATTGGCTTATCCTAAATCGGTGTATCGAGTTATGACCGTATATTATAACAACATTTAGCAGTAAAAAAAAAAAAAAAAAATCAATAAAAATAATAAAATATATTAAATTTTACATTTAAAAAATTCTTGAGTAGTATTTTAAAAATTATTAAAAAAAAAAAATCAAAAAAAAAAAAAAGAAAATAAATATTAAAAAAAAAAAAAAAAAATTTAAAAAAAAAATATTAAAAAAAAAAAAAAAAATTTAAAAAAAAAAAAATAAAAAAAAAAAAAAAAAAAAAAAAATAAATATTAAAAAAAAAAAAAAAATAAAAAAAATAAAAAATAAAAAAAATTAAAAAAAATATAAAAAAAAATATTAAAATGAATATTAAATAAAATTAAATTTTAATGAAATTAATCAATTTATATTTCATAAATACATTAATTTTTGCGAAATTATACGTGTAAATAAAATTATTAATTTTTACAATTATAGAAATCATCACGTCGATAAAAAATTACGATAATATAAAATTAAAAAAAAAAAAAAAAGATAAGATAAGGATAATGAGTAAAGATTTGTCGGGATTTGTATTATAACGGGATTCTGATCGTCAAGATTTAGTCATTCCGAAATTAATATTTTATAGGAATAATATATAAAATAAAATAATCCAGGAATTAATAATCAAGTAATACTAAGCTAACATTTATTTTTGTGATACTACTCTACATGAGCTTGTGATCTTTCTCGTTACATCATAATCTGGTCTATAAACGTACGCTTTTCGATGAAATTTGACGATGATACAAATTGGGGGGTAGTACAACAAGCGAAGCGTACATTAAATTATCGCTTTGCATATGACTACGCGAAATTTTTACATCTTGCGTGTATCAAAAGTTTATTTCCATTAAGAAATGAAAAATTTGACGATGATACGAATTGGGGTAGCACAATAGTACTTTAATAAAATTAAACTTTTGCTAATAATTTCGTAAGTGTCTCTTAAATAATAAAAGTATAAGGCTAATATAAATTTTCTTTTTCTAGTAATATTATAAAAAATCGCATGAAATACTAAAGTTGGATAAGGTGCAACATACACTAAATTGGCGCTATAAGTTTTTTACATTTTGCGTTATCAAAAGTTAATAAAAATATTGAGAAAATAAGGTGATGGTACAAAATTTGGTAGCACAATAGGCGCAGTGTACATTAAAATTATCGTGCGCATATGACTGCACAAAAACTTTTATTAAGATTTTCACATTTCGCGTGTATCAAGATAAGAATGTTGTAATAAAAAATTAAAGAAATAAGGCAAGATTTGCCTATTAGTTTATGTGATCAACTAAACTTATTCAAGTTGTATCGACAGTCCAGAAAGTTACAAATTTTCAATATACATCATTTAATGATCAGCCAATATATTTTTGAATATAAATTAGGTCCGGCATAACGTAATGCCGGAATGCATGCCGTGACACAGAAATATATGACAAATTTTTACGTTATTAATTCACAATTCATTTAAAGTCGGGATTCACGGAAATGATAACAATTCATTTAAGTCGGGATTAAAATGATGACAAACATTAAAAATGGCGCTCACATTCAAAAAACACCAAATAATAATAATAATAATAATAAGAGTTCTTTTTCATGCTTGTCAAAAATAGAGCGAATAAGAAATGCAGTAACAATACACGAAATGAGGATTTTATACCTAATTCTCGATTCACAAGGGTCTGCGTCTAAAATTCAATATGATATAGAAAAGAAAAAGAGAGTTGGTTATGGTATGACTGTCTTAACATGCTTAATTCATGGTCCGTGAGTCACCTGCAAAACAATTTATGTCGATCACTAGTTGATACTCGATTATTTTAATACATAATATAAATCCCAAAGTTCAAATAGCCTATTTTTTAAAGTAATGATTTTTTACTTTTATTCGGCGCCACGCCAGATTTCCATTTTCTTCAGATCCTTTGAAATTGACTCACGGATTACGAATTTTAAATAGTTGCCAATAAGAACTTGACAATTTTTTGACATGTTGGATCTTAACCTTAATCATATCGGACCGAATAATCGGCTTTTTTTTTCTGTTTAGAAAATTTCAATGTTAACTTAATTAGAAAGAAGGCATAATAAAAATTTAATTCTTAATAGAATGTAAAATGACATAATTTCTTTTTTTTTTTTATTAAATATTCATAATAAATAATATTTCATGCATTTAATATATACATATTTTTTTTTTTTATTAAATCCTTTTAGCGTGGTATTTCCCCGATATTAATTCAGAATTAGAATTTGTATATGATAATCAAAATAAATATGCTTGTGGATCAAAATCCCTGCGCCATTACATTATTATGAAAGTTAAGTCACCAGGTAAAGATCACTATCGGTATTATATATACTTGCACTGTATAATGACGACTTATAATGGCGGCTGGAGTTATGAAAAATAAAATGCAATTACGTGAATAAAATTTTCTCTATTTATTTATTAATAAAATTAAACCGATCAGATACTGTATAATCTTTTTTTTTTTTAAAAAAAAAAAATATAAGAATTAATAAAGGTTCTAATAAATATATCCCCTCATGAATGTCGTATCCGAATTAGTATGTTATAAAGATATCATGCTATAAAAAGCTACCAATTAAATTCTTCCAATTTCCAAAAATTCTTTACCGGGCTTTAATCGCATAACCGGCGTTTACTTTTTTAGAACGGATTTAAAAAGCTCTAATAAAGTAAAATAATAATTTTGTATAAGAAATAATAGACTTCTCCAAGTTAACTTTTATGTAAATCGAATTCGTCATGAATATGCAATAAATATTTCTGCATCTAATATTTTTCTTTTTTTAAAAAAAAAAAAACTTAGTATTTTCCGAGATTTGTATGTCTTCATTGTTAATATTTTTATTGTCGAAATTCTAGAATAAAGTTCTGCAAAGTATTGTTACACTGTATATATATCAAAATGTTTAGTAGGTTTAAAAATGAAACACGTCGAACCCCCTTGATTATAAAAAATTTAAAATAGAAAGAACTTAGGTAAACATTCCATGTTGGTTTCGCAATTTTTTTTTTTTTTATTTTTATTCTAGACACAACTATACCACTAATGTGCCGATCTGTTAACATGCAAATCAAGAAAATTAACTGTTATACACAAGAATTTTAAACGAAGATTAACATGATATCATTGTAATGCGTCACGTATATTGCAGCTGTAATAAGATGATCTGTAATGATTTAGTAATTCCTCGTGGCTTAAATTTTTCGGAAATACTCTGAGCCGATATTCATTTTAATTTACCTAAAGAGAAAATTTATAATTTAAACATAAGAATAAAAAGGAATCAATCGATAAAAAAAAAAATTAAGCATATGATCATATGGGATTGTCATAAATGGACTTGATATAATTTTAATTGGAGTAAATTACTATAATATTATGTAAGGGATGTGAAAAAAAAAAAAAAAAAAAAAAAAAATAAGAAATGATAATTGTAGCGTTAGGTTAGCATATTTTTGAAATTCATTACTAAGATTGCATATGGGTTCTATGTAACGAGGAATTCAATTATTTAATGCTTGGATGATGAACATTAGCATCAATCTTTAGAAACATCTGACAGAAGATTAGAAAATCGTAATTTTCGTGTGATACCTAACACAGAAAAAAAAAAGAATTTTGTGGTTAGATTTTTTTTAGCGCAATTTTGTTCTTTCGATATAAATATTGCATCTAAAAAATTTTCGGTTTTCAAAAATCTTCTGAGTAAAAAACTAAAATCAACATCAACTTGATAACTTTCAAGAAAAAGAAAAAAAAAAAACAATAAAATCTTGTTCAAATATTCCTTTATTTCTTACAAATTTAATTCATCATGAGCATAACACTTCTTTCTGATTTAAACAACTTTCAATCTTCTCATGTCGAGAATGTTAATTCTGCATCGCAAAGTATTCTTCATGATAACGTACAAAACGCTTATCTTCAAGAAACAGATTCTATTACGATACCATCTCAAGTACATGATGAACAATCTTATTACATAGCACAAGACCAACAATATTCGGTTCAACAACAAATATATCAAAGTATACCTCTTCACCCAACCAAATTTTTTTATCAACCACCAAATGATCCTTTTAATTATCATATAAAATGTGAAAAGGTTTCTAATCAATCATTAAGTAAACCAAACACGCAATTAAAAGGAAATGAATACACATTTTTTTATTTACAACTAAGTGACTATCAATGTTATCACATAACATGCGAAATGTTCACTCCTTCTTCGATTAATAATTACTTGAACAAAAATATTTATGGTATTGAGGTTGAACAGTTACAAGAAGAGATTTCAATGTTTACACCTTATCACAAAGAAAATCTTAAATCTTATTTAACGCAATACTTAAGTTATTACATACTTGATAATTAAATTTTGAACATTTTACTTTACTTAATATAAAATTTAATAATTAATTGTGAACGTGTAATTAGATATTTAATTTTTAATTCGACAACTATTAATTTACTACTATCTTGAAAACATGATAGTGTACTTTATTTTATTAAAATTAGTATTTTTTTTTTTTCTTTTTCGTATTATCAAGTATTTAGAACTTAAAATAAAGGAATATTAGTCTAGACTATTTTAACAAGATTTAGATATTTAGTTTTTTATAAAGAAGATCCAGAAATGGATAAAATGTTAATGAATTCTAATTTAATTTCAATAAATTTCAATTTTAATGTTGCACTACATAAATAACATCGTTTCAGATTACCAGATATACAGTATTATTATCATAATATAGAAATACAGTTTGAATTATATGATCGAAATCACTCGATCTGAATGAGAAATCATCTTCACTTTGTTTATCATTTGGTCACTCAAATGTAATACAATTTGTTTATATTTGAATTGATTCATCTTAGTAATTAGCGTTCGATAATGATAATACGCTAAGATCTTGCTTTTCATTATGATTTTATGTTTTTGATATCATTTGACATCTTATAATAAATATCAAATAAAACGAGATCGTTAAGATATCATTTCAAAATATCAACTTGATGTAATAACGTTTTGACATTTGAATATATTGTTTAAAGTTATAAGGTTTGCAACCAGACGGGATAATGATATGATACAAAAGACTTTGTAATAATAATTTAATAGTTCATTTCTTATAGCGCATATTTGAGATATCTATAGGTTAATTTAATATAATATCTAATCAGCTTGCAGCCTTAAATCCCTCTAACTTCAAAGGTAAAGTCGTTCAGAAAAACTTTAACAGACAATTATTAAAATAATTTTTTTTTTAGTTACAAATAGTATCGACTTGATTCTACTCAAATTAATTTGTAAGGACATCATAACATTTTATTATTCTTATTATTAAGAAGTGAAAAAAAAACTTAATTGATTATAATCTGATTACATATCTCTAGCCTGCAAAATATACTGTAATTCTGACCATAATTACGCCCCAACATTTTGTAAAAGTAAGTTAATCAGTAGTTTGTAAATCCGAGCGATACGGCGTATAAATAAATAGATATCTTGTGATGGTAGCCCGAAATCATATATGATTACCATTAAAATTAAGATTAAAGTACAAATTTTTTTGGTCAAAATCACGTGAATCTACTCGCTACAGGCGCCTCTAAATCATTCTGCAAATATTATTCATTTAAATCTTCTTTTGTAATAAAGAAAACCAAATTAGTATAAAATTTTACAAAAAAAAAAAAAAATGAATAATTAAATAGCGTATTTTACCATTCTTTTTCTGGTTCTTTTATTCATTTTTGATTTATTTATTTCTTTGTTAAATTTGCCTTCCTATAGGTTCTTTGAAGCTTTAGCTCAATATATTTGTAAGCATTTTTTTTTTTTTGTTCGAAAATCATGAAACTCGAATGATAAAGATTAACCAATTAAAATTTTCACAAGTCACACGATACAATATAGATCGCCAAGCTTAATAACGCCATAATTTATTTTACATGATGATCAATTATAGACCTGGACCAAAATTAGAACGATATTTTTATTGATCATCTTTTTTTATCTTAATGTCTTTGAACTTTGTATTAATTTAGTACTAAAATGTAAGATACCGAAAATTCAAATAAATGATTGTTGGTGTTTCTCTTTTTTTCATAATTATGGCTTAAATTTTATTATCATCTTCTAATTAAGAATCACTTTATGTAATTTAAAATCGATTAAAATGGACTCCTATTTTAGAGTCAGTCAGAACGTATTTTTTAACTACTAGACAGGTTCATGTTTTATTATTCAAGTTATTTTACGAAACTTGTGCTGCTTATACTTATCATTATTAATTAATAAGGTTGTCTAGTGAATATGAAAAGATGAAAATAAGAACTGAACGTAAATGGTAAAATTTATGAATTCATTTGATAAGATAATAAACCAACTTTTATTAAAAATTATCATTTCATGTAATTAATATTTTTAAAGAAAGTTTGCGAGAAATATGAATCCGTCCAATGATCATTGTTCCATGCGTAGGGAAGGACACTTCAGTGTATCATGAAAAATTCATGTCGTTTTCTTTTTTTTTTTTTGATTCGAACTTTTCTTTGTTGTTCCGGAGTCCGGACTCATAACGTTTTACGTTCTCTAGTATTATTACGGATGATCTCAGACGGTCATTTTGTTTGCACTAAACGTAAATTGCACGTCAGTTTTGTGGGCGTGGTTTATTATGTTTACTAATGAGATGTGACATTTATTTGTCACTGAATACGTCATCGCAGAAATGCGCAGTTTATATTTATCTCAGCGACTTGAGTGGCCTGATCTCCTTGATCTCTATTTGTCACTGAATAAACTATCACACCCTACCAAAAACCACGCTCTCAAACCGGTGGTGCACGTAAATTTTAAAGTGATGTAACACACACGATGATTTCTATTGAAACGGACTAGAACTAAAGTGACCAATACATCCCTGTAAAAAATTTTATCCGTAAAAATTCCATACCTTTACGGAAAAGTACGGAAAAATGTAAATAAGTTAAAAATAATTTCCATGATTTCTATTTGTAAATTTGAATATAAAACACGAATAAACGGTTTTAACAGGAATTACACAAAAAAATTCTTTGAAACATGTCGTCTCCAATGAGCATTGACATAGAAGTTGATATAATTACTTATAATAGGTATAAGAAATGGACAATAAGATCGTGCAAAACCATATATTTATGTCTTTTTATTGGTTGGAGAATGTGAATAAGTCATCAAATAAAGTTTAAGTTACACTTTAGATTATTTATGATAAATACTCTAAATGAACAATCGCTAAAATACGCGAAGTTTATAAATAACAATTGTGTGTAAGAAGTTATAAAAATTTTTATATATGTGAAAAATGTAAAAACCTTAAAAAATATTGTGAATGTGTACCATAAGTAAGAGCAAATAATAATAAGCACAATTGTAATTTGATGTACGCTACGCTACCGCATATTGCGCTACCCCAATTTATATCACTGCTGAGCGATATGATATATGGCCGTTTTAATTTACTCAATCATTTTTTGAAAAATTAATTAGTATTATTAACATTATTTCATTCTCAATTTTCAGCAAGCTCATACGAAATTATGAATCAGGAACATCAATAATTATAGCTAAGTTCAATGGGTGAGCATTCTACCCGTAGAATGTTGAGTGTCAAGTTATTATATTTAGAAATATAGTTCATAAGTTCCTTCATGTTATCTTTAATTTGGAATTCCTGAATCTGCGTTCCTTTGATGTTGGTATACATATTTCTTATAAATAAGAAATTGTATAATTAGTTAATTGTCCGAAGCGAATCGGAGGACATTTTACGTTCAATAATTATCTGCATGTATATGCTCGTCCGTCCATACACGTGATCAATGATCTACAGTACGGTAGTACAAAAACTTGATACTGGAAAGTAACAAAAAATTTAAAGTTATTTAGGTTGGTTGTTTAATTAAGCATCTAATGTTACTGCATATTTCTACATAAATATATAATCTATTCCATGTATCTGTAGAATATCCATCAACTTCACGAAACCTAAACTGAAAAAATTACTTATACCAGTACATTTCTTTTAATTCCCTCATTTGCAAGATATAATAAAAAAGGTTTTTTCGGAAAAGACTTAATAGATATTAAAAAACTAATACTAAATTTATGTATAAGCATCTAACTGAAAGAAAGTTAAAAAAAGAAGCAACAGAAACAGAAGCCATTGAATTACAAAATATTAGGTAATTAAAAATAGACTAGGGCTTAATTTCATAGTACCAAGTATTTATTCTTCTAGTAATTTGTAAATTGTAATGTAACTGAATAATCTCCATGCAATGTTTGTCTGTCCGTTCACGTGATCAATTATTCCTGGTAATAGAAATTATAACATTTACTTTGTTTTTAAGAGTAAGATAGGAAGGCGATGATTTAAGATAATATCTAATGTACATTTAATTCTATTCATATATCATGTTATTAATTTCACTTGTGAATAATCATGTGTACGTTCTAATTACAAAAAATTAAGTGCTCGATTTAATGAACATAACACTTGCATTAAAACTTGTGAAAGTTTTGAAGCCGCTTCGACCTTTTAACGGTTCCCGTCATTAGTATATAAAATTATTTATCAAGTTTTCATATTTTTTCAAGGAAAGCATAAACTCTTATTGACACAGATCATCGTAAAAGTAATCGAATTTTATATGTTTTTACATTGTTCACCTTGTACTTTAATTTATTTCAGATCAGCAGGTGCACTCTCGATAGACTTGGGTCCGAGATCTGCCAACTCTGACGATTACAGATAATTAAATCTAATTCTGATCGATAAGCCGGGTTTGGTACGAAATCCCGAAACTCGAAATCCCGACAGTGCATTATCTCGACACTCTAAATCTCGAAATTTCAAAATCCCGAAATGCCATAATCCCGAATTGATATAATCCCGAAATATCATAATCTCGAATTCTATAATTCCGAAAGTATCACAATACCGAAATTTTGCAATCCCGACGCTTCATAAGCCCGAAAGACAAAATACCGAAATTCAAAATCCCGAAATTTATTGATACCAAAATTTTACTAGTTAAAATAAAAAATAACCATAACAAAATCATAATATTCGTTTTTTAATTTCATTATTTTATTTTATAAAGAAAAATTGTTATAAATATTGTTCATAATGATTTGATTGAATCATTAATAAGCGATGCACTCACAATAAAAATTTTGAAATATTGCATAATATTAATGTAAAAAAACATGAATTATTTTTAAATGAAATCACCATTATCACAGTTAATTTCAAATTTAAGAAGCATTAAGATATTGTTCTAAGGTCTATACAATAAAATGAGTAAATGTGATCATATTTTATTATTTATTAATAAAGAAAAATTGTCATTCACCCTTTTATAACTAAAATTTTAATAAAATTTTCTTTAATTAATTATTGATTAAAAAATTCTTAAATAAAAAATGATTAGCATATTTTTGATAAAATTCGAAATCACAAAATAATTGTACACGTGAACAATTTTTTTTTTTGATAATCTTTTTAGCATCATAAAATTTGGGATTATAAAATTCGGGATTATGAATGAAATTATTAGTTGGGATTTTAGTTTATCGGTATTATAAAATTTCTGGGTTATGAGGTTTCAGGATTTAGACTTTGTCGGGATTACGGAATTTGGGATTATGGCATTTTGGGATTTTGCCATTTCGAGATTTAGAGTGTCGGGATAATGTACTGTCAGGATTTCGAGTTTTTGGATTTCGGATGGATCTCCCCTTAATTGTTAATAGATAATAAATTATTTCTTTTAAATAATATTTTAAATGTGTTATGTATTATTATTAAATCATTGTGGTTTTTAAAATTATTGAAATTGATAAAATTTCTTATACGTCATTGCGTTAAATTTTCAGATATTTTTCGTACATTTCCTGTATATTACTGTATATTTCCAGACAAAAACATGACGAGTAATATACAGAAATCGTACAGAAAATGTTTATCAATTCAATAATTTTGAAAATCAAAAGTGGATACAAAAATTAGTTTTACTTTAAAATTCTGATTATAAAAACTAAGAGACCGTGACCTTGGGTCTCAATTAGCTTATTCTATCACGCATGCACGCATGAAAAAGTTTACCCGTAAAATAAAAAGGTTGTACTGTACATATGAAATGTTACATGGCATACTAGGGAGTACAAATTTACGCGTTTATCGCCAATTCTGTTATTTTGTGCTTTTTTTTTTTTTGATTTTATGAACTAAATCTGTTCCTTCCTTCGAGTTGTTACTTTCCCTACGCTATAATTAAAATTCTAGGACATCTGTTATAAAAATAACTCAAATGACCAAAAAAAAAAGAGAAATATAAGACTTGCTAGCATTATTTATCGCCTAGAGTCACAGTGGAAACTGTTATTTATTCACTTTCAATTTTAGCACTATTTATACAAAATCTGAAGATTATATACTTCATTTCTTTTGTTCCGTGTCAGTACAAAAACAGACTTTTGCTCTTATTTTGGTTTTAGAAAATATATCGTCAATTCCTTCTCTATGAATAATATCTGACATTAGAAAACTTAGAGCATAAGACCTTGAAACTGCGCCATAACTGCGCCTCAACATACAAATCAAATAGGAAATACGGTTATATATATCAAAATGTTTTTTTTTAACGCTACATAACAGACTAAGTCAGATTTATATTTTCTCGAAATTTGAAATTCAAATATGCACACAAATGCGCCAAATACGCCGATTACTTTATTATAGGAGAAGCATTATGCAGATAGGTTAAATTTATTATTGAGGGACAAAATAATTGATCCATATGAATCTCATGATCTCATTAATCTCAAGATTATAGGCTCTGGAGGATCTGCTTCTGTTATATCGCAAGCTGGAAGAATATATCTACAATATATGCAATCAAAAAATCCGTCAATAACAACTCCGATAATATTTTTATCTATTTATAGAATATTTTCTTCTTTTGGTTTATTTAACAATTAAGGCTAATTCTCACGAAAATATAGTTCAATTTCGTAGATTCACGAAATTAGAAGGCAGAGTAATAATTACATATGTCTATAATTAAATATTTTGTTAATGTCTTGTAATTTCTTAGATGAAAAAAATATTCACTTATTCTCGAATATGCGGATGGTGGGACATTAGAAAAATACCTAAGGGACCATATTATTGAACGGAAGAACCAATTAAGATTCGCAAAGGAAATTGCAAGTGCTATTTATTGGTTACATGATAAAAAGGGAATCATACACGGTGATCTTGTAAGTGCATTCCATTGTTTAAAATTATATAGAGAAACCAGTACACTAATTAACATATCATTTTTGGCATCCAAACAATGTCTTAGTACACAAGGATACAATAAAATTAGCGGATTTTGGACGTTCTTTTGAAATAGCTAGGAAAGGATTGTACTACTGCTAAAATATGGGGTGTAATACCTTACGTGGATTCTAAAGTGCTTGAAATGCTTTCCAAAAAGCCCCATGTGATTTAACTGAGAAGTCTGATATATATAACTTGGAAGTCAATTTTTGAAACAGTCAGAAATGCGACTACGTTCACTCATTAATATTATTAGTAAGGGTACTAGAGAAAACTCTTTGAAGACACCATGATAAATTCGTCGTACTTTATGAAAGTGAGTATATGATATTATTTATGATACTTTACCACAATATTTTTTCACAATCTATTTTTACTTTATTTTATTAGAATGCTGGCAACACGAACCAAGTAATAGACCGGATATCAACGTACAAAGTATTTTCAGAACTTAATCTTATTAATCCTGAAAACAAGGATGTATCTCACTCTGTGTTTTAAAATTAATAAATTTAATAAAATTTTCTTTAATAAGTTATTATTAAAAAAATAATAATGTTACCCGATCCAATACGGTCATGTTACTATATTCAACAAAAGAGAAAATACCTAATAATATATAATTTTATAATTTATCTAATAATGCACATCATGCGTATTATGTCATCAATTTTGTCAAACCCTCCTCATAACCGAATTTGACTATTATTTGGTGATACAAGTGATCATGCATTTATTATATTATGTTGCTTCATTGTAAAAAAGCAATGTTTACATTCAATCGAAATAAGCTTTCCACTTGACAACATCATGTCTAAAACAGCCGAAAAAGATTCTAATATTACTTATATTGATTGGTTGGAAAAAGCAATATCAGAAAATTATATCAAATATTATGATTATGCTGAATTTACTAATAAAGAAGAAATAAACAATGGATCTTTTGGAAAGGTTTTTCGCGCAAACCGTAAGGATTCTGACACGGTTATGGCTTTAAAATACCCATTTAATTTGACCATTAAAGAAATCGTTAATGAGGTACTAAAATACTATTACAAATATTTATAATATTATGCATGATATAATTTTTTTTTAGCATTAAGCGAATACCATTATCATAATAATTTAAATTAATAGTTAAAAATGCAACGCGAAGTCGATTACCATACAAATATTATCCGATTTTATGGTATTTCAAAATTGGAAAACAAATATTTATTGGTTATGGAGTATGCTGATTGTGGTTCATTACAATCCTATTTAAAGAAGAATTTTAAAAAGCTTGAGTGGGATGATAAGTTTCAATTAGCACTTCAACTTGCAAATGCTGTAGAATGTTTGCATAATGAAAGAATTATCCACTGTGATTTGGTAACATATAGTAACTGATTTACTGAATTATATTTTTTACTTCGCTTTATCAACGAAATTAATAATTATTCCTATTTATAGCATGCACAGAATGTCCTTGTTCATCAGAATAAAATAAAGTTGGCGGATTTTGGCTTATCAGGAAAAATTAGTGATGTATATGATTCGACAGATGTGCTTGGCGTTGTTCCTTATGTCGACCCAAAGTTCTTGGATAATGTTGTAAGTAAGAGTCAACAATATAAATTAAATACAAAATCTGATATTTACAGTGTTGGAGTACTTCTTTGGCAAATTTCAAGTGGGCATAGACCTTTTTATGCCGAGGATGTTGAATATGACGCAAATTTAATCACAGATATTAAAAAAGGACGAAGAGAAAAAGTTATCAAAGGTACTCCTTATGAATATAGTGATTTATATAAAGGTAAAAATTATTATATAATCATAAATTTATTTATATAATTGTTTATATTAACGTATTTAACTTTTAGAATGTTGGGAAGATGATCCAAATAATCGTCCTACTATAAATCAAGTCGTTAAGTCTCTTAAAAAATTAATTTTTGGGGAGAAAAATGATAAAATTAATTCTTTAGAAAACCAAGAAGAATTTCTACGAGAGACTCCTTCTCAATCAATACAATCAATAATCACTGATTTAGCATCTATGCTTAGTAATAATTCTGAATTATATTTAAGTAAGTTAGTACAAAATCATTTAAATAATGAATATAACTTTGATATACTGAATCAAGCAGAAAGATTATTTTTAGAAACATACAATATAAATGATAGTACTGAAGTTCTCGTTGATAAATTAATTACACTTTTAATTAAAACACATGATGAAGGAAATACTATTAATGAAGCAAAACATTTCATTAATCATTGCATAACTCTTTCAAATCAAACTTTGGATGGCACTTTTAAATGGCTTAAAGAAAATCAAACAAAGCCATCTCATATTTTTTTTCTTGGATTTTTCTATTATAACGAATTTATTTTAGAGGAAGAAAATGCAAACAAAGCATTTAAATTGATGTTAAAAGCTGCAATGGACAATTATACTATTGCTCAAGTGTATTTGAGTACATTTTATGAATGTGGAATTGAAACTGATATTAACTATAATTTGGCGTTTTATTGGATGCAAAATGCTGTAAACAACCAAAGCATTTATGGACAGATTTATCTTGGCAATTATTTTGAAAATGGTATAGGAACTGTTAAAGATCTAAATAAAGCTTTTTGTTGGTATAAAAGCGCAGCAAATAATAACAATAAACTTGCGCTATATCATTTGGGAAGGTGTTATGAACTTGGCCATGGAGTGGGAAAAAACGAAGACGAAGCATTTAAAATATATACTAAATTATCTGAAAAAGAAAACAAATATGGAAATTTACAACTTGCTATATGTTATTATAAGGGAATTGGAACTAAAGTCAATAAATTAAAAGCATTTGAGTTATATAAAAAAACAGCTGAGATAAATAATTCTATGGCTCAAAATAACCTTGGAACATTATATGAAAACGGGGAAGGAACGGAGAAAGATTTGGAAAAAGCTATTTATTGGTATAATAAGGCAGCTGAAAGTGAATATGAAATAGCACAATATAACTTAGGTCAATGTTACAGACTAGGAAAAGGTGTTGAAAAAGATGAAATTAAAGCTTTTGAATGTTTTAAAAGATCAGCTGACAAAGAATGTTTGGATGCTCAACTTCAGCTTGGATATTGTTATAATCATGGAATTGGGATAGAAATTAATAAAATAAAAGCATTTGAATATTATGAAAAAGCAGCTAAAAAAGGACATATAATTGCTCAAAATAATCTTGGATTATCATATGAATATGGTGAAGGAACGGAAAAAGATTTAGAGAATGCTATTTATTGGTATAATAAAGCAGCTGAAAATGAATATGAAGTAGCACAATATAATTTGGGCCAACTTTATAGATTAGGAAAGGGAGTTGAAAAAGATGAAATTAAAGCCTTTGAATATTATAAAAAATCGGCTGAAAAAGAATATTTGGATGCTCAATTTCAGTTAGGATATTGTTATGATCATGGAATTGGAACAGAAGTTGATAAAACAAGGGCATTTGAATATTATAAAAATGCATCTAAAAAAAGACATATAATTGCTCAAAATAACCTTGGATTATTATACGAATATGGTAAAGGAACTGAAAAAAATTTAGGAAAGGCTATTTATTGGTATAATAAAGCAGCTGAAAGTGGAAATGAAGTGGCACAGTATAATTTGGGTAAATGTTATACGTTTGGAAAAGGGGTTGAAAAAGATGAAATCAAAGCCTTTGAATATTATAAAAAATCGGCTGAAAAAGAATATTTGGATGCTCAATTTCAGCTTGGATATTGTTATTTTAATGGAATTGGAACTGAAATTAATAAAATAATGGCATTTGAATATTATGAAAAAGCAGCTAAAAAAGGGCATATAATTGCTCAAAATAATCTTGGATTGTCATATGAATATGGTGAAGGGACAGAAAAGAATTTAGAAAAAGCTATTTATTGGTATAACAAATCGGTTGAGAATGAAAATGAAGCAGCACTGTATAATATAGGTCAATGTTATATACTAGGAAAAGGTGTTGAAAAAGATGAAATCAAGGCCTTTGAATATTATAAAAAATCGGCTGAAAAAGAATATTTGGATGCTCAATTTCAGCTTGGATATTGTTATTTCAATGGAATTGGAACTGAAATTAATAAAATAATGGCATTTGAATATTATGAAAAAGCAGCTAAAAAAGGGCATATAATTGCTCAAAATAATCTTGGATTGTCATATGAATATGGTGAAGGGACAGAAAAGGATTTAGAAAAAGCTATTTATTGGTATAATAAGGCAGCCGAAAGTGAATATGATGTAGCACAATATAACTTAGGTCGATGTTATAAACTAGGTAAAGGTGTTGAAAAGGATGAAATTAAAGCCTTTGAATATTATAAAAAATCGGCTGAAAAAGAATATTTGGATGCTCAATTTCAGCTTGGATATTGTTATTTTAATGGAAATGGAACTGAAATTAATAAAATAAAAGCTTTTGAATATTATGAAAAAGCAGCTAAAAAAGGGCATATAAATGCTCAAAATAATCTTGGATTGACATATGAATGTGGTGAAGGAACAGAAAAGGATTTAGAAAAAGCTATTTATTGGTATAACAAATCGGCTGAGAATGGAAATGAAGCAGCATTGTATAATATAGGTCAATGTTATATATTAGGAAAAGGTGTCGAAAAGGATGAAATCAAAGCCTTTGAATATTATAAAAAATCGGCTGAAAAAGAATATTTGGATGCTCAATTTCAGCTAGGATATTGTTATCTTAGTGGAATTGGAACTGAAATTAATAAAATAAAGGCATTTGAATATTATGAAAAAGCAGCTAAAAAAGGGCATATAAATGCTCAAAATAATCTTGGATTGTCATATGAATGTGGTGAAGGAACAGAAAAAGATTTAGAAAAAGCTATTTATTGGTATAACAAATCGGCTGAGAATGGAAATGAAGAAGCACTTTATAATATAGGTCAATGTTATGAATTAGGAAAAGGAATTGAGAAAGATGAAATTAAAGGTTTTGAATATTATAAAAAATCGGCTGAAAACGGATACTTGGATGCTCAACTTCAGATTGGGTTTTGCTATAGTTGTGGAATTGGAACTGAAATTAATAAAATAAAGGCATTTGAGTATTATGAAAATGCAGCTAAAATGGGACATATAACTGCTCAAAATAACCTTGGATTATTACACGAATATGGTGAAGGAATAGAGAGAGATTTAGAAAAAGCCATTTATTGGTATAATAAGGCAGCTGAGAATGGAAATGAAATAGCACAATACAGATTAGGTCGATTTTATGAATTAGGAGAAGGAGTTGAAAAAGATGAAATTAAGGCTTTTGAATATTATAAAAAATCAGCTGAAAAAGAATACTTGGATGCTCAATATCAGCTTGGATATTGTTATAGTTATGGAGTTGGGACAGAAATTAATAAAACAAAGGCGTTTGAATATTATGAAAAGGCAGCCGAAAAAGGACATAGTGTTGCGCAAAATAGTCTTGGTTATTTATATGCTTGTGGTCAAGGAGTAGGAAAAAACCTAGTAAAATCCATTTATTGGTTTCGACATGCAGCAATAAATGGAAATGCTACTGCTTTATATAATTTGGGCGAATATTATGAATTGGGAATTGATGTTGAAAAAGATGAAATTAAGGCATTTGAATATTACAGTAAGTCTGCTGAAAATGATTTTGGTGTAAAATTTTACCTTGGATATTGTTACGTGAATGGAATTGGAACAGAAATTAATAAAGAAAAAGGATTTGAGTTATATAATGAGGCAGCTGGTAAGGGAAAAATTGATTATAATAATGAGGAAATTATTAACGATTTAGATAAAGTTTGTTATTGGTACCGTAAAGCAGCAGAAAATGATAACAAAATAGCATTATTTAAATTAGGTGAATGTTATGAATTAGGGAAAGGTGTTTATGAAAATGAAGTTAGAGCATTTGAATTTTACAAAAAATCAGCTGATTTGGGATATACAGATGCTCAATATAAACTTGGACATATATATGAACATGGAGTTGAAATTGATAATAATAAAGAAAAGGCTTTTGATCTATATATGATGGCTGCAAAGGGAGGAAACGTTGACGCTCAAAAATGCCTAGCATCTTTATACGAAAAAGGTGAGGGTACACAAAAAGATATAGATAGTGCTATTTATTGGTATAAGAAGGTTATAGAAAATGGGCATCAAGAAGTTAAAGAAAAATTGAATAAACTTTTATGTCAACAAAGCAAGAAGTAGAGAGATAAAGTTTTTTAATTTCTTTCAATTTAATTTTTTTTGCTATATTCTTTATTAGCGACATTTTCATTTAAGAATTGACTAAGTTTTTAGATAATCAATATAATAAAGAAAAAGGCTTAAAACGCATTTATGTTTTTTTCTTAGTATCATTATAATTTATAAACAATTTTTTGTAGTGCAGTAGAATTTAAATGGTCGAATTGTAAAGTATTCTATTAAAATACTCTATCTATCTACATTACAACTGTATTGCGGACTCCCGATTTATTACTGCCACGCAGTCTAAAATAAAAAAAATACTTTGGGTTCCAACTTCTAACTAATATTACGTGTCTATTTTCTTAAAACTTTTTAAGACCATACAAGAATACAAGATGCCATTCAATACATCCAGGAGACTTCATCTGAACATTCTTTTTTTTATATATCAGATATAGAAATTTATGACTGACGACTAATATTTTCATAACTTTGCCATTATTGGTTATATGTTTGGTAATTTATTAGGTTTAATAAAAAATTAAATTAATAAAAAATATTTTTTTTTTTTATTTCTATAAAATACTAAATAATGGTGAAAATACACCACCTACTATGTCCATTAATTTTTCAAATATATTTACAGAAGATTTGAAAATTAACGGAGGTATATAATACCAATAAGGAATACAAATAAAAAGAGCAATGAAAATTAAAAAAAATTTCAAAGTTCTTGTAACCATGATAAATATTAAAGAATAATTTAAGATTTTTCCAACCTCGATATTAATCGCCAATCCTATAATATGAATTGGAAAATAAATGATGGCAAGATTAAAATAATATAAAATAAATAAAGGTATCCCAATGAAAATAGATATTAATGTGGCACCCCCATATAAACATAAAAAAATGATGATTGAGTCAATTCCAAAACCAAATAAACCAAATATCAACAAACCAATTAAAATCACAATAAGCCTGCAAAATTGTTTATAATTCGGAAATTTAAGAATAAACCTAAAACCTTTAAGCCATATGATTACCCAAGATAATATAATAGAAACGATTAATAGAGATCTAATTATAGGATCATTGAGTCTAATAAATAAAATACTGCTTTCTAAACTAAATGAGACGACAAATAATAATTGATTTGGTAAACATTTACTAATACTTATCAAAGATAGAACTATTTTAGAAAGTTCAATGTATATTAATATTTCATGACTTGCTTCAGAATAAAAATAAAGACTGGTTGTATTTAAAAAATTTATATAAGACGTTAAAATTTCATCTTTAGTTTCAAATTCTTCAAAATCTTCATTGTAATCAAATGAAAACAGAGAAATTTTTTTATGACTTGGAAGCATATGTATTGACGTTATAAGCCAGAAAACTAGAGATATTAATCCTTGTATAACTGCTTTTATTGCTCTACCACGACCTAAGAATGTCCCAAGCACACCTAAAGTTACACTAATTAAATTAATATAAAAAATCACAACACAACGATAAAAGGTCTTCGCCTTCGGATAAATAAGTTTTGAACAAACGCAAATGCTAGATATGGCGCAAAGTATATCGGCAAAATAAAAATAAATATCTGCGTTTTCTCCATCATCAGCCCTAATCGCGGGAATCAAAAGCAAAAAAATTAAGATGGTTGGGAATTTAAAGAACTGTAATTTCTTAATATTAACGCTAGAAAATTTCGTTTTGGAGAATAGTGAAAACCGACATCCATGTAAATACATTAGAAGAATATGAGAAACCCAATCTCAAATCTTCTTGAGCGTTTAATCAATTTAATTAAGTTCGAAAATCGATGACCGTTGAGTTCGGTTGTTTTTAATGAGGGATTTAGAAATTTCCGTCTGGTTTAAACTTAGTATAATGGAAAAATTTAAAATATATAGCCCATATCTCATTGTTTGGTAATTTAATTTACTGTATATTACACACGAGTTTATGTGGCTTAGTTTGAATTAACCTACCAAGTTAGCCAGAGTTTAAATTACTTTTAAATTAATAACAAACAAATATGCAAGGATGCATCATGAGATGATAGTCCAACCTCGTGTAATCCCATTTATTATACTTATTGTAACTCACAATGTGCATCAAGCTTTTGATAGGTTTCCGTATTTTAAAAATTATATTTATTGCAGGTGACGACCAAATAATAATTTATATTTACTTAAAAAAAACTTGCAACGAATTTTTTATTTAGCGTAGTACAAGAAAATGCAGCGACAGTAGATTATTATTTTTTCTTTTTTTAGCTATATTAATTATTTGTAGTTCACAAGCAATTGTCGCATTATGCAATTTATATTAATAACACAATAAAATATTTTTTTTAAACCCTCGGATTGTTTCAGAATATTTTTACCAATTGACAATACCCATATTTAGTAAAAAAAAACTACTACCAGTAAAAAAAGGTTTATTAACAAATTTTAAAATATTTTATTATGCATGTCCTGTTTTTTTTTAATGCATAGAACATATTTTATGATGAGCTCCAACGTTGATTTGCCGATATTATAACATACATTAATCTTTCTTTCGAGCTGTTGAATGCCCTTAAAATATTTTCTTTCTTAATTCAAAGACCGAACCAAGCTTTACGCATAATAAAAGTGCATACGTGAACCTTTTTGCTGCCCGGTAAGCTTTGGCTTAAATTATTTATTAATTTCCCATAACTTGGCAGGTTATCGCCTTAACTCATGGTCATATATGGCCCGATTCATTTAATATGAATAGAAGTCGTGATAGACAATCCTTAAGCGCTATCCGATCAAATTCTCAACACTCACTTGCACGACTAACACAAGACCGACACCAAAATCTCGACAACCAAAAACCCCTTAATATCAATATTTTTAACCTATAATTAAAACGCGAGCTAAAATTAGAAAAAATTGTCAGTAAATTATCAAGAATTTTTGTTAAAACCCTGCACCAGTGGATAATCGTCGAATTGATAGATTTAAAATATTTTTCATAACACAACAGGTCATCCTCTTTAATGTATCAATCGGTGAATTGTTCAGTATATAACTGACGTAGAGATATTTTTGCAGATTCGCCCGCGTTTCCAATTATACAAATTTATAAGCGATCCTTAATTGACTTGATTATAGAAAAGCTTATATCATGTATTTACCTGCAGAGGAATCGCTTGTGGACAATTTGCTAAATTCTCGGTATAAATTGCCGGCTGCATTAACAGCGTTTGAGAGACAAAAAAAGCACATTATCTTATATATCTTTTAGCAACTTCTAAGGGATAGCATCACAATTGTTATGATTTCTCACTTGGATTCTTGAGTTTCTCAACTAATAGCATGATTTCTTCCGTAGGTCTATATAAGAACTACTTAAATGAGCCAGAATCACGAGTAAGTTTTTCCTCGGCCAAACGAAGGAAGAACATTCCATTAACATTTGTTTTTCAAATTTGTTTTTACATAATTTTCTGCAACAAAATGATTCACCCTTCTCTCCTTTATATAATCAATGATATTTTCTAAACTCCACTCCTTAACGTTTGCGGCGTTAACGTTAATTTATGTATTTATTTACCGTATCGTGAATAATTAATGTATTTATTGATTTCCCAAACTTAAACCTTTATGGGTCGATCTTATGTATGGCGTACTAACATAGCTTTTAATTTTACAATAAATTGGAACATGTGCATTTCAAAATATTATTGACGTAATATTATAATACTCTTTCGTTATGTATTTTTCATTTTTTTTTTTTTTTTTTTTTTTTTTTTGGACGCTTTTGATCGAACAATCACGTGAGCATTAACTTGGAACGACGAGATTGTCGCTCTATACAATAATGCTACTTTCGAGAAGCGAAGACCTGTCTAAATACATGTAGTTAATCTAACACTTCTACAGATCCTATGGCTAAAATGACTATGAAGTTTTACCCTTACATCCACGCAATTAATTGAAATTTTACATAAGAAAACACAAAAAGCTATACAGTACTAGATAAGAAAAAAGAATAAAACCACGAATAATCCTGAAACAATCTACACTCGAGATTTTGACGTTAAACAACGAAAGAAAATAGAGTTTTTGTCTTTTTTATCAGTTATAATTAGTTTTAGTGCGTGCTTTATGAATTTTACATCACATGGTTTATTATATCATGTGATCGTTTCGTATTAAAAAAAATTTAAAGAAAAAATGTACACGTAATTTTTATAAAAATCTCCTGTCGCACAGACCTAAAATAACTCCAAGTTTACTGTCATATATTACCTATCATTTATAACAATTAAAATTTTCGTTTCTTAGCTAATTCAGAATTTTTCCGCCTATACGATCATTTTCAGTAATAGTATATGATGTCTGCTTCTAATTATAGTTTTTATGACGAGTAAAAATGAATTTAAATAATTAACACTTTGCTAATCCCTGGTTGGAACCGTCCAAAAAAAAAACATTAACCAGCTAACACTGGTTCCATGGAAAAAACGGACATCGATTCAAGCCTTTTTATGCTTTTTGTGCAATTGATTAATTTGATAATTGTCATGAGACCAAAGTTATAAGCTCAAATTTACGTGGAACACTTTGGTACACTTTTTTACATATTATTTCACACTGTCAACTATGGACAACTATTGTTAACAATCCCGAAACGTATTGTTTCACAATGATCAGTTACCAGTTTCTCAAAAAACGTATTTGCGTTATTATTAATTACTTAATAACCTAAGTTTCCTTTTACCCATTCAAAATCAGAACTACAGAATAAAAATATAATTATTAACTATTCCTCATTAAAATAATTCGTAAATTATAATAACAGGGTGTTAAATTAGCCAAACACTAAACTGATTTGTTTAAATTTGAATTCTTTTTATTATATATTATTTTGATAACACTTTGAATAAGTAATCTTATAACTCATATCATTAATATATTTTGAAAGTTTAGTATAATGGTGGTTTAAGATATCTAAGATTTGGTCAAATTTGATAAATTGAATGGATATATTATTAATGTTATTATCAATTATTTTTTCTGTTTTGATTTCACTCGAAGCACTAACGTGACGTAATCTTTAGTTAAGTCACGTTATAGGCGTATGTTGGACGCAACTGAAAAGAGGATGCCACGTTGTGTATTACAGTTTAAAATCACGAAAATGCCGTATAAAAGTTGTAATGCGAAGTTATGTCGCAAGATTGTATTCAAGCAATTGTTATCAATGATTAGTTTGTAATTAAAAACCGTCGGTCTAATGTGTCACAATGTGCGCAGTAAAAGTTTTCAATTTACTGATAATTCAAAAATTTAATTTCAGCCGAAATTTTATTGTACAGTAATAAAGAACCAACGTAAATGTGCTAAGCTAATTGAAGAGAAAACGAGGGAAAAGGTGTGAAGAGGAATAATTAAACATTACATCTATTCCGAACGTTACACCCATTACGGCAGTCAATACTTACAGGGTGACCAAAATTACTTTAATATATATTAAAAAAATTTTTCTCATATTGCAGGTTGTGTTTTTATTTGTTGCGCCACAATGAGGCTTTGTCACATATTCTTGACGTACGTTTTACATAAATTTGTGTTATACAGTACTTTGTACTTATGATCACTTATTAGCGTTTTCAAAAATGTGTACAATTAGATACATCAAATGCAACGTAATACAAATTATTTTACCACAAAATTGAAACGTAACTGCCTTAAGTAAGAAATATCCAAACTACGGCACAAAACAATAGTAATGAACACGTTAAAAAATCATCTTTATTTAAAAAATTAATTTATTTAATTTTATTATTGCTATTTATATAATATTTACATAATTTAAACTGACTAAATTCTTTTAAAAATTATTTTACATTATAGCTTGTGGATATTTATTCATTTACTATCAATATTTACATAGAAATTAATTCTTTATGTATTTAAAAATTATTTAATAATATAGTATATAAGTAAGTTATTTATCATTACATATTTGTATAATATTGCCAAACTCTTTAAATATTATATTTGTAAATTACTTATTTGATTCTATATTATTACATATTTATGTATAAATTTTTTATTTAAAATATTTAATAATATAGGGGCTAGTTATTTATTTGGTCTATTAATTTAATATTTTATACATACTGTAATAAGTTCTTAGTTGAAAATTATTTGGAAATTTGTTGCATTATGTATTGTGACTATTATTTAGATCTTTATAGTATGACATTTATAATCTAAATAATATTTTATAGATACAATAAAATTATTAATAACCTAATTTTATAATAATGAAACAATATATATCAGTATAACATATATTTATATGTTATAAGGAATAGAATCTCTTAAAGAAAAATCATATGCGGCTGCAATTTCGGCCAATTCGGATTATATTTTACAGTCAAAGCTCGTTATAGTGGACCCTCAGTTCTGACCATTTTTGTTCACTATAATAAATATTTCACAAAATGAAAGATTCCTTTATAGTGAACTTTATATAATACAAAAAAGTTTTTTTAACAAAATTATTTTTTTTTAATTTTTGATTTTAAAGCCTTGATTTTATTTTAAATTAACAAATTATTTTTTCTAAATTCCTCAAATTTTTATTACTAATAATAATATTTATTCTATAAATTATTCTCTTTTGTATCACCATTTTTTGGATTTGAAATATTTATGCTTATAATTTAACTGACATTAATTCTAATGAAGTTTTATAATATGACCTTGCGAATTTAATTCCGTTGATAATTTCAATTCGAATTATAATTTACCATTATTATTGTTTTGTTATTACTATTTATTGTTAATAATTTTATTGTTTATAATTTTATAATTTATAATTTATTGTCTATTGCAGTTTTAATATGACTGGTATGTAAAAGTTAACTAAAATTGTATTTGCAATCATCCAAAAATTGATTCATAATCTACATTATATTAATAATATTTTTATTGTATATTCCTTGCTGCAACTAGCCAGAATTTAATATTTGATTAAAATATAAATTTTATGCATTTATTTTTGATATTAATTTAATTTGGCCCCTTTCCCTTGATTTTATAGAAAATCCGGATGTTAAACGAACAATTAAATTGGAAAGACAGCAGAAAGACCTGTGTAAAAACTAATTTGCTTATATTCAAAATGAATCTAATAAAAAAAGTTGACAAATACGAATTCAAAACCAGTTAAAATAATATTCAGCCAAAGTTATCCTACTTAACTACTTTTAGTAGTTATTTTCTTTATTTAATTTTTTGTTGTATCATAATAAGGCGTCATGCAGTCTCAGTGATGCAGTGATTGTGCTTGTGATCAACTAACTGATCAACATACAGTAGTTGCATTTTGCATAAAAGACGTTTAATAAGAAAATTATCTTTTAAAATGAAACTTATATAATAATGGCTCACAGTAACAGTGAAGGGGTAAAAGGTATATAGCATGATTATTTAATGGAAAGTTAAATTATTCAAAAAATTTTTAAATCAAATTTGCCAATATAATATTTAGTTTTAAGTAGCACCGAGGAATCTGAAGGTAAAATATACCAAACTTATTTATTATACAAAATATTACTTGTAAATAATTAAATATTATTATACTTTTATAAATATTCACATGCAATTTTAATAATTTAGCACGTAAGTTAGTTAATTATAATTCTTATAATTTAAATATAATGGGTTTGCTATTATTTTACATAACTTTAATAATTAATAACGATTGATAATACTAGTTTGTAAGTCATCGGCTATTTATTTTTTTACTTTATTTTAAATACTATCAAGTTAACAAATCCTTTGTTTAATAATTAATATATCATAGATGGTAAGTTATGATGTTTACCATCTATTATATAATATCTACATTTAATTCAAACTAATTATACTTTTAACTTAAATGCATGATTAGATTGTAAGTGATATTTAATTTACAGTACATACTTTTGCATTCATATTTACATCTAATTAATTGATAAATGATACTACAGGGTGTAAGTATATATTACCTATATCTGTCATTTATATGGTTAATTAATTAAGTTTTTATTTAAAAAATTATTTGTTAATTAATTTATTTTAGATGGTAAGCTATAGTTATTTATTTAATTCTATTATTACATATTTATAAAAAAAATCTACATATAATTTAAACTAACTAAATTCTTTTACTTAAAAATTATATAATAATATAGGGAGTATGTTATTTATTTAATTATATTATTACATATTTATTTATTATTCATATATAATTTAAATTAACTGATTTCTTTATTTAAAAAATTATTTAATAATATAGAGCGTAAGTTCTTATTTAATTCTATTATTACATATTTATAATATTTATATATAAAACTTAAGCTACCTAATTTTTTTTTACTTAAAAATTATTTAATAATATAGGGAGTATGTTATTTGTTATTTATTTAATTCTATTATTACATATTTATATAATATTTACACATAATTTAAACTAACTAATTTCTTTATTTAAAAAATTAATCAATAATAATATAGGAGGTAAGCTATTTATTTAATTCTATTATATAATATTTACGTATAATTTAAACTAACTAATTTCTTTATTTAAAAATCATTTGGTAATTTATTTTAGATCGTAAGTTATAAGTTATTTTATTTAATTCTATTATTACATATTTATACCTAACTAATTTCTTTTATTTATAAATTAATTTTAGATCGTAAGTTATAATTTATTTATTTAATTATATTATTACATTATTTATATGATATTTAAATATAATTTAAACTAACTAATTTCTTTATTTAAAAAATTATTTAATAACATAGGGGGTAAGTTATTTATTTAAATCTATTATTATATACAGTATTTATATAATATTTACATATATATTTAAATTAACTAATTTCTTTATTTAAAAAATTATTTGGTAATTTATTTTAGATTGTAAGTTATTAAGTTGTTTATTTATTTCTATTATTACATATTTATATAAGATAATTTACATATAATTTAAACTAATTAATTTTTTTATTTAAAAATTTATTTAATAATATAGGGTGTAAGTTATTTATTTAACTCTATTATTACATATTTATATAATATTTACATATAATTCAAACTTACTAATTTCTTTATTAAAAAATTATTTTGTAATTTATTTTAGTTCGTAAGTTACAAGTTATTTATTTAATTATATTATTACATATTTATATAATAATAATTACATATAATTTAAACTAACTAATCTCTTTATTTAAAAAATTATTTAATAATATAGGGAGTATGTTATTTATTTATTACATATTTACTGTATATAATATTTAAATATAATTTAAATTAACTGATTTCTTTATTTAAAAAATTATTTGGTAATTTATTTTAGATTGTAAGTCGTATCTATTATTACTTATTTATATAATATTTACATATAATTTAAACTAACTAATTCCTTTATTTAAAAAATTATTTGGGAATTTATTTTAGATCGTAAATTATAAGTTATTTGTTTAATTCTATTATTACATATATTTATATAAGGGTGAATTTATTCCTCCCCCAGGTGAGATCTCACCCTGTCACGTGATAAATATTTTCGATTAGCTAATTTTTGATTGGCTAATTTTTTAACTTAAAATTTATTCTCACGTAAAAATATGAAAATTGGGTTAAAATCAGTAGCATAAAACACCATTTTTATATTGTGAGTTTATTCCTTCGAAATTTATTGGAATAAAAAAGTAAAATACATTTATTAAAAGCCAAACTTTTATCCTCAACATAACTGGTGATAATGATGTGAAAACTCCTAACAATAATGACAAAATGTGAAAAGTAATGAAAACAAAACAAAAATAAAGGGAAAGAAGGCAAGAATAAACCAGAGTGAAATAATAATACATTTGATGAAAGGGAAAAACGAAAGGAAGAAGACGAAGAAGAAACAAAAGGTAAATGGAAAGGAAAGGAAACAGAAATTGAAGGGAAAATGAAAGGGTAAAGAGAACAAAAATTAACATAAAGGAAAATAAAAGAATTAAAATAAAAGGGAAAACAAGAAAAAATACCCACCCCATTTTCGAAAAGATCCAGCAAATCTAAAGAAGAGAAATTCAATTATTCAAGTGCCAAAAATGGAAAGGGGAAGAAAATAGAAGTCGAAAGGAAAAGGAAAGGAAACAGATGAAAAAATGGAAGGGAAATAAAAGAAAAGGAGAACAAAAAGGGGAAAACAAAAGAAGCAGATGGGAAACAGATGGAGGGGAAACGAAAATGAAAACAAGGGGAAAATGAAAGGAAGAGGGAATGAAGAAGAGGAAAACAAAAGGTAAAGGAACAAAAACAAAAGGAATAAAATCAAAAATGAACCGAAACAAAAAAAAGAAAAAGAAAGCGAAAGACTGTTAGTAATGAAGGCAAGAACAAGAGATTGCAACAAAAAAAAACGAAGCTGAACACCCACCCTCCATTTTAAAGAGATTCGACAAGCCTAGAAGCAGCTAAAATCCAAAAAGAAAGGAGAAGCCGAAACCTATAAAAAATAAAAGGGAAAAAAAGAATAAAATAAAGTTAGAATGAAACAAAAAAAAATTGTAAACGAAAAAGGAAACATGACATACCCTCGGCATAAAACCGGAAGATCTTAAAGGATCTAAGAAAGGAAAGAGAAGGAAATTAGAAACGAAAAAAGAGAAACCACCTTGGTAAACAAACAACTGATTTGGCAGATCAGCCAATCAAAATATTTACACGTGTTAGGGGTGAGAAATCACCCGGGTGAGAATAAATTATTCTTTATATAATATTTACATATAATTTAAACTAATTTCATTATTTAAAAAATTATTTAATAATATAGGGTGTAAGTTATTTATTAATTCTATTATTACATATTTATATAATATTTACATATAATTTAAATTAACTAATTTCTTGATTTAAAAAATTATTTGGTAACTTATTTTAGATCGTAAGTTATAAGTTATTTGTTTAATTCTATTATTACATATTTATATAATATTTACATATAATTTAAACTAACTAATTTCTTTATTCAAAAAATTATTTAATAACACAGGGGGTAAGTTATTTATTATTACATACTTATATAATATTTACATGGAATTTAAACTAAATAATTTCTTTATTTAAAAAATTATTTAATAATACAGGGTGTAAGTTATTTATTTAATTCTATTATTATATATTTTTATAACATTTACATATAATTTAAACTAACTAATTCTTTATTTAATAGATCGTAAGTTATAAGTTATTTATTTAATTCTATTATTACATATAATTTAAACTAACTAATTTCTTTATTTAAAAAATTATTTAATACTATAGGGGGTAAGTTATTTATTATTACATATTTATATATAAATATTTATATATAATTTAAACTAACTAATTTCTTTATTTAAAAAATTATTTGATAAGATTGTAAGTTATAAATTATTTATTTAATTCTATTATTACATATTTATTTAATATTTATATATAATTTAAACTAAATAATTTCTTTATTTAAAAAATTATTTAATAATATAGGGAGTATGTTATTTATTTTATTATATTATTACAAATTTATATAATATCTACATATAATTTTAAACTAACTAACTTCTTTATTTAAAAAATTATTTAATAATATAGGGAGTAAGTTATTTAATTAATTCTATTATTACATATTTATATAATATTTCATATAATTCAAACTAACTAATTTCTTTATTTAAAAAATACTTGATGATTTACTTAAGTTTCTTGTAAGTTTCTATTTATAATTATATTCATATAATACTAATTTATAGTTTAATTAACCGAATTCAATTTTAATTTAAAATAATTTAGTTGGTAAGTTATAAAATATAGACCATGTACAAAATTAAAATTTATATTTATTTAATTTATTAAATTTCTGATTTAATTAAATTTTAGAGTAAGTCATCATAATACTTTAATTTCAAATTTTAATATAATTTAATGTTTTAACTATTTAAATCATATGTAGATTTGGAAAAAGTGAAAATGCAACTTTAGATAAATTTATTGAAAAAAAAAAATTAAAATGGATTCCTTATAACCAATTTAAAAACGTTGAATATCTTGATAAAGGAGGATTTGGTACTATATATAAGGCCATTTGGTTTAATAATAGTAGTGAGAAGGAAGTAGCACTTAAATGTCTCAATAATTTGAATGAAAATAATTTGAGTGAAAATTTAGATGATGTTTTAAATGAGGTAAAATAATATATTATTTATTTTTAATTTTTATTATAAATCAATGTTTATCCAACTTCAATTTTTTTTATAGTGGGATTGTCACGAAAAATGTTTAGGTTCAATCAGAATTATTGATTTATATGGATTTACAAAAAATCCAGATACTTTAAATTATATGATAGTAATAGAATATGCAAATGAAGGCAATTTAAGAGGGAATTTAAAAAAAGTAATTGAAAAAGGTTGGAATCAAAGATTATTCATGTTATATGAAATTATTTCTGGTCTTAATGAAATACATAAACAAAATCTTATTCATTGTGATCTTCATGACGGCAATATTTTGAATTATAAGGATAAAAAGGATGAAGGAAAAGATAATGAAAATAAAGCGGATTATGAAATTTATATTAGTGATTTAGGATTATGTCAATCTGTAAAATCCTTTTTGAAAAAATATAATATTTGTGGTGTTATTCCATTTATGGCACCTGAAGTTTTAAGAGGCAATTCATATACTTCAGCTAGTGATATATATAGTTTTTCAATGATTATGTGGGAATTTACATCTGGAGTTCCTCCATTTATTGATAGAGCACATGATTTTCAACTTAGTTTATGTATTTGCAATGGTGAGCGTCCTGAAATTATTAAAAATACTCCACAATGTTATGTAGATTTGATGGAAAAATGTTGGAATGAGGACCCATTAAAAAGGCCATCCACATCAGAAGTGGAAAATATTATTGGAAATTGGATTTACCGTCCTATTTATAATAAAATTAGTGAAGAATTAAAAAGCAATATTATGGAATTTATAAATGCACCAATTGGAAATAATAATCTTGCTGTTGAACCACATCCACAAGCATACTATACAAGTCGCGTACTTGATTTTACTAGCAAAGAATTAAGTAAATGTTTGGATTGTTTAATTGATGACATAGAGTCATCAGGTATGTAATACTGTAAACAAAAAAAGTAATCTTGAAAATTATCTAAATAAATTTATTTATTTATTTATTTATTTATTTATTATTTATTTAGATAATAAAACAAATGAGAATTACATTTAATAAAAATTGTTTTTTATTTTTTTTGGAATTATTTAAACACTAAGTTTAGAGTAGAAAATATTTTACAAGTTTCTTAGTTTGAAATTTAAATAATTTCTATTTTGTTAACTTATCAAACATTAAATATGTATATTTTCTTTTTTATTTTACTTAATTATTTAAACACTAAGGTTAGAGTAGTAAAATATTTTACAAGTTTAGTTTGTAATTTAAATAATTCTTATATTATTAAATTTGAGTTTATTTAAAAATTACAATATATGTTTAAATTAAAACCTTAATATAGCATTACTTGACTAAACAATAAAAAATTAATTGAACGTAACAGTTAATATCAAATAAATCTAATCAGATTTGATGCCACTTTTAATGCTTCAGATATAGTTTGTGACATGATAAAATTCAGATGTATTTATTCCAGCATTATCATGAATCACATTAATTTTTATTATTCAATTTTTTAATTCACTTTTACCTAATTTTCACCTTATTTTAATAAAGCAATTCATTTACACCACAAGTTACAAACTTCAAAGATACGCAAAAATATTTATACATCATACATAGATTTGATCTAGTTTTACTTTTTATAGTAGATTTGTCACGAAAAATGAATAAAAATTGTATGGATTATTTATTTACATAGATTTACTACAATAAACACAGATACATTGTATTATATGGTAATCATGGATTCTGCAAATAGAGCTAATTTAAGAGGAAATTTAACAAGAGTAATTAGTAAACACAGTTTGAAAAAGAATTATTTATATTGTATAAAATTATATGATATACAGTACATGTACATCAAAAAGATATTACTCATTGAGATTTTCATGATGGAAATGTTAAAATAAAGAGGATGAACTCCGATGAAGACATAGTTTATGCTAGTGATGTGTACTTGGAAGATTGGAAGTACTTTTGGGAGGATTGGAAGCATTATTTTATAATAAATTTATTCGGATTGGAAGCTTTCAATCAAATTTTTATACTATTGCGAGGAAGCACAAATGAACATAACTAGTGATTTAGATTATCCTTATAAAAAAGAACGTCCAGAAATTGTTATCGAAAATGTCCAGAAAATGTCCGATTATCCAGAAAATGTCTGGAATACAGCAATATTCTAGACATTAGGGTTCAGGCCAAATGTCCAGAAAGCAATATTTTGGACATTTTCCGGAAAGAAAGACATTTTCTCGACATTTTTTTTATAGGGTATGTAAACCTGTAAATTCTTTGAAAAAGATGATATTTATGGTGTCACACCATTTATATTACGGTACCTGAAGTTTTAAGAGGTAAACCTTGCACTCCAGCTAGCGAAATATATAGCTATTCCATGTTTATGTGGGAATTTACGTCTGGAGTTCCACCGTTTAATGACAGAGTACATGACCTTCAACTAGTTAAGTATTTGTAAAGATGATCGAATACTCCACGATGTTATATAGATTTAGTGAAAAAATGTTGGAACAATGACCCATTAAAAAGACCATCTGCGTTAGAAGTTAAAGATATTATTAAGAATTGGATTTTTCTTTCTAAATACATTAAAGTTGAAGATACTAATGAAGAATTAAAAAGCAACATTATGGAATTTATAAATGCACCAATTGGACGTGACAATCTTGAAACAGAATCTCATCCACAAGCATGCTATACAAGTCGCTTACATAGTAATTTTACTAGTGAGTTTGAATGATTGTTTAATTAACGATATAAAGAAAGCCATTAGGTATGAATATACAGTATATACAAAAAATAAATTTGCAAATTATCTATATCTAATATGAAAATTAATTTTATTCATTTAATTATTTAGATATTAAAACATTGAAAATTACCTTATTATTTGTGAATTAGAAGCAGATATCTGATATTAGACATTATTTATTTTAATTTTAGAAATATTAAACACTAAGACCAGAGTAGGATCTTGGCTTGTAATTTAAGTAATTCTTTTTTTTATTGCTTATCCAAATATTAAGTACACTATATATTCTCTTTTTTTTTATTTTAGAATTATTAAAACACTAAAGCTAGAGTAGTAAAATAATTTACAAGTCTCTTAGTTTATAATTTTTTGTCTTATCAAATAGTAAAATATCAAATTTGATTTTATTAAAAATTACAGTACATGTATCTGAATTAATATTATATTACTTAAAAAAAATGGATTAAACAAAATAATCTTTAGTCAGGTTTGTTTATCTCGGACTTTTATTTCAAGACCTTGTTATGATATGACCAAATTAGGTGTCCATTCCAATATTATCATCTGAGTTATTTATGATTTGACATTAAAAGTCCGTTACATTAATCAGGTATTAGTAGGGTAATTAAATGCGCAGATAATTGATCTAATTTATTAACAATAACACTTATCAAAAGTCATTGTGAGAATTTTTTCGGTGCTATTTATCACGTTATTTGTCACATTGTTTAGTTTCTCAATGCCGTAATGCTGGCTAAAAATCGGAGGTCAATGAATCGAAAAATTCGGTTTAAAGAAAATAATTTTTTCCGGTTAATAAATTACAAAATCCTAATAATAAAGCAATGAATTGATAAAAAGAAATTTAATAAATTCAATAATATGTACAATACTTCGGTTACCGCCTCGATATGATGGCGTTCTTCAACCGAAAAATTCAGGACTTACTTTCCTCTTGTATTCTTAGGGTTACCCACGATCAAACTACTATTTAGATTACAATATTTGTTAGAAAATAAATTATAATCAATTTCTCCTAGCAAGTTTTAATCTGCATTCTTAGTCATTGTATGACTAATAATATAATTTTCAATATATCATCATCATCATCCCGAATTTTATGGAATTTTTTAGATCCATGATAGACCCGTGAAATAATAATTTGAATTCATAAGATAAAGTTACAAATTCTTTAGTAGCAAAATTGTAAAATTTAATAAGGTATTCGTTAAAATATTAAAATCATTTTTGAGTAGTTTGCAACATTAGATAGAAGTTCAAGATTTTGAGCACGTTCCCATATAAGAACATTTTTCCAAACTTGAATTTCGCTCATATGAAAGCCTTCATTTGAATAATTGAAACTAAAAGTTTTTTAGAATTGTTCTTTTATAATAAACTAATTAATTTTTTACATAAACTAAAGCAAACGATATGAAACAAAATTTTTATTTGATATATCAAACAAGCTTCGATTCTTTCTTTGATCTTCAAAGAAAAAACCATATTTTGGACTTTTCAACATTTAAATAATAAGCCTTCTAGATAAAATAAATTTATAGCTATAACAATAGAGAATCCTTATGATGTATGACTATACATGATTTCTCAAATAATGTGAAATAATCACGCCATCTAATAAGAAAATTATCAGTATAGGATATTGTACCATTAATTAATACCGTTTGATGTGTGATGTATTACTTACTAACCAGCAAGATAAATTGTTTGACATTTTATTAAATATAGAAAGGCTATTGGGCAATTTATTTTTTTTTTTTTCCTGAGATGGATAGGAATTTTTATTATCAATCATAAAGACAAAACCACCATCATTCAACGCGTCTATATATGATCGATTCATCAGATACTTTGTTCTATGGCTAAATAGATCAAATATTTAAATTTCAATAATAATTTAATATAGTATAAGTTGGTGTCAAAAAAATCAAAATAAGCAGTGCAAAAATATTTCACTAATGTTTAATTTCTTTCAAAATAAACAAAAAAACAAAACTCTTGTAATATCAATATTGTTCAAATGGTATGTATAAATGATTTGAATTTCAAATTTGTCATTTGTCGAGCACTGGCCTAAACTCAATTTCCCAGATTCTTCAGTTAATCACGTTGATTCATGTTCAAACTATTGTATTAATATTATTGAAAAAGACGATAAATTACATTAAATTACAGAAAAAATAATTTAATAAAAAACAAAGATGAAATGTAATAAGTTATTTAGATTTTTTCCCAGTCGTAGTTTTGATTTTACGCTTTTTAACAGCTTTGGGTATTTTATTCTTTCTTTTTTCTCTTGCCACCTCTTTCGCAGCTTTCTTCCGCTCCTAACACAAATATAAATTCATATTAATAATCTAATACAATATTTGTTTAAATTTTTAATCAACAAATCCGTACTTTTTTAGATTCCTTATCTTCATTTCGTTTTCCTCTAGATTGCTTCTTAGTCACATGATCATCTTCACTTTCTTCTTCATCTCCACTTTCTATTTCTTCATCTTGATCATTATTTTCACTTTCATCATCTCTAGTAGAAATAGATGAAATGTTTTCTGATTTTACCATTGGTTCATTTTCACTTTGTGCTTTTTCAGCTTTATCGTCGATAGAAAGTCCAGTAAGTTTTCGGTAAATCAACTAAATAAACGAGGAAAATTAGTATTAGCGACAAAATAATTATAAAACAAATTCGTTGTTTTTGTTTTACTCACATCCTCACCTTCGCCTTTTGAAACTTTCAAAGTGTCTCTTTCAACATCAAATACATCATCCAAGGTTCTCGGAATAAATGCTTTCTTGAAAACTTCTTCATCAACTAAATCTTTTGACATTTTATCATTACCCTCATTTAAAGTAACCGATAATTCTTGTTGAGAAGCTAATCGTTCTTGAATCTAATAAACAAAACATGTAATTTGTAAATGAAATCGTTTATTTACAGTTGTTAACAGTAAGTTTTAAATCCTGATTTTTTTGACTTTTTTGTATAAACACAACATATATGAATAAGTTACCTTATCGAGTTCGGCTTCAACTTGCTCATCATCTACCCCAATATTAATATCAGTAATAAAATCAAATAATTCTCTGATACTCATAACTCTTACGCCCTTTTTTTTGAAATATTCTGTAACATTTGAAATATCTTTTCTTAAAAATTCGAGAGCATGTGGATGATCATGTTCTACTGACTGAGATACATCAATAATATATAAAACACGAGAATGATATCTGTAATGGTTAAAAAAATAACGTTAAATTAAGAAAATTTTAAATTATTCTTTTATTCTTACGAAAACAAATTTAACTTACAAAAGATTATATTCGCTTAAATCAGCATGAACCAGACGACATTTATGATACATTGTTCTCATATTTTTTACAAGTTGATAATATAACTCTGGATATCTATCAGAATTGATAACTGCGTCTTTTAATCTTGGATATGCCCTTAAAATTTAAGAGTTCAAAAAATTAATTTTTTTTTTTTTTTTTTTTTAGAAAAAAAAGTGTTCGAATTTTAAATTTGCACATACCATCCATTTTTATCTCCAAGGAAACTCATAACTAGAACATGTAGTCTTAATACAAGAGGTTCAGGACATGGAATACCCGCTTGCCATAATCTCTTTAAATTCCTCATTTCTTTTTCCGCCCATAATTTAACCATTTTTCTTGGATTATGTTTACTATAACCATGTCTAAATCTAAATTCTCCTGTAACATAACGATCTCTATCTTTAAACACTAAAATTGAAGTCTTGTAAACTTTAATAGCTCTGTGATTTCCATCTTCTGTTATTGCATGGTAAACATTTGCCTAAATCATTTATTAAATATAAATTTTAATATTGATCCTTTTTTTTTAAAAAACCATAAATACGTTATCATCATACCTCTTTACCAGTGCTTATACACCCATTTATTTCATAAATTACGTTGCGATTAATCATCTTAAAAAGAATTATCCTCGTTCGAGGATCTAACACTTGCTCTACGGTAGCACGGTCTGATTTATCACTATTCTTTTGTCTTTTAAAAATAAATTTTACGTTAAGTATATTTCATCAATACCGAAATAACTATAATTGTAAATAAATAATAGACATACTTATCACCGAGAGCTTTTTTGTTGCTCATCTTGATGTCATTAGTTACAGAAACTGATAATTTACCATCTGGAACTTCATCTTTTAGAAAAGAAAATTGATATATTAATAAAATGAGCATAAATTTAATGACGTTTCTGTAAAATACATACCGATATGGATTCTATTTGCATATTTACTTAAAGTTTTCATTTGATCTTGTAATTTAGTTTCAATAACTTTTTTTTTATCTTCAATAGATACACCCTTAGCTGCCGATAATAAATTTCCTTTAGGAGATGTTTTTTGATATTTTATTGATCCGGATGATGTACCACCAGCTTGTAATCTTTGTCTTAATCGATTGTATTGTTTAGTAAAATCTTTAATAAAATGAAATGATTTTTTGTATTATCTTTTAATCTAACAAAAAAAAAAAATCTAGAATATATACACTTATGATTACCTCCTTTTACATTGTCCCATTCTTCATTGTCATTCAACTCATCTTCAAAATAATCATCAAAGTCATCGTCATCGTAATCAAGTTCTTCATTTAAATTAAAATTTTCCAAATTTTCCAAATTTTCTTCAATATTTTTATTTAATTCATTACTTATTTGTTGTTCATCTTGTTCATCTTCAGGTGCGTCATCAAATTGACCTGGTACATAACTAGGAATATAAATTAGATCTGGCATATTAAACGAATCGAGGAAAAGTCTAAAAAAAACGCTTTTTTTTTTGCTGATCGCATAACTCGATTTATATTGATTTTACCCGCTGATCTTTTTACTACGTCATAAAATTTTGATACAATGACGTAATATCGGAAAAGACGGTTGCTCTAAATTGTGATAGATAATTGTGGTGATTTGGTTACGTAGTCATATAAAAACAAATTCATTTTAGAAGAAAAACATGAAACTATAAATGGTCTTACATTATTTGCAAAAAATCGATGGTACATTTTAGGAGATAATAATAAAGATTTATTCGGATTAAAAATTTTTTTATTCGTACTTTTTTTTTAAAAAAAAACCAAAATTAATTTTTCTTTTGTTCTTTTGACTAGATTGGTAGAAGAAATCATTTGTCTTTGAGATTGAAAACGCCGTGATAATAATGTTATATATTATTAATAAACTCGCTTGTCTGGTAAGGTTTCTTGTCTCGCTATGATTATTGTAGTATTTCTTTCCAATAGATCGATTTACAGAAAAAGATGAAAACGTCGTTAAGTACTTTGCCCAGTTTTATAATTAACTCTTTTTTTTATATTCAAAATAAGAATAGTACAAGAAATCACCAAATATAGAATCTAGATTAATTGTGTATGAATGGAACTGAAGAAGAAATAAAATTCATAGAATAATTAATTATTATTAAATTTTACTTTTCCTATTAATTATTATTAATGGAAATATGTTGTTTTATAAAGTTACGATATAAACTTCTGTCTTAGGTTGTCTAAAGATCCTATGTAAAACAAGTCTTCGGAGGTATTAAAATTATTAGCCGATTATGCCACGTTTTGGTATGGACAGCCAAACGAATTTTTTTTCTTTAATGCATCAGTATTCAAAAGAGCAAATCAACTTGCATTTACTTGTTAAGGATTTACAGCGTTTATAACTTACTTTATTTATTTAATTAAACATAACTTTGCAACTTAAACTTATCAAACATAAGTAGTAAAATTAAACATCTAATACCATTCATTTACTTATTATCAATGATTTAGTAATACAAACATAATGTTCAAGAAAAGAAAAAATTGAATATTGACTATAGACATAGTTCATAGATATATTACAATTATTAATGAAAAAGAACAAAAAAAAAAAGTCGCCAGCGAATTTTTATGTATCTTGTTCCTCATCTTCTCACTTCTTCACTTTCTCACCTTCGCTTTATACATCATCATACAGCTATAACAAGTCTTAACTACCTTACTCCCAAAATTCCATGAATTAGTGTTTGATTTTTTGAAGCACATATCACATTCACGATACCAATCTGGTTTCGGCTTCATTTTTCTAATAGTATAAATCCTCTCGCACACACCGGTTTTTGGCTTTCTGCGACGGCGATGAGTATTCTTTCGTGATCTACGCCAAGCCTGGTCTATATACGCGTTTCCTATGTCAGTAAGCCAATCATGCCATTTCCGACATGTTAATGATAGGGCAAGAGTGGTTTCTTCTGTAGCATATTCTACGATTTTAATGAATATTTCTAATGGAAGGTTCATAGCAATACATTTCGGCATTTCTTTTTTCTTTTGATCCTGCTTAACAAATGATGAAGAAAAGATTGAAAAGATTGGACTAAATTTAAGATCATAACGATCTTGTTTAGCAATCTCAATTGGTCGTTGTTTCTTGGCAATTCTCTCGGCCTTTGCTTTTTCTTTGAAATATTTTCTAGTTGCTTCTCTTCTCATCAATTTGACATATTTATCTATTCAGTTAAGAAGAATATATGGGCTTTAATGGTAAAAATTTTAATAAATAAAATTTAAACCATATAAATAAATACCTTCGATGGAAGTAGAAGCAGGCTTAGAACGAGATACTATTACAAGTTGAATTATTAGTTAACGAAAAATTACTATTTATTAATTACTTTTTATATTGTAAGTTCTTACTAGATATGTTCTTATTCTTTCTGTTTCGCTTTTTTTTACTAATTTTCTTAGTTTTTGAATCAAAAGACTTTTTGGTCCAAGTTGCATGGAATACTTGCGAATGCGAGATCATCGTTCTAGGTTCAAAATGTGATCAAACGTGAGCGAACACACAGAGTCGAAAAATATATTAAATAATTATTTGCAGATAATAATAAAATACGTTATTCCATATATTTACCGATCATCATCTTTTTTTTATGCAAATATTTTAAAAGTCACATAAGACAAAAAATTAAGATTCTTACCAAAAAAGCTTAAAGTGACAAGAAGTTAGGTTTATAATGCTCGAAAACAAAAAAAAAAAAAAAAAAAAAAATTTTTTTGATGTAGACAAACTCTGTTAGTCGCAGATCGAAATTATATATTATTTACGAGATGATCTGCAACATTCACCTACATAATATTTTTTTAAATGATCGACAAAACGGCAGTACTTACATGATAGTTCGTACAATTACCGTCGTTTTTATTTAAAAAAATTATATTACTAACGTTACATTACACATTAGACTAACGTAATAGTACATGAATTAGAAATATTACTACTTAAATTAAATCAATTTCTTTATAATCGTTTATAAAATTATAACTTTTATCTGGTTTAAATTTCTTAATAATTCCTTCCTTTTTATATAATTCAATCATATCATTAAATTTATCCATATTATGATTAGATTCAACATTGACCGAATATAACCATAATGGTTTTCGATTCCTCCAATTATTTAAAAATGAATTCAAAGTTTCAATTTTAAATTTACAATAATTAAGTTCAAATTTATGTAAATTAATTGGGGAGGAATCATTTAAAATATTTAATAATTTATCAGCATAATAATTTAAATATAAATTATCAGTATAAATTATTAATCCTTCTAATAAATAACAATTAATTAATAATTGTTTAAAATCTTCAAGGTAACGATCTTTTAAAAATATTTTAAGATATTTAAGATTAGGACAATGTTGTGATATTGTTCGAATAAGTTGTCCAGTTTGATCTACATTTTCATATTTATTACTATCCAACCAAATGGTTTGAAGATTTCCTTCGGTATTTTGAATAATTTCAATAATTGTAGAAAATGATATTGAATATAATTGTAATATTTGTAATTTAGGATGAAATGAAGAGATAGATTGTTTATCGAAATCAAATCTATAAAATAAACTTCCATGTAAAATTAATGTTTGTAAATTAATTAATTTTGGAAATAAGTCATTTATAAGATTTAAATTCTTTTCAATAGTCATACTTAAATAATCAATAGTTGTTGAATGTTTCATAATTGCTTGATAAATTGATCGATCATTTATATCATCTATTGTATAAATGATCTTTATATATTTCACTTTCAGTTGTGATTCAATTAATTTTGCTAATTCATTATTTGAATTAGAATATATGATAATAAATTTTTGAATAAATTTGCATATCTGAGCCAATCCATTGAAAAGTAATGGATCATCATCACTTTTACATTGTAATTCTTGAACTTTTGAAATTCGAATTTCTGCTTCCGGAAATTTATAAAATTGTTGTAAAATTCCAGAAATATCCATAAATTTAATTTTTGAACATTTACTTACGAAAAGTTTATAAACTTCTCGCATTATTAAATCTCGTTGAAAATTATTATATGAAGGAAACACTATATCATAAATATTACAACCATCTTTATAATTTCTATATTTAATATATTTAGTAAAAGTTAAATAATCAAATAATAAGGAATTTTGTTGATAATTTAATTTTGTAAATATATCAATTCCTTGATTTTCCAAGTAATTTTTAGATTCTTTTGATAAATGTAATAAAATAATATTTATAAGTAATGTTGCATTTTTTAAAAAATTATTATTATTTATATTTGATAATATAAACCAAGGATTTCTCCAAATGATCGGCATCACTGTTCTACACCATGTTCTATTAACTAATAAACATGAGAATAAAGAATTGTGTTTATTTTCATATAATTTTTCGATTATCAATATAAGGCAATCTTGATTGAGGATCATTGTTAAAAGCTATAAAATTATACCATACATTGTATGTATATATAGGAAAAAAAATTTCTTATTACTCTTATAAGGAAATGAAATCATGAGACAATAAGCACGAAATATGACGAAGGTTCTAGAACCGTGTTTGGACGATCATTTCGCGATATAACTTTAATATTCGTAATTTTTAGGACCTACATTTCTTAAAATGTAAATACACTATCCCCATTTCATTTTTTTTTTCTCATGATTGTTTTTATGAGGCAGGGATGTCATTTAGAAATGACAATCTAGACCTAGGTTACATGCAGTTATCTCCTCCTAAAAAGGATTCTCTCATTATTAACTAACCGGTATGATCTGCATATTTGCATATTTTGGCACTCTTACAAGATACAACGAAACAAAAATCTTTATCAACACAGAAAAATGAAAAAAAAAACGTCGGATGCACGGAATATTACGTAACTAGCTGTACCACAAACCTTAAATTTCCGATGTCGGCCGATCTCTTCATTCATTTTTCATTTTTACACACAGATTCCAAGATCAACAATGTCCGATTCGTTGACATATAACCAACTAATTATTTCGGGACAGTATCTAAAAATAGAAGTGCGTAACGTGAATGCGTGAATGATTTCGGATGTCTCCGAACTGTCGTTGCGGATGTTGAGAGCAAAATTCTCGAATAAACGTATCACATTATTGTCAAAGTATTTTTTTTTTTTTTTTAACTATGAATAATGTTTTCAATCTAAATGTAAAGAAATAAAAATTACTTAAATTTATTAATATATGACCAGAGGAACCGGTCTAACTTAAATTTCGGAAAATGCCCCTGAAGATATTATATGAATTTACTCACAATATCCCAAAACATGATCGTTCAACGTATTTTGAGGTCATTTCAGGAATTTTTATATTTTGAGACCATCTCAACGTTTATCATATAATCTTAAATACTTTATGTTCAAAATGAATGAACGATGTTTTCAGAATACTTACCGAAAAGTCCTTTTTTTATAGGACGATTTTCAAATTTTTAAGAAGGGTTTAATTTGTAATAAATTAACAACTTTTTTTTTTAATCATTTAATAAAGTTAACATTATTTGAAAGTATGGACAGATTCTTACCGAACAAAACCTTCTCGCAGAACCGAATTAGAGTTCGTACTGCGCCTTGAAGGATCGTTGTTTCTGGAGTCAGGTTCAGAGGTGACACAGAGAAGTCTATCATAATAATATTAATGTGTTTTTCTTTAAAAAAAACAAAAAAAAAATTTTATATTATATAATAATTGTGTCTAATTAATATGCGTATAACTAACCTGACCTTATAAGGGGAGGGCCAGAAATGACGTAATTTCCTGAGGGGGGGTCAGGTCAAAGATGACCTACCATTTTTAGTAACTAATAATATATATTGAATTTCCTAAAATAGGTGATGACAGGGGGGGATCCAAAACCTCAAAAATCAAATAACGTAATTTCTGGCCCTCCCCTAATATATTTAAAATAAAATAAAATAAATAATAAATAAATAAATAAAATAAATAAAAATAAAAATATAACTAAAAAAAATGTTGTGTAACAGTAACGTTTAGATTGCCCTGTATAAATAATTTTTGAATTATGCAATGCATGATTTGCCTGCGCCTGATCAGTGCCCGATCTAAATTTAAAAGTTAGATGATTTGATGGCAAATCCACTTATTTCTGGTAACTGAAGGTTTTACTAACACTAATTAATTAGTAATGTGGTATCTCATTAGCAGTTAACGATTAAAATTCAAACTTCAAAACACAAAAAATCCGGTTATTATGAAAACTGTTTTTATCGGGTTTTTTTTCGGATTTTTTTTTTTTTTTTATAATCTTTTCTTCATCCCAATATATTTTTTGGTTTCTTGGTAATTGTAAAGGAAAAGAAAAAACTGAAAGAAAGGGGAAGTTCAATGAAAAAAAAGAAATACAAAGAAAAGTTCAAAGCCCGAGCCAAAAAATCATTATTCATGTTTTATTTTAATAAACGCTAGACGAAACATTTCTATATTTCGTTCTGCTTTTTTTTACTGCTTTGAGCCTTAGGCACAAAATTTTAGCAAAATTTTTATTTTAAAGAACATTGCTGACTGTTCATTTTTTTTTACTTTTTTTTAGACATAGTTTTCAACATAAATTTTAGCAGGTAAAGAAAAAAAAATTTTTTTTCAATTTTTATATTTTAACGAACATTACTAATTGTTCGTATTTGTTTCCTTTTTTCTGAAAAAAAAAATATGATTTTTTTTAAAATTAAGGTACGATATATATTATCTAAGAACATCAATACACAGTCTTCCTTTAACTGACTCTACTATAAAATTGTGGAATTGCAAAGTAACATGAATAAGATTAATGACTATGACTCTTCCCTCCTTCTCCCTTTTCTTTTTTCCTCTCACCCTTTTTTTTCCCACTCGCCTTCCACCCACCTTTTTCTTTCCATTCCATTCTTTTCTTTAATGAAATGTTTAGTAATGCTTCAATATTTTCTTTTTTTAGACGGCAAGCCATTTGGGATTTCTCTAAATATGGCATTTTTTTTCTTTGATTTTTGTTTTCATAAACAGTTTCTAATGGGTCATATTACTTTTTTCTTTTTTTTAGGCAGTTTGCTGGATCTTTTTAAATACAGATATCAAGGCTGCGGGCGAAACCAGGCGAAACCCCATAGTAAAAGCAAAACTTATTGAAACTATTTAAAAATCAATAAAAAAAAAAAAATTTGGCGAAACTCAGCTATAAAAATCATATGAAATGATCTTTTTTCAAGCAAAGCATGAAATTTTTAAAATCAATATTTTATTTACAACTAATGGATTAAAATGTTCTAATGATTAGTTTGAAGTGTAACTAAACACAAAATATTATTCTAACGTAAATGTGACGTAATTTGCATCAAGATTACACCAGATTTTTACCGTTTCTCAATTTATTTATTCCGTTATTTTGTTTAAAAAATTTTTATCGTAAAACGTCTCATTTAATAAATTATTTACTTTAGCCAAAAATGGATGCTACCTTATATGTGCATTTTACGTTGGAAAATTTTATCTTGTCTAATTGTTTTGATTTTCATTACTTTTTTTTACACTAACGGATGGTGCAATTCACCATCATGGTATTTCAATCTTTAGGGATTCCTTCGTTTACGATCAAACGATTCCGATAATCGGTATGAATACATATTTGCGCTCATATTTTTGATTATGTACAAAAAAAAAGTGTTCCAGATATCTAACATCTAATATGAATTTATTAAAGAAGGAAAGATATTTGTGAAATGCAGGCGTTTAGAATAATAAAAAACCCCTCAATTTATTTAGGTTGCACTACGTTTACGGAGTACGGACCGTCGGACCGTATTCATTATATACACAAACAATTCGTGACAACAGATAATGTATTCTGAAAATTATGTTATTTATCATATTATTTAATTATCGAACGTCAAGAATTCTGGTTAATTCTATTGAACGACTCAAATATAAAAATAATATAATATATAAATATAAAAAAAAAAAAAAAATCGACAAAAAAACAAATCACTTTAAGATTAAACACAATAAATAAAAATATGTCATGTATCATATTTTATCGGAGTTATTAATATTGTAAATGCGGTAAAACATAAAGAAAACTCTGAAAGTTCCCAAAGATTTGTACTAAAAAAAAAAAAAAAAAAAAAAAACTTTTCTATTGGTTTTGATTAGTCATTTTTTATTATGACATTGTAAAAGGAAAACGCGGAACTTTATTATTCATTTATTTTCTTTTTTTGACAAGCGAAGAACGCCTTTTCAAATAATGATTGGGTATGATACGGTTTTCAATTTACTTATCATTATTTATTTATATGATTTAAAGTTTTGCGTAGCATACACAAGAAAATAAGAATTATTACTCCAATAATTATTCTCACAAGATAAAAGAAAAAGAGGATTACTTCCAATCAAATTCTATTTTGAAAGAATTAATGACATAAAACTGTAATGTTTTAAAACTGCACATATTTTTCTTTAAAATAATGAAAACAGGGAGAGTAAAATAAAAATAAAAAACAAAAAAAAAACATAGTAACTGTAATATGAAAATCATTAGAATCCCTATTTGCATCTTAAAATAGAATAATCTTGTACGTTAATTATTATATTATGTCATAAAGCGAGTTCCGAACCCTGAGACACAGATAGTTATACAAGTATGTATGAATCAATAAATTTTTTTAAATCTCCAGAAATAGAAATAGACATGTCAACTGTTACAATAATAATCCTTAATATAAATAAAGGAACGGAACACACATACATATGTAACCAGATTATTAGATTTATCGTTTTGAAATTTGAACCAATTATCGGATGTAACCATGGTGATTTTTAAATAAATTTGAGGCGTATTCTTCAAATGATTTATATTTTTTCCTATAATATAATAAAATGGGAGCGAAACAATCAAAATTTCCTAAATTTAACTATTTACTTAAAAAAAAAAAAGAATCAAGCAATGAAACCATTACAACAAATTCATTGAGTCAAGAACCAGAACCAATTTCAAAGTTTCCAAGTGCAAGTGAACATATAGATTATTTACATCAACATCATTTCCTCGTTAAATCAATTTGGTCTTCAAATTTTTCTTCTCCAATTGAAGATTCCTTAAAGAATGGTGCCAGAGTTTTAGATGTACGATGTGGTGCTGGAACATTTCTCTTAGAATTATCTAATGAATATACACTTTCTGAATTTACTGGAATTGATAAGACGAAATTATTTCCCGCATTAATTAAACCTAGTAATTTAAATTTTATCAACGCTGACATATTGGAAGGATTACCTTTTCAAGAAAATCATTTTGATTTTGTCTATTTAAACATCATTGAACCTCGTTATACTTCGAATCAATGGACTTTTGTTATTGATGAATTAATAAGGGTAGCGAAACCAGGTGCATATATAGAAGTAAGTATATCAGATAACGTTTGAAACGAAGTTACGAAATATTATAATTGGATTAAAATCATTAATTCTTTATTTTCTTTATTATAAAGTGTCAGGGATTTGATTCTTTTGCAGGAACAGTTGGTCCAAAATTTTTAAAGTTCATACAAAAATGTAAGATATAATTAATTAACAAATTTGTAAAAATTAAAAATTTATATTTATAAATAATTAAATCTTTTTCTCCATTTTATAAAAAGTTGCCATGATATTTGCAACTAATGGTGTAGGAATGGGTTCTCGTTATCATATAAAATCACTTTTATCTTCAAAATCTAGTAATTACAATTCCGATCAAATAAAAATCATGGTCGGTAAAAATGGTGGCAAATTGGGTGTATTATTAGAAGAACATACTACAATGTTTTTTGTGAACGTAATTGGTAAGGCGATAGCTGATTTAAATAATATTACTATGGATGAATTAAAACGAGATTGGAAAGAAGTGCTAAAAGAATTTAGTGAAACTAAAACTAGTTTGGAAATTTTTAGAATATGGATTATGAAATAGTAAATACAAATATAATTATTGGATGAGAGATAAAAAATAATCGGTCGAAAACAAATATCATTAGTTTATTAGAATATTATTATTTTTAGTTAGGCTATTATTAATAATTTTTATCCCGTTACTCGGTTTTTACTCGTTATACGTCTGCAAATGTGTGGATCGATACAGGTAGATCGATACAACATTCTTTGCTTTGACGATTAATAATCGTTTTTATAAAAAATAATTACTTTGTATCATTATTTAATTCCACGTAATACAAAAAAACAGCATTAATAAATTTACTACATATTTCGTAAATAACCAATTAAATGAAAAGATTCATGAAGGTTATTTATTTACAAAATAAAGTTCGGAGTTTTTTTTTTTTTTACATTATCAAGTTGAGTCACACATTACAGTACATTAAATTTGCCGACAGAGAAATTTCTAAAAAAAAACCAATATATAATTCTTGGTAAAATTTCTTGGTGAAAGAAATTATCCGAAAAATTAAAATTTCGGTAAAATATCGGTTAATTATCAAATTTTCGGTAAAATATCGGTTGTGTTGTGTTTGAAAGTAACATAATTAGTATCATTTAAATAGAAATTTTCTGGCAAATAATTTTCCGAAATTTTCAGGAAAATTAAGTCTCGGCAAAATATCGGTTAATTTTGTAAGGAAAAGCGCATAATCACGCAGTTAGTTTTAGTTTGTATTACTATTTACTATTTCTGTTGTCGCATTATGGAACTCATTAAAAAAATGAACATTTCATCCGTTCGTGAAACAAAAGGATCGGTTAAATATCGGGAACGGTAAAATTTTGACCGATCGTCGTCTTATTATACTAATACGTCAATACAAAGAATTACGCAGTAAGAAAGTTTACGTTTCGACATTCCGTTCGTTCCTTGGCGTTACCTTTTTTTTCTTATAAATAAACCCACAAAAAAAATGTCTTCTCGATTTTTCAGAACAGATCAAAATATATTATAAAAATCATTCAAATAATTTAAAACTTCATAACAATTTTTCTTTATCTGCTTTTTCTTTTTTGAATTTTATACAAATATAAATTTTGTGAAAAATGCAACAAGAAGAAATTCCAACTATCATTATTGTCGGTGCAGGTCTAGGAGGACTTTCTCTTTATCATGCTTTGATGAAGAACAAGGACAAAAAAGAATTTAACGTAAAAATTTTTGAACGTGAATCTAGTCCTACAGGTATAGAAATTTCTAATTTCTGATTAAATATTACGTTTAACATTAACTAACTCGTATCTGTTACATGTTAGATCGTTGGCAAGGATATCATATAGGCATATCTAATCTCGGAGCTCATTCTCTTTTAAACTGTATTCCGTCTTCAATCGCCTCAAACCTTCCAAAGGCAATGCCAAATCCAATTCCTGATGTAGAAACTCATGGAATAACTTTCATTGATCAAGTCGGAAATATTCTATTTGCTCCTCCAGCCAAACCATTTAAAGATGTTTATGAATTAGCAAAAATGTCTCGTGGTCTACCAGCATCAATTGTCACTTATCGTGATAGACTCAGAGATGTTTTATTAGAAGGTGTACCAGTTCAATGGAATAAAAAATGTGTTAAATATGTAGAAACTCAAGAAGGAGTTTGGGTATTTTTTGAAGACGGCTCACAAGAATTCTGTAATATCTTAGTTGGTGCAGATGGGGTTAATTCTCCAAGTAAGTTGCAACTTAAATAATATCTATTATTAATTTTGTTCTCAACTAACATCTTTTCTCCCTTCTATTAGTACGAAAACAGAAATTACCCGAATTACAAATCGTTGATTATGGAATATATCATATTGGCGCGGATATCTCCGTACCTCAACAACTTATGGACAAAGTAAATAAAATCAATGGAAATGTTTTGGCCTGTAAATCACTCGGAACAAAAGGAGATTCAACATTTATAATATCACGCTTAATACCAATCAAACAAGAACAAAATGACGAGAAAAATGAACCTCATTATAGAGTATCATTAGTTTATTCTTATCCTTCCGAATTGGATAACGTTAATGTTGAATCAGATAAAGTTAAAATTGATGATAATGATCCTGCATCAGTCATTGGAAATGTTAAAAGATTAATTCGAGAATTAAGACCAGATTGTGAGTTGACTGATTTAATGTTAGAATTGTGGGATTTGGCACCTAAAACAATTCCAAATGATCCAGTAAAATTTCCATTTAAAACTTATAATCCTGTACAACGAAGGATGATGCGAGATATTGATCCAATGTCTATCAAATCATGGAATAGTAGTCGAGTTACATTATTAGGGGATGCTGCTCATGCTATGAGTCCTGTATTAGGAGCAGGAGCAAATAATGCTATTCAAGATGCCGATAAACTTTCCCAAGCATTACTTAAATATACGGACAATGATATTTCTTTTATTGAAGAATATGAAAAAGAAATGTTAAAGCGAACATCTGCTGATGTATTAAAATCTAGGAATGTCACATTTAAGACTTCCATTCCACTTGGGCCTTTTGGCATTATTATTAGAGATAGCATTTTAAAGGGTATAAACGCCATGATAAGATTTTATAGTTTTGCGAATAAATTAATTTTCAAGAATTAAAGGATTAAAAGACTATTAATATTTAATTTATCTTATATTAACAATATACATATACATATACATATATATATATAAAATATAGAATATGTAGATAGAATAACATATAAATTATCAAGAATAAAGAGACATTTTGAAATACGACATACTTAATTTTTCATATTATAAACTGAAATGGCTATTTTTTTTTTATTTGATTTTTTATTCATTGTATTTTTAATGCCTGCTGTATTTTTACGAGCATAACTTTGTTTTCTTATAATAATCGCTAACGAATTTTTTGTCTAGTAAAACTCTCGTTATACTGAATATTATAAAATATAAAGTGACCGTAATTGAATAACGAAGTGTCCTATCTGAAGATTAGAATTAGGGAATAAAGAGAAAAAAATACTAAACAAAAAAATAACGGTTATATCTCTGGTAATTTACATGATCACATTTAAAGCAAAGTTTGGGATTAATTAATTCCAATAATTGCATTTATTTTTCTATTGTAATGTAACTTCTATAATTGAAATCTGATATCAGGCAACAAAATGACGTGCCACGCCGGAGAGCAAAAATGATTGGCATATGGGACACCGGATGTTATATATACCGTATACCGTATAACGAAGTAAAATCTATAAACTGTAATAATAACTGTATATATCAGATGACTTGTATAATAATAATAATATAGATTTTTTTTTTTTTACGATATTTTGTGAATATATTTGGCATAATACAATATACCAAATTTCCAGTTAAATTTACTTATATTTAAAAATTGGTACTATACTAAAAATTTTGTTTACTGTAAAATTCAGCAAAATGAATCCGTATAAAGCGAGGCGACTGTCAGTATAAATCATTTAAACGGTAGTTATCAAGAATTTATAAAAGTCTTTTTCCAGAAATCATACAATCGAACGATTCCTTATATATTTTTTAATGTATCAATTAGAATACCTAAAAATTACATTTTCATTAACGTTGTTAATTTGATGAAAACTCTTCGCTATATATCCTCGGCCTTAATAAAAAAAAAAAATCCTATTACCTGGGACCCAGGTGCGGTACGCGCATTTGGAATACCTTTTTGAGTTTTGACCAATATCAAATTTTGTCCAAAATTAGCACCGAAACCCAATACTAGAGGATAATGCTATTGCAGATGATAATTGCATCGTTGTACGACAATTAGAAAATTTTTCATGCTGAATAATATGCTGTCAGATCAAAAAATTGTATTATGCAGTATTATATAACATATTACTCCACAGTCATATGATTTTTTTATGTAGTCTAGCAGGCTGATTCTATAAAAAAAACTTACCATATTTGAAGAAGCTAAGCAACTTTAATTAGTATGACTTGTTCAATTTAGGAAATACACTATGGCGTTGAGCAACCAGTGAAATAGTAAAGTCGTTTTTTAAATAAATAAAATTTCCTTAAAAAGAATCTTTTTTTTTTAGTAATTGAGTTGAAATTAATTATTTAATTATTATTTAGTAATTATAAATTATTTAATTATTTAAAATGGAATAACGTCTGTTAAAGATCGCTGCTCATAAGTAATTATTCGGATACATTCCCAAATTTAGATATCGTAATTATATTTCGGAACTTAAAATTAATCGTCGTTTCGGTTAATCTGGGAATTTAAAGTTTGCTCAAATAATGTTTGCAATGACGTCATGATGATTTAAATTTCATCCTTTCTATAAGCTTATTTTCAACAATTTGATACGTTTATCATTATTATTGGATATTATCGACATCCTGTATTACACGAGGGCTGACATAATCCAAAGCGTGTAATTTTAAGGGATAGGGCAAAGATATAATTATTATTGGAATCTTATTTTCTGCTTAAAAATCTGTAAATCCCGACCCATTTATTGACAGTACAACAAATGATTTTCTCGCTTAAATATGCGCCTTGCCTAATGAAGAACTTCATTCATTCATAAAGCAACTTTCTTTTTTTTTTATTTCACAGAGATCATGTGATCTATCATAAAATATTTTTTATTAAAAAAAATCATGTTCAAAATTGATTGTTTTAGCCCTTTTGCCGAATAAATGAGATCTACATCCTACTTTAAATATTACTTAAAAGTTTACCAATTTTACCAAATTTAGCTACATCCGAAAGTTTACATATCATTATTTAAAATTTTTTTTCCCTAAAAAAAAAAAAAAAAAATTTTTTCTTCTTGTTCCCCAACAAATAAAGATGGCATCATTTTTACTTTCAGAATGTTTGGAAAAGATTTTTTTAAATTTTACTAAAGAACATTCATTTGATGATATTGGTTCAAATATACCAACAAAAGATTTATATTCTTGTGCGTTAGTATCAAGACATTGGTGTAGAATATCAACACCACTTTTATATTCATATCCATTTCATCATTTTCGTCATAAAACTTCTTATAATTCATTTTATAAATTGGTTCGTACATTATTAAGTTGTGTTCCGCAATCCGAGATAATACAAATTCAATCAAATTATCATGCATTATTAGCATTATTAAATAATGATTATATAAAACAATATAACAATTCATCATCAACTTTTAATTATATTTCTTTAATACGTGGTTTATTAGTTGATGAATTAATGTTTAAATCACAATATTTAATTATATATAAAGAAATATGGTTATCGGCTCATAATCCAAAGGTGATATCATCAGAAGCAACAATTAAAATTATGAATCATTTCGTAAAATTCTTATGTAAAAATTTGAATAATTTAACAATATTAGAATTTCCATTTACTATGAAAAACAATGATATAATTGAATTATTAACAATTAAAGATTGTAATGGAAAGAGTAAATTAAGTGATTTAAAAGAATTATATTATATTAATAGTTATATAAGTAGAGACAATAATATATCTGATGATGAAATCAAAACATTACCAAAAGGTCTTTATTTTACCCTTTCAAATACTATTTGTAATTTAAAATTACTTTATAACAAAAGGATTAAAACTATTGAAGAAGCAAGTTCTTTATCTCAATTCATTTCCAAACAAAAAAATTTAAAACATATTATATTATCGGAAAATCGTTACGATTTATTATTTTATAGTTTGGATCGTTTATTTTATAGTAATTCCGATAATAAATATAATATAGTATTTAATTCTTTATCAACTCAAAGTGAAAGTTTACAAATATTAGAATTTAAGAATTTATATTTTGGAGATATTAGTTCAAGTGTTATTAAATCTTTAAGTTTACTTAAAAATATAAGGATTTTAAAATTATATAAATGTAGAAAGATAAATGATAATTTACATTCTTGGGCAAAGAATTTAACAAAACTTGAAATATTTGAACTTGTTGAAAGGTATTATACAAACATTTCTGAAGATTTTTTAATTCAATTAATTCATTCTTCTTCAAATACTTTGATTAAATTAGTTATAAATTATGAAAGGGTAGAAAAACAAGGTATTAGATTATTTCAAAATTTCCCTTCTTTTTTAAATTCTTTAAAACATTTAGAACTTCCAAAAATTTTTTCAAATGAATTGATATTGATACTTAAATCTTGTGTTAATCTTGATTATCTTAGTATAATATTATCAAATGATTGTTTATTTGAAGAAAATTTAAAAAATTTTGGTAAATTTATTCCTAAAACTTTGAAAAGAATTCGTTTTAGGGAAACTAGTTGTTCTATGATATCTATTGATTCTTTGAATCATTTTTTAATGGAATCAATATTAAATGGTGGTTGTAAATTAAAATATTTAGAATTTAGTGATTGTAATGATTTTGATCAAAATTATATTGATATAACCAATCAATTTGGTGTTGAATTAGTAAAAATTTGAATAAATTGAATCAATTTTATTATATATATACATGTCTATATATACTGTATATGTTATTTTATAAAATTTAACAATATTTGACATTATACATATTTGTTTAGTTTGTCGATAACGATGAGCATGAAACCATGAAAGGCGTCACGATATGTCGACTGCGTAGACACGCAGAAAATGATAGCGCAGCGCATTACGTCATTAAATTAATTAAAATGACGTAATCTACCGGAAATTATCTTCAATGTCGTACACACACACTATAAAGTGCTGACAATGGAACAATTTCTCCGATTTATTCTTTTTCTTTTTTTCATTTAAAATTTTTAAACAAGATGCAAGAACTCAACAAAGATGTGATTATTTTGATATTAGAAGAGTTAGAAGATGACATAAAATCCCTTTATTCATGTTTATTAGTAAATAAAACTTGGTGTAAAATTATCGTCCCAATATTATGGAAGAATTTTTTGATACATTTAAAATTGAAAGAAGAATCTATAAATATAATCCTTTCATTTTTATCAGATGAAGCTAAAGAAAATTTAAAAGATTATGGTATCAATTTACCATCAATAATGGTACGAAAAACACCTTTATTTGATTATATTAGTTTTTGTAAATATTTTGATTTGTATCGTTTAGAAAGAATATTTTCTGAAATAAAAAATTTTGAAGAAACCAAAATTTCTATTATAAAGAATGAAATATTAAAATTATTTATTAATAGAAATACGATGTATACTTATTTATTTATATCACAACAATGTAATTTACAAATACATCTTATTCCGGAAGCAAGATATTGCTTTTCTGAACTTAAATTCCTTCATTGTTATGGTAATATTAAAAAAGAAACCTTAAAAGGATTGGCCAAAATGTGTAGTTCCATTAAAAAATTAATCTTGGAATTTAATAATAATAATTCTGGAGCGATTAAATTAATCGATGCGCAAAGAAATTTAAGTAATGTCATTTTTACTCGTCTGATGACAAATGACGAATCATTTTGTAAGGTTTTTGAAGAATTATTAATTAAACATGTAGATACTATTAAATATTTAAAAATAAATTGGATGCCTGTTACGAGAAGCATTTTATATCTCGTAAATTTAATAAGTTTAGAAATAGATTCATTTTATTATTCAAATTTGACAAATTGTAGTTATTTAGTGAATTTATCATTACCTTCCTTAAAATTTCTAAAAGTTAAACGAATCTCTTCTAAAATTTTAGTAAGTTTAATTGAAAATACGAAAGGATTACTTACGGAAATTTGTATCGATCGAGAGGGTGATGATAATAAAGATCTTATTCAAGCGATTTACCAAAACTGTCCAAAACTTAAATATCTTAAATTAATTTTTAATGATTACAATATTTTAGAAATGAAAAATCTATTAATTAATTGTCAATATTTAAGTGGATTAATTATTATATTAGGAAATGAACTTGATTGGGATAATTTATTCAATATATTAATTGAATCATCACCAATCAGTTTGTATAAATTTAAAATTTTTTTTACTTGTTTTAAAGGACCTAAAGCAGAATCTTTAAAATTATTCTTTGATAATTGGAAAGGTAGAAATCCTATGTTATTACAGACAAGTTATAATACTTTGGAATATTATCATCTTACTGAAAAATATAAAGCAGAGGGAGTAATTAAGAAATATTATCATAATTTATTTGAGTGTACTTTTGAAAATTTTGTATGGACTATTGATTGAAAAATGAAAAAAAATTGGTTTATAATATTTTGACAATATGCTATATAATTTGTATGATAGTTAAATAAATATATTTATATATTGCGAGTTTTCATCGTATTATTATTATTTTATATTTTCTATCTTACTGTTCGAGAATTTTAAGCTGACGATGAGAAATTACGATTTTAATATCACTAGTGACTAGTATTTCCTGTTGTGCGTGATACACTTGCTCTAATACTTTTAGATGGTCCGTCAGTTGATTGGAGATATTGTATTTTTTCAAATCACTAGGGCTATACACTTATGCTATATTGTTTACAACTTCAGTTGAAGTGCATTTTCATGGTTTTTTGTATATTTCTGTCCTCTATAATTGATGACGAGAAATAATGGTATTTTTTACGATTCTATTTACTCTTGGACTGATAGACGATTTAAAAGGAATATTTAATTAGCGTAATTATGTAATGCTACAATAGTCTCTAAAGCTTTCAATAATGGACCTTTGTATCTTTTCAAATCATCAGGAATTGACTTTACAGGTTAATAAAAAAAAAAAACATAAACTTATTAATCGTTCTCTCGATCTTTCTCTTGACCATATAAAATGTCGAATCTTTAAAACGTTAATATAACAAGTTTCTACAAGATAAATTTTATTATAAATGACAATCTGACGTTAGTTTCACGAAATTTTCCTCAATGAAGAATTTTAAAATTGTTCCGATTTAAATTATTACATGCTATTAAAACAATATATTTTACAACTTATATAATTGTAGTTATCAGTTATTATAATATTTATCATAATTTACTTATAAATTACGTCAAAATTCTCAAAATTAGCGTAATTTCACAACCCTAGCTTCAATACTAGCTCATATACAACAGATGTTGCCGTGTGGGTAGAATAACTACCCTAGTGGGAGTGTCTATCATTACTATTAATTTCACCATATCACGGATAGAGATAGTGTAAACAACGTTATCAGAGGGACTTAACATTAAATTTTACACGTTTTCTAAAGAAAATTTGTCAAGAAATACTTGAACTCAAAGAATTAAACTAGTAAATGTTCCTTTAAAAATCAATGATAATATCACCTTAGGTTTGTGAATCACGACTTTGGTGACATTACAACATACAACCCTGCTTCAACTGCTTCGTCGTCATCTTCAAACAAAGGTCAATCTCGCCCTAACACTAACAATAACCGATTTAACAACTGTAATGAGCAGTGGTACGAAAATATTATAAACACATGCAGAAAAGTGATTTACAGTTATACATCAATATACTATATGTTTCTTAAAAAAAAAAATGCGAAAAAAAAAATCTTTTTTATTATAAGATACATGAAATATTATAAATTCGCCTAGAAAAATATTTCGCTTTTTAAAAAATCTCAAAAACATAGTAAAAATGCAGAAAAATGCAGAAAAAATAATTTTTTCAATATGAAATATGTGCTGAAATTTTCAGCAGAATAATGTTATAAATTGAATTTTATGATTCACAAAAACAATCTGATTATAAAAATAATAAAAATTCGTCTAGAAAAGTGATTCACTTTTTTGATACAAAAAATCGCATAACCTCGCAAATCGGATTTTCTAAATAATTTTGAAAAAGGCAATGCTAATTTAAGCGGTATTAAGAAACATTCTCAAATATTTTCTTATTGGACTTTTAACTGTAAAATTAAGCAGTATTAAGGAAAATTCTCAAGAATTTCTTTAAAAGACCAGACGAATTAGAAGTTTATTAGTTTTCGCTTATTCCATCAAAAAATAATTTATTTTTATTTATTAAAAAATCATTACTAGGCATTTTAATACTACGAGATGTAAAATAGATTTTAATGATTAATTTTAAAAATAAAATAAAGAATTTGCTAATAAATTAAAATCAAAGTTATTATAAACCTAAATAAAAATTTTAACAGACCCTGCTTCACATTTATAATTTTCCACCCATTACTTTTATTTAACAATCATTTCATAATCTAAATTTTTTTTCTTTTTTGTAATTATATGTATGATTTATTATCCTTACATCTATTAATTTTCATATTAATCGTTATTTTTTCGTTATTAACTGATAATCTAAATATTTCTTTAAATCTTCAAAAACATGTTTTTCCCATCCGTTATTTTCATTTAACAGCCAGCCATTTAATAAATCTAAATTTTTTTTGTAATTATATATAATTTCATCAACTTTCCACTTATTAACTTTCATTTAATAGTTATTTCTTCATTAACTGATAATCTAAATTTTCTTTAAATCTTCAAAAATATGTAAACAAATACACTTCTCCAGCTTTAAAACTACAAAAATATGATAATTCACAAGGAGAATATTATTATATGGTATAACTTTTAAAATATCAACAAATGTATATCTTCATTGAAAAATTCTGCTCTTCACCACAGTATAGTGATTCTTAAATTATTAGTAGATCATTGAGAGATTTTGAGGAACATTGATGAATATTATTCCTTGTTCAACTTCTTTTGCCAAATTCTGATTAAGATTTATAATTTGTCTTTCTGGTTCCAAGTTTTCCACTGCTAGATGATTTTACATGCTGGAAATTTTCTTGAAATGATGATCAACATAGATTTAAGTCTGAAATTTGGAAATGTATTGTCTCTTTTAATACATTTTTTACAAATAGAGCAGTAGACTTTTGCTGGATTTAAGCAAATATCTAATTAAATAAAGAAAGTATTAGTGAAAAATATTTTAGATATTAAAAAAGTAACTAAAGAATTAACAACTACTGATTTAGTGCAGCCTTTGGTTCGTACAGTATTTGATTTGCATATCATTTGAATCGTATAACTTCGCAAATAAATCCACCCATAATCTCATATGTTGATATAAAAAGTAAAATAAAAAAAAATAAATGTACCAAATAAAGTTACTAAAGTAAGAATGGTACAAAGAAATGATAAAGGAATAATAAAAATAGTAGTTCAGAGCCAAACTGTATAGGATGAACTATCGTTTAAAAACGACTAAACTATTGAGATATTGATAAGGGTAAGGATTTGATAATTTAAATAGGGATATATAAAAATGATTACAAAAAAAAATTAAAATCTTGAGAAACGATACATGCTTGTGAACATATGAGATGATCTATTGCAGATTTTTATTAACCTTCTGGCTACTAAATTAGAATTGGTCACATTAAGAGCCCGTTCAACGTCTTTAAAAGTAAATAATGTAATTTCCAAATATCGTTAAAAATGTCTTTAAAAGGTCATGAAGGGTATTAGCGAATAATTATTTGATTTTTTTGGATGAAGATATATGAGCTTGGAAGAATTGGGTGGATGTTTGATAAAAAAAATTTGTAGAACAGTCAGCCCATCGGAAGAGAAAAAAGTATTTGATAATGCTCGAAATTAAAAATGATAATTTATCAGCTTCTTGTTAACACGATAAATAGCCTCATGTTTTATGATCGTGGGTTTAAGCAGTTCTAGAACCTTAGGACAATTTGGAATGTGATCACTGGTTTCAGACGTTATTTTGCAAAGAAACAAGTAATGGTGTTATCAAAATTCATTGGTTTGAAAATCAAAGCGTCAATATTTTCATTACTGACCCACTTTAGATGAATTTTTCGGAGATATTATAAGTTTGAGACTAATGTGGCGATCCCAAGGGTTATAATAAGTTATTTCTGTCCATTGCCAAGTCGACTGTGCGGCTTCTTTTATTGAAAAATATTATTTTATGTTAAAAAGTGTTGCATACGTCGGTAATCGATGTGGATTTTTAAGCATACTGCGGTGAAGATTAACATAACTATGGATTTGTTGATACTTTAAAAATCATATATATAACACGTTATTTTCCTTGCGGATAAAGGGGAAGAAGGTATTAAATGTTGGAGAAGTATTATTTGAGGAATTTGAAATAATAATAAATGAAAGTAATAGGTGGGAAAGATAAATTTGAAACAGGATCCATTAAATATTTATTTAGATTAGCGTCAATTTTAAATTCATGAACAAATTTATTATCATATTTTAAAACTACTCAGATAATTACAAAAACTGCAAACGAAAAAATATTATTGGATAGCTTAACAAAGAGTGCTGTTGATTAATCACATTTCCATTGGGACGACGGTTCTGAATTGTTGTTTGAATACATGTTCGAAAGTATTATTATTAAGCTGCGCCATCCTACCCATTAATTGGATCGTTAACCCTATAAAAAATAAGTGTCCGGATAATGTCCAGAAAATGTCCAGAAAAATTGTCTAAATAATTGTCCGGAAATTCTGGATACCGTGTGTCCGGAAACTGTTCCGAAAACACTTCATTTTCAGGATATTAGGAATTTGTTCTGAAATTGTTCGGAAATGTATTTTCATAAAATTTTGCCACAAAAGATGATCAATGGATAGATGATCATCATTATTCCTTAACCCAAAATTTTTATATCATAGATATATAGTATTTTTGCCAGCTCTGCAATTTTTGAATGTCAGTTTTTTGTGCTTTTTCATTTTTTTACAAAATTAATTTATCCTTTTTTGGAAATAGTATCCAGAATTTGTCCTGAACTTTTTCATATCCGGAATTTGTCTATCTGGTTTTTTTACTATGTCCAGAATTTGTCCAGGCTTAACTGTCCGGAATTTGTCCAAAATTTTATACCGAACAAATACTGGACGAATTCTGGATAAAGTTAGGACATGTCAAAATTTTAAGTATCAGAAGTGTGTCAGACATGTACCAAAAAAGTGGACATTTTCTGGACACATCAGATTTATTCCGGACATTTTCCAGACATTTTTGATAACATTTTCCGGATATTTATTTTTTATAGGGTAACGAACGAACTCTTTTATATATATTTTACGTCTAATATTAAAATGCTTGGTAATAGAATAGATTATTTTTAATGATAAGCAAAAAATAAAATACACATTAAAAGAAACCAATTTATGAATATTTTTTTTTTCTTTCTTTTTTTTTTTTACTGAATAAATTTGTTAAAGAAAATTCTTGTGAATTCTAACAAACATTTTTAATGTTTTTTTTTCATTTGTAAAAATGCTTTTTCTTAATACCGCTTAATTTTAAAGTCCAAAGTCCGATTAACAAATTAAAACCACGATCGTCAAGAAAAATTCGCGCGAATTTTTCTTATTTTGCTAGCTAAATTGGGTTTATGGTAATTTCTTTTTAATTATAATTACAATGAAAATGATATTTTATAATAAAAATAATAATATTTGCAACATAACAATCATTTTACTAATAAATTGGGCATTTTATTGTAGTGATTATTTTTTTCATTATAAAATATTGACATTTACTGAATTAATATTAATAAATATTAATAATAAATTAATGATAATAAAAACGACCATTTATCGTTAATTGTTATCCAAATGAGTTGATCCTGGTTGCGTTGGGATGATGGATATATACAAGTACGACACAGGACTTGTTACGAGTGCACAAGGCAATTAATTAATTGTACCAACGTAACAAATCATATAATTACAAAATAATTGGCACGCGATAAAATCTTTATACGCGCGAAATGCAAAACCTGAAAAATATTGTGCAGTCAATACGCGCACTATATGTAAAAGTAAAATGCAATTCTGCGCTACCCAAATTTTATATCATTAGCTTATATCATAAATTACTGCCGGATTTCGTCTATTTACGTTTATTATGACATTTGTTCGTTTAAAAATAGTAGTTAATAATTTTATAAATTAATTGTTTCACTTATTATAACATTTAATTAATATCTGATAATTAATAGTTATTCGGCACGAAGTGCCGAATAACTATTATATTGGGTAAATCATAATTGATTGTTGATCCTGGGCTCCGACAGGAGCCCGAGGTCAACTGATCAATTTTGATTCCCAATATAACTAGCTACCTTGGTAGCGTTAGTTATTCGGTATCGAAGTGCCGAATAAGTGATTTATCCGGTATCACGTGATTTCAACATCTGATACGCCTGATACACGATTTATTATAACCATCATTTATTATAAAAAAATCACGTGCTACCGGATAATATATTGTTTATCTGAAGCTATTTTGTGTTAATCGCCATTACTTTTATTCAAATTTAGTAATAATAATCTACGTTGTCCTTGATATCCTGCAGCAATTGACTGATTTCAAACTTAAGAATTTCCCCTATATACAAAGAATTTTTAAGATTTCTATATAATTCTAAAAGAATTACTGAATCACTGAAAAACAGAATTAAACCAAATAAATAAATTATGAGTTACAAATCACCATAAAAATAAAGATGACTTGCAAAAAAAAAAAAACGTTTGTAAGACATTGGAGTTACATCATTATATCATTATGCATATAATTAAACGGTCTTACGGATAAATATACAAATTAAAAAAAGCTCGTGTTGAAAAATCTAGAACTTTCTAATATAGTTAGTATATTACAAGAAGTATCATTAAAAATATCTTATTTCTAGAATGAATTTACGTAGAATGAAAGCCATCCTAAATATAGTTAAAAAATAATCATTCATAAATAAACTTGAACCATTTTATCCATATTAGCCTGTATTGATATTTTTTGGGGCATCTACCATAAAAGTCAAAGGTTCTGTTTGGGGAAATTCTAAAGTAAATACGCCATTCTAATTCATTCATCCAACAATATTGTGACCTGTTAATTGTTGAAATTCATTATCTATCAGCTAGGAATTTTTTTTTTTCTCAAAATTATTATAAACATAGTCTTGGTAATTTACAATAAAATATTTGTAATTTTAAGATTGGCGTTTTTATCAAGAAGTAGTACTACTGAAAATATTTGTACTTTTGACATTTACTTTATGCAGCAAATAAGTATTGTGACGATATGATCGACTATGAATTTTTAGGTTAACGTAATTATACATCGGACATACAACGGACATATGTCCGATGATACAAAAATATTTAAAAAAGGTCTTATGCAGTATTAATTATTACATTTTTGTGTTTCTAAATATTTTTATTGGCCATGAGATTGACTACTGATTGACTGATTGAAATGTTAATATAGAACGATGTTCATTAGAAGTAATTTTAACAATTTTAACGCTAACTTATAGGAACGTTGTTTTTTAAATTTCGTTAGTATTTCATTTTATAACCATATTAGCGAGTTTAAGGTTGAAATACACATGATATTAAGAACTGCTCAGCCTTAATATAGATTTCAATAATTTCCTTCACATGCCTATTTCTCGTTTTCATACAAGTATTCAAATGTTGAATAAAAGATGTTGGGGAGGCGCAATGAATCAAACCAAGCCATAAATCAGTGATAATTGACTTTTATAAACACATTTTGCTTCAAAGGTCGTACATAATATTTTTTTTTTTTTTTTTTTTTATGGAAAAATAATACTTTATTATTTATAATTAGCCACACTTTTTTTCCTTTGATTTACAGCCATTAAAAGAATATCTTTAATTCGGTTTTATTCAAAAATTTTTAATTTCAAATTAATTGATCTTCAAAATGTTTGAATCAATTATATACTTAAAATACAATTGAAAAATTTCATTTTATTCACAATACGGCTGTTAATTGGGAAAATCGTCGACAAATTAATTGATGCGAAAAAAAATCTTACTGGATATCTCAATTTTCATTACTGTCTGAAAAAAACCTGATTGATCAAGAAATGATTGCATCATTATACATAATGGTTTGTGATTGGCTCGTGATAATGATCTGATTTTGAAAAAACATATGAAAAGCTGTTAAGGTTTTGGGATTTACCAACAATTAAAGAATTTTTATTTAGTACATGCGAAAAATGTGAATCGGTGATATAATAAATAAATTGATTGATAAAGAGATTAACGAGATTATAAATAAATTTGAATAAACTTTTTTTTTTTTATAAATAAAATTTAATATATCGCTCGTTCTTGAAGGAAATAAATTAAAATAAGTAGGTTGATATGTGAGTGATAATTTTAAAAATCATTTATTTATGATCGACATGATGACAGGGAGGCTAATGTCGGTCCTCAACCAATATAGCCATTCCTCCGTTACAATTTTAATTAAATATTTTCCGAATGTACATTGAAGTTTTCCGGTGACCTTTTTTTTTTAAAAAAAAAAAAAAAAAATGAAATGTTTTGTAATAAAAATTTTTTATTTATAATAAATCAAATAAAACCTACGACAATGATTATTTTAATTTATTTTAAGGATGTTTAAATTTATCTAAAAAAAAAAAAAAATAATTTATGAAAACTCTAATAATTTTTTTAAAAATAAAATAAAAAAAAAATAAAATTTATAGCTTAAACTATCCTAAATAAAAAAAAATCGTCTAATAGTATCGTCCTCCATATATGTAATTGTTATAAAAAAAAAAATAAAATAAAATAAATAAATAAAAACATTAATTAAAGAATAATTTTACATGCCTGACAATTTCTGTACGACTTCTCAATGAATCTTCAAGAGATTCACGAATTGATTGATTCTGACAGCAAAACCAAACTTGATTTAAATTTTTTTGAGCTTCAATTAATTTAATGATACCAGTATAATTATTTGTTAAAACATATAATTCCATCTTTCTAATTGATTTACTTATTTTAGATAATCCTTCTAAAATATTTTGATTTGTATCATCAGTGCTGCAAAATAGAAATTTAAGTCCTGAAAAGTAATGATCGGCTCCTGAAATAAGGTGAATTTGACGATTGAAATGTGATGGTATACGAAGATGAGTAACTCTTGTATTCCCATTAATAAATAATTCTAATATTTCATTTATAATATTGGAAACTTTGTTCTCTTTAACATTCCTTAAAAGTAATTCTAGTAATTGTTCTAATTGAGTTAAATCTAAATATCTAATAAATCCAACGTAATTAAATAATGGTTTTTTTCGCAGTATAACTGACGATAAAATACCTTCACTTTTTAAATATTCTTTCGTTTCATTTGATAAATGTGAAATTATTAAATTTAATGATCCTCTTTTAAAATATCCTGAAGGGTTTCTCCATAAGATTGAAACAGAAATTTCACACCAAGTCTTGTTAACCAATAGACATGAGCGAAGAGATTTTATATCTCCACTTAATTCTTCTAATATCAAGAAGAGTATGTCATTATTGAGTTTCGACATCTGTTTTTTTTTTCTTTTTCTTTCTTTTTTTTTTTTTTTTAAAAAAACAAATGTAGGGAGAAAAATTTTTTTTCGAAAATTATCAAGTTATATTTATATTTAAAAAAGCAAACGCATTGTACGACAAATAATTCGGTTGTGTTTCGATAATCTTGCCGCTTGTAATAATGATCTTCAAAATAGTTGGGTTGATATTGTTTCAATTAAAATTGCTGACGCGATGGCGTAATACTTCTGTTTTTCATGATTTTTCTATGTACTGTATATCTCTATATATAGAAATTTAATGAAAAATTACACATATTAAAAAGAAAATATACATATGAAAATTTCTTATAATGAAATAATTTAAAGATTTATATATGTATGCATGTAATTTTATTTTAAATTTTAATGGGTTAAAAAAATAGCCGGTGACTTGCGTACAAAGCTCATATTTGGATTTCAAAGCAAAACATGTACTGTAGTAACTGTGTTGATTTCTAATTAGTAATTCGGTAGATTAACCGGTTACCAGATCGGTTTTTTTAACTTTCGACGATCTTATATCAAAGACAAACCGCAGCTCGCAGTATCTAATGTTTTTGCAATATCAGTGAATGTAATAAGTAAATTTAGAAATTTATGACTAAGTCATCCTTCGTATAATTGTTAACATCTTTATAATTTTTTAGCCTTAGATGTGCTTTATCATCAACAGATACAATAAGTTGATTATTTTTCGAGTTATCGCCATTTTCGAATTACTGTGATCGGCAGCTTTTTTTTATATAAATAAAAATTGATTTTAGATTACACAAATTAAAATCACTTTTTACTATAAATATCACGGACATCATTTGATCTGTGTAATGCTAAGCCACCATTATACAAACTTTACTAATATTTTTTTTATCGTTCGTCCTTTTTTACCACAATGGCTTATAAACCGATTCCTCTGATTCCTAGAGACCGATTCCTAAAAACCGATTCCTAAAAACTGATTCCTAACGATTCTAAAAGTTCACTATTAAGTAACAGGTAATATTTTTTTTATTTTATTAGTTTTTTTTTCTTTTTTTTCGTTTCTTTTCTTTTTTTTTTATTTCTAACTATTTTTTTTATTTAGATCTTTAGTTTTTAATAAATAAAAAAACACATTGTAAAACATCTTATAAACATAATAAAGAATGTTAAAGGCGTCAAGTTTAGTGTTTTTTAAGAAAAATATTTATAAAAAGTGTTTTTTGTATGTGTTTAATAAGAGTATTTTTGATAAATTAATTGTTTTCAGTTATTTTCGGCTGTTTTCAGTATTTTTTTTTTAATTGATCGACAAATCACCTGATCACAGCAATTCGAAAACGGCGATAAATTTTTTTGTTATCTCTGAACCAATTTCTTTTGATTAGAAGTTACTATTAATTGTTAACTTTGATATCCTTTAGACCAACTTTGAGTTTATATACGAATAACGAATAAGCCCCCATACTTAGAGAATAATTGATGCACTCTATGGTCATATTCAATTACGGTTCTTCGATTCTTTTACGTCACGACGCCTACGATAAGCTGCTTTACCAATAGCTAGCTCATTTATAATAACGGTGTATTAACTATATACGCGAACGTATTATAAAGGATTTTCTGAATACTTGGAACAACTTCTAAGGACGAAACGTTCAGTGTTGATGTCTTGATGATATCTTGATAGAATTAGAATAAGCAAAACCATTCAATATCACCGTCATTTTTTCGAATATAATCGCGTTATGTAAGAACTACGGCTAGATTTATTACGTATCGATTATCGAAACTCAAATGATTTAGAAAAAATGACATATTTTTATTCTTTTATAGATAAGCGAAACTCATGCGATAGTACATTTTTCTGGTGTATTACATATATTTAATCACACAAATAAAAACAAACTAGCTAGAATTATCTAACTAGAATCATCAACTAAAGCAAAGCCACTTGCCCACTTAAGCGATTATCTAAATCATTCGCCAAAAGTTGGCACTATTAATCACGTGAACTGAAATCAAAAGGTCGAGTTTGACTCGGGGTACGTGAGTGGAGTTAATATTAACGATGCCATTTGTAATGATTTTTTCGCGAGTTTGGGTACGTGAGTGAGCTAAATATTAACGATGTCATTTGTAATGATTTTTCGCACTTTTTTTAAAAAATTCATTTTAAATTAAGACGTAAAAAGACGATTAACAAACGTTATTTTATATATTAGACGGCACTTTCGATCGCAAATCTCATTGGTTGATGTGCTCTAAGTGCCCAACATACAAACGTAATCATTAGAATATCCATGAGATGGTTGATTGTTAAGTACCATGTTTATTACGGAATAGTTACGGCAAAATAAATTAAAGGGATTAATATAGACTAGTCTAAGTAATTGTCATTTTATAAGACATGTGAAAAAAAAAACTTGGAAAACCCGATTTAGAATACGTGTATGATCTACTCGGAGAATTTTCCTGTTAATCTAATTTTGGTTAAAACACCCTTTTTAGAATGACCTATTCAAAACATTATAAGTGCCGTTAATGATTTAGCTAGGAAAAATTTTCTTAGTACAAATGTATGGAATTTATAATTGGAAAAGTAGATACACCGGTAAATGATCTCATAAGATGTTGGTAATGATTTTCTTTAAATTGGTGCGTTATAGAGTCAGTGAATGTGATTTTCTAGTGTATTCTAGAACGCCTTGAAAAGGTCAAGTTGTACACGTCAGACAAATTTTGAATATTGTTTTCTTTCATTTTTTTTTTTTAGTTTAATCTAATAATTTATTTATATTAATTACCGCTGAAATGCTTTAAAAAAAAAAAAAGGGTTAGATTTTACGATTTTCGTGGAAACTGAAACCTTAAAAACTGAAGAAATTGTTATTTAGAATTTGTTCTTTTAATAATTTACGGTAGTATTACTAGATGTTACATAAATTATTAAAAGGTTTTATTGAAAATATCTTGCAGAATTTCATATATATTGGGTTATCTGGACAGACAAGTGCATAATTTTTATTCAAGGAATTACATAAATTTTGACATACGTCAAACATTGATATCGGTATCATGTTGTATATCGAGTTCTGTTTATTATTATTTTTTATAATAAATTTGTTGTTACAAATGTATTTATTTTTATATTCTTGTTCAAAAATTTTTTGTCTATTAAGTGAATTTTCGGTTCATCAAAGAACATTATTTGATTTGCCGTGACTACTTGACGATCGTTTAATAATTATTTTGAAACACGTGATTTGATGTTGATGCAGTATCTGAATAAATTCGCAATTCTCCACTACACAGTCGGCAATTATGCTGGTTGAAATGTATTTGTCACCTCGTACTACTAATATAACTGATAAGGAGCTACCGCTTATAAGATTAATCGAAAACCTAGTATTAAATTTCCAGGAAAAAAAAAAAAATTCTACTAATAAAGTCAGGTTAATTGAATATTCTATTTAACTGTATCATATTGAAACACGAAGAGGAGGAGTAAAGGATAATTAAAAAAAGTCTATAAATTAAAATTCCATGGAGAAAAAAAAATATATAATTTTTTTTTTATGTACATATAAAATCAAAAATTTTGAAGGCTTATAAAAATTATTAAATTTTTTTTTTTTTTTTCGTGTCTATCTAAACTTAGAATTTTTAAGGGAAGAACAAATTGGCCGACTCCCTGGCCTAAAAAAAAAAAAAAAAATTAATTTTACAAAAACAAGGTTTTAAGATAACTTACAGTCGCTCATGTCCGGAATCTCAAGAACTCGATTGTTTAAATTAAATAGTACCGGGGGAGGGAGGTATTGTGTGGTTATTAGAAGTAGAGGTCCACATGGGCCGAAAATGAGTGCCTTGCGCCTGGTGAATCCTATCCAATGGATGTTCTGTATATTGGGTGCTTAAGTACTGGCATTCCGGGTATTGTATGCAGTGGCCAACGGCATGTAAGCAAATATATTTCTATCACTGAGAAATAAAACGTCTTCTATTAATAAAAGGTCAAAATAAACCTCTAAGCCTATCTTCTGCTCTCAAGTAAATTTTGTAGATCGACAAAAAATTCCAATAAAGTCCACGCCATGTGTAAAAATAAACGTGATCGCAAACAATTAAAGGAACCCCTGCACCAAATTCTTAAATAATGGTCGAAAATAACGGTCGTAAAAAAAAAAAAAATATATATATATATATATATTTTTTTAAAAAAAAAGAACGCTAGTTAGCATTGACTACTTCGTTAAAATCATTCGTTACAAAAACCATACCCTAATCAACAATAGTTATTAGTTTTATAATAACATAGGACTTTTGTTTCTCTCCATTACCCCAAGTAGGCGTTAATTTCTAGTATTCTAATCAAAGACTAAGATTTTTACATCACCAAAAATATCAAAATAAACCAACATGATATTTTTATTTATAGTAAATGATATTTTGTTTCGTTATATAAATACATAATTATTTAAATTTACGCAACACGTACTGTAAACATCCTTAAATTGTTCCCTATTCATCTATTCACAGTAGTTGTCGCGCCATCTATATTCGTAAAGCTTATTCTTTTAAATTTATTTCACCTGATTTGTTGCTATGAGATAAATAATAAAGTTTCATAAATGTTATATAAATACATGATAAAAACATTACATAGTTTATCACAAGACCAACTATAAAATCATTACAGAGAATTGGACTACGTTGGCTCTCTTCCAACCTATAGCACATCAAGTCCCAATTTTTATGAAATAATATCGTGTTTAAGATAACTATTAGAAAAATAAAGAATTTGATTAACAAAAATTTATAATTAATTAATTTTACGCCCGACAATTGACAGAAAAAAATCACCTGTTATAGACCACACAAATAATAATACCCTGAAGAAATAAAAAAAAATTCAGAGTTAAAATACAATAAACACTTCTTTCTTGAGAAAATATAAATGTGTTTTTTTTAAAGAATTAATTTTTTACATACGAACTAATATTTTGACTAATCACTCGATTCAATAATCCGTTAGATTGATTTACTTCCACTTCGACATTTTTAAGTTGATTAACTTTTTGAATAAGTTTAACTCGTTTAATTGACTTTTCACCTTTAATTATGACATATCCTATTTAAAAAAAAAATTAGAGAAGATCGTTACGAAATAATTTGCGTATATTGAATTCCTTCTAAAATAATGTACCTAATAAGACAAGTGATGCTAATATCGTTGGCAGGCATACTATTGAGATGATAAGTCTATTTCTAAATTATTCAATTAATGATAAATAATTTATGGTTGATGTTTTTAATATTTTTTTTAAAAAAAAAAAAATTTGTAAAAATTTATCCAATACTTACTTGTCTCGAAGTAATTGAAATTCATAATTCCATTTCATGTCAGAAACAGGACTTAAAGAACCGTATAATATGATGTTCGATATTTCTAATAATAATTATGAATTTTATTAATTCTCATTTCATAAATATATGGGGGGGGGAATTATTTATCATATATATATATGTAAAAAGAAAAAAATATATATATATACCAAGGGACAACATGATAGCTGAAAGTATAAGTTGGAATATTCTCAAACGATGAAAAGAATTTGTGTCATCCATAATAAAATTATGTTCGTCTCTTTTTTTTTTTTTTTGTGTGTGTTTAAAATCGTAAACAAAAAAAAAATTATATATATATATATATATATATATTAAAAATATTATCAAAATATTTTTAATCCAAAGATTATAAAAAGAAAGTTTTGCTTCGTTCAAAAAAAGAAATCATTAAACTCAGACAAAACTTAATCTACAAATTTTTTTTTTCAAAAAAGAAATTTATAAGAAAAAAAATTCGTCTGGAATTAAACACATTATTTTTTTTCATACTTTTGGAGTTATACCCGTATTATAAATAAACAAATAGTCAAATCAACCAAATCAAAAAAATTAATTAACCTATTTATAAACTTGTAGATCGTAATGCAAATGAACCGGATTTGGTAAATCAAATAAATGTGGCAACAGGCTTTCTTTATTCGAATTTCTTGGCACCACAAATTCTTTGTTATTTATTTGCCTAATATTAAAAAGGTAAAATCTCAAAAAGTCAATTAATCCAATCGTAGTAGGTATAAATTACGTAATTAATTAATTTAACGATATTTTTAAAACGTATGATTATTATTTAAAGAAAAACTTAATAAAAATGATGAAAATAAACATGATCATTATAAAAATATAAATTATAGACTAAACTTTAAAATTATTAAAATTAAAAATAAATAAATATCATACTGAAGAGATAAATTAACAAATTTAATAAAAAGGAACGAAAGCAAGCTTTCAAACGAAAGTCATGTTTTTCATATTTATGAAAAATATTTCCGTTATATTCCGACATAAACATATTGTACAACGTTACTTTAACAACGCCGGCTTAAGTTATTTACTGTATACTAATTACTCACCATATTAAATAAAGAAATTTGGTCAACATCAAAGCAAAGTACATAAAAAACCCTCCTTTAGCACAATGAGTTCATCGGTATAGCCTTGTAACAAGCGAGTCCCCTTGTCCAACCAACCCAGCATAAAATTACGATCCTATTACAATAAAGGTCACTGCATTTCTTACTAGTTAACCAAGTTTGGGATAAAATAAACTTTAGGAGTCAGGACTAAAGGAGATTCATTGCAACCTGTTAAGGCGAAGGAAATCGGCAAATGCCAAAGCTGATACATATATAAAGACCTCCTCCAGCGTAATGAGTTCTTCGGTATGGAAACGGTCAAACAACCCATTACGATGATTATTCATGCTTTATATTAAGATGGGATAAATCAGCAGCAGCAATAGTCGGTACCCATACTGTTATTTGTTGCAGTTTCCTCCAATATAAACATTATTAGACACTGCAATATCATCTTTCTTCTCTCTGATTATAATGCTATCACTAACCTACACACCGACATCAATCCGCAATTATAAAAAAAGCGTTCAAGAAATATCGGGAAAATGACTTTCTCTATCTTTTTACTGAAATGGTTCAAGAAACTGCACGAAGTCATAATAAAGTATAGACAAAATGACGGTAGACCAGCACACTTCATTCTTTTCTCTTTTTACCAGATAGTTTGCGTGTTAAAATGTTTTGGTAAAAATAGGTAGAAATTAAATATGAAAAAAAAATTTATTATTAGGCAAACAAGAAGAAAAGAGTAATTTGAGGGAAAAAAACATAATATTTGATATTAGATAATAGGAAAATTTTTTGTTTTTCATAAGAAAAAAACTTGGATTTTCCCGAATACCAAACGGTCAATACGAAATCTCGATCACTTGCACGACTAATACAAACTAATACAAGACCGACAACAAATCTCGATAATTTTTGCGATTAATTATTTAGTGAGTCTATGCATAGAACATTTAAAGAAAATGCATTAATTTTTGGTTATTTTATATTAGAATGTAGTGAATAAAAAAAAAATTATTAGTTTATTATAAATAATTAGTAATAATGACTTTTACAATATAGTTATAAATTAATAAATAATCAATAAACATATATATAACATTAAACAAAAGTGTAGAAATAAGCATAGATTTTAATAAACTATTTATTGCGATATACAATATAATCTAATCTAAAATTTGTCAAGATAATCAACTTGTTAGAATAAAAAATTTCGGGATTTTGGATTGTCGGAATTTTAGATTGTTGGGAGATTGTCGTGTAAGTCGTGATGTGATTGTCGAGAATTTGATCGTCATACCAAACATGGGTGTAATTTTAACTGTAATGCATGTAATTACTGTTTAATATGTGTATCAGATTTATATTGCGTAGGTTTAATTAGTCAGCAGTCTCATTACTGTCTCATTAACATCATGTAAAATCACTATTATATTGTACATATTTGATTAATAATAAGAATTTCAACCTATGAGAATATCACAAATTCTGGATTATAGAATACATTTGGTAAATTATACGAATCTTTATAAATAATATAAAAGAGTTACATTCCCTTTTTTTAATTTTAATCCGAATTGCTCTTTCATAAAATATGATTAATGACCTGCTGCTTCATATGTAATTTTCGAGAAACCAAAAGCCTGACATTACGGAGTTTTAATTTGATTAAAATCTTTGATTCGCTCATAATAAATCATAATGATTCATAAGCGTATTTTTCTAACTAATTTTACGTCCTCTATAATTTCATAAAAATTTATACATACTTTCAAATTAATATTGATTTATTAGATGCAGAATACACATACAGTACGCGCTATTGCGCCTAAATCATCTCATTCAACAAAAACTTTAAATAGTAATTTCCTTTTTTTTCTTCTTTAAATATTTCTAAGGATTCTATAGGATTGAAATAATAGTTTCATAAGGGAGATTTTCTATTATTTTGCAACTGTTTTAAATAATAGAAAAAGTAAATCATTGAGGTTTAACATTCCTTTTTTAATTAACGTTAACGTAAGGAGTTAATACTTAAAACGTATTTTTAATTCATTCGTATAACAAATAATTTATCTTGATATACACAGTATTGCATTAGCCGATCACAGTCCAGGAGGCAGTGTTATAGCTTAGAATTGAAGATTCTTTCAAACCTACGAAATTTTAATTTTCTCAATAAATTGTTTGAGAAAGCAAAAAAGCCGTTGCCCAATTGTTCACACAAGAGCAACAAATACACCCTAGTTTTCTTATTTCATTAAAGCATGTTTGATGCGAAAAAACCCTTCAACGCGTTACAATATAGGGATTTAGACATTCCATCCATTAATCAACGAAGTACATATTTATTTTTTCTTGAATTTATGAAAAATAATTTTTTAATAAGTTTACTTCATATAGTGTTTTTAAATATACATGGTAACTGAAAAAGAGAAACATTTAATCAAACGCGCTTACTTTGATATAGGTATCGAATATAACATTAAGTAATTAAGATAATCTTTTCCAATAATTTAATTAAAACATTAATGCAACTCTCCTAATTAACAAGATTTTCTTTAAAAACTTTTTATATCGAATTTTTAACTAAATTTTTAAAGCGTAAATAATAATTCTTTTAAAATAAGATCGTAATTGATAATTCTTTGAAAATTTAAATTTTTGCTAAATTTGAGGAGTATTAGTTGTTAAAATTTAAACAATAATCGATGTGGTTGAACTACTCAAACAAATCATATGGCTGAATTTAGGAGAATATAACCTGTTTTTAAGTAACGTTTCTCTCGTGGTATAACCGTTTTTATTTTTTATCTGCCCTGATGGTAAGCATGATTCAACGAAATACTACGTAAAATTATTTATAACCCTAATGTGACGTCAACAAAATTTTGAAATGTGATCAGCTTAATTTCGGTCAAAATTAAGATTCGATAAAACAAAATTTCGGTAAAATATTTAATTTAATTTCGGCCGTATTTGAAAAAAAAATGCAATGATTATATTTATCTATTTAGTGTAAAAAATCAATATGACTGATTTTTAGAATATACTAAAGGTATAGGCGATACTTCATAGTAAATACGAAACTTGATGAAACTATATTAAAATCTTTAAAAAATTTGGCGAAACGGGTCAAATACAGTATCAAGAACCCGTCAATATGAGTTAACCTGATTGTACCAGGTTTAACTCACCGACAATCATCTCATCGACAAGTCGTTTCACCAATAAAATTAAATATAATCTTTTTTTTCTTTACAAGACACCAAAATTATTGTTTTTATATAATGAGATATGTATACATAAAAATATACTGATAAAAATATTGTCAGATTAAATCTTATATATATATACACACATCATTGTATGCTTTCCAACATAGACATTCTAGTATCATTGATGTGAAACCTGTCCAATCTCCATTAAATATCTAGAAAAATTGGAAATTCCATGGATATTATGTGCACACAACGAAATTGGACAAGTTTCTATAGGATTTACATAGATAAAACATCATTGAAACTGCATCTCTTCAGTGATATTTTTAATTGTTCCCTCCAATTAGTAATAAACATAAAATTAATGTTTAATAGCTTCATTATTTAAGGTTTTTTTTCTATATCTCCTTATATATATATATATATATATATTTGGTGTTGAAAACGTATGAACATTTATTAGATTATAAAATTGGATTACATGATAATGGCAACTAATCTATATGCTATACTCTAGCCCGAACCAGTTCAGACAATCACCATCATATTAATAATTAAAATTTCTATATCTTCTTATATTAAATATTTTATTATAAAAAAAACTATTACATTTAGCTGTAATAGAAAAAAAAATGCTTTATAGAAAGAATTTTAATTATACTGACAGCGGTAATGTGACAGTCGGTGAAACGTTGCTCGATGAAATGACCCTGTCAGCGGAACGTGTGTCGGTGAAGTAATTATCGGTCGACCCCTTTTTATAGCCGTGGGAATTCTAATTTTCAAATATATAAATTATTTTTACAGTAATTATTAAAATACAACAATTGACCTTCTTTTCATATTGTATATAAATTTCTTTTAATGTTAATTTATTCATTCAATAACATTTTATTATGTCATGGTACATGCTTATTGTTTATTTTGAATAAAGTCCATTTGCGCTAGTCTAATTTGTAAAATTTTCTTGTCATTTATTTGTCGTGATTTACACTGTTCATCTTTCTGCATTAATACCATTCAATATACAAATATTACATAAGATTGGAACCAGCTGACCACAAATCCACAATCCATTATAAAAACTACCATTGGCTTCTGATTGGATGCAACATTTTCACTTTCAAAAATTCTTAAAATATAAATATTGAACTTTCAAAAAATGAAAAATGAAACGTTACATTTTACAATTTCAGTACCTGTGCTTTGTGATCGACAAGTTGCACACAATTTGCGTACAGTACAGTACAATATTATCAACACTATCAGCCTATCTATTAATCTATCACGTATATTAATTGTGAATCTAATAATTGTCACAAATTATTTAAATGGTATGACCTTGTTTAGATTTTGTAATCCAGGGGTATCATAATATTCTATCAGTAATATCAGTAATTATATATGGGTTCTTTGCTAGGAAAATGACCTTCTGAGAACTTTTTATCAAAAATTGAGATTTTTATAGTTCTTTATTTTTCAAAGCTAATAGATTAAAATGAGCTTAACAATAAAATTTAGTTAAAAAATTTCTCAGAAGGTCATTTTCCTAGCAAAAAACCCATATATACATATATATACACAGTTTTTTTAGGAAGAATTTCGATATAATTATTATGTAGTAATGGCTCATAGTAATGATAAAGATAAAAAGAATATAATGTCGCTAATTTCAAGCACCAAGGAATTTGAAGGTAAATATAGTAATTAATATATTTATTTATAAAAAGGGTTTATTCAAGCAATATTACAATGATATATGAGTTGCAGCTTGTAAATTATAAAGTTTCTTAATTCCACTATACCTTATGACTAATTATATTCATATTTAACAAATCACTTAGATAATTTAGCAAGTAAGTTATAACTGAAGTTATCCTAAATATCTTATCATTTGAATTACTTTCTTATACAGTATGACTAAATAATTTATTTAATGATGATTGATGAAATTACTTGATAGTTGGTAAGTTATTAGTCATAAATTGTATTTTCACTGATAATTCAAATGATTAATTGTTTTGTTTTTAATAATTATTAATGCTGTTATAGATGGCAAGTTATTAAATTCTTTCTGTATTTAATATTTACTTATAATTTTAACTAATTATATTATTCGAATAATTAGAATGTAAGTTATGCAATTGATTTATAATATCTTTTTATAAGACCCTTTGCAGATGCAATCCTTAAATCTCAAATTTGTATTCACTCCTAACACCCATAACCCGACTATCAAAATCCCGAACCGACTAGTACATTTTTTGCGGAAATAATTTTTACTGAAATTAAATAGTGGTTTTGCGAAGTGTCATGAAATTGAATAAATTAAAAGTAAATTTACTTGTTTTGAACGGCGGTGGCAATATAAAAGTGAACCAAAGTATTTTAATATTATTTTTCTGTAGAATATTGTGACTGGATTTTGATAGTCGGGATTATGAATTTCGGAATTTCGTACCGACCTTATATTCATTTTAATTTTTCTATTTAATAATTACTAAATTTAATAATACAGGGTGTAAGTTGCACTATATACATTTCTGTTATTTGCAGTATAACATTTAAACTTAAAATTTATTTATTTAAAACCATTTAAATATTTAAAAATTTATTTGATAATTTACTTTAGATGGTAAGTTAATTCTGTTATATTATATAATATTTAAATATGATACAATTTAAACTGACTAATAAATTCTCTACTACAAACATATCATTTAATAACATAGGAGGTAAGTCAGTTACTAATATACTGCAGTATTTAATTTACTGTAATCTAAATTAACCAATTCTTTAATTTGATGATTTACGTTAGACGGTAAGCTATTTAGCCTTATCATGATATTTGTTTAAAATTTGCATATACAAATTTAAATTACTAACTAAATTCTTTAAATTTATTTGATAATACTTTAGGTGGTAGGTTATTTAATTATTATATTTATATGACATTCAAATAATTCGATTAATTTAAATTAATTGGATTTTTTATTTAAAAATTATATAATATAGAACGTAAGTTATTGTTTATTTATTTGTGACATTTACGTATATTTAACTGACGAAATTCTTTGTTTATATAATATTTAGAGCGTAAGTTATTAATTATTTGTTGTTTTGGATATTTATATGTAATCAAACTAAGTTCTTTATTTAAAATATTATTTAATAATATAGAGTGTAAGTTATTGATTAATTGAACTAATTAATCTATTATATTTATGACATTTACATATAATTTAAGCTAATTAAATCTTTATTTAATAATTTACATAGTGAGTAAGTTGTTAATTAGTATTCATTTATTTATTATATTGAACACATGTGAGACATTTATATAATTCAAATTCATTATTTGAAAAATTATTGATAATTAACTTAAGTGGGTAAGTTATAGGTTTTTTGATTCTATTATATTTAGTAACTTTTACATATATTTTAAACTAAATTTTTCATTTAAAAATTATTGATAATTTACTTAAGTGGGTGAGTTATTTGTTTAATCTCGTCTATTGTATTTTGTTTTCATAATAATTTAAGCTAACTCATTGTATTAATTCATTCTAGATAGTAAGTCATCAAATTTTATTATATTTATACAGCTTGTACTGTACATATAATTTAAATTAACTAAATTATTTTATTTTTAAAACAAATTGGTAATTTATAAAGTTGGTAAGTTATATTATATTTTGAAATTAAATATGACAGATAATTAAACCTGATTTAATTAACTGAAATTCTTTATTGAAAATTTTTGATAATTACTATAGTTGGTAAGTTGTAAAAAGTTTTATTATATATTGATATCATGATAAATAATTTAAGCTAATTCTTTATTTTTAAAAAATGTTTGATAAATTCATTTAGATGGTAAGTTATTTAATTCTATCATGTTCATATAATATTTGCATATAATTTAAATTCGTTATTGAAAAAATTACTTAATAATATGTAGGAAGTAAGTATTAGTAATCTATATAATTATATTTATGGCATTTATATATAATTTAAATTAACAATTTCCTATTCAAATAATAATATAGGAAGTAAGTTATAAGCTATCCATTTATAACATATCTATGTCATTTACATTTAATTTAAACTAACGAAATTCTTTTTAAAAACCATAGAATGTAAGCTACTGCTTATTTATTATGTTTCTATGAATATTTAAAATATAATTCAAACTAAATTCTGTGATTAAAAATTATTGATAATTTATTTCAGCACGTAAGTTAGGATTATTCATTTACTGCATTTTTATCATTACTTTGTGTCATTTAATTAAACTAACTAAATTTGTCATTTTAATAATATAGAACGTAAGCTATTGGTAATTCTATTAATTTTTAGAAATAATTACGCATAATTTAACTAAATTCTTCGCTTAAAAATTATTTAATGACGTAGAATGTAAGTTATTTGTTGTATATTTAATTTTATTACGCATAATTTAACTAAATTCTTCGCTTAAAAATTATTTAATGACGTAGAATGTAAGTTATTTGTTGTATATTTAATTTTATTATACTTGTATGAACATTGCATATAATTAAATTAACTAAATTCTTTATTTAAAACAATGTTCAATTATATAGCATGTAAGTTATTTAATCTTATTGAATTATTTATACGTAATTTAAAACTAAATTCTTATTAAAAATTTTTCAATAATATAGGGAGTAAGTTATTTTAATTCTGCAATATTGATGATTTCATATAATTTATCTTAATTAATTAAATTCGTTATTTAAAAAAATTATAGGGAGTAAGTCATAAGTTACTTAATTATATTACAATATATTACGTAATATTTCAAGTAATTTGAACTGATTCTTTATTTACTAATTACTATTTGGCAATTTATTTTAGATAGTAAGTCATTTACCATTATATTTGTGGCGTTTATATATAATTAAACTAACTAAATTTCTTATTCAAACATTACTTTAGTGGGTAAGTTATAAGTTACATTACTTATTAGCATGGTATGCACAATTTGAACTAACTAAATTTTTTCTTTAAAAATTAATTGATAAATCATTTTAGATGGTAAGTTATTAATTATAAATTATTTTCACATGTATATAATTAAAACCTAAGATTTTTATTTAATTTTGTTAAACTTTACAATTAAAATTTTAGAGTAAGTATTATTAATAATATAAGTAGATATAAATTTTTAATATCGGATATATAATTTTTAATTTAAATATTTTATTATTACGCTAGAATGAGTGGAAATGCAATTATGGACCAATTTATTGTTGAAAAAGGATTAAAATGGATCCCTTATAATAAATTCAAAAATGTTGAATATCTTGATAAAGGAGGATTTAGCGTTATTTACAAGGCTACTTGGTTATATACTAAAGAAGTAGTTCTTAAACAAATCGATAATTTTGATGAAAATTTAAATGAATTTTTAAATGAAGTAAATAATTTAATAATTTATAAATTATTTTTTTTTTTTTCAAAGTTTTAATTTTAATTTATTTGATGCTTATTTTGTTTAAATATTATATTTTATAGTGGGAATGTCATGAAAAATGTTTAGATTCATATGGGATTATCAATTTATATGGATTTACAAAAAATCCAGATACTTCAAATTATATGGCGGTAATGGAATATGCAAATAAAGGTAATTTGAGAGGATGTTTGAAAAAAGTAGTTAAAAATAATTGGAAACAAAAATTACATATGTTGTACAAAATTATCTCTGGGTTATATGAAATACATGATCAAAATCTTGTTCATTGTGATTTTCATGATGGCAATATTTTAAATCATAGGTATGAAAAGGATATAGAGGATAAGGTTTATGTTAGTGACTTAGGATTATGTCGACCTGTAAAATCTTTTTTAAAAAAAGATGATATTTATGGTGTTATGCCATTTATAGCACCTGAAGTTTTAAGAGGTAAACCTTATACTCCTGCTAGTGACATATATAGTTTTTCTATGATTATGTGGGAATTTACATCTGGAGTTCCACCATTTAATGACAGAGCGCATGATTTTAAACTTAGTTTAAGTATTTGTAAAGGTGAACGTCCTAAAATTGTTGAAAATACTCCACAATGTTACATAGATTTGATGAAAAAATGTTGGGATGAGAATCCATCAAAAAGACCAGCTACATCAGAAGTTTTCAGTATTATTAGAAAATGGATTATACGCCCTCATAATATGAAAATTAATGAAATTAACAAGGAATTAAGAGGTAACATTATGGAATTTATAAACGCACCAATTGATCATAACAACTTTGATACGGAATCCCATCCACAAGCATGTTATACAAGTCGTTTACTTGATTTTACTAGTAAAAAATTGAATGAAACCCTAAGTAAATGTTTGGATTGTATGCTGGTTGATGATATGGAGTCATTGAGTATGTTAATATTTACAAAAGTTAATTTAGCACAATAATTTATAAAAATTAACTAGTTCATTTAATTTTTTAGGCATTGAGACGGATAAAGATTAGGGTTAGGTTAGGGTTAGGTTATATGGTTAAGAAGCAGAAGGGATCAGCTTTTCTAAAGTCCTAGCGAGCTTTGTGGTGTTCTTCATTGGCTTCATAATACTACTTTAGGCTGCTCTAATTTAATTGTTTGTTTAACGTACTTTACCTCTCTCTATTTTCTTAAAAATCCGAACTGAAATAATCATTTAATAATTATATATGTTTAAATGCCCTCTTTAAATTCATAGTACAATTTTCCGAAATTTTCCGAAATTTCCCAGAATTTCCAAAATTTTATTATATATGTTCGTTTATTGTAAACCCCTCTCCCCCGTCAAACTTTTCATAAAATCTGGACGTTAAACAAACAATTAAATTGGAGTGACCTTATCTAAATATGAATGTTAGAATAGTAAAATGTTTGCAAGTTTCCTAGTTTGTAATTTAAATAAATCTTTTATTTTCTTATAACTTATCCGCTTATCCAATCATTAAATATAAATTATCAAATTACTGTACGTCTATATCACTAGGAAACGGAGACCGTTGAGTCCGGAGCGAAAAAAAAATTTCTACAAAATTGTAACACTTATCTTTATCTTTATTTATCAATGTAGCGCAAAATTTTAATGACGCAACGCGTGCGGACAACCGGACTTCGCATATTGTCATGTGATCTTCATATGTCATTAACGTTCATAAACATATATTGTCCTTCGCTTCGCTCCGGGCCGGGATCAACAAATCGAAATTTGATTTATCCAATATTAACACGCTTTGACGCTTCGTGCCTTACAACTATTATATGTTTATACAATTATAAACGTAAAAAATCATTTATACCGCTTGATGGAATTTGTTCAAATAAGATTTCACATGGAGTGTTTCAATTCTCCTTAAATTCAATGTCCACAAGAAACTTTACGTATATTCATTCATTTTTATTAGCTTGATTTTTGTCGAAAAATAAAAAAATTCATAGATAATTATTAATTAATATTGATTTTGCAAAAATTGTCAAATTTAAAATAAAGATTTTGTTCTAATATACCCTTTTTAATATCCAAACCATTGATCATTTTTAATCCGACGAAAAGAGAAGATTTTAGACAATTATTCCTTTTGATAAAATAATTGTCAATAAATTTAATAAAAAAAACCTCCTCTATTGTACTTATTATTATTGAAAAATTAAGGTATTTTTATTAGTAGATTTTGTTTTAGTATTATAAAGTACTGCTGTACACGATCTATTCATCCAAATAGAATAATTCCTTTAATGGAATTTCAACTAATTACAATACATTCTTTATCTTTTAATGGACGAATTTTAATTTTATGTCAAATATTATGTAATTTTATATATATATATATATATAATACATAATAACATTTATGTACTATGATATCTTTATTTGTACACAAAAAAATAAATACAAAAAAAAACAACACTTAAAAAATTAAATCTATTTTACGTCTATTATTAAAATTAATACAACTTTTTAGGCCCATTCAAAATCTTCTCCATATAAATCATGTTCAAATTCTTTAATTACACCTTCTGCTTTATATCTTTTTATTAAATCGATATATTCACTCAGAATACGCATTCGAAAGAATTTTAATAACATAGGATTTTTATGTTCATCTTTCCAACTATCAAAAAATAATTTTAATGAATCTAATTTAATTCGATTAGCGGAATAAAATTTGAACTTAAATAAACCATTTGGTGAAAATTTAGATAAAATTTCGAATAATTTATCCCAATTAATCGTATCATCACTATCAATGATAAAAAATAATCCATTCAAGTATTGACAATTAATCAATAAATTTTCTAATTCTATAATATTACTTTTTCTAAACATTAAATTAAGATATTGAAGATTCGGACAATTTTGATAAATAACCCGAATAATCCTTTTATTATTAATCTCGTCGTGACCTATGTAATCTATTTTTATTTCACTAAGATATCCGCTTGTGTTTTCAATCAAATTTATTAAAAATTTGATAGGAATACTTTTAGCTTTTAATATTTGTAAGTAAGGTAAAGATAAATTCTCCAAACGATCCCAAGCAACATCTCGGAAGTGACCATTTAATTCTAATATTTTTAAATTCGCAAGATGGGAAAGAATTTCCGTGGAAGGTTGTTTGGTTATCTTAAAATATTCTATAGTATTTGCATGATTAATTAAAGAATTTTCAAGAATATTATAAAATGATCCATCAATTCTTAAATAATTCGAATACGAATACTCAGTTTTTATTAAACTTATTAAACTGACATTAAATAATTTTTTTATAGATTCAATTAATTTAACAATTCCATAATTTTGATTCCCATCTTCAATAAAAATTTCCAATTCTCTAATTGATTCGCACATTCCAATTAATCCAGTTAAAATATTATCATTTATGTTAGCATTACAACTAAGAAATTTGATTTCAGAAAAACATTTTTTGGCCACAGGAATGAGATGTATTTGACGTTCAAATTGTTGGATATAAAGGTGTGTAAATTTTGTATTATTATTGATGAAAAGGTCAAGTATATCATTTTTAATTTCTTTAGAGTGAATATGAGCATTAAACATCCTTTCGATTCTCTCGAAATTTAGATGTCTCCAAAAACTAATATAATTAAATAGTGGCCTCTTATATGAATCTATCAATAAATCATTATCTTGGATTAAGTTATCTCTTAATTCATCTGGTAAATGTGAAATAATTACTTTTAATAATATTTTTTCTTTTCCATTCTTTAAATAATTCCAAGGATTTTTCCAGAAAATTGGAACAATTATTTCACACCAAGTTGTATTAACCGAAAGACATGAAGTAAGGGATTTTTTATCATTATCATCTTGAAGTTTTTTGAATATTAGATGAAGTATATCTATATATAATTTCGACATGTTTTTGCTAATAAAAAAAATTTGGAGTCGAATAAAATGTAAAATGCTTGTTTAAATCGCTCATAATTCATTGTCGTATTAGTAATTAACTGTTACATAAGTATGTTGATTGTTTATTGTTCGTGGAATGTTATACGAAATTACATGTAACACATAATTTGGCGAAGATGTGACGCAACAATTGTCCATTTTAAATGTATCGACAATTTTTTTCATGTGATATGACACAAATTATAGTATCAGATAACCAAAATTTTCTAACTATATTAGAACAAGGTTTAAAAGTTGGTCCTAATTTATTTGTTCCTTATAGTGAGATGGACTTTCAATGGTTTATTTGGTTATTTAATTGATTGAATGATTATTCATTGAAAAGCCGAAAATGTGTGAAATCGTCATACGTCCTTTCTTTTTTCGGGTTAACTGATAATATTTTCTATAACAAATACCAATTTCATTATTTCTCTTTATATTATTCGTCACATATACGAATTATGGAATAATAAAATATTTTTGCTGACGTCACACTCTTACTAATGAATTTTTAAAATTTTATTTATTATCAGTTATATATCAGTGTTCTAATGACCCAAGTCATTTGAATGTAATGTTGGTCAATTATATTTGCTTTATTTTTTTTTAATTTTTGATTGAAATCACATTAAAATATATTAACCAATCAAAATCAAATGACTGAAATGACCAAATGACAAAGGAACCATAGAAATTTTACTTGGATTTTTTTTTTATCGCTTTATTTTGATGATAAATTGTTATAATTTTTTTTTTCTGTTAAACATTTTGATTCACCTTAATAGTAATCTAGTCTCCGTGAAAATTATACATTTTTTGATCGATAGAATTTTTATTGGTGAAATTATCATTTAATTATATTTAACATTAATTACAATAAACTTTAGAATGAAAAATTATAAACGCCCAATTGGACGTGCATGCTTATTTTTTTTGCCTTATTTATTACACATTTACAAAAAAAAAAATTATTTCTTTTATTCATTACTTTTTTCAAGTTATCATTGTTAAATATTAGTTTATTTGTGCTTCATTTTTGTTTTGTTATTATCTATGATGAAATGTTTATTTTTAATGAGGATACATATAGGCACTAGAACGATCATTAAAGTACTTCTAAATTTAAAAAAGGCTTTTCCGTAGTACCATATAATTCCATGGAAAATCCAGAAATACCTTTTCGTGTCACAAACAAATGTTAACTTCTAGTAGCAAAATTAAGATATAAATAATATTTATACAGTAAATATCAAATAATATAATTATTATTATTGCTTAGTATTATTGAATGTAACGTTACTGCACAGACAAGGAAAATGATGATCGAAATATTTTAATTATACTATCAATATTTTTTATTGTACTATTATAAACTGTATATTGATTGACTACCTTCAACGAAACCTTATATTATCTAGTTTAACAAAACATATCTCAGTAAGAAAGAAATCCATTCAAACATCATAAAGTGTAGCAATAAAAAAAAATTATAAGAACGCTAACTTAATTTTAAAGGACTAAAAAAATTTTCTTGTTAATTTAGTCCGAAATATAACATAGGACTATATAATTCCACGCAAGTTACACTAATATGCAATGTCCAGATGTTCGTCCGGTACATGACTAATAAGTGATGTTATACAATAGAACAACGAATCAAAACCGATTTCGCTCACTTTCCGTTTGGATCCAATGTGTAATCAGCTCGGATAATATGTAATGACGGCAGAAGTTATCAACCGGGACAGTGAAATCTAATAACAATTTCGTGTTACAATATTGTTTCCATATTATTTCGTGTTTGTTGTGGTTCTATATCATCATGTGGTGTATAATTAAGTGCATGTGTATATTTGAACAAATCAAAACATTAATTTATTCCTTCACTGTTCTTTGAAAGCTTTTTTTATCTGTAAAATATGACGAAGCAAAAATATAAATGATTCTTATATTTATATTGATTGGAAAGTGATATCGAAAAATTATATCAAATATTATAATTACACTGAATTTACTAATATAGAAGAAATAAATAATGGGTCTTATGGAAAGATTTATCGCGTAAAACGTAAGGATTCTGATACTATTATGGCTTTAAAACGCCCATCTGTTAACTATTGAGAAGATCATAATCGAGGTAAATATCATTAATTAATACTAATCAACCATGCAACGTGAAGTTGATTATTATGAAAATATTATTCGATTTATAGAATTTTAAAATAAATACTTATTGGTTATGGAATATGCTGATTCTGGTTCATTATAATCCAATTTGAAAACGAATTTTAGTAAATCTGAGTGGGATGATAAGTATCAATAGTACTCCATCTTGCAAATGTTGTAGAATGTTCGCATAATGAAGGAATAATCCATTGTGATTTGGTAACATAACAATTTATTGATTTTATTTGTTTTTTTTTTATTTTATATAAACAATTAATTAATAATGTAAGCACTGCATAACTACTTTTATAGCATGTGCACAAATGCATCAGAATAAAATAAAGTTAGCAGATTTTGATTTGTCAGGAAAAATAGCTGATGATCCAAAAGCGATGTATGGTGTTGTCCCTTATCTTGACCCAAATGTCTGAATAAATTTTAAGTGGATATAGACCTTTTGAAAATATGGATTATAACTTAATGTAATCATGCATATTCTAGAAGGACGAAGAGGAGAAGTTATCAAAGATACTCCTGATGAATATAGTAATTAATATAAAGGTAAAAATCATTTAATCAACGATTATTATTCAGATACGGTATATTAATTTTATTTAAATTTTTGCTAGCATGTTGAAAAGATAATCCAGATAAGCTCCAACTATATACCAAGTTTTTAAATCTCTTAAAAAATAATTTCTGGAGAAAATAATGATGAGGTTAGTTCTTGGAAAACAAAATAAAGATGACACAGGAGATTCATTCTAAATCAATAATTATAGATTTAACATGTATGCTTGGTAATGATTCTATAGCTTGTATAATTCAGTTATTATGATATAATAAATCAAGCAGAAATATTATTTTCAGAAATTTTATATATCAGGGAACTCTCTCCTATCGATCCCATGCCCACTTTTTTTCGTGGATAACAAAAGACAGAGGAGTTCACTAAAGTCCTAATAAATATTGTTTCCTTATCAACTAAAGTCTCTCCTTACATTTTTAACGTTTATATTTAGTAGTTTTTTTTACTACAAGAAGAGTTTCGATACTTACAAAGAGGAAAAGTTTACGATAAACCAACTTCTGGCTTTCTACAACAACGAGTTACTGCACAATATGAATTAACCAGCTTTGAGTCTTGCAGAGGTGATCGCTAAATTAAAAGGAATCTCGTAGGTTGTGAAACTGTCAATTAACAGTAACGATGAGCATCGGGCTAGTTGATTTTTAATGTTCGTATAACAATAAATTCATTCCAAGCATATCCATGGTACTTTATTTACAAAGATAAAAATTAAGTAACTACATATACATGAAATTTCTATGAATTTATACATTTGTAATTATTATGCATTTATTATTGGCTTTATTTTTTCCTTCACGTGATGCTTCTTAGTTGCAGGTTCTTTACCAGCTGATGTTCTATCCATTAACAACCCCACAATAACCTCCAAAACTCTCTTTACATTTTTGCGCAACTTGGTTGAATCCTTGAGAACATCTTCTGTTAATGGAATTCGATATCCAGTCCTGCTCGTACTATAGATGCCCTCAGTACTATGAAGAGTGAAGTACCAATCAGTTCCAGTACTGACTATACTATAGACGTATTTGTAATTGGGATCGAACGCATCACTTGCCTTTCGCTTTCTAATGTTCATTTTTATGTTCATCTGAAAAAGCGAAGCAAGTTAGCAATACTATGATCAACCTTAATGAGCAAGCAGAGTATAAAAAATTGTTATACTTACATCACATGCACTTTAACACTGTAGCAAGTTTTGACAAATACCCAAAGTCACCTGAAATGGTTTTCCTTCGGTTATGCAAATTATCTCCTCCAAAATTTCACTGATAATTGCATAGTCAACACGACCTGTATTCTCTTCACCAACTATATTCGCCTGAGGCATGATTATCAAATTTTCGAGGAGACTTATTGCCGTGTGCAAGATTGTAGAAATATACTCGCAATGCATAGCCTCATTACTATCTACAACTGATTCCATATTCCTTATCTGGCGAAGAATATTGTCAATGCAAAGCTTAAATTGCAGGGTGTTTTCGTCAATTGAGTGGGTAGCTGTAATCCTTTATATGTGAGTTCGAAATATTCTAATAAAGAACATGACATATGATTACTTATGTGGTATGAACTGTGGAATGCGAGTTATATCACCAAAGATCCCATATTTCTCAAGCACCTCACTCAAGTCTTTATGGGTCTTATACGTGGAGAACGAGCACAACTTTTTCTCCTTACATTCCTCGGCGAAATCTGCAAGTCTTTTCGCCGGCCCTAATTTCATCCCAACGCCTTGAAGTTCTTCTTTACTTATATTGAGAAAATCACGACCACTAACCCTTTGCTTGCGAATAATTTCCAAGTCCTCCTCCTCAAGTTCCAAGCCGTCCTCCTTATACAAAAAGTCAACAAGCTCCTTCGTTTTATATTTTTTAATTTTGTTTGCCATCACTTTCATAATGCTCTTTTTTAAATAATTTCAAAATGCTTTAATGCTCTTCAAAAAAAGTTCAAAGTGCCTATATATATCAGAACAACCGTCATGAATCACCATGATCACTATTAAATGGTTATTACCATTTTTTATTCTCGCTTTTAGTTATTTAAAACTTGTGTCATAATCAATGATGGTTTCTGAGCTGAAACTTTGTCACTACTGATCTTAATGATTTAATTTTTTATTTTAAGCATAACTTCAACTGATTATGATTAACTGTTGGCTATTTCAGTTTACATTACAAACCATAATTATTCAGGATTACTCATAAATAATAGTTATCCCTTGTCAGCTTTGTCAGTCTGATCCATTATTATGAAAAAAGATAACCTGTATATGTGTTCTATGTAAGAATGAAAAGAAATAAAATAAGTATTGCTCACATTGTATGATTTTTATAATCTAATTACACAAATCAAGAAATATATAGTAGTATCAGTAATTATGATAAATTTCTATAAATATTAATGTAGTATAAATTTTTTATTAATACAATACAACATAAATATCTTGTATGTGTCATTATTAGGCCATACAAATTCGATTTTTCAGTTCTCGTCACCCGGCTGGGTCACTTTGTCAAATTTCAGTAAAAAAAAGTTTATATATAAAAAGTTTATTACGTGATGATGAAGTGAATTTTGATTGGTTCATTAAAGCTTTATTATATCTGTATAATTCGTTTACAACTAACTAATTTCATCATTTCTTTGTTTACTAGATTTTACAAATTTCTATTCTTTTCTTTTTCTTTTTTTATTTTAACCAATGTGTTGCAGTCTTCACAATATGGAAAATATTCACATATTCACCATAATTTGTATGTTCTTCACATTCTACACCACAATTAAAACAAAGTGCCTCTTTAAATAATCCACTTGAATAATATGAAATTTCAATCAGGCTATTGCATGTTAGAGTATAACAATAGAGAATAATTTTTTCATAGAATCATTTATGTCATTAGAATCTTGTATTTTGTACCAGCTAAGCTATAAAAAGTATCACCACATGTATATTAAATTTCATCTAAAAATTGTGCAAGTTCTTCCTTATCTTATGAAGATAATTTTGATTTTGAATAAAGTACACGCCATTTGTCACATTCTCCACATTGAATTAGAGTTCCAACATTTTTACAGTTCTGTGCACTAGATTTAAAGCCTATATCATTATTTGACTTCTTTGTCTCACTTAAAGAAGGTCTATATTCTTCTGTCCACTTCATCAACTACCCTATAAGAAATCTTTATACGGAAAGGATACGTTTTATAAATGTCTGATATACGTTTTTACCAATTCCGTATAATAATTCTGTATATTTAATACGTAATTCATTTTTGAATGTTTTTTAAAAAATTGGTGCATATGGAATGTATGCGGAAAATTAATATATACAGAATGTATATGGAATTTTTGAACATTTTTTTTAAATAATGATTTATTTTATTTTATTTTTATTTTTACTGGAGGATCACCTCGTACATGTGGAGACGTAAGAACTTGTCACAACAAGCTATAACGTCAAAAAACATGAATACAACTAAATATAGAAACTATATCTATGTCGGGATCCGATTTAGTTATTATCAATATAAAAGAGATAACCTAAATCACTGGTATAAAAAACTACCCTAAAAACCCCAAAAGAAAAAAGAATAAAAAGGTGATGCGTTAATTGTAAAAATAAAATTTAAACCCAGATAAAGAGCCAAAAAAACTATTAGAATAAAAATATTTAGAAAAAGGAAAAAAAGAAAAATCTATATTAAAAACATCAGTACGAGCTTGGTGCAGCTGCCACGAACCCGAGTGTAAAAAGTTACAACTGGTATATCTGATAAAAGCGTCTTGATTGAATTTGGCTAAAGGATTAAAATTTTCAATTTCGTTAAAAGGATCAAAAGATGATTGTCGTGAGTTGTCGAGGGTTCGACCAGGAGTGATGGCGAGGTTAGGTATGTCATTGTCATTACGAAGAATGGGAAAAGCAGCATCATGTGAACGTTTTTTGGTAAGAGATGAATGATTTTTCTTGGATGAACGAAAAGTGGAACGGTAATTTTTCTTGTCTTTTTTGTTAATGTTGAGGATAGATTTTTCAAAGTCATGAATGTTACGTGCATGAGTGTTCCATATGTCATCATGGATGTCTTGCTGTATGGCTGAAAAGAGATCAAGCATAATTTTGTTTCTAATGTGAGTGTGTCTTGGAATTATGCGTGACATCAAAGTCGTCAAAAGTTTAGGAAAAAAATTGTGTATGAGTAATCGATGGACGTCTGTGATAAAAGTAGCGGGAGTACTATCAGATTGAGGAAAAAAATTATATGAAGTTATATGATGAATAAAGTTGTCGTCAATCAAAAAGTCACTAGGAAGAGAGTTTAATGCGTTAATTAACGTGATGTAATGCTTTTGAAGTATTTTAAAAAGGGCGTTCACTGAGTGAACGCAATGGCCAATGTGATCATTAGAGTCTGGTTCCTGGCCACATGTAGGGCATAGTAAGGTGAGTTTTGGGTATAAAGCGGGATAAAACAATTGCCGTTTGTCGAGAGTTGGTAATTGTAGGGTAGCTGATTTGACTTTGTATGCTTGGATGGCCGCAAGTTTACGGCTAGTTGGAGAGTCCAAAGGGTTATGTTTGATCCATTTAGAAGTGAGATCCCAATCAATTAAATTAGCAGTTATACTATCAGTGATAGGAGCGTAAGCAGAGCTATTCATGAGTCTAGTGAATTCAGCAGCTGCTGTAGGTGTGTTGCAAAATTTTCTCACATTGGAGACAATAGGAGCCATTCCATTCCAGATGATTGTTGCGAGCTGAGTAGAAAGAAAGCGAGGGTTGATTAAAATGGGATCATTTCCCAATGCGCCAGCTTTAGCTAAATTATCAGCTAGATCATTCTCTACAATGCCGTCATGAGCTTTCACCTTAATAAAGGTGACTATGAGATGTTTTTGAAAGACAAGTTCTCTGATAGTATACCATAAGTCGTAGTTGTTAATTTTTAACTGTTGCCTGATGGAGAGTGTACGATGCTCATTGATAAACTTGTAAAAAGTAGTAATACAGTTCTGTGAGTCAGTATTTATAACACATGAACTGTGCGAAGGAATGCTGAGTAAGACTGTCAAAATAGAGAATATTTCTGCTCGAGTTGAGGAAGGCAAAAAACAAGAGCATCCTTGGAATTGTAATCTGGGTGTGTTGGGCGCCACTTGAATCCAACCAAAACCATATCGACATTCAGGCGTACCTATATGGCTTAATGAGCCATCTGTAAAAAAATTGAAAGACCGGTAAGAATCAAAAGCAATCAAGCTATTCTTGAATTGCTCTATATAAAAAGGGGAAATTAATAAACATTTAGAAATAAAAGAAAAATCAATATGAAATAAAGATGAAAAAGATGATGGAGCATCACTAGAAGGTATGTTTACATAATTATTATTATTGTGTAAGGTGGGGGCAGACGAAAAGATATTTAAATAATCGTTGTATGAAGTAAGGCGAATTAAGTGTAAGGGTTTGTTTAATAAGTGTGCAGTTTTGGGTAAATGTTTAGCATCAAATTTATTAATCCAGTTATAATTGTGAGGTGTGGTTTTAATAATATTGCACGAAGAAGTTTTGATGCTTCCCAAGCAGGTGTATTTGTAACCTAGCCGATAGTTAGGCTCTCTTATATGACATCCAGGGCACAGGTAGATAGCGTGATGATTACTGTTAGGTGAACGAGAAGCTTTTGAATTTTATGTATCAGCTAAAAGTGTTGGGATGTAATGTTGGAAAAAAGTGATCGATGTGTTGTAGGTGTTATCTTGTTCGATGGTTTTCCCTAAGACCAGATCGGTGTTCGCTTTTGTACAGTTATTATTCCAAAAGGCAATAAATTGTGATCTTGGATGATGTATAACGTTATTGCGTGATGGGTGAGGAACCGCAGGCCGAGTTACATTGTAATTATAAACAATGATGTCTTGTAGAGGAGTCACAAGCCTTCTATGATGACTGAGCGTGTAGTTGTCTTCGATGTGCGAGAACCATTTGGGTTTAGGTTCTTTATAGTTGTTCTTGTTGACAATTTTCACTTCGTCCCATGTTAAGAGATGGTAACCTGATAAAGAAACCAATTGGTCCATATATAAGATGTGTTTCTTACTCATGGATTTTAGAGCCTTGGCGTCCAAGTCGTGTATATATTGTCTGATTGGGTATCTACCTTGTAAAGTAACTAAATCAAAATTTGGGAGAACATTAATATTGTATGAATTCAATAACCGAATAGCCCTGGTTAGGTAGGTGGGTCGCACTAATGTGTTATAATAAGGTATGACAGATAAAGGGAAGGAAGGTAACCAAAGTTCTTTCAGGGTGTACGTGATTTTGTGAAGAGCTATAGGTGATAAAATTGGTGTATTAAATAAAGCTGTGAGAATGCTACTTTGAGATTTAATCTGATTGGCAAAAAGGTCGTTGATGTAAGGGAATAGGGAATTATATATAACATAATTAGGAGTGGAGGTTGAAAGGTTGAATCTATGTTTAAAAAGTTTTTTAAGCGGTGCCATAATTTCTTGAGTTTTAGAATAAGGTAGGATGGTGAATTGCATCTGATATTCCAGACGTGGGAGCAAGATTTTGTTAATAAGATAAGCGACGTGATCATGCGTGATGTCTTTTCGCATGATGGTGGTTAACATGGCCCTAACTGTTGCTTTCAATTTCTTTATAACGGGGGCTTGATTGTTATACCCGTTAATCTGTACTCCTAATAATCTTTCGCTTTGAGTCTTTTTCGTGACAGGTAAGATGATTGATTGATCATCAACCGTCAATGTAATAGAATTAATTTTGGAGACGTTAGTAATAATTTTGTATTTGTCTAAATTAACTTGGATATCTGCCATCTTATAAAAAGAGTTCGCAATATTCAATTTTTGATTAAGTTGGTCCAGGTCGTTTGTGATCCAGGATGTATCGTCGAGGTAAGCTGTGACGGTAGAACGAAATTGTTGAGGTGTATCAGATTCTGGATGGAGCACATGACGAATTCGATTGAATGAGCATTGGAAATATAGATTTGATTGTTGATTTATGTAAAGGAAGAGCGGGTTGTAATAGAGAATCCATAACAGTGAAGAGATAATTTCCCCTTGATGGATCTCTTGGTTCATGGAAAAAGGTGTTGTCAGGTTGTTGTTTGGTAGGATAACTTGATTGGTACAATTTGTGAATAGATCGCATAGGATGGATGTAATGCGGGTTGTTAATTTAATTGATAAAAGTGCCAAACGTAACAAACTAATATTCATTCGATCATAAGCTTTGCTTAGATCCTGCAAAGCTAGCCAAAAGGGGACGTTGAGTTTATTAGCAATTTCTATGCTATGTTGAATTTCTAATAATAGTTCAAGACAAGATTGACCTAGGATGCCTGCTCGGTTATTATATGTAGTGACGTTAGTATTGTTGGCTAAAATATAATTAAGGCGCTTGGATAAAATGGAAACATAAAGTTTTCTAGGCGTCTCCAGTAAGGTGATAGGTCTTGTGTTGCTTAATTGACTACACCAATCTTGCAGTTTCGGTATTGGAAATATGTAAGCGAGTTTCCAAGCTGAAGGGATACAATTGTTGTTGAAGCAGTAATTGTATATGTGTAAGAGGTAAGAGTGACCCTGATGACCTAAGTGTCTAATGTCCTCGTAAGTGATTTTAGAAGGGCCAGGTGCCTTATATGTAGCCGCATCATGTATAACTAATTTCAGGTCGTCTATTGACAATGGTTGTAAAAGAGGGTGCTATATATTATCATTAATGTCTTGTCGTGGCAGATACACTTCATTCCATGGTGATGGTAGGTCATCTGGCGAAGTGTAATAATTACGGTGAATAGGACTAGCGTACGATTGGAAATGTTGACGAGTTAATGATTCAATTTTATCAGGATCTGTGGTGAAAGTAGGTTCGTTGTTTTCGTCTGTGTACTGTAATTTGGAAAGCGTTATTTTCCTGGGTTGTCTGTTTAGTATAGAATACAGCATTTTAGATTGGTTTTCTGTTAAGTTGTTATTATACTTTTCCGCGAATTAATTACGGTTTCGGCATTACGTCTGTAAAAATATGTCGTAATAATTTCGGCATAGCTATTTTTTTTTGACATATTGCCGTATTGTATTTTTACAGCCGTATTAAATTTATACAGACGTAATTGCCGAATTGTCAAAATGATTTACGCCAATGACATCATAGTATCACAATATATTTACATTAAAAATTTTGCATATTTGTTTAAATGTTCTTTGTTTCTACTTTGAAATTTTCTTTGTTCTGCTACTTTTTTCAATAAAATAAAGCAAGTTATAATGAGTGAAAGTGAAAATCCAGTACTAAAAAAGCCAAATGCCAAACCAGGTCGAAAACCAAAAGAAGTTTGGAATTTTTTTATAGCTATTGGAGAAAAAAAAGAAGGACACCAAGGTTGTAAATGTAAATATTGTCCATGGAGTCAAACACGTGGTGAGCCAAATAATATGGAAGCACATTTGGCACTTAGTTGTCATAAAGCACCTTATGACGTTAAAGAAAAATTTTTACTTATGGTTAAAACACGTGGAGAAATTGAAACTTTAGAAATATTATCCAAAAAAAGAAAAGTTGGATATCAACAGTCAATTACAAAATACGGTGAATCAAAAATAATTGAACCAATTAAAAAGCAAATTTGTGATCGTACAGTGGCCAAATTTTTTATCTGCTGTGGTGTTTCTTTCCGTCTTGTTGAACATCCTTTTTTTATTGATATGGTTAAAAGTCTATGTTTAGGGTATGATCCTCCAAGTGCAAATGCGCTTTCACAAGATTTTTTATATGAAGAATTGGCAAAAATCGTGGTTGATCAGCATTTAGAACTAAAAAGAACAAAAAATTTAACGTTAGGTAATAAAAAAAGATTACAATTTTTATTTGTTCTTATTTGTAAACAAATTTATTAATTATTATTATTTAATTAGGATTTGATGGCTGGACAAGCCCTTTAGGACAGTCATTATATGCGTTTGTAATAATGACACCTGATCGAAGAGAGATTATACATTGCATAAAAAATCTCTCTGCTAATTCCCATACAGCAAATTTTCTTGCTGATCAGTTAGACGAAGTAATTACTGAAATTGGTGCAGAAAATTTTGCTGCAGTTGTATCAGATCATGCATCCGCTTGTGCAGCTGCTAAAAAAATAATTGCTGAACGGTATAAGCAGATATTACCCATCAGATGTATTGCCCACCATGTAAATCTTATTTCAACCGACATTTGTAAAACAACATTTGCAAAGGATGTAATTTCAAAATGTCAAAAAATAGTTAAATACTTTAAACAGTCTCATCAAGCTGGTGAAGAATTACGTTCAAAAATAACAAATGAAATAAAAGGAGGAGGACTAAAAACATATGTAGTAACTAGGTGAACTACAGCTTGGGACTGCACAAATTCAATTTTACGACTTGAGCAAATACTTAAAAATGTAAGAAAAAATATATTTGTATTATATATTCATTTACTAATTTTTTATTAATAATTAACTAATCAAGGTATTAGATGAAACTCCGGAAAAATTAAGTACTGACATTTCAGAACTTATTCGAAGTCGATCTTTTTTTACCGATGTTGAAGCTGTAAATACTCTCCTAGGACCAGTAAAATCAGTTGTTAAATCACTAGAATTTAAAACAACAACTCTTGCAGATTGCTTTATTGAACTGATCAACCTTTCACGGAAAATCAAATCACTTCCGCCTGTTTCCAATTATGATTTTAAGCATCAATGTGTTGAGCTGTTTAATAAACGTTGGCAAGAATTTGATATTCAACTTTACATTTTAGCATACTTACTTCATCCGCACTACAGAGGTAAATATTTTATTAAAACTTAGAATTGTTACTATAATAATTTTTTTAATTCTTTTTAATATTAATTTAGGAAAAGGCTTACGACCAACTGTATTACGTGATGTGTATATTTTGGCTATGAAAATATGGATTAATATGGGTGGTGGCGAATTTTCTTCCGCCGATTTAATTTCTCAAATCCAATCTTTTTATTTAAGAAAAGAAGAATACAACATTCCATTTAGTACAAGTAAGGGTGATGCTATTACTTGGTGGATTTTGTGTAATCCCGTTCATAATAACGAAAATCATATACAAAAGTTGGCGTTGAAAGTATTGGCAATAACTCCTCACAATGCCGGATGTGAGAGGGTTTTTTCAGTATTGGGATGGTTTGCAAATCAAAGAAGAACTAAGTAAGTTTTAACTTTATATTTAATATACGTTTTTACAGCTTACTTAATATTTTATAATTATATAAAATAGATTGAAAGTTGAAAAATTGGAAGCTATGGCCAAACTTCATACACACTATATTACAAATGCCCAAAAAGAATTAAAATATGCTTATGCAGGTGTATCAGAAGACGATTTTCAATTTTCCATACAAAAAGCACTGTCAGAAGCTAACGCGAGTGACGATTTAGATGAGGATGAGGATGAATTTTTTGATGATGACGATAACGAAGAGGATAATCACGATTCAAACATTCCTAGTCAGAGAGATACAGAAATCGAAAGATGGGTTGACATAAATGATCCAGAACTAAAAAGATTACTTAATATAGAAGTAAATGTAGTCATTGAACCACATCCATTACCTATTATTAATCATGGTTCAAATGTATTTGACATTGAGGCTACCGTTGATAAAATATTAGGTAGTTAATATTTGAAATTCAATTTATTTTTTTACGTGAAGAACAATTACCAGTATTCAAAAATAAACAATAAAACTGAATATTGTCTATTTGTGTCACTATATGATTTTTGTATTTAACATAAAATAACTGTTCAACTCTCAAAGTGAATTAAAGATAGTGCTCGCATGAGCCGAAGATTCTTATTGAAATATAAAATTTATTATCATTCCTAATTTCTTTTCTCACCCACAATTACCTTCTAGGGTCATTCCATAGTAACCCGGGAAGGTCCCTACAAAAAAAAACCAAAAAAAGGAATGTCAGTAATGTTTATTAACGATCCTATAATAATAGGATAATTCCCATTCTATATTACCTTCCAAGGGCCATTCCGAAGTGCCCAGAAGGGTCCTACAAAAGAAAGGGAACGTTAGTAACGTTCATAGTAAAAAGCAACACTAAAGTCCCTCTCAACTTACATTACCGAATCTCTAAGCCGAAATTCAAGTCCAGGAGCCGTTCCTAAAGAAATAAAAGGTTAATAGCGTTCCCATAATAAAAAAATAACACCAAAATTCAACTTACAGTACATTACCGAAGTTCTAGACTGAAATTCAAGTCCAGAAATCGTCCCTAAGTCAAAAAAGAGAAGAAGGAACGTTAGTAATGTTCCAAAAATAAAAAAAAAAATCACGAACCCTTCCCCCTGTACTTACCGTTCTAGTGTTTCAGACCGAAAATGAAAAAATAATTTTTTTAAAAATATTTCGGCTTAAAAACCGACATAAATAATTTTTTTTCTTTTAACTATTCGGCTTAAATTTTTTATTAAAAAAATAAGCCAATCGGTATTTTTTCAAAAGTCGGATTTTTATTTGTAATATTTTTTTTAAAAAGGTTAAAAATCACGATTTCGGTATCAGTCATATGATTTTATTTACCGATCATTTTTATAAAAAAAATTATTTTTTTCGTTAGCCGTTAAGAATGTCTACTAGAATCTGTAAGTATATGGAAAACAAAGTTTTTTGGAATTTACTTTGAAGAAACGTGCTAAACGTTTTTTATCTTAAGTTTCGGTTTTCTGGAGTCTATAGGATATGGGTAAGTACGAGTTTTTTTGGAATTTACGCTGAAGAAACGTACTGACCGTTTCTTTTCTTATTTTTTGTAGGTTTCGGTTTTCTGGAGTCTATGGGATACGGGTACTTGTATGGGGGACGAGTTTTTTTGTAATTTACTTTGAGAAAACGTATTAACCGTTTCTTTTCTTATTTTTTGTAGGTTTCGGGTTTTCTGGTGTCTATAGGATAATGGTAAGTGTGTAGGGACAAGTCCTTTTGGAATTTACTTTAAGGAAACGTACTAACCGTTTCTTTTCTTATTTTTTTGTAAGTTTCAGCTTTCTGGTGTCTATAGGATACGGATAAATGTGTGAGGATGAGTTCTTGTGGAAGTTTTTTGAAGAAATATAATAATTTTATTTGTCTCAAATTAATAAATAAAAATTGGACTTGATTTTATATAAACTTAGATTCGAAATTGTATATTTTATAGTAAAATTTGAACTTGTATGCTGATTTTATAGTAAAATTAGATACATAAAAGTTCTATTAAAATTTTTGAGTCTGTATATATGGGATCCTGGTAAATCGGATCGATAGGTCATATGATCGATGCCGAAATCGCTGTGACGACGGAATCGATATCTTTTTTTTTTTATTTTTACTTAATATGTGAACTGTGTAAACAAGCCGGCTCAGAGCTTTTATTAATGGTGAATCAAATGCGAATTAAAGTCTGTCAAAATATATTACTGTATTAGGTCTGTCAAAATGTATTTATGTCTGTCAAAATATATTTTGTCTGTCAAAATGTATTTCGTCTGTCAAAATGTATTTCGTCTGTCAAAATGTATTACGTCTGTCAAAATGTATTACGTCTGTCAAAATAATTACGGTTACGTCAATTCAGATTCGGCTCTGCTGCCGTATATTTCGGCATTCTAAGAATCTAATTCGCGGAGAAGTATAGTTGTTATTACAAGCTTCTACAAAATATTCAATATTTTTCTTAGTAAAATCATTTTTAATCGTATTGTAATTAAAACGTAAAGTTTGGAGTAATTGTTTAAGAAAAGATTTGGTAGTTTCTAAATTTTGTAAAGTGATGTGTTTAGGTATAGTAAAGGAAGAGATAAATGGAGTATTGGAATGTGATCTTTTGATGTTTAACAAAAATCTGTAGTATGGTATCCAGTTGGATCCCCAATAGGTATTTCAATGAGAGTTAGAGATATCTTTCACTTCTTGATACATTTGTTGAGCAAGAGTGTTAGTAGTTGATTTATCGTGAAGGAGATTACAAACATGTAGGATTCTTTTATTATTAAATGTTTGTAAAAGTCTTTGTAGTCTGAAGACTTTGTTATGGGCTTGTCGCTGTTTTAACGGTGCACTGTACGGGTTTTGAGGAGAATTCTTTTTTGGCAAATTCGATTTTAAGTCATTGATCGTATCAACGAAGTTAGACCATGCCTGGTCGAGGTCTTCTTGTGAATTCAAGATAGGTAACGGTATCTCGAAGGCTATATTGCTGTTCTGTTCGTATTCTTTCCATGTATTATTATTAATGTTGCGATAGTCGATCTTATCTGGAGAAGGTGTATCGTTTAATTTGTTATATATTAATTTAATAGGTTTTGTGGTGAAAAAGAATTTGTTAAGTAGACATCCTACTAATTTGTGATCAGTATAGAAGAATTGATGTTCGTTAATAGTATGTGTAAAAGCGTGATAAGTATGCGGTAAAAGATTTTGAGAAGTGAATATATAGTCAATACGATTGGCTATATGTGTTATGGGAGGTGTAATATTAAAGTGTTTGACAACATCTTTGAATTGAAATTGCTTCAGTAAAGGGATAATGTTATCTATAGGGTTTGAGCTGCTTTGATGTTTTTTGTTTGATGTAGTGTTAAAATCTCCTAATATGAGGTAGTGGTCTTGAGGTTTATTAGTTAGTAAAATTTTGTTTATGTAATTGAAGCATGCTTGTTTTAAGGGAGCATACTTTGGATCAGTTGATGCTGGGAGATATAGACCCAAGACGTGAAAAAATACGTGCTGTTTGAAGCCAAATTTGAGATGTAGTATTCGCCCGTGTGTTCTAGTATTTGATATTAGATGTTGATAGAAGAAATGGTCCATTATGGCTGTGATACCTGAACCTTTGTAACCTCCAGAGCAATCGTGGACTATGTATAGATATTCGTTTGGTATCGTCGGGTGAGGTAGTCTTACTACTTTATCATGTAATTGGTTTTCAAATAAGCCTGTTTCAGTGATTATGAGGATATTGTAGTTGTAGTATATGTAGTACTCCAATATCAGGTCCAGTTTCTTGTTGAAACCTGCGTGTATATTAATGGTGCCAATTTTTATGTAATCATTAAATGTCTTGTCTTGTGAGTCATTGATGGCGTCTAGCGTAATGAGGTCGTCTGCATTATTGATGGGACGTGGAGATTGAACGTTTAGGTATTGTGTGGGGGTAATAATACGGTTTTTTATGTGAGAAGAGGATTTATTTTTGTAAAAATTTTTTGTTTTGTTTTTTAGGGTGTTTGGTGTTTGATCGGTAGTATGATTGTGCTCAGGAAGATGATTCTTATTGTGTGTAAGCGTGTTATTGGGTGGCGTATCGTGATGGTTTTTGTTATAATGATCATGAGGCTTTTTGGAAAATATTTTTGGTTTTTTGTTTTTTAATATTTTTTTTGTGGATTTTTTAATTTTTGTTTTGATTGCGACATATGGGTTTGTTATTGACGATAATGTTGAAGGATTTTTCAAGGATCCTTCTTGATCCGCTTGGATAACTTTGGCGGAAAAAGGGGTTTCAGTATCGAGAGGGGTTCAGCACCCTGTTGTTGCCTCCAATATAGTTGGTGAAGCGTGAGAGGAGCCCTGCGTCGTTAGTTGGATTATCCATTTGCTCGTAATTGTAAGCGTTATTTTTGTTGTTTTGATTATAATATTCAGCATCATTTTCTCTTTCCAGTCTTCCTAATTCAGAGTGACCTTGGATAGAGTTAATATCCTCCATCTGGTATTGGATAGGGTTAGATGATGTAGTTTGACCGTTGTATGTAGGTAATGAGACAACCTGAATTGTACGTTGACGGTCTGTGGGGGTGTTGTTAACAGGAGTTCTGTTGTTTGCAATTGTTTGCAAATTGTTATTGGCATTCGTTATACTGGTGTAGTCTTCTTTGTTGGTGCACAAGGGTAAAGTATTTTGGTTTAAGGAGATTTCATCGAGTTTTTGGATCATGATATCTGATTTGGCATTAACGTGAGTTAATTGCTCTTTCATATGTAGGAGTTCTTTAGTATTTGTAATGATGCTTTCTTTGACCATTGTAAGTTCCTTTTTGAGAATCACATTTTCATCAGCCACAGTTTTGAGCTGTAATTTCAATGCGTTTAATTCTTGTTCTAAACGATTAATTTTTGCTGTGTTGTCTGGTATATTCTGGGCGTGCGTAGGGGGAGGCAAATTGTATGTTGGTTGTTGCTGCCGATATTGATATTTGTTTTGATCCATACGGATAATAAGTTCTCCATTTTGTGTAGTGATAATGGACTTGAATTGATTGTAAATTTGTTGATTGATGGTTGGTTTTTTATTTTGATTTCGGTCGATGATTGACGCTTTCGGACGTTGATTAGGATCTTGTTTGTTGATACAATTTGTATATTCATGAGTAGGGTCACCACAAATGGTGCAGGAGAGGCGTATAGTTTGAGGAAAAACGTAAATGATTGTGTTAAAGCATTTAATGCGAAAAATTTGATCTTTATAGTCTTTTTCTTTGACGTAAATATAAGCTGCTTTCTGTAGTTGTTTATTATTTGTAGGTGCGAAAGAGCAAGTTTGAGCATTGATTCGCGTGAGAATAGGATGTAGATCACCAAGTTGTGCGTTCATTGGCAATCCTGTGATTTTGTAGCCAAATTTGGTTCTTTTGTCATGTTCTGGATGAGTATGGTCAGCCGGTAAAATACGACAAACCCAGTTTTCGATTTTGAGACTATAAATTTCGTTGGTAAAGAAATTTTTAACTGGTCTTTCTTCTTTGAAGACGACATGTAATTGTTTGTACATGGGTTGTTGAGGTTTGAAGTTTCGTTGATTAGGGCCTCGTTGTTGATTGTTATTGCGTTTTTATCTGATAATCTCCTTGTATGAATGAATTTTACCATATTGATTTTGTACGATGTTGACGAACACTTCCGTGGGATATGAGGTTGGAATGTCGACGAATCTAATACTGCGGTTGAATATTTTGCTTAATTCTTGTTGGATGATGTTACAAGTATTTTCTTCATTGAAGTCGTGGAATGTGACTTTTAGCGAACCGATATTAGTGCCATCTAATGCACTCTTATCTACATTACTTGTGAACGTTAGAACAATTATGGAAATTTTACATATAGTATCTATGGAACATCCTTTAAAGGTGTCTTTGTTGGCGAAATGAGCACGCACTTTGTTGAGAACCTCGTGTGGGTTGTCGTTGTTAGGAAAATGATTGAGAGGACAAAAAAGTTTGAAAGTTTGTTCCTCCTTAAAGTTGGATAAATCAAGTTGTTCGTGCATAAGCGTATCTTGATTGGTGTTTGTTATTTTATTTTTTCCTTTATTGGGTAGATCGATTTTTGTATTAGCCCCTGATTGATTTTCCTGTGGCGCAGTAATGAGGGTTCTCGTTGTTCTTGGGTGCGTGTAGTGATTCACTCAAAGAAATGGCGACTGGTGTTTTTGGTGTAGACATTTCTTTTGTATGTGTTTGGTTTTCTGGAGGATTAATTTTCTCAGTCATAATGATGTCATTATTGCTTCCTTCGACTGTTCTAGCTCTTTTGTTTGAGATATCGTGTCTATTAGAGTCATTCGTAGGTGTCGTTGAAGAAGAAACTGAAGCGTTATCTTTGGGTGGGTCAATAGTAACTTTAGTTACGTTATTGACGTCTATAATCATGTCCTGATTGTTGTTGTTGATGGATGAAGAATTTCTTTTTGCGTTTCTGTTAGAACTTCTGGTAGAACGAGTAGACATTATGAATTTTAATACGAAAAGAGAAAATAAAAGTTGTTTTAAAGTGTATGTAGGTCGTTGTATATATTTTTTAATGTAATTTCGATCGTGCGATTCGAAAATGTAAAGAAAAATAGTTGTTTGCTTGTAAAATAAAAGGTTTTCTATTGACTATTCTTCTCTGAAATTTTTGGACTTGTGATCGACTGTCTTTTTTTTTAAATAATGATTTTATCGATTTTATCATCATAAGCCATAACACGTGATCACGTGATTTTTGTTATGATACATTTTTTGTTTATATAAACCCAGCTTTGATCTTCCACCTAGATAATATGAGAAAACTCTTTCTCACAAATTTTTTGTCACAAAATACGCAGACAAAATACATATAGAGAAGATGGAAAATTTTGGAAAAAATTGGTCAACAACCATCATAGAGTTATTAAAAACCTTTGAGGATGAACTTATAAACGACATATGTCAAGTATACAGAGTTAAACCCATAGGAAAACCTAACCAACAAAATAGACAGTACAAAACGCTCGCTTTTCACGCTGGCGAGCAGAACCTGTTTAAAAGACAAGACTACCGGTTTGAAAGAGCTAAGCACGCTTCTAACCCCAACGACCCTGTATAGCAGCCAGTCTAGGAAAAAAGCACTTGCGTATAACACTAGACAAACTTTATATCAGGGTCAAAAATATGTTACAGCCGCCCTCTCAAGGAAACAACTTCAAAGACTTGGAGCCGCAGCAATCATGGGCACAACCGGAACAAAGCGTACCAATAATACTACCAGAATCTCAGGCTATGATCATAGATAGTAAATTATCGGCGGATGCCGCGAGTTTTACTCCGAAATTGGCCGACGATCTGATAATTACGCAGAATGTATCTGTGATCACCCCCCCTGTTGTAACACTTCCAGCCGAAACATCTAAAAAAGGCAAAGAGAAGCAAGGATCAATTCAGAAAGTCACGTGCGATAACAACATCGTTCATGAAAGTCAAAATCGTCAACGTCGAACTATCATGGTCTACGATGTACCCACCAAATGGTCTCCAGATAAAATAAGGTCTGCCTTTTCTGACTGGGGCCGCGTTTTAAACATTTCCCTCAAGACCCAACATAAGTACTATACGATCTGTGTAGACATAGTTTTAAACCCCACAAAGGATGCTGAGTTCATCTTGATGCCTTGGTATACCCAACTAGGCGGTATATGGGTCTGGTGGTTCCCTGGCGAATGGAAGCTCGCACAAAAAAAGAGTCGTGAAATTTTTCAAGCCTCCTTCCGCTTCCCTGCCGATGCTACAGAAGATGCAATATATAGCAAATTCACCCCTAATGACGAATCCCTCCTCCAGTATACGAGAGCTGCCACGTGGAAAGTCATCAAGGATAAACAAGGACTAAAAGGAATACTCTATTTTGAAACGCATGAAAGGTTGATGCGAGCTCTCACCTTACAGACGGACAAAATAAAGTTGACGAATTCCAGGACGCCCTTGCCGATTAAGTCAAAGAAGACAAAAAATCCAATGAGTGGTAACGCTCAGAAATCATGACAATCGAGCACTCCCAAACAGGGCCAGGTTTGCCCTGACCATAAGAAATCCAAAGCGAAAAAAAACAAGTCTCGTAAAAAGACCGCAGCTTCGGACGACTTATGCACGCTTCTCAAGACTCTTATCCAGAAGCTAGGCGATAAATCGCTAACCTAGTAATTCATTTTATCTTCTTTTTTTTATTCCATAGGATTTTAGCGTAAGATCGGGCGTTCCCACATTTTGCTACGGCCTAAGAAAAGGTTATGACCTGGTCTTCCCCTTTTATTTTTCTTTTTTTACTTTCCCAGTGCGTTATTTTTCGTTTTTATTTTTATTATAGTTTCTTTAATTTAGTGATTTAAGTTATCTCTTCTATATTGATAATAACTAAATCGGATCCCGACATAGCTTATAGTTAGTTGTATCATGTATTTTGACATACCCGCTTGTTTTGACAAGTAATTTTGTCTCCACATGTACAAGGTGATCCTCCATCAAAAATAAAAATAAAAATAAAAATTTGATCTTCCACCTTGTCTTCCTGTCTTCCTCTCCCTGATTTTTTATTTCGCTATTTTTTTTTTTTTTTTTAAAAAAAAAACTTTTTTTTTCTTTTATTTGTTGCTCCTTTTTTTTATTTTTACTTGCTACTCTTCTTTTAAAAACTTCTTTTCCTTTATTTTTCTAACTTCGTTACCCTCTTTAAAAAAAAAAAAATTTTTTTTTGGTTTTATTTTTTTATTCCCATTCATTACCCTCTTTTCTTTTTTTTTAAAAAAATTATTTTTGCCCCTTTTTTTACTGAATTATTTCTGGATATTCTCCTTTGGCAGCATAGGTTAGAGGTTAAAGATGGACTAATCGTGACTACTGACACGAAGTTTATCAGGACTGGGGAATAAAAAGCCTTATTTAGTGCAGGTATTTCCTGAGTCTCTAATTTAAAAAGAGAGATTCCTATAAGCTGGGTTATGTAAGTTACCTTCTGCATTATTTTTCTAACTTTGTCATTCCCTTAAAAATCTTTTTTTATGTCCTTCCCTAACTTCATTATTCTTTTTTCAAAAAAAAAAAAAATTTTTATTTTACTTTTTTACTTCCACCTCACTATCCTTTCTTTTTTATTTATTTTTATTCTTTTATTTTGTAGATCAGATTTTTTTTTGGCTGCTTGGTTCCTTTTTTCTTATTGCAGGTCAATTTTGAAGTACTTTTTTTTTGTAAGTCAGGTAGAAACCGGATGTTTGGAGACTTGGATGATTGCAAATACTATATAGGCGGAGCTTATATTTCTTTTTTTTTGCTTTTAGGTCGTCTGACTCCTGATGACTTGGACGAATCCAGAATTATAGGTACAATAGGGAAGCGTTGGTCTAATTGAGTTAAAGAAACATACTAGTATCTTTTTTCATTTATTTTGAAGGAATAGGTTATTTCTTTGGACTAAGTGCTCCTGGAGACTTTTGATTTCTTAAAAAAAATCAAATTGTTTAACGAAACATCAGTAGAAATAGTATTAATGTTTCTTTTTGTTTTGGTTTGCAATAGTTGGTTTGATAGGAATAAACTATTCATAATATATTTGTGTTTTACTTTATTTTTTTATTTTTTGATTTAATAAATAAAATTAAATTTATGTAAATAAAGTCTAGTAATAAATTGTAATAAATTGTAATATAAACAGTAAATTTAATAAGCAATAATATAAATTTCATGGTAAAACAGTGATTAAATCATGTAAATTCCATATGCATTTCACGCAAATTCTGTATCCAAACTATATTTATAGTGATACAGAATTGTGCAATTTTCCGTATCTTTTCAACGGTCTATTGTGATACGTTATTTCTAAGGAAAAAAATCGTATAAAAATCTTATTAAAAACGTATCCAGTTTTTTTATAGGGCTACAGGAAATAGTGAATTTTTTAGTTCTTTACTTCGAATTTGCTGATAGTCCAAATATTCTGAATATTTAGCCAGGATTTCACCAAATTTAGTTAATGATTCTCTTAGCCAGTTAAATCTACTTTGTAACATCCAACTTAATTCAACATAATTAAGTATTTTTTTGCTATGCTGAGTTAATTCTTCTGAATTAAACTTTGGTTATAATTCTCTGAAAATGATCTCCCAAAAAATTCATCAAAAATAACAGGAATCTTAAACTTTTGATCTAAAGTTTTTACAGAACAGAACAACTATCAACATATCATAGTGCACTTGCCAAATCAGTTACAAATTGTTTTCCAATATGTCGTGCAGCATCCTTCCCTTTCCATCCACCTCCATGATTTCTAATCCAATTAGATAAATCTATTCGCAACTTTTCCAGTACATTTTTTGGGAAATTATTAAATCCTGGAATACATATATCATTCGAACTAGCCCTTATAATATCAAAAGCATTAATAATATTAACAGCAGGAATTCTATAAGATTCTATTATTTCTTGTGAAATAAGATAAAAATGTCATAAATTCCATATTGACATGCAGCTTCCCGGGCAATGCATTCTGCTGAAATCTTCTCTCTGACTAACGTTTTTGATGGACTAAATTTCACTTCAAAATTTGAATTACATCATTCAGATGACAAATATAAAATTGATATATCTCTGAAAAAAACTTTTATTTTAGTTTCCCTGCCAATAGGTAGATCTTCCCAGTCCTTCAAAATTTCAGACTTGTAACTTATTTTTACATGTATGATAGGCATTTGGCAGAGTAAAATCAAGAAAAAAAAAATTCTTGATTATTTTAAATGTGATTATTATATGTGATTATTGTATAAGTTACTCCTTAAGGGTTGACCAATCAGAAGCCATAAAATTTATATATAAACTTTTTTCATTAACACTAGTCGAAAAAGGAATATTCGGCCTTAATGAAATTTGGCCTATATTCGACCAAAATTAAAATTATGTAACCTCAATTAGTAATGATCAACAATTAGACGTGTATTCAACATGGTCGAATGTATATTAAGTATTACGCGTATCATTAATTGAATATTATACGTATCACCAATTCAATTAAAAGTTTAAATTTAAACTTTTAGCGAAACCTCCCTTATCATCCTTCCTTTTATCCTTCCTTTTTTCCTTTTACTCTTCCTCTTTCCCTCTTTCCTTTCATCCTTCCCCTATCTTCATCCTTTTCTACCCTTCACCCTTTCCCTTACTTCATCTTTCCCTTTCCCTTTTCTTACTTTACTTCACTTATATTTTTTGTCAAAAAAATCTGTAACGAAGCATTTTGGCTTTTCTTTCCAAATACTTTTTTGTTGAAAAATTCTTAACAAAACGTTCTTAACGTTTCAACTTTTCCTTTTAAGTAATTCTTTTGGTCTCCTTAAACACGAAATTCCATTAAGTTTTTGATTTTGGTTTTTCTCTTTTAATTACTTACGACCAGTTATTCTCTCAGATCTCTTACTTATAGCCTGGTGAGTAAAATTTTTAATTTTTTAGTTTATTTCAATGAACTTTATTAACAGTTCATTTTTTTCCTTTGTAGACGAGATATCTGAACATGTGGAAATTTGTTAGAGATTGTTCTTTTGCAGTATTTCGGTAAGTCTTAATGATAAGTTTAATTTCTTTGTTTTATTTTCAAAGAACGGTTACTAATTTCTTTTTTTTTTATTTTTTGTTTGTTATTCAGGTATTGGACGCGTAAGAATTTGGTAAGGAGGGCTTCTTTTATTATATTTGATGACACTTCTTTGAATAAACTGCTACTTAACATTTCAGTTTTTTTTCTTTTGTAGGTGAATTTTTGGCTTTTTGGTCGCAATATTTCGGTAAGATATTTTTAAATAATTTTTTATTTCATTTTTAAAGAACGCTATCTAATTACTTTTTTTCTTTTTTTTCGATTTGTTTTTTGGCTTTTTGGATGTTGAATCAATCTCTTATTTACTTACTACACTAATAATTATCAACAATTAATCTATGAATTGTCATATTAATTAATGATACTTTTATTATACAAAACCAGATCTGCCAATCTGATCCAGAGCTTTTTCTTTTTTCAACAAAATTTACCCCTTCCCTCCCTTCCCCTTAACCTTTTCTCTCATCTCATTTGTTTTCTTTTGTTCTTTCTCTTCCATTTCTTTTCCCTTCCTTTCTTCCTCCTTTCCTCTCCCCACAATCGTCTCTTTTTCGTAAAGAATACACTAAAAATGTTTTCCAGTTTTTACAAAATGTTGATAATGATGTTTCAATTTTTTTTTTTTTAAGTGACTCTTCAGTTTTCTGGAAGTGACATATCAAAGGTTTCTTTTTTTTTTTCTTTAATTATTTTAATGAATGCTTATTAACAGTTCATTTTTAATTTTTTTTAAGCAGTTCTTAGTCTTTTGGACATATGGAACTTCATTTCAGTAAGTTTTTTTCCTGTTTAGTTTACATGTTCTAACTGTTCTAACGGAATATATGCTAACCTCTTCTCTCTTTTTTTTAAACAGTTCTGGACGCATGGAATTCAGATTTTGGTAAGGAAGTCTTTCAGTTTTCGGTAAGGGAGCCAGAATCAATTTTTTTTTATTAATTATATTTATTTAATGAAACGTTAACGTTTCGTTTATTTCTTTTTTTTTAGGCTGTCCCTTCATATATATGGAGTTGGGTAGATTTTTTCTTGGATTATAAATTTTCAAAACACCTACTAATCTTTCGGGTTTTTCTTTTTTTAGCAGTTTGCTCTTTAGGTCTTTGAACGCGCAGATTTACGGCGAGTTTTTTTTATCGTTTTCAATTTTTTTATTTTTAACAAATTGTTAGCTAACGAATTCGTTCTTTATTTTTTTTAGGTTGCTTTCGACTCTCATTGAATGCAGATTCAAGATTTTTTTTAGGTAGGGACATATTGGGACGCGTAAGATAGTAGATTTTTGGTGTAATTTTTTTCTTTTTTTTACCAAAATTTAATAACACGTACGTTTCGTTTTTTGATTCTTTTTTAGGTGACTATTCTTCAGACTTTAGGACACAAATGCAACTTTAAAATTTTGATAGGTTTAAAATATTTTTAAATTTATCTTTTTTTAACAAAACGCTTATTAATGTTTCGTTTTCTTTCTTTTTAGGCAACCAGTATATTGATAGGTTATATATCGGTAAGTAAAAAATCAGATGTTTTTATTTTAACGAATTGTTATTAACAGTTCATTTTATTTCTTTTGTAGGTTATTCTTGATTTTTTAGAATACCAAAACCCAGGTAAAGTTTCAAGTTTGAAACTTACTCTAAAAAATTCTATTTTAATTTTTTTCTTTCTTTCTATTTCTTTTAGTAAACTGGCCCAATTTTGGACTATAAACAGAATGCCAGTATTTCAGGAACCTGATTCTAACTTGAAAATACCAGAATTCAGGTGAGTTTCAAAGGGTTTCCTATTTTAAACTTCTTCTAAAAGCATTTTTATTAAGCGTTTTTTTTTTACAGTCTCTGATAACCATTTTGGACAGTGTGCTTTCAAAACTATTTTATATTAAATGGTAGGAAGTGTTTCGATTCTTGGATAAATGAAGTGGTGGTAAGTTTCAAATTCAATAAATTCAATGAAATTTAAAAATTTGTTAAAGAAATTTCATTTAATGTTACTTTTCTACATAGGTTTTGAGACTCCTTTAGGCATATGTAAATCGTCTATTTAGTGGATTGTGTAAATGGTAGTTTTGGATGGATGGTAGATGGATGCGGATGAATGAACGATAAATGAATGATAATATATAGATAGATATTAGATAGAAATTTATATAGCATAATACATATGTAATTTTTTTAATACTATGTTAATAAACTATAAATTCGGAACTAAATTGATTAAAATTTGTCTCTAGTTTGACCTATTTATCAATAATATTCGGATTATATATAGTAGTCAAATATAGTTTTTTTAGGGTCGAATAAATATGTAAAATGTCCTAATATAGGTCAAATTTTTCTTTCTGAATTTGAGACGATTGGCACCCTAAATGCACCAAAAAAATTGGCCACAATTTGACATAAGTTAGATCATCATTTGATCTATATTCGACCTGGTTAAATTTAGGCCGAATTGTCCTTTTTCGACTAGTGTAATAAAAAATTAACAATAAACTCCAGGTCCCCAGGTCAATTTTAAATTTTGATATTACGTGAACTGAAAAATTGAATTTGTGTGGCCTTATAGGACAATCTAATAACTCTAAATGATACATCTATGATACACGATGAATATACAGAGGATCATCTAAAGCAGAGTAGATTTGGCTGATGTTACGCCATTAAGAAATTATAACATAATTGGCAGAACTCCTGACAATTACTAAAGCTTAGAATGTGATATAGATGTGACAAATATTTTTATATGATCACGTGTCTGAGCTTTTTTCAATGGGGTTCCTGCAGAGACCCAAAGTGAAAGTTTCAATTTATTTTAATTTTAGCCAGAATTAAGCTTTTAAGTCAGTGATTCTGGCTAGAGTTAATAATATCACGTGATTATCCAAAAATTTTTGAATTATGACTTCTGAATTTTGGCTAAATAAAATATTAAATTTTAAACTTTTTCCTGTTGATCTCAAGGCCAAAAATTGTGCTAAAGAAAAACTTACATTTTAATACACAGATCAAACGATGTCAAATCAGGAATCAAATGACTATCAATAAACCATCAGGATTGATGAACAGTCAAACAAATCAATATTCAATTAGCAATAAATTGTACTACCCGATTGATGCCAGATGATGTCAAAATTTGGCACCAAATTGGGCTGCCAATTGAAAGACCAATGATCATCAATTGATGATTAATTGATGGTCAATTTATGTCGATTGATGGTCAATTAATGGAATTATGGTCAAATTATGGTCAAATTATGGTCAAATTATGGTCAATTGGTGGTCAAATAACCAATTTTTGTAGAATCATATAACGAATAATAAAATTTATTATTGCACATAATATTTAGAATTACAAATAAAATACATAGTATCTTTATTTATCATATTAATAAGTATTTAAAATAAAATCATTCATCATAATAATATATATGTTAGTATATGACTGATAAGTTAGTAATATTTAATAGAGTAAATTTATATGTAGCAGGTGCGATATTATCACCCTAACCACGTGAATATATGTAGTGTTCCGCACAAATCAAATTAGACTAAATCAGGTTAGATTTGAAATTTGATTTGATCAAATCAAATCTGAAAAGTTTGAATTCGGATTTGAATCAAACCATTTAAATCTGATTTGAAATTTGATTCGAATTTGATTTGATTTGATTTAAATTTGATTTGATTCAAATCAAATTCAAATTCAAATCAAATCAAATTCATTCAAATAGATTTGTGATTTGGTTTGATTTGTTGAATTTTAAATAAAAAAATGCGGTTTGCAATGCAATATTAATAAAAATGTTGCGAAACATTTTTTTTAAATTAATTTAATAAAAAAATGCGTTTCGCAATACAATACTAATAAAAAAACATTGCGAAATGTTTTTTTTTAATTATTTAAATAAAAAATGCATTTTGCAACGCATTATTAATAAAAAAATGTTGCAAAACGTATTTCTTTAGTGTGTTTAAGGAGGGTTGGACATCATATGGTTGCAGTAACTACCAATAATATTTACGGTAATTACAGGACCCAAATAATACCAATATAATTCACATACGGGTTTGCATAGAGTTTATATGAAATTACTTTTTAAACCTACAAATTGAGTTTGCGTAGATTGGTCAATTTGGGATATTATGTTTGTGTAGAGTTTATAATAGATATACGTGGATTTATTTTTAAAAAATACTAATTTCAGTAAATTAAATTACTCGGTATTTACCAAAATTTATTTTATTTTATTTATTTTTTCACTTTTTTTCAGTATTTTATACCAAATTTATTTATTTTTATTATTCTTTTTCGGGTTTTAATACCTTAATTCCAAAAGTCCAGTCATGTTTTTCGCCCGGCAACACTACAAAAAATAAAAAAAAAATAATTAATTTGTTAAAAAAAATACCGAAAAACACTTCCCCCACCCTCCCTTACCTTAATTCCAAAAGTCCGGTTATGCTTTTCGTCCGGCAATACTGCAAAAATAAAAAAAAAATCAATACTTAATTAATTAAAAAAAAACAACGAAATACCTCCCCCAACCCTCCCTTACCTTAATTCCAAAAGTCCGGTCATGCTTTTCGTCCGGCAACACTACAAAAAAATAAAAAAAAAGGTTAATACTTAATTAATTAAAAAAAACAACGAAACACCTCCCCCAACCTTCCCTTACCTTAATTCCAAAAGTCTGGTTATGCTTTTCGTCTGGCAACACTACAAAAAGTAAAAAAAAAGTTATTACTTAATTAATTAAAAAAAAAACAACAAAACACCTCCCCCAACCCCTCCCTTACCTTAATTCCAAAAGTCCGGTCGTGCATTTCATCTGGCAACACTACAAAAAAATAAAAAAAAAATAATTAATTAAATAGTTAAAAAAAATACCGAAAAACACTTCCCCATCCTCCCTTACCTTAATTCCAAAAGTCCGGTCATGCTTTTTGTCTGGCAACACTACAAAAAGTAAAAAAAAAGTTAATACTTAAATTAATTAAAAAAAAATAACGAAACACCTCCCTCAACCCCTCCTTTACCTTAATTCCAAAAGTCCGGTCATACCTTTCGTCTGACAACACTACAAAAAATAAAAATAAAAAATAATTAATTAATTAGTTAAAAAAAACACTGAAAAACACTTCTTACCTTAATTCCAAAAGTCCGGTCATGCCTTTCATCTGGCAACACTACAAAAATAAACTGATAAATGATTAAAAAAAAGATCAGATATTCAGATTATCTGATTAGATTGGCAAGTCACATGACCCTGCCTTTATACATTTGTGAGTTATATTAGTATTGTTCGGGGTCCTGTAATTACGTTTAATCAGGTCATGTATATTTAATTCGATTTGATTTGGATTTGATTTGGATTTGTCAGATTTGATTCAGATTTGATTGAATTAGTTTAAGCTAATTTGAATTTGATTTGAAATCAAATCAAATCTTTTTTTTTTAATTTGGATTTGAACTCAAATCTTGTTTTGAAGTTTGGATTTGATTTGCAAATCAAAATTATCAAATCGAATCAAATCAAACTTCAAATCAAATCCGAATTGATTTGATTTGACCAAATCGTTTGCAGAACACTAAATATATGTATAGTTAAATTTTATTTGTTATACACGTTTTATTTGTTTATGCAATACAAGCCACATTTAAACAATCTGATCTATTTTTTTGTTATCGTAAAATACAACCATTGTAAAAGGGGGTGACAAAAACATGTACAATATGGAATCCTATGTATGTATGTATGGTGGTCAATGTATGGTATACACTATACTTTTTATATATACATACATTGTTATTATATATATATATAATAAAAATGTATGTATATATGGATATAGTGTATCACGTGACTATACATTATTCGCATTTTTTTATTTTAGCATACTGTATATATTTTTATGGTTTATTTTATTTGCAATACTCTTTTCTATCTCTTCACTTTTTAGGTATAGATTTTAATAAAATTTTTCTACACTCTTCTAATGAAATAATTCAAATTTAGTGAAAAATATATTCAACAAAAAGCAAAAGAATGAGATTAAAGTAGTCCATAAAATCAAGAAGATAAAACATAAAGTTCAAGAATATAGGGACAGTATTAAAAGAATAGCCACATCCTATATTCCTATCAAAAAAAAGATAAATTGGTGACATTTTAAATCAAAACCAAAAATAATACATACATTTGCCTCACAAATTTAAAGTTCAGGTTGACATCCAAAGCTATTCCTAAAGAAAGGAAACATTAGCAGCATTTTAAATCAAAAATAATAAAAAAATAAACCAAAACATAGACAAAAAAAGATACGAAAATAATAAAAAGACCAAAAAAACCCACTTTATTTCTTGAGATTTTGAAATCTGTACCAAAATTCAAAGTATTTCTAAAAAAAAAGAAAAGAGAATAGTGTTAATAATGTCCTTAAGTGTTAAATAAAAACACGTGAAAATAATAAAAAAACTGTAAGAAATTTTCACCTTTTTACTTGTGACTTACTAGTACCATTTATGCTGAAAAAAAAACGGTAGAGAAAAAAAATGATAATGATAATAAAGGCATGACCCATCAATTGTTATACAATCATACACTATACTTATTTGCCGATTTGTATACATGACCATACAGTATGAAAATTATTACCATACATGCCATACATTGATTATCATACATACATACATAGGAGTCCATACAGTACATGTTTTTTATTTAATTATCGTAAAATACAACCTTTGATATAACGTAAAATACAACTGTTTTCATCCTTGTAAAATACAACCGGTTTGCAAATATAATTGGTTTTGCATTTCCTTTTATTCAGTCAAATTAGCAGTCCATTTTTTTTTCTTAAAATAAACAGGTCTCCACTTACTTCCAAAGTTCAGATCAGCATACTCTATGTTGGCTCCATTTCTTCAAATATTATAACTTCACTTTATTAAGAGAAAGTAGTTTACAAAGTTTAAAATATACTTTTACTATCAAGCAAATACATTTTTTCAAGAATACTATGGAAACTGGTATAAGCTATTTATTTGAGTTATAAAGTCATGAGTTGTCATTTAACATTAATTGTTTGTCTATTCCACTTTGGTTTGTAATAATGAGTCTTATTTTAAGTGTACACGTACAGTATATAATAAAAATTTTGTAGATGGAGAAAATAATCATATGCCTATTGGACCTATTCTTGGTTTAGAGCTGGAAGGGTTGGACTCTGAAAAGTATCCTCTAATAAATTCTCCTATTGATCTATCTGTTGGAACTCAGTTTACCTCTTGGGAAATTGCTGAATATTATTTAAAGAAATATGGAAGGCAGAGAGGTTTCATGATAAAGTGTTATAGAGTTGAATTTCATAAAAATGGTGAAATTAAAAAATGAACTATTACCTGTGAAAAAGTAGGAAAGTATAAGCCCAATAAGTTCAAACCTCTTGAACAACAACAGAATAAAGGATTAAAGAAGATAGACTGTAAATGATATGTTAATTTGAACAAACCCAAAAGTACCAATTATGTATATGTAACGTTTGTTTGTTTTAAACATGACCATGAATTCAACATGGATGATGCAAGATTTGTTACAGCATTTAGACAATTTAATGAAAATGTAATGGCTGAGATAGAGCATGCAGTCATATATGGTCATTGTGATGCATATACTATAAGGAACTTGCTCCAACCACTATATTCTAATCAATTATTTCTTACTCAGAATCTCTCTAATGCAATACAGAAAATTAAGCAAGAAAATAAATGTTAGTGTGATCATCTAACACATCCTTTGATTTTATTGTCAGGAAAGTAGCGTGTCACTCATCAGGAAATTTTTTTAGAAGATATATATCGATATTTATCACTTTATCTCAAATTATCCCATTTTATCATATTAAATAAATTGATAGATATCAAATTTGGATAGTTATTGATAAATAACTGGTGATATAAAATGATATTTAATGTTAATGATAGTTATTGATAAATATCTGGTGATATAAAATGATATTTAATGTTAATGATATTTATTGATAATAATCTGAAAGATAAATAATGATATTTAATGTTAATGATATTTATTGATAATAATCTGAAAGATAAATAATAATATTTAATGTTAATGATATTTATCAATAATAATCTGAAAGATAAATAATGATATTTAATGTTAATGATATTTATCGGTAATAATCTGTAAGATAAATAATGATATTTAATGTTAATGATATTTATCGGTAATAATCTGTAAGATAAATAATGATATTTAATGTTAATGATATTTATCGGTAATAATCTGTAAGATAAATAATGATATTTAATGTTAATGATATTTATCGGTAATAATCTGTAAGATAAATAACAATAATTATTTTAATGATTTATAACAAATTTTTAAATGTTAAAAAGTTTTATTAATTGATACCATTGTATAACCATTTATTTTTTTTATAATTATATTAAGCCTTACTACTGAAGACTCCCTCTTTTTGTCACTATAAACAGGCGGAGGGAACAGCAATGGCTTTCCCCCTATAGGCACTAATGGGCCTCTACCCGCATATAGAGGAGGGGCAGGTTCGTAAGGTTAAACGTTATGCACATTGTGTATTGTACATGCGTACATACGTGCACACGTACCCTAATATAATTAAATTTTTACCAGTAATTAATTTTATGATTTTATATACCGGTATTAAATTAATTTAAAAATTATAAAAAAAAAAAAAATTTATTTTGGGGAAATGTCCTCTATTTATATCTAATTGAACATCACGTGTATCACATGATATTATATTAATAATGATCCACAGTTCGATCATTTACCAGTATAAAAAGCTTAACTAACTTTTTTTAAGCTTAAACTTTTTTTTCGCTTTCCCTTTTGGTTTTCTTCCCTATCCCTTTCTTCATTTTCCCTTTTCGCTTTCTTTCGTTTTTCCTCTTTTCCCTTCTTTCATTTTCTTCCCTTTATCTTTTTTCCTTTTTTCCTATTTCTTTCTCTTACTCGTCTTCCTTTTCTTTCTCTTCGTTCTTTCCTCTTCCTCCTTCCTATTTTTTCTATTTTTTCTTTGTTTTAGGCGTTCATTCGGTCTCTTTGGATGTGACATTTTGGTAACCCTTTTCCTCTCGGGATTTCCTTGGAATCTAAATACTTCGGTAAGATATTAATTTTTTTTTTATTTTAATTTTTTTTTGTTTTTTTTGTTTAACGAACTTTACTAACGGTTGTTATATGATTTCTCCTCTTTTAGGTTTTAACTTTCTCTCTGGAAATGAAGTAAGTAAGTATTCATTTTTATTTTTGTTTCAGTTTTCTTTTATCTTTACTGACAATATCTCCTTTTTTTTAGGTTCGACACCTTTCCTTTAGCTTTAGCGGCTCTTGTGGAAATAGATCTTCATTTCAACCTTCGGAAGTGAGAGAATTATAGAGAGGGAATTTTTTAAATAACCCTTTTGACGAAATGCTTACTAACGTTTTGTTCTTTTATTTTTTTCTTTAGGCGAGCCTGGACGCTTGGAATCTTGATGAAACATCAGTTCGTTTTCTTTTTTTAAACGAAAATCAGTAAGGGAGGTTTTTTGAATAACTTTTTAATAAAATGATACTAAATTATTTCATCTTTTTTTTTCATTTTGTAGATTACCAGTACTTCAGGACGTTTAGACGCATGTAAATCGGTGAACAGTCAATATCTGGACGCGTGGGGTTTCGGTGTCAAAAATATACAGGGAAAAAATTCGACATTTACTACAATGATGACCTAACGAAGATTATGTAATTAAAAGTTATGGATTTCATCGGTGAGGTTCATTTTTTACTTTTAATTTTTATTTTGATGACAGAACTGTTATTAACAGTTCTTTGTTTTTTCTTTTTTAGGCATTTGGTTTTTGGATCTCTTCAGAAATAAATTCAATTTTAAATGGCCAGGATGTGTTAGATTCAGTGAGTTTTCTGAGAGTTTCGGTGGGCCTTTTTAATGTTTTAAAACTTTACTAATTTTTTATTTTTCTTTTTTTTTTATGTTTCTTTTTTTTAGACGATATCCTATGGCGTATGGTCCTTCAAAAAACTTTTCCTTCACTATTTATTCTGGATTTACGATTCGTTTCGGCTTGCTTTCTTTAGAAGACCGTTCTTCCGTCGGGAACTTGCGTAAATTTCGGTTGGTTTTCTTTTTCATATTCTATTTTAATCGTTCATTTTAACGAAACTTACGTTCCATTTTTTCTTCTTTTTTTTATACAATCAGTTCTTTGGATCTTAGGATGCGTGGAATTCAGTGGGTTTCTCTTTTTCTTTTAAGCTTTATTTTAACGAAATGTTTACTGATATTTGATTTTTCTCTTTAATAGATGGCCGGTAACGTTTAAATATAAACAAAAATAAAAATGTTTTTAGACGCGTAAAATTTCTGTGCGTCGGTCTTTATTATTTTTTATTTTTTTTTATTCTTTTTTTTTTAACGAACAGTTTCTAACAGATCGTTGTCTTTCTTTTTTTCTAGACGGATCTTTTTGTTCATTAGTTCCTAGAATAGAAAGGTGAAACTATTTTTTTGATGTGTATATTGTCATAAGTTTCTTTTTTTAATTTGTTTATTAGTGTTTCAACGAACTTTAGCTAACAGTTTTTTTTTATTTTGTAGGATTAATTCTTCAGATCTTGAGAGGCGGGTATCAGTACCTTTTTTGAGGTAAATCTCAGATTTGTTTTTAAAAAAAATCCATCTTTTTTAATGAAACAATAATTAATGTGTCATTATTTTTCTTTTTTTTTTAGGCAGTCAGTTCTAATTTCGAAGCACCGGAATCTCTAGACCGTTTTCGAAATGCTTTTATTTATAGGATTGCAGTTCCGACTTGAGTATTAACGGAATCTTGGATAACTTTTCGAAATGAAAACTTTTTGAAAAAAAAATTTTAAGATTATTTCATAGGAATCTGGCTCGACTTGGATAGCAAATCCTATGTAAGTTTTCGAATTACTTTTCGAGAATTATTAAGAAGTTTTTTTATCATATTTGAAGAAATATTACCCTTACTTTTTCTTTCTTTTTGTAGGGTCTCATCGGTTTCTATTTTGGTATTGGAAATTTCGAAGGTATAAATTTCGAAATTTTATTTTATTATTTTATTTTTAGTCAAGAAGCGTTAACTAGTGTTTCGTTATTTACTTTTTTGCAGGTCAGCCGGACGAAAATTACGACCAGACTTTGGAATCAAGGTATGTGAGTCAGTGGAATTTTTTTTTTGTTGTTTCTGAAAAGTTACTAACGAACTCTATTTATTATCTTTTTTTTAATTTTTCCAGAACTTTCACTACATATTTTTTCTCGATTGTAGAATTTGTTTTGGATACTGGAAATAATTAATTTCGAAGGTATCATTTGAACTTTTGAGTTTAGGAAGTGTTTCTATTTGGACGTTTTCTAACATTTCTTGGAGTTGCTAGATAATAAATTTTTAACATAGATTTTAGCATAGAATTTAGTATAAAATAAAATAATATATCTTTCTAATAAAGTGATGAAATAATATAACATTATTTAACAATAAATAATTTAACGTTATAATAATTATCGTTATTTAATAATATTGATGATTATCGTTATTTAATGATACTGATGATTATCATTGATATAACAAATCGATACTACTCAACGAGTCCGATTATTATCGATAGATCTCATGTGACCTTTCCATCGAGATACATCTCTATCAATATTTGTCATTTTAGTTAAATTCTGATAATTTGTCATCATTTACCCATATCGATACTACTCGACGAGTCCGATTATAATCGATAGATATTATGTGACCTATCCATCGATATATATCCCCTAAAAAAATTTCCCGATGCTAGTAATGGATGCTTTTCCCTCAGACAACATATATTTTATACTGGTGGTTATTTATAAACAGTATCCCAGTTTACAACGTATACTTTACACTGGTAATTACTTGCAAACAGTATAATATTTCAGTTTATAAACAGTATAATTTTCCAGTTTATAACATATATTTTACATGGGTGTTTATTTATAAATAGTATAATATTCCAGTTTGTAATGTATGTTTTGTACTGGCAATTATATTACTATTCTTAATACATTTATTATTTATTATTTAAATTAAAATATAATAATATGATAAAGAAATAATTAAAATAATAAATACAAATAAAAGAAAAAAAATATAACAATTATTAGTAATAAAAAAAGATATAATTAGTAATAATAAATGAAAAATATGGTTAGTAACAATAAAAATATGATAAAGTTAATAGCGACAAAAAAAAGATAAAATTAGTAGTAAAAGAAATACAGTTAGTAATGATAAAAGAAAATAAAATTAGTAGTAATAAAAAAAAATAATACAATTAGTATAAATAATAAAGACCAAAAATAAAAAAAACAAAACATCTGTACTTATTTTATTAAATTATACAAACATGTTTCATTATTTTAAAAAGATAATAGAAAGAATAATAATCAGATAAAATTAATTATAATTAAAGGTAAACAATTACACAAAAGCCAAATATTTTATTTTTTTGCGTAAAGTATTCCTATTAAAACAGCTTTTTGTTTAATAAAATTTCTTTTATAATAAAATAAAAATAAATATATGTAATATTTAAATAATAACTTAAATAAAAGAAGAAAGTAATGAATAAAAAAAAATAAGAGATAAGAGAAAACCAGGATAAAAGAAAAACTATTTTTTGATTTTATTTATGTACGCAAACAATAACAAATGATCTGCAATCACATGACATTTATCCAATCATAATCTTATACTATATAATTAGTAATTAAATCACATTTTTTATATTTATATATGTACATTTTTTATATTTGTATATCATCAAATTACTAACACATATTTAACACACATTCAACACATTTAACAAAATTTGGCTGAAATCAATAAATTTTTACCAGGATTATCAACATAGATTGAACATAATTTCAAATATAACTTCAATTACTTAAAATTTGATTTAATCATGCAAATATAAAATTAATAATCACAAATAACTATTGGTATTTTATTGTATTATTTGTCCAGAAACCTATAAAAAGAAAAGGAGAAGCATTAGAAATGTTTCTCTTAAAAAATAAGAAACATTATAATCCCCCTTCTACACTTACATAATTCTAAAGTTCAGATTCGTAATTTTATCTGGCAACCTAAAAAAATGAAGAAAAGAAATGTTTAGTAATGTTTCTTAAAGAATATAATAAAAAACCCACTCCCCAACACTCTTTTTACCTAAATTCCAAAGTCTGGGTCATATTATTTGTCTGGCAACCTAAAAAAAGGAAGAAAAAAATGTTTAGTAATGTTTCTTAAAGAATTTAATTAAAAAAACCCATTCCCCTATCCTTTTATCTAGCCCAGGTTATATTATTCATCCGGCTACCTAAAAAAAAGAAGAAAGAAATATTCAGTAACATTTCTTAAAGAATTTAATAAAAAAAACCCACTCCCCTACCTTTTACCTAGTCTGGATCGTATTATTTGTCTGAAAACCTATAAAAAAGAAAAGAGAAGCATTAGAAACATTTCTCTTAAAAAAATAAGAAATATTATAATTTAATTCCCCTTTCTCCACTTATATAATTCTAAAGTCTGGGTTATATTATTCATCTAGCAACCTAAAAAAAAGAAGAAAGAAACGTTTAGTAATATTTCTTAAAGAATTTAATTAAAAAAATCCACTCTCCTATCTTTTTACCTAGTCTGGGTCATATTATTCGTCTGGCTACCTAAAAAAAAGAAGAAAGAAATGTTTAGTAATATTTCTTAAAGAATTTAATTAAAAAAACCCACTTTCCTACCCTTTTACCTAGTCCAGGTCATATTATTTGTCTGGCTATTTAAAAAAAAAGAAGAAAGAAACATTTAGTAATGTTTCTTAAAGAATTTAATAAAAAAACCCATTCCCCTACCCTTTTACCTAATCTGAGTCATATTATTCATCCAGAAACCTATAAAAAAGAAAAAGAGAAGTGTTAGAAATATTTCTCTTAAAAAAATAAGAAATACTATAATCCCCCTTCTTCACTTACTGTACATAATTCCAAAGTCTGGGTTCGTGATTTTGTCTGGCAACCTAAAAAAAGAAAAAAAAAATGTTAGAACCATTTCTTAAAGAAAAGAACACACGAAAAATCCCTTCTCCTCTTACCTTAATTTTAAATTCCAGCTTGTAACACTTTTGTAACTTCAGTATTCATATTTCATAATTCATGTATTTTTTTTTTTAATAATGAATTAAATAAAAATAATTTCTTTTAAAAAAAGTTTTTAAAATAAAAAAAAAACAGTTTAAAAAAAACTGATTTTAAAAATAAAAAAAAATTATTACATTAAAAAAAGATTGATAAAGTTTATCAATCTTAAATGATCAATGAACCAAATATTTTTATTGATATATTTAAAGTTATTATTAATACTGATTTTATATTTTTAATTTAAAAACTGCATTTTGGCATTTTGACACATTTTAGTTTCAACATTTCGATATTAGCCTGTTGAGTTTTAGCAGATAACTTTAGTTTGAACTATTGAGTATGTATCCAATAATCAATGCAAAAAATATTCCTATATGATGAAAGAAATTGTTCACTTACTCCTTGCAAATTACTTTAATGCACAATGAATTTTTATCGTTAAAAGCTGTACATTATGATGATAATTTTGTAGGAAACATTAATTTGTAATCTGCTTCAGAGCTAGTGAAATTACTAATATATTCCAGAAAACTATTATTGTAGATCAAATTCTTAATGTTAAGCAATTTTCAAGCAATTTATCAAAATTTATTTTTAAAATAAATATGTTAGAAATGTTTAAACTTAAAAGTATATTAAAATACTAATATTGTCTCATATTTTCATAATTAAGTAAATTTAATGTCATATATGTTTTTAAGGATTGGAATCCAGCATCGCTAAAGAAAGAAAATTTTAATTAGTAGTATTATGTAAATTTTATTGTTAAACTTTAATTTTATAGGTTTTTTGCCATTATTTTCCCAACTTTCAGTTATAAATCTTTAGATGGTTTGTGCTCAATTTTAAACTCAAATTTAACTTTAATTTATCATATTTGTAATAATGCAATAACTCTTCACCCAGTGATCAGAAAAGGATGAGTCATAGCTCTTTGGATTTCTCTCATTATGATGCGTCTAATGATAGTAGTTTCATAATTCTAGTATCGAAGAATGGTGAGATAGTTTTAACATACTAGCAAAATATTTCTTGTTATCTATCAATGCTAGAGTTATGAAATTACCTTCATTAGACGCATTTTGATAAGAGGAATCCAAAGAGCTATGACTCATCCTTTTCTGATCACTGAATGAAGAGTTATTGCATTGTTACAAATATGATAAATCAAAGTTAAATTTGAGTTTGAAACTGAGCATAAACTATCTAAAGATTTATAACTGAAAAGTTGGATAAATAATGGCAAAAACCTATAAAATTAAAATTTAACAATAAAATTTACATAATACCATTAATTAAAATTTTCTTTCTTTAATGATGCTGGATTCCAGCTATTAAAAATATATATAATGTTAAATTTACTTAATTACAAAAATAAAAGGTAATATTAGTGTTTTAACATACTTCTAAGTTTATACATTTCTAACATATTTATTTTAAAAATAAATTTTGATAAATTGTTTGAAAATTGCTTTAACACTAAGAATTTGATCTACAATAATAATTCCTCAGTATATATTAGTGGTTTTTACTGGTTCTGAGGCAGATCACGAATTAAATATTACATGTACATTTAAAATATGTTTATACAGTTATTACAATATACGTTATAAATGTATAAATTTTATGTACCGTATCTATAATAAGAAATAATATGTTATAAATATATATATTAAATATATCGTATCCATTATAATACGTTATAAACATATGATTTAATATACTGTATATATATATATATATATATCCATGTTTTGCAAACAGTATACAATGTACTGATATACAGTAGAAATATATTTATACAGTATACATTATAAATGTATGAATTTAAAATACCATATTATACAGTATATTTACCATATACTTTATTACATTTTTTATTATTAGTATTTTGCGAACAGTATACTTAATACCGATATGCAGTATACAAAATTGCGAACAGTATCAAAGATGCGAATATACAGCATACAAACAGTATACATAATTTTTATAGGGTTGATTAAATTATTCTTTTAACAAAACAATTATTAATTATTTCATTTTCATTTTCCTTTTATAGACAATAAGTACTTCAGGATATGATATTTGAATGCATAGAATTGGTAAAAAAGGCTTTCTTTCAATTAATTTTTTAACAAAACATTAAAGTTTCATTTTTTTTCTTTTGTAAATGGAACTAATATTTAGACGTGTCTGCTTGTTTTCTTTTTGTAGATGGAGTATTTAAACACGTCTAAAATTTGGTTAGGACTTTTTTATCTTTAATTAATTCTCTTTTTATAGATGGCCAATTTCTTGAAAAATTTGTGATATGTGAGATGAGCCTTTTATTTTACTATTTTACTTTGCATCCCAAACAATTGCTAATATTGTTTCTATTTCTTTGTTTTTAAGAACATTGAATGGAAAATAAAGATATTATATTGGTGAGTTTCAGGTCCAATTTTTGACTGAAAAGAATGTTGATAAGTTCTCAAAAAAGAAATAATCTGAAATCTTTCTTTAAAGAATGTTATCTGCCATTTTTTATTTCAATTTTTCTTGTATAGAAACCTGGTCAAGTTTTGATTCTGGGGCCATATAGGTAAGTTTTGAAAATAGTTTGAAACTTTTTAAAAATATTAACTAACATTTTATTTTTTATTTTGTAGGAATCTGAAAAAATTTTAAATTTTGATTTTGCATCATAATTGTAAGATTCTGTAAGAAATTTATTCTTTTTTTTTCAAACTATTTTTAATTGGAGATTGTTAATTTTTTTTCTTATATTTTGGAATATTTGGACGTGTAGGAACAAGTAAGGAGAAGGGAAAGTTCTTTGGAATGTTGTAGCGAAATGATACCTAATTATTTCATTTTTTTTCTTTGTAGACTACCAGTACTTTTAGAATTTTTGGACACGTGAAAATTGGAGAAAATGGACTTTTTTTGATACTTGGTAGGCAATTAATTTCTTTAAATATATTCCTTTTAACAAAATGTTTTCTAACATTTTATTCTCTTTTTTTTAAACAAATTAGAATGTAAATTTTCAGTTAGAACTTCAGCTTTTAGACAGAACTTGAGTATGGATTTGGTTAGTTTTTAGGTCATAACTAAAAATTGCAAAACTTTAAATTTTTGTTTATTATTTTTTTTTTTACAACTAAAATTATTATTGATTTCTTACTGTTTTCATTTTTCCCATTCAACCAAAAGACCAAAACCTACAAAAGAAAGTTTTACAACTCCAATCACTTCTTTTATTTTGATTAATTAGAAATGTTTATTAATGTTTTTTTTATTTACTTTTTTTTAGGTCTTGATTTGTGATGCTGAGAAACATCAGAATTGAATCAATCAATCATATGAAACTTTGTGAAGAAAAAGAATTGAAAGGATAAAAATTTATGATGTGGAAATAAAAATTTATGAAAAAGTAAAAGGAAAGAAGAAATGGATGAAGGAGGAAAAAATGAAAAAAAAGAAGCGAGAAGGTACAAAATTTTTGGGGGAAAAGGCCAAAACTTATTTTGTATGACCCGCCGTTCTGATCAAAAGTCTAGTATTAAATACTAGATTTATCTATATTAAAATATAGGAAAATCTAGTATAAAATACTAGATAAATCTAGTATGAAATGGATAAATCTAGTATAAAATATAGATAAATCTAGTATGAAATAGATAAATCTATATTTTATACTAGATTTTCCTATATTTTATATTAGATGAGTCGATATTTTATACTAGATCAGATCTATATTTTAATATAGATCGCCCTATATTTTATACTGGACTAATTTGTTAAGCTTCACTGGCATGATTATCACCTGTCTATTTGCGCAGCATTGTAAGAAAAAAAAGGAAACTCTTTTTCCATTAAGGGTGTCTATAATAAGTTTAATCACAAACATAGGAGAAGCTCCTTAATAAAAATGAAATTTCCAGTTTATTAATTAAAATTGCTGTCACGAAAATTTAATTTCTCATGTTCCATCTATTACAATAATATTTAATTCTTTAGAGGTAACTTTATAAAATTACAATCATGAAATTGAAATTTCTCAAAGAATTTGATTACAATATCAGTGTAAAAATTTATTTGAAGAATTTATTAATATTTTTATATCATTTATTTCGAGAAAAGTATTCAAAATAGCTTGTATACAAAAAAAATCTGTACTAATCATTTTTACTATGGGGCTTCTTGATTAAACTTATAGTAGATACTCCAACAAATTATGCACATAAAAAGGATTTCAGAAAAATTATTCCTTTCCCATGACACTTTGTACAAGAATTTTACAAATTATATACCTTTAAGATTATTTAATGCAAAAGTAGCATTATTTACACATCTTAATGCCTGTTGTATGAACTCTTCTAAGTCATTTAATAATCTTGAAGAAAGATTAGTTGGCATTTTAACAAAAGTTTTAGCTATAATAATAAATAAATCAAGGAAAATTTTAAAATTTAATCATTATACCTGATGTATTTTTTAAGTTTATTCACTTATAACAGATAAGAAGTTTTTTTCATTTGATTTATTAAAATTATTTATATTACAAATAACAGATAAACAAAAATTCTGGTTTACAGTAGGTGTGATAATCATGCCGGTGAAACTTAACAAATTAGTCTGGTATAAAATATAGGCGATCTATATTAAAATATAGATCTGATCTAGTATAAAATATCGACTCATCTAATATAAAATATAGGAAAATCTAGTATAAAATATAGATAAATCTGGTATAAAATATAGATTTATCTATTTCATACTAGATTTATCTAGTATTTTATACTAGATTTTCCTATATTTTAATATAGATAAATCTAGTATTTAATACTAGACTTTTGATCAAAATGGCGGGTCATAATTTTGTTATTTAACATTTATAATAGTTCATTTATAATAGTTTTTTAATATAGTACATATATAGTGTAGTGATGTGTTGTTTAATATCCAAATATGTATTTTTACAGTGTTGTTTAACAATAATATGCATTTTTATACGTGTTGATTAATATATTATAGATGTTGCTTAATTTTAAAAAATGTATTTTTACAAGTATTAACTAATGTATAAATATGTGTTGTTTAATACTAAACGCCATATTTAATCATGTTTTTTGATAAGAGTTGCTTAATACAAAATTGGTGTCAGTTGATATAGTGTTATGTCAACCTACACTTTGAGGTGTCAAACAACATTTATTATCAGTTGACACTAGGGATGCAGACATTTGCTTTTTTTTAGATATGTCACTTAAAAAGCTGTAACCTGTGACGTAACTTAAAATTATATGAATTATTAATAAATTCCTATATGAGACGTTACTGATGTAGAAAAGTCACATCAGTAATGTCTGCACCCTAGTTGACACTTTGTTTGACTCCCCCCAAAACTTCCTAATGACCTTTTAACTTAACATTGTACCATTCCTATGCCCAATATATTCCTCATTACATTAATTCTTGTCAAATTAACTCATTTCAAATCCCATAATGATTTATCCCATTACATCTGTGTTACTTGATTTTTTATAATTTTGTTACTAAAGAAATTACACAATTATTTAATGTATTTATTTCAAAACTAAAGATACACAAATCATTATTACTTCAATTTCTCTCTTCTCTATTTACTGATTTTAAAAAGAAAATCTGGAATACACACGCATCTGCGTTAAAACAATGGGAAAAATCTCAACTTTACATTATTTTAAAAACAAAACATTCTTATCAGTCTAAATTTAATTTCAAGAAAGGTAAAAATCATTCTGATCTCACAAAGTTCACATCAAGTCATCAGAACATGGCGTTCACCTAATCCTCCAATTTTTGGTCCTAAAATGATCTCAGAATCTTACTCTCATCCTTCAATTAATTACGCCCAACATTTAATTTAGGCTTCTAGTAATTTTTTACATTTGGATTTATGGCATACTTATATAGATGATATTCCTTTTTCTAATTTTGATTATATGGCTCATTTTCCTTTTACCACATTATTTTTATCTTCTGATTTATTTTCTTCTTTTTGTAATTCATCATCTGTTATTTCTACTAATCACGTGCCACCTTCTCACCTATAGAGTTAGGAATTCATATAGTTTTCCCCTTTGATAACTCGAGGGTCCTCTTTCATAGTAAAAGTTTTTACAGTTTGTTGTTTTATACATTATAATCTTGTACTTATTTGATGTATAACTGTATCTGTGGTACCCACCTGTAAAAATGAAAATAAAATAAAAAAAAACTAAATAAAATGTTATCATCACATGATGAAATTTATCTTAAACCAATAATATCATTTACATGTGATTTATTGCAATATGTGATTTATTACAAAAAATTGTGAAAATTTTCAATTTGGGCAAAAATTTTGATTTCTTTCGAAACACCAAAATTTTATGCTGAAATTATGAAACAATGTTGGGATTCTGATCCATTAAAAAGATCCGATACTTCACATTTACCAGAATTATTTGAAGAAATGAAGGAATTGTGTAAAAGCCTTGATACGATTCCGTCAACTTTTTCATTAATTATTAGAAATATAGGTATAAGATGTAAAGATTTGAATTTTAATTATTTTAATTACCCTAAAGAATGTATCTTATTCTATAATTTTTTTTTTTATTTTAGAACGCAAAACCGAAACCGAAACGGAAACTAAAACATATGGATGCACTTCACACCCTTAAAGTATACGTAAAATTGATTTTTATAGGGTGATAGAGCAAGAGCATCTGTAACAAATAATGATTTTGAAGATGTAAAATCATTACCTCAACCTAAGCTTTCAATAGATTCGAAGGAAAAGAGCACTAGGCCGGGTACTGTACATAAAAAGCGTGAAAGATGTGAATTAAATAGAATACGAAACCGAAACTAATCCATTTGAATATACTACTTCTATGCCTCCAATTTTATTTCTAAAAATGAGAAAACAATTAATTGAAGAATTTCCTGATGCGTAAAATATTTATTTATTGATTTTCGTATTCATTTTATTTACTCAAGCACGGTGTCAATGACAAAATTCAAGAATTATTGGAAAAAAACCGATACAATTGTTGAACATGCAACGAAAATGGTAATCAAAGAAAAAAGCAGAAAGATCGGTTTGTCGAAGAAGTTTCAATAAGAAAAAAGAAACCGTAAAAGCTAATGTTCATGAAATTGAAGACATAGAGGTACAGTATATTCTGTGAAATATAATGAAATACGTAATATATAATACATTCATACTTTTTTAACAATAATTTTAATAGATTCTGGATATAATACAAATATATGATCTTGGTAAGTAATTAAAAAAATTTTTGTAAATTTCCTAAATTATTAATTATTTTATAGAATTGAATTAAATATGTAATAAGTAAGTCAATAAAAATGGGCAGTGATATTAATAAACTTTTAACGAATTTTTATATATTTAAGTTTGGTTGAAAAAAAACAGTTGTTTAAATTTGATTTATAATAACTATTAAATATGCTAATTTTAAATATTTGAATAACATATAGGCGGTGCTAAACGATAATTATAAAGTCTCATTACTCTCATAAGTTAAATCGTTCTAGTACTGTTAGGATAGAAATTGTACCCGTAATACTTTAGGCAGCGCTAGACGGTACCTGTATAAAAAAAAATTGATTCATAAACCGTATTTGTCAATTTTGAATTGTACATTCGTCCCTAGGATAAAGGTATGAAAACAATTGCACCAATAATTTTCACCGATTGTAAAAGTTTTTTTAAGTAAATACGTTCAGGTAAATACTATTAGAGAATTGGACGTTCATTCGAATATGAATAGTGGATGTCATTTACTATATATATATTGTACTTGTTGACTAAATAAAATTATAAATTTTGAATTTAAATTCTCAGGATTATTTATCCAATAAATGTAAGAAGTTTTTAGATTTTTGTAATTCGCCTGCGTCAATTTCTCGAAAAAGGAAAAACGCGTATAAAAATATTAACTGCTCGTCATATAAATTTTATGTTACAAGGGTCTGAAAACTTTATTTGCTCGGCCTAAGAGTAAAATGGTAAAAATAAATAATAAAAAAAGTAAATATAAAAGAATATATTTGTGTCGTCTCGGAAAAAAGATAATAATGTAAAAATGATATTATATGGCGTTATAATGAGCTAAATTATACTATATTATACTATAATATACATAAAATAGGGTTTTACAATTTTATTATTTAACCTTCAATCTTACTTTAACCACACTCTAATATTACCGACCTTAATTTTTTTGTAACCATCTATAAAAAGAAATGTTCAATATTCAGAATCCGGTTGAAAGATTCCAATTACTAAGATTCAAAATTTCTTCATATGACTTTGTCAAGTAAAAAATCGTCTTATATTTTGTAGATTCCAAAGTTCATATGAGAAATGAGGAAAGTTTACTAATTTGGAATTTTGTATTGAGATTGTGGCTTTGCTGATTCATATGGAACTGTTCATTGAGATGACCGTTTGTATGTAGATGCGCCTAACTCAAAAAAGTAACTTTTGCATGTTCATATCCCTGACGATCGGTTGATTTCATGTGAAAAATGACTGCGGGAACGAGGCGAGGTCGAAGAATAATAAGTTAATAAGTTTCAAAAATGACATTAATTAATATGGTATAACGTTTTAGCTTATGTTAATAATATTTTGTATAGATGGATAGCGGATTCTTTCCGTAAGACGTGATGATGTCAAAATAATCTTACGATTCCCGATAAAAAAAAAAGAAAAAAAAAATAGATTGATCGACCATTACAACGTAAAAAAGCCACAAACAATAAACTAAAGCTAATACTCAACACAAAAAATGTCTATTCGATAACCGGAGAATTACAGTATGACGAAAGGTCTTTCAGTTAACAAAATTTTGCGTGAAAAAGTTATGGAAAAATCCTTGGGAAAACTTGCTATTAACTGTAATCATTTGATGAAGCAAGAAATGATAATACTAGTTTTTTTTTTCTTTACAAATTCATATAGGGACCCTCGTTTAATTTTTTGCAGACACTTAAGAAATAATCGAATAATCTGAGAGATAATTGAAGAGATTTTGGGCCATAGAAATTAAAAATGATTTACTCAATCTTTTATTAATGAAAATATGTGAATGTACGCGTCTCTATACACTTCGACATTTTGATCATCATTTCATCATTGAATTCTTTAGTTACGATGCCAGAATAACTTTAGATGCATTGAAGCTATTGGGACTTCTTATTCACATCATGTGTTATAACAATATGAAAGAGAAATATTCTAATGGCAAGTTATCCATTCCAATAATCAAATTACAACAAAGATGTATGAACTTTTGAGAATTTTATGAAATAAGTATTCGGAGTGATTAATTGAATGATATAGTATGAGAGATTTATCCTTAACTTCCTTACAAACTTAATAATTAACTTTCCGAACAATTAGCGATTGGAAAATTATTAGCTTTAAAGACTTGGAGGCATATTATTGTAATTATTATTATATTGATGTAGTTAGATGCATAAGATTTGGATCATTTGATCAATAGCTTGAATAATTAGTATTTTATTACTAATATTATCATGTAAGAATATAACATCTTGGATTTAGAAGGTTTATTAATTGATTGGCAATATTTTAATAATATATTAGAATTTCGTTTTAATGTTGATGGTGATTGAATGAGTTAACTTATTCAACATTTTAACTACATTATCATTACCTAGTTTGTTTGAATTTGTTTTTAAAATTATTCTATTGAGAAATCTGAATTGATTTCTTTTTGATATTTTGGAAGATATCCTATCTTCAAAAGAGAGGAAATTACAATCAAAATCGAATATGGCAAATTGGAGGCAAAAGGAGTATCGTAGTGAAAAATTCGATCAATATTTTATGAATAAGAAATTGAATCAAGAAAGGCATAAACAAAGGAATAGTTTACGAAAAATTTCAAATTTATTAATTAAATAACATTGCAATGACAACTATTTCAACTTCTTCTACATTACATTATTAAAATTTTCCATTGAAATATTTATAATATTCATTGATTATTTATTTTAACTCTTTCGCTTTTGAAAGTACATACTGAAAATCATTGAGAGTTAACTCTTTGTAATGGTCAATTAACACGACGGAACTCGTATTCCAGGCTCTTGATCGCACTTTCCTCCATAATATAAGCAAGATGCTAAATCATTTTTGGGAAGATTTTTCAACGAACCAATTTCATCGGTGTATATAGAAAGCTCATATCCAGGTAATCCGGACAAAATGGAGTGTCTTTGGTAACAAAATAATGCACAAAAATAAAAATTAGGAAAACATCATCAGAGTTTTAAAGAAAATCCAGAATTATATCTTTGAATATAACTTTATAAAAGTTATAAAACTTACATTTCAGTTCTCTCACAACCTATCATTTCTTTAAATTTTCCTTCAGGTCTAACCATCACTTGTGGTGCCCCGATGACGGGGATGAATATCACCCGTCTTGGAGGTTTAACTAAAATATGAATATTCCCTTCAGGAGGTGCATCGGCCCAATAATCTTTAATATATTTATTCTCAAGTAGTTTTTCTCCGAATAAATTATCATGGAAGAAGTTAATTATGTCTTCGTGATTGTATGGAATTTCAACCATCTCTAAAGAAATATCTTCAACTGAGAAATTGTTAAATTCAGCTTTTTTAATGACTTCTTTAAGTTCTTCAATTGTTTTGTCCCCACTAATCTGAACCGAGAAAAACGAGAAGGATAAGACATCTTTAGGTGTTCTTCGTTTAAATATGCAAAGAAAAGTAATATCAGGCATAGTTTTATTTTATTAATCAATAATAGTTGTTAGTACAGTAATATGCGATGCAAGTTGCACAAAGTAATCACCAGACCTACTTGTACCAAGCAGAGGGCATAATTACATAATTATTTGTATCAATCATTTCTAGAAATATTGATCAACATGCACAAATAATTTCACTAAATTATGTAAATGAACAGAAGAAAGCGGCTAAAAAATTATCTGGAGTTACGAGAAAACATAAGAATGTAACAAAACGATCTAAGTTTTACAAGACTAATAATATTCGATTTTATTTACATATATTTCAGGACATTATTTAATTTATTCATAATTTCTTTATTTAGTTCACAAAACAACTTCACAAATCAACAAAACAGGGAGGAATCCTTTCATGCGTTAATTATTTGATTGCTTTGTGCTTTTGCTTTCGCGTATATTTAAATCTTAGCTATTATTTTTTGAATGATGCTAAGAGTTGAATAACATTCTATTAGTAGCTAATAAATTATATACTCCTTGATACAAACCAGTTATTAGCCTGTTTTAAAGGTGCAATACAGGTAGATTTAGTTTTTATTTAGTAAGATGATAAATCAGCCACATCGAATTAAAATCCTGCAGATTGCAGTAGTATGAAATGATTGAACCTTTCATTGGCTCGCATTAGCCAAAATTAGGAAATACTTTCCTAATTTATGATTTTTTTGTTCTCTCGTTTGATATCGAAGCACACACACACACACATATATATCCCATTTATATGCTGTGATCATATTTCTTTGAAGTTATATCAGATATGGTGTATATACTGTATTTATTGTAATAAAATATGTATTCTACAAACTTTCTTTTTTATGAATCATTCTTTGTTGAATAAATTGGTTATTAAGGTTCATTAATCACTATTACATATTCGCATCCTTTTTTTTTTTTTAATAGCGTAACCAAAGTACGATTGTACAGTAAGTTGTAACCAATCAATTTGGATTTTTACATAATCTGATCGGACACGGACAACTAATTCGGCTGAAATGCTCTTTAGCGAAAAAAGAAGTTCGGTATTACTGTTGCAAGTCACTTGAAGCAACTTTGATCTCAAGAAGAAGGGTATTACGTTAGATTTTATAAATTGATAAGCATAATTAGTAACTTTGATAGAACTTTCGCTAAAATGAGAGAGCTTTCGTGGACTGCACGTGTAGTATTTGTTAGCAGAGATGATGTTATATTTGTTTTCCTTAATTGAAAAAAATGCTGTACGGGCCATATGGGGTGATCTACAATGCATAAATGAATAGTACGCCCGAACGAAAAATTTATGAGCGTTTAAAGTTAATTATTTATAATATTATTAATATTAGGTCGAAAACTGATATATGATACCAACCTGACTTAGGGGCCGAAAGATACAAGAATATACATTTATAGCAGATTGCAAAATTGACGTCGCTCTAATTATAGCGAATAAATCCGATATTACATTTTAATTTTGTAGCTTGATGAATCGACGTTACATGTATTTATAAAATACCTTACATTCTTTTACATATTGTGGTGATAACATTATTACAATTGTGAGCGCTGGTAAATAAATATTATAATACATTATTGCTGTTTAAAAAATTATTTTTTTGGGTAGTTTATCATTTGGTTTGACTAGTTATTTCTCTTGTTCATAAGGTATAGAATGCTCATGGACAATTTTGTGTATTGCTCATTTGTAAGGTATTGGACTTTTCCGCAATGTTATTTCATAAATCTATTTTTATAGCGAAAGTTAGATGATATTTTTTTTCTAAAAAAAGGGAGCTGTCAATGTACAAAAGCAGGTTTTCATCACTCTAATAAACAATTAAGAAAATTTTTGATTTAAGGTTAATGATCACAACACATGTTATTTTATTAAATTTAAATATTAATAAAACGTATAAACCACTATATAAAATAAAGATTATTATAAACAACTTAAAAATTATTACAACTTAAAAACCATTACAACTTAAAATTATTACTATGACCTTCATTTAAAGCTATCAAGAATTTTATTACTAAAATCAAAATTTATAATCTTCTCAATAAATCTAAACTTGAATTTTTTTGTTTTCAAAAAAAAAAAAAAAAAAATTTTTTTTACAAATTTACAAAAAATCTTTACCATATTTTCTAAAATTACCACAGGTTCTTTGATAATGAATGTAATGAATTAATTTTTTTTTTTTGTCTATGATGAAAGAAAAATAATACATATTATAATTAATTAATCAATCAATAAATTCCTATATATTGTTATTTGAAAATAAGTTTTATGAATTTTTTTTTTTTGCAAGAATCAATTATTGCTCTCGCTTTTAATTTCAATGTCTTCATCTTTATTATCCAACTCTGTTTCATTGGAATTATTCGGTGTCAGAGCTAAAATTGAAAAAAAAAAGTAACACAGCCATTAAAAAATCGTAATTCAAAGGAAAAAAAAAGAAAGGTTTGGATTATAATAATAATTACCAAGGTACAATCTTTTGTTACTCTTTGACATATTGTCTCTAAAATTTTTCAAAGATTTTTCCTAAAAAAAAATCAATCCATATCAAAATACAAGTTTGTGAAAATACTTAAAAGTAATGATAATATAAACATATTTACCTGGCTAGTTGCGGCTTTCAGCTTACTTGTGGAGCCATTCAATATAATATAATCACTTTCCTTTACGGAAGGAAAAGAACTTGTAATTAAAGAATTGATGGCTTCAGCAGTATTTTCATTAAACAAAACATTTTCAATAATGAAACCATTATCTCTCATTTCAATCCAAGCTGAGGTATTTTCTCTTGGAGCCGAATTATTCTCCCAACTTTCTTGCGTAAACAATAATAAATGATTTAGGCCAAGTGAAACGTTGGCAGGCCGGCCACGAGATGCAGTGGTAATGAGAGAATTTTGGTTGCGAAATTTTGATTGGTTCCTTTTCCTTTTTTTAATTATAGACATTGTTTTTTTATTATTTTCATCTCTGAACCTAGAATCTCCGGAAGTACTACCGTTTTGTATTTGTAATGATGACAAGGATAATGGACTATTTTCCGTATTACTAGTTAGGCTAGAAGATAAAGGAGAACTATTCGTGGAAGCAGACTTGTGAAATGCAGTAAAGTGATCACAGTATTTACACTTTAATTCGTTACTAGGACCGGCAACAAAAGCTTGACAACCACAAGAAACTCCATCTTTTTGACAGGCTCCTAATAGTGGTGTTGAAGTACTTTGAGGTGGAGGCGAGAAACCGGTATGAAACGCATTATAATGATTGCAATAAAAACATTTTTCTGGGTTATTTTCATCTTCCATATAAGTTTGGCAGCCACAATATTTATTTTGATAATTACAAATACCAAGAGAACACATTTTTCTCTTTTTAACAGAAAAAAAAAAAAGAAAAAGAAAAGAAAAAAGAAAAAGAAAAAAATTAAATTTCTTTATATATAATCGTTTGTTAGTACAAATAGAAGAAGTACGTATAAAATTCTTAAGCTTATCATATAACACGCACATAAAAAAAATTTAACTTAACACCGATTAAAATTCTATATCATCTAAAAAAAATTTAGTTATATTTATACTTCTGGACTCATTATTAAGGGGGAAGTAAAAGAAAAAAGTTTTTTGTGAAAGGTATTTTTAAAATGAATAGTTGTTGTAATACTTTAAGTACATTAGCTAATTTGGGCTAAATAAAAGGCTGCGGGAAAATGGATCAACATTTAGTAAAAGTTTTTACCGAATAAATAGAATACAATACAATTATTTATTAAATAATATAAAATATTGATTAATTATATGTGTGCTGCGCCATTCTTTTAAAAAGAACAAAGGAAAAAATTTGTCATGGATTATATATTTTGAGTAATATTCAATGTGATCAAGTATATGTTATTACAATACATGGAATAAATTAATAATTGTATCTTTATAATTGTACAATTGTAGTATAATTAATAATTAATTATATTGATACATAATTATGTTATGCAGTTGGCTAAGTTTGAATGAATTTCCTCTTTTCAAAATTTCTGGATCAATCAGGAATACGCAGCATTAAGATCTGTCGTAAAATGGATTTTTATTTATATTCTTTTTTTTTTTATATGTAAATAAGAAGATTCCGATTGCATGGGTTGTACAGTATATGTCATTTTTTTAAAAAAATTTCATATTTGGTTGTAAACTTTAAAAAAAAAAAAAAAAAAAAAAAATCGTTCAAGCATATTTTTCTCAACGTTAAATGGATCATAAATTTTAGAAACGTAACGTCCCTTGTTTAAACAGAACTGATTCATAACAAACGTTATGAAAGAATGAATAAACAAGAAATCATAATTTCATATTTATATTATTGATTTCATTTTATATAATACTATGAAATTTATTTAAATACTAAATATTTGTACCAGATCCAAATACCTTGGATAACAATATTTTTTATTCAATAATAAACTAATATTATTATTAAATTAATTATAATATTCATATATATAAAATATTACATAATATTTTAGTATACGCAATAAATGAAGTTTTTGTGATACCGTAACACTATTAACAAATATTCTTGTGCAAGGGGATGTTCTCATGATCCTTCTGGGACCACATACATCAAAATAGTACCTATAGAAAATAAAATAATTAGAAATTACAAGGTTCATTGATTATCGTCGTCTAACATTTCGTTAAATACTTTCTTTTTATCTATTCTATCTCTTTACGGCCTGGTCGGTTCGACCTCAAAACTCTAAGATTGGTCTAGGTCTGGCCATAATTATCCGTATTTTTCCTATTAATTTTTAATTTGATGTCCCGTCCGTACTTTTTTTATTATTATTGGCATACCATATTTAAATATAATAATAATATAAAAATGGTTTTATTGCGCATACATGATAAATTATGCACATTAAATTGGTCACCAGATCGGTCATCAGATCTGACAGGACCGATCTAGTACCAATTCTGACGTCGTGTACAATAAATGCAGTCAGAATTTCGGAATTTTTGGATCTTCAATTGATGGTTTTCTACATAAGGAAATATTTACTAATATTTGCGAGTGTACATTAATAATATTCACAGTGTATAGCAGGACCCCCAGCAATATATACTGTATATATGGTAACAGAATTATTTGCTTAGAATTGATGATATTTATTATTAATGTCATTTTTAATTTGCCTGTTTTTGGCGGAATTTTTGAAAAGTCATATATTATATTACCGATTGCTTATATTTTTGGATAAATTTGATAATATATATATAATATATAATAAAAATTTTTAAAATAAATGAGATTGTACCAATTAAAAATTGTAATATTTTTATCATATTTCGTAGACAAAGATTTTAATTGATGGTAGTATATTAAAGTTAATAGGGAACTAAAAGAAATATTATGACAAATATTTTGGTCAAGATGATATTATTGAAAAAATGATGAAATATTAATTGTATATATATCACGAAACAAATAAAGATCGGAAGTATCGGAAGTGATCAGCATATTTCAAATGATTAACAAAAAAAAAAGTCATGATTAGATTGCTTATTTTTGAGCAATTCATGAAGTTACATGTTGAGTTTGCTTATTCATCTTAGTAAGAACTTTGCGTAGAGCTATTGTAAAATTTTTGAATTATTTGGTACCTATAGTGAAAGTTGAAGTTATTTATGCAAAGTTGGATATTCCTGGAATTAATCTCAAATAAAAGATTAATAAATCTAACTGAATTAATACTGTCAAATATTATTTCATTTATATAGGTAAAATCATACTAGATATTAAAGAAATGAAAGTGTAAATTAATGAATGAAAATCTTTATATGATTATTTATATATAAAAAGTCATAAACTGCATCAACCGACACTTTATTAAATCAATAGTGCTTGATTGTTTAATATTATTATTATTTAGTTAAATTTAAAAAATTAAATTTCATCTATTTTATAACAATTTTACAGATACCAAGTATTGTTTTTATAATTAAAGAAATGTACTAGAAATATTTATAAAAGAAATATCACCTTTTTATGTTAAACCTATCAAAAAGCTATTCTGAAATGTAATAACTGAAGACTGACTGCAAAATAATATAAATTATAATTTTTTACATTGTACACATTACAAAATATTTTTTATACAATAAATATTAAAACTGTTCAAATTGATAAATATATGTCATAAATACAATATTTATAGATTTACTAAATAATTACTACTCAAACTTAGTCTAAGAACTGAATTCAGATTTTAGAATTGCTTTAAAAATTAATATATTAAAAAATTAGTGCAGTCAAACTTCCGTAAATGTAACCCATAAATGCATCAACTATATATACTCCTCAGTCCTCACAAATACATCCTTTAGCACAGTCCCAAAGCTTATGTGTTTGTAATTATTTTACTTTCTATAAATGTAAACCTTCATTAAATGCGACATTTTGAAAATAATGTATATAGCCTCAAGAGAAGTGCATTCATAAAAAGTTGACCAATATTTATTTATTGAGAATTTGGAAGTAAAAGAATGTAAGAAAGAAGAAGTGAAGTTAGATTTGCCAAATTTTCCAGAAAAAAAAAAAGGATGTCATAAAAATTAAACACACTTCATTTCATTTAATTGGTAAAATATAAAAATGTGGCTTAAATTACAATTTATCGCCGTTTTCGATTGCTGTGATCAGGTGATTTGTCGATCAATTAAAAAAAAAAAATACCGAAAACAGCCGAAAACAACTGAAAACAATTGATTTATCAAAAATACTCTTATTAAACACATACAAAAAACACTTTTTATAAATATTTTTCTTAAAAAACACTAAACTTGACGCCTTTAACATTCTTTATTATGTTTATAAGATGTTTTACAGTGTGTTTTTTTATTTATTAAAAACTAAAAATCTAAATAAAAAAAAAATAGTTAGGAATAAAAAAAAAGGAAAGAAACGAAAAAGAAAGAAAAAAAAACTAATAAAATAAAAAAAATATTACCTGTTACTTAGTAGTGAACTTTTAGAATCGTTAGGAATCGGTTTTTAGGAATCGGTTTTTAGGAATCGGTCTCTAGGAATCGGAGGAATCGATTTATAAGCTATTGTGGTAAAAAAGGGCGAACGATAAAAAAAATATTAGTAAAGTTTGTATAATGGTGGCTTAGCATTACACAGATCAAATGATGTCTGTGATATTTATAGTAAAAAGTGATTTTAACGCACTAATTTGTGTAATCTAAAATCAATTTTGTATTTATATAAAAAAAAAGCCGCTGATCACAGTAAATACGAACTTTTTTATAGGGACGTAGTGAAGGTTATCTACTAAAATTAGAATTGATAAATTACGGAGCCCAGTAGATGAAATAACAAGCAACACCATAAAGGTGGTGCATCATCAAGAAAAATGAATGTGAATTTAATACATTAACGACTCGTTCCAAGAAGTTAACACAATCAATCAAGGAAAAGAAGTCGGCTGAAGTCTTAAGTAAAATTGCGGAGTTACTCAAGGTATTAATGTAGGCATTTTGGCTGTCCCTTTCTTTAATTTTGTTTTTTTGATCATGTACTGCAGCTTCATGCAATATATATGGATTAATGATAAATTAGAAAATAATTTAGTTGGGTTAGGCAGTTGTCCTTTTTACTAACTTTTTTTGTAGAGCGATAATGACGAAGGTTTTTTTTTTGATTTGGTGATTTACATAGTCATTTACCCTTAATTATTCATGTTTAGTGGTAGTATCCGGTATATATTTAGGTACATTGTGTATTGAAACACGTAGAGTTAAGTTAGTAAGATAATATTAAGCTAACCATACATACATAGATCATTTTGACCGTACTATACATACATTCTCAATCGTGTTACATAAGTTTCTAAAATACCGCATTAAGCTAGAGTGTTTCTTGATGGTGTACTGAAATTTTAATTTTAAAATTTTTGTCAATAAAAAAATGTCTGTTAACTCAAAAAAAAAACATTAGGATTAGTAAATCTGATTTTTTGATCATGAAATCTAATAATTAACAAGTTAATTAGGCTTATCAGCTGATTGTAGAATTGGTCCAATCAATATTTAAGCTTAGATGATGGGCTCACTATATAACTGTTGACTTTAATACATAAATTTATGGAGAATTGGAGACTTTTTTGATAAGCCAATATGGGATTGATTTTTATTGTAAATGACTTCATCGCTATCATTTTTTTTTATAATTATAAAATAGATTTTAAATTTCACTGTTGTTTTTACCTTCATCACCATGTATGTTAATAATTTTATTTACAGCATTATTATTTTGAACTTCCGTCTGGCATTTTGTTATATTGAATAATAATAGAAATCTGGTAAATCCTCATAAGAACATTGTAATTTACCTATAATAATTTATTGTCATTATCGAGTAGAATGATAATTTATCAATTAAATTTTTATGGTCGTGAAATTATTCATTTGTCTATAATCAGCTTTTCATTAAATGTGGATTATTAACTAGAACAATTTCTATGCACTTACTGTAATAACCTTACTTTAACGAGAATTCTTTTTATTTATCAAAATTTAAAAGTGGCTATATCTGATATATTTTCATCAATATGCCATTAGTTTTTTGTAATGTATAATTATAAATTATATGTGCAGTAACTAATAAATATTTATACTCATAAATTTAAAATTGAAAAGTTACAATCCAACTAAAGATATCTACGTATGACATATAAATATTGTGTAAATGAAATACTTTAATTAAAATAAAGTGCGAATTAAAAAATCGAATAATAGAAATTAATAATTCATAATAATGTTGGAATAGATACATCTAAATTTGAATCTGAATATCTAAAATTTGACCATATTACAAACCATCCCAGTCCTAAATAAAGGTGGCATCAAATCTTATTAGGTTTATTGTAGTTATGTTCAGTTAATTTTTATAGTTTATTCAAGTATGTCTACTAAGGCTTTTTAGTTTAAACATATACTATAATTTTAATAAAATCAAATTTAATAATATGATATATTGAATATTTGTTAAGTTACAAAAAGTGAATTATTTAAATTACAAACTAAGAAACATGTAAAATATTTTACTACTCTAACCTTAGTGTTTAAATAATTTAAAAGTAAAATAGTAAAGAAAATATACATATTTAATATTCGATAAGTTAAAATAAAAAAGAAATTATTTAAATTTCAAACTAAGAACTGAACTTGTAAAATATTTTACTACTCTAACCTTAGTGTTTAAATAATTCTAAAAAATAAAAATAAAAAAACAATTATTGCTAAATGTATTCACAAGCTAAATAGTGAACTAATTTTCATTTGTTTTATTATCTAAATAAATAAACAATAAATAAATAAATCAATTACATAGATAATTTTCAAAGTTATTTTTTTTGTTTACAGTATTTTACATACCTGATGTCTTTATGTCATTATTAATTAAACAATCCAAACATTCACTTAATTCTTTGCTAGTAAAATCAAGAAGGCGACTTGTATAGCACGCTTGTGGATGTGGTTCAACGGCAAGATTATTATTATCAATTGGCGCATTTATAAATTCTATAATATTGCTTTTTAGTTCTTCACTAGTTTTAGTATCAATAGAACTGTAAGTATTGTAATTCCAAACTCCCAAATATTTAATAATTTCAGTAGGACGGTAAATCCAATGTCCAATAATATATTCCACTTCTAATGTGGATGGCCTTTTTAATGGGTCCTCATTCCAACATTTTTTCATCAAATCAACATAACATTGTGGAGTATTTTCAATAATTTGAGGACGTTCGCCTTTACAAATACTTAGACTAAGTTGCAGATCATGTGCTCTATCAACAAATGGCGAAACTCCAGATGTAAATTCCCACATAATCATGGAAAAACTATATATATCACTAGCTGAAGTATATGAATTGCCTCTTAAAACTTCAGGTGCCATAAATGGAATAACACCACAAATATCATATTTTTTCAAAAATGATTTTACAGGTTGACATAATCCTAAATCACTAATATAAATTTTATAATCTTCTTCATTTCCATTATCTTCTTTTTCTTTATTTTCAATCTTATAATTCAAAATATTGCCATCATGAAGATCACAATGAATAAGATTTTGTTTATGCATTTCTTTAAGGCCAGAAATAATTTCATGTAACATGAATAATCTTTGATTCCAATCTTTTTCAATTACCTTTGTTAAATTTCCTCTTAAATTGCCTTCATTTGCATAATCTATTACCATCATATAATTTGAAGTACCTCGTTTTTTTGTAAATCCATGCAAATTAATAATTCTAATTGATTCTAAACATTTTTCGTGACAATCCCACTATAAAAAAATTAAAATTGAATATATTAGTATAAATGTTGATTTATAATATAAATTAAAAATAAATAATATATTATTTTACTTCATTTAAAATATCATTTAAATTTTCACCCAAATTATTTTCATTCAAATTATTGAGACATTTAAGTGCTACTTCCCGCTCTTGACCACTTTCTAGCCAAATGGCCTTGTATATAGTACCAAATCCTCCTTTATCAAGATATTCAACATTTCTAAATTGCTTATAAGGAATCCATGTTAATCTTTTTTCTTTAATAAATTTATCTAAAATTTTATTTCTACTTTTTCCATATCTACATATTGATTTAATGAAACATGTTAAATTTATATTAAAATTTGAAATTAAAGTACTATGATAACTTACACTAAAATTTATTAAATCAAAAATTTGATAAATTAAATAAATATGAATTTTAATTTTGTATAAATATATTTATAATACATGGTCTAGATTTTATTATAACTTACGAACTAAATTATTTTTAAATAAAAGTTGAATTCGGTTAATTAAACTATAAATAAATATTATATGAATATAATTATAAATAATAACTTACAAGGAGCTTAATCATCATAATTTTTTAATAAAGAAATTAGTTAGTTTAAATTATATGTAAATATTATATAAATATAAATACGTAATAATAGAATTAAATAAATAACTTATAACTTACCACCTAAAATAAATTACCAAATAATTTTTTAAATAAAGAAATTAGTTAGTTTAAATTATATGCAAATATTATATAATAATAAAAAGAAATAAACAAGTTATAACTTACGAGCTAAAATAAATTACCAAATAATTTTTTAAATAAATAAATTAGATATTTTAAATTATATGTAAATATTATATAAATATGTAATAGAATTAAATAAATAAATTATAACTTACGATCTAAAATAAATTACCAAATAATTTTTAAATAAAGAAATTAATTAGTTTAAATTATACGTAAATATTATATAAATATGTAATAATAGAATACGACTTACCCACTATGATAAATTACAAAATAATTTTTTAAATAAAGAAATTGGTTAGTTTAAATTATATGTAAATATTATGTAAATATGTAATAATAGAATTAAATAAGTAACTTACTCCCTATATTATTAAATAATTTTTTAATAAGGAAATTAAATAGTTTAAGTTATAAGTAAATATTATATAAATATGTAATAATAGATACGACTTACGATCTAAAATAAATTACCAATAATTTTTTAAATAAAGTAAATATTATATAAATGTGTAATAATAGAAGCAAATAAACAAGTTATAACTTACGAGCTAAAATAAATTACCAAATAATTTTTTAAATAAAAGAAATTAGTTAGTTTAAATTATCTGCAAATATTATATAAATATTTAATAATAAAATACGACTTACCAACTAAAATAAATTACCAAATAATTTTTTAAATAAAGAAATTAGTTAGTTTAAATTATATGTAAAGATTATATAAATATGTTATAATAGAAATAAATAAATAACTTATAACTTACGATCTAAAATAAATTTACCAAATCATTTTTAAATAAAGAAATTAGTTACTAGTTAGTTTAAATAATATGATAAACATGTTATAATAGAATTAAATAAATAACTTACGCCCTATATTATAAAACAATTTTTAAATAAAGAAATTAGATAGTTAAATTTATATGTGAATTTTATATAAATATGTGATATATAAATAACATACTCCCTATCATATTGTTAAATAATTTTTTAAATAAAGAAATTAATTAGTTTAAATTATATGTAAATATTATATAAATATTTAATAATAGAATACGACTTACCAACTAAAATGAATTACCAAATAATTTTTTAAATAAAGAAATTGGTTAGTTTAAATTGTATGTAAATTTATGTAAATATGTAATAATAGAATTAAATAAATAACTTACACTCTATATTATTAAATAATTTTTTAAATAAAAAAATTAGTTGGTTTAAATTATATGTAAATATTATATAAGTATGTAATAATAAAATTAAATAAATAACTAATAACTTACGTTCTAAAATAAATTACCAAATAATTTTTTAAGTAAAAAAATTAGATAGATTAAATTATATGTAAACATTATATAAATACATTACAGAAACCTATTTTCCTTAATATGCAGTAACTGTATTGTAAATAAATTGTAATTATATAGTAACTACATAGTGCAATGGTAACTGTATAGTAAATATATAGTTACTGCATATTAAGGAAACTAGGTTCTGTAATGTATGTAATAATGGAAACAAATAAACAAATTTTAACTTACGATCTAAAAATAAATTACCAAATAATTTTTTAAATAAAGAAATTAGTTAGTTTAAAATTATATGTAAATATTATATAAATATGTAATAATAAAATTAAATACCTACTCACTAAAATAAATTACCAAATAATTTTTTTAAATAAAGAAATTAGTTAGTTTAAATTATATGTAATAATAGAATTAAATAAATAGCTTACTCCCTATATCATTATTAAATAATTTTTTAAATAAAAAAATTAATTAGTATAAATCATATGTAAAGATTATATAAATAACTAATTACTTACGTTCTAAAATAAATTACCAAATAATTTTTAAATAAAGAAATTAGTTAGTTTAAATTATATGTAAATGTGTAATATAGAATTAAATAACTTATAACTTACGATCTAAAATAAATTACCAAATAATTTTATAAATAAATAAATTAGTTAGCTTTAAATTATATGTAAATATTATATAAATATGTAATAATAGAATACGACTTACTCACTAAAATAAATTACCAAATAATTTTTTAAATGAAGAAATTAGTTAATTTAAATTATATGTAAATATTACATAAAAATTTATAATAATAAAATTAAATAAATAACTTACTTTCTATATTATTAATAAATAGTTTTTTAAATAAAGGTATTAGTTAGTTTAGATAATGTGATAAATATGTTATAATAGAATTAAATAAATAACTTACGCCCTATATTATTAAATAATTTTTTAAATAAAGAGATTAGTTAGTTTAAGTCATATGTTATTATACAATATGTAATAATAGAATTAAATAAATAACATACACCCTATATTATTAAATAATTTTTCAAATAAAGAAATTAATTAATTTAAATTATATGTGAATATGTAATAATAGAATTAAATAAATAACTTACGCCCTATATTAATAAATAATTTTTTTAATAAAGAAATTAGATTATATGTAAATATTATATGGATATGTAATAATAGAATTAAATAAACAACTTACACACTAGATTATTAAATAATTTTTTAAATAAGGAAATTAGTTAGTTTAAATTATATGTAAATATTATATATATATGTAATAGTAGAATTAAATAACTTACACCCTATATTATTAAATAATTTTTTTAATAAAGAAATTAGATTATATGTAAATATTATATAAATATGTAATATAGAATTAAAAAAAATAGGAAAAATGTCGCTGGCGACCCCTGTCGCCATGGCGACCCTTTACTATCACGTGAGAAAACAAATTTTGATTGGCTACGTGATTACGTTATCATAAATATTAAATAAATATTAATGTTTACTCGTTACAGTTGTATTCGATATTTAATAATTTTCTTTAAACCCTTCGTTACAGTCAAGCACTCGAGGCACGCTTTTCTTTTCTTTTCTTTTTTTTGTTTCTTATAACAGTCTTATAGCTTGTTCCTTATTAAAATATCTTTACCCTTTTTAGGCTTTTCGGCACTTCCAGTTTCGCAATTAAGGTATGTACAGTTCCGATTTCATGTTTTTATTTTCTTTATTCGCTCTTACAATTCGTTTCTTATACATATTACATTCTTATCAACTAATTTGTTCTTTTTAGATCCTTTTGTTCTTCTCTTAGTTAACACTAAGGTAATTTTTTTACTTTCGTCTATTAATTACCATTCCTTACTAACTCATTCTATTCTCTTTTATTCCTTTTGCTTCTCTTGTTTGTTTTTTATTCCCCTTTGCTTTTTATTTCCCTCTAATTTTTTCACTTCTTTTAACTTCCCCTTGTTTTTCCGTTCCTTTTGATTATCGCTTTCATTTCTTTTTATTTCCCTTTGTTATTTTCACTTCTTTTTGTTTCCTTTTCGTTTCTTTCATTCTCTTTCATTTTCCTTTCTTTTTTTTTTTGTTCCTTTTTATCCCTTTTTATTATTTTCATTTTTTTCGTTCCTTTTTCATTCCCTTTTGTTCTCTTTTATTTCTTTTCGTTATTATTGCATTCCTTTTTGTTCTTTTTTCATTTTTCGTTACCTTCGTTTCTTTCATTCTACTCCCCTTATTTTTCTTTCGTTTCCTTTCATTCCATTCCCTTTGTTTTCTTCCTCGTTTCATCTCATTCCATTTCCCTCTTTTTCTTATTTCTTTCACTCATTCACATGCCCTTTCTTTCGTTTCTTTTTATTCTATTCCCCTTGCTTTTGTTTCTTTCCATTTCTCTTTCGTTACTTTCTTGCTTTTTTCTGTTTCTTTCCTCTTTGTTAACTTCGCTCCTTTTGTTGTTTTTGTTCACTTTCACTTTCCCTTTGTTGTTTTCGCTCCCTTTCATTTCCCTCCCATTACTTTTGTTTCTTTCACTCCTCTTTCATTTCCTTTGTTTTTCATTCATTTTTATTCCTTTATTATTTTGTTCTCTTTTATTTCCCTTGTTGTTTCCGTTCCCTTTTATTCACCTCTTCGTTATTTTTGTCTCTTTTTAATCCCTTCTTACTTTTAATTTTTTCTTTAGCTTTTTTTTTGTTCTTTTCATTTCTTACTCTTCTTTTTATTATTATTCGAATTTTTTATTAGCATGTTCCCTTATCTTGGAAATAAAAAAGTATACAATTATATCAATAGAATATGTGAATTTTAGATTAATTAATAAATTGCACAACTTTAAGTTTTCAAACTTGTAAAGTAAATAAAGTTCGGGAAAATGTTCTTTTGTTCGTGATAAACCGTTAAAAATTCTAAAATTAGCCAATCAAAAATTTTATTTAAGTCACGTGATAGGGTCGCTATGGTGACTAATAACACCCAAATAAATAACTTACGCCCTATATTATTAAATAATTTTTTAAATAAAGAAGTTAGATTATATGTAATTATTATATAAATATGTAATAACAGATAATGGAATTAAATGAATAACATACTTCCTATATTATTAAATAATTTTTTAAGTAAAGAAATTAGTTAGTTTAAATTATATGTATGTAAATGTGTAATATAGAATTAAATAACTTATAACTTACGATCTAAAATAAATTACCAAATAATTTTATAAATAAATAAATTATTTAGTTTAAATTATATGTAAATATTATATAAATATTAATAATAGAATACGTCTTACCATCTAAAATAAATTAATAGCCAAATAATTTTTTAAATAAAGACTTAATTAATTAAATCATATAGAAAATGACAGATATAGATAACATATAGCTTACACCCTTTAGTATTATTTATAAATTTTAAAATTAGAATTAGATACAAATATTATTACAAAAGTAACTGTAAATTAAATTCACTTACAATCTAATCATCCATTTAAGTTGAGTATAATTAGTTATGCGGTTAATATATAATAGGTGTAATATAATCGAATATCATAGCTTACCATCTATGATATAATTAATTATTAAATAGTTATTTAAACAAAGAATTCAGTTATCGAATAGTATTTAAAATAAAGTAAAAAAATAAATAGCTGATAACTTACCAACTATAGTATTGTAATTATTTTTAATTATTAAAGTTTTTTAAAATATTATAAAACCATTATTATTTAAATAATAAGAATTATATGATAATTCATTAACTTACGTGCTAAATTATTAAAATTACATGTGAATATTTATAATATTTACAAATAAATATTTTATTATAATAAATATTTTACCTTTAGATTCCTCAGTGCTACTTAAAACTAAATTTATTATATTTGCAAATTTGATTTAAAAATTTTTGAATAATTCTTCTATTAAATAACATGTTATGTGCCTTTTACCTTCATTACTACTGTGAGCCATTATTGTATTAAATCTCTTTTTAAAAGGTAAATTTTCTTTATTAAACGCCTTTGTTAATAATGTTATAATATTTATGCAAAATGCACAATCATTGTACGTATGGCGCCTTATTATGGTGCAACAAAAAAATTATAATTATCTAATAATAGGTCATCATATAAGAACAAAATTCTATCATAATGCAGGTCGTACGTTAAAAAAGTCCTTGTACAGCATATCACAAACTTCAAATATTTACTGACAAAAAAAAAAAAAGTCCAATCATTTTGCTACATAAAATAGTGCTCGGGATTATTGCATTTCTTGATTATCTGGGTATTACCCGTTTATACCCGTTTATTAACTTTTTAACAAAATGACCGAGGTACTACCTGGATACAAAACATAAAATTCAATAAATATATTTGCTAGAAAATGGAGACCCTTATCACAAATTTTATTTTTATCTGTTTATAATAATCTTATGCGGTTAAATTTAGTGTTTGGATCCGTGACCGGGTTCAACCGGTTGAACCCGGATAATTTTTTTTTTCGGATATCCGGATAATTGCGGTTTTTATCCGGATAATTATCCGGTTAAGAATTATCCGGTTTGACCCGGAATCCGGATAAAAAAAAATTTTTTTTAAAATATTTAAATTAGATTTCTTATTAAATTTTCGTCCAGTGAAGGATTGAAATTAATTCCCAAAATAAGATCGATTTAGAGTCAATTAACAGTGGTTAATCACTTCTTAAGTTTTGACTCATAAGCTGCTTATATTCTAAAAATAGAATTTTGTACTGTTGATTTTATCTAAATTTTGTACAAATTTTCAGCTATAATTAATCATAAAATTTTTAGCTCCAATATATTTTGGTCATTTAACTAAACTTATTCTTCATTCTAAAAAATATTACATATTAAAATTTCAGAATGATGGTTTATGTTCATAATAATTGTTTCTGAAAAAAATAGTCATAAATGACTGATTATTTAACCACATTTTAAAATTATACTCTAAGTTTTGTAGATATCAGCAAATTTAGTTCTCCAAACAATGAAAATCGCTAAAAAGATTAAATTATGTTTGATTTTGGTAATAATATTGTCAAGATAAATGATTTTATCCTTATTTTGTCAAACTGTGAAGTTTTTACAGTAACAAATACAAGTCGAAATTCAGAATGATAAGATTTATATTTATCAAAGTGTACAAAAATGTGATTATCGAGATCAGACTCATTACAATTGGAATAATAATATGCCAGACGAATGTATTTCATAATTTGTATGGTTTACTTTTACACTTTTACAGGAAAGATTTTTGAGCAAGTAATATAAACAATGTGCATGTATAACAATTTGAACATAATTATAACAACCATTATTCATCATGAATCAAAAAATACTTTATTATTTCATTTACTTTTGCCTTTATTTTTTTTTTTTTTTGTTATACATGTCATGAGACATGTCATCCTGCTGGCGATGGCTGTGACCACAAAGATCCAAATATGTTAATTTTAAATAATTCCTAAATTATCATTGTTCACAATTCTTTGAGTAAAATAGAAATAATCTTTTTCTTTATGGTGCTCAGGTTACATATGTCAATTTGTTACCAAATTTTAATCTCGGTGTAATTCTACAGGTTATTCAGCAGAATTCAGTCATTTTACCATGCATGATGATGCTAGCGGCCATCACAGATTTTTAAAAGATTCTGTATATGTTAATGGACAGAAGCGTGATGAAAACAATCCTAGTCGTCCTAATCCGTTTGTACCCTGCTGGACATTTGTTTATCACCTCTCAACAGGAACTTAGTTTGATATTTGGATTCCAGTATATTTGGATTGTGTATTTGTGGTGATATACATTGTGTTTCAAAAAACATGCATCATCAAGATTGTAACACAATTTCTTGACGAATATTGAAATAAATTAAATAAATAATTTAATATAACAGGTACCGTGGGGCCAAAAGTGACAAACAATTATGAAAATCGCTTAACAAAGTGATTTTATTTCCAATTTATTAACTACGCTTACTTGGTAATGTCTTTATAATTTGTCTAATACAAGCATATCCTACTGATTTTTCTACATAGATAATTACACCACCGAATTTCAGCAATACCATCTATTTAGATAATATGAACTTATATAATTTATCATATTCTATAATTGGCATCATTTGATACTTATTTCTAAATGTAAACTCGTACTTTTAACATTAAATTTTAATCTTTTTTTTTCACATTAATATTACCCTAAAGACGATGGGTTCTTACATGTAAAACTAAATAAACTCATAAGAAAAACAAAAAGCTAAAGATGTGATAGAGGGTATCCAAGATGGTTAAATTGAATTGGGCTCAACAAAAAGTGTTTCATTGAGTTAAACATCAACAAAATTCACAACAGCTTCATGCACAATTCTTAACAAAAAGTCAATCATCTGGTGAATAGTGGGAAAAACGTACCGCAACACCCACGCACATCACAAGTTTGTTACGGATAGAAGCCTGCCTGAGTATCAGCTTGATCGTGACAATTTATATCAACCACTGATCCTGTAAAAAATATGAAACCAAGTTAACCAAAAAAAAAAAAAGAATAAAAAATAATGTCAATCCACTCATAATTATTTGCAGTATAGCAATCATTTTTCGATTTGCTAAAGCAATTAATAAGATTAAAAAAAAAATAACATTTTAAAAACCTGATAGGAGTTGTAATTGAGATGTCAGTCTTGGTGGTGATAGACTCCTGGTTTAACAAATACCTTCCTATTTATGGAAAAAATGGCGTAAAAACCTCAGTACAAAATTTTAGTAAAAGCTCCTATACTATCACGTATAGAACAGCAAGCGCGTCCCTCAACCGTTGATATCACGTATAGAACAGCCAGCCGTGTCCCTCAACCGTTGATATCACGTATAGAACAGCCAGCCGCGTCCCTCAACCGTTAATATTACGTATAGAACAGCAAAGCGCGTCCCTCAACCGTTGATACTACGTATAGAACAGCAAGCGCGTCCCTCAACCGTTGATATTACGTATAGAACAGCAAGCGCGTCCCTCAACCGTTGATATTACGTATAGAACAGCAAAGCGCGTCCCTCAACCGTAATATCCACGTATAGAACAGCCAGCCGCGTCCCTCAACCGTAATATCCACGTATAGAACAACCAGCCGCGTCCCTCAACCGTAATATCCACGTATAGAACAACCAGCCGCATCCCTCAACCGTAATACCCACGTATAGAACAACCAGCCGCGTCCCTCAACCGTAATATCCACGTATAGAACAGCCAGCTGCGTCCCTCAACCGTAATATCCACGTATAGAACAGCCAACCGCGTCCCTAGACCGTAGTATATGGAGTAATTTTAAAATTTCATACCTTTAACATTTCGCACTCTTTTATTTAAAATGTTGTAATTTCTTCTTTAATAATTAATATATTATTTTTAATCCCTTTAGTTCTCTTTTATTTCTCCATGTCGAGTTGTATGATTTTATTTCGTTGGTTTTTTTTGAACTTCTTTCCCTTCTTTTTTTCTTTTTATTCTTTGTAGAACTTTTTTTAATTTTAGCGCTTTCATTTTGACATACGTCTAACCGTTATTTCTGGAGAGAAATTTTTTTTTTCGATTACCCAAATATTTATTTATATATATATTTATTTAAACTTATGTTACACATTTCGTAACAGGTTTTCAATACGTGACATTTATTTTTTCCTTATGCGTTGTGTCTCAAGTCATCCTTAGTCACATGTTATCAGTAATAATGATTATATTAACAAGTAATTTTAAACTTTGTATATAAATTTATAATGACTCATAATACATTTATAATCTTACATCACGTATAATTTACTGTACTACTGATCGGGTTAAAAAAAATATAGTTTTACATAGTCTATTTAAGCAAAGTATTCAATGTGCCGTATGTTAAAAAACAATCGTTGGAAAACTCCGTGAAACAATACAAAATTACAAGTTGATTTGGTATAGAATAACTGACACATGATTCACGATAAACGATAAATTACAGAATGGTATTTGAAAATGAATGTCTGTTTCATTAATAAAACTAAATTTGATTTTGCTGTTTAATATATCCCACTTCTTTTACAAAAGTAAAAATTATATATTCTTCGTTTCATTTTGTTCGCTTAAATCGAATGAAACGTAACGCTATGCTAGGATAACATTATTTTTATTTTTTATATTATTTTATCAACATCAAGAAGACAATTAACTAATAAGAAAACTATCTAAAATCACATCCGCAGCTTCCATAATAGACTGCCGCTCAATTCTCCTTAAACACTTGCCTTTCATTGCTAGGGTTAACATTAACGTTAACATATTTGTTCACGACTGGTTTCCTTTTTCAGATATTGACTATTCTGACTTACCGCCTATCTTTATTGTTGAAATTCTGACGATCAACTAATCTTTGTTGTTTTATCAACCATTCAGATTTTGTATTTCATACTTTAGATTTAAGTTTTGAATTTGAGAGATTTGAAATCAATTTATACTGTAAATGAGTATCAATTTACAAAGTAAGCCTAGTGCACTAGCATCCTTCAATCATCTTTACAAATCGATCAAATTAGTGCGATCCCCGCATGTCACCCCCCAAGGAAATCGGTTTTCGCAAATGTGGAAACCCAGAATTTTCTTGAATAACTAGAAAAGGGCCGATTGCTAGTGATTTCCTCTGGAAATCACAGTCATTCAAATAGTTTGCTTATGTGTTTTAAAACTTTGTATAACATTAATATCATACCTTAGTAACTGAGATTTCCTTCGGAGATCACTAATAATTAGCCCATTTCTACATTGTTATTCAGGAAAATTTCGGGGTTTCGCAAATTTTTGAATATCGATTTCCTTAGGGTAACATGCATTAGGGGATCGCGCTAATTTTGAAAACGGTGATAATAAATATGATAAATTTCTTATATAATATTTTCCAGAAAATAAAAGTAAATAAAATAGAAACAAACACTAATATTCTTTATGTATATTGAACAATAAGAAACAAAAAAAAACCTAAATAGATAATTTTTTGTGTTAAACCAAATCTCGTTTTTTTCATTCGATACGACATTATGGACATGTGATGCTGACCAATAAGGAATGAGAATAAGGAACGGTGCACTGAGGTAACGGATCCAAGCTCAAGTTGACATGATTGTGTTCATTAAAATTATTGTACTCCGTAAGTATATACTCTTTATAGTATGGTGACATCAATCCAACGTTTAACGTACTTATCCAAATCAGTACGATATAAATTTTCATAGATTTCCATATAGTTAATCAAATTTCCTTTTTATTATTTGACAATTAGTTTTGATATTCTATTTACTTTAATATTGCTGCGGATCAAAAGTCAAAAACCATATACTGTACCATGTTTCAGTGACGACTACGGTTCGAAACTTATCTTTCCCTGGTATTTTAAAATACCTTCATGCAAGAATTTTTATTTGTTATACTCTGTAGACAATTATAAGACCGTGAGCGGGAATAATACTCGTATAATTTATATAATTCTTTTCAAAGTTTTTTTCAAAGGAAATTCACATTCTTCAACATAGGTCTGAAACGTATCAAACGATACCGAAGAGGAGAAAGAAGAAGTAACATACTTATCTTCTAGTACTATATAAGCATATAAAAAAGAGTAATCATACGCATAACCAAATTATAATACTTATAATATTGTTGAGGGGGATAACGTAATTATGATTATCTCGTGATATTAATATAATCTTTTTTTTGATCGTCAGACACTTTATGATTAAGGATAGTAAATTGGGCAATATGTTTGTTACAATGTTGCGCAATTTATGCATGCACACACGCATCCGAAAGATTTTATGCAAGTACTTTCCGAAAAAGTTATCAATTTTCAAAATGCGGAATGTTCTCTCATGCGCAATAAGCAACAAGTGTTACAATTTTGAATGAAGATATAAATATGACCGGTAACTTTTTTTTTTTTGTTTTTAGAAAAAAAATATATTTTTTTTTTTCTGAAAATAAAACCTACCGAGTAACAAATATATTTTTAACTATTCCAAAATTGGATAATTTCTCCAATTGATTTAGTTACAAATTATGCCACCTTCAATAAAACAATATGATGAAGAATCTTATCCGGGTAAAACCAGAGTCAAAAATGATTTAGAACATATTCACGACCTTGTCACAAAATTGCCGAAGGAAAATCAACATTATGTAGAAGATTTAAACGCAACACCTAATCATAAACCTCAGGTGTTAGTGGTGGCTCCGTCACTCACTTATTTAGTATACATGCACAGAGTTTTGAAGAATGTTATTACTACTTTGTTATTTGAATGGTCAATGCCATTATTTCATCCGTTTAATTTCTTCTTATTGATTACTGTATTTCCTACTTTGATTATTGGAATCATTCTATTGGAAATTGGCTTAAGCATTGGACTTAAGATAGGATTAGATGGGTTGATTCAAAGAATTTCTAACAAATGGGGAGACGGATTATCAGTTGTTAATTGGTGTAAGTTAATTTCTCTTTAAATTATATATGTTCATTTATATTCATATATATTTTATTAACTTTCAAATTCTTTGTGTAGGGGACCCGAGAATATTTACATCAGAAGTGGATGATATCGTAAAGGACGGAATTGAAGCGTTGGATGCTCCTTTACCACCACCATTACCTGAGGTAGATTTAGATGATTCAATGTTTGGAGGAACGGTGCAACATCGTGGTTTTCATCTTGACATTGCTGAATTGTTATTATTTATATCCTGTATTATATACGAGCGTAATGATGAAATAGTTAGAAACGCTCATAAATTAACGAGTACAATTGCGAGAGAAAAAGGAAAATCTATAACGACAGAAGATATTAAAAGCATTACAGATAAATTGAGAGAAAGTGAAAGTCGTATACATGAACAAGCGGATAAATGGGGAATGAAATTTATTTCATTATCAGAATTAAATTCATTAGGAGGTCCTTTTTCGGGAATGTTTTGGAGTGAAAAACATAATTTTATTGTTGTTGCATTCAAAGGAACAACTCCACTTAATTTCGAAGATTTTGTTGTCGATTTAATGTTTCAACGAGTTGATGCAAGAAGTTTTGTATTTGGTGAAGTTCACGAAGGATTTTATACTTCGTTGTTTCCACAAAACGATTATTCTACTACAAGATCAAGTCGTTCTTCTCCTTACATAACAATACTCAGAGCCATTAGAGCAAAAGCTGCTGAAATTCAAGCTTCTCGTTCTGATAATGTAAAAATAAATGTTTGGGTAACCGGTCACTCGTTAGGTAAGTTATTAGTTTAAAACGGAATATTTTGTAATTTATCTAAATTATACTAATTTGTGTATCATATCCTGCCGTTTTAGGCGCGGCACTTGCTAGTTTGTTTTATACTCGTCTCATTAAATCACCAGGAGATCTTGGACCGAATTGTATTTTAAGAGATGGATATATGTTTGGTAGTCCAAGTGTTGGTGATGCAGATTTTGCCGCTGAATTCGCCTCTTATAGTAATACACCATATGATAGACAAAGCACTCTCTGGAGAATTATTGATGATACCGATATTATTACTAAACTTCCGCCTGGTTGGGCCGATCCATCCGTTAGGCGTGTAATTGATAAAAATAGTGTTTTAAATTATGCACATGTTGGAGAAGGGATTAGATTTTTCCAAGATGGAAGAAGACCCATTTCTACAAGAAATTTATTTTCTTCAGCTAAAGAACCCGTCATTCTTGAGCATTCTAATAATAATAGTTTTAATTTCTTTGGATGGCCTAGATCGCATACACATGATGATGATGATAATACATCATCACATTCAAGTAAAAATGTTTTTCAAGAATATAAACATAAAGAGGGAAGTCCTTTAGCTATCGTTGAAAAATTGTTACCTAACTTTTTTAAGAATCATTTACCTGCTAGATATTTTGCTGTTATGCAAAAATCGAGAAAATACTTTGATGGTTCAAACATTGCAACTGTTAGGGATGCAGTTTCAGATAATTTTGTTAGTGGAAGCGGAAATAAGAGTTTTCAAGAATTTGCCGAAAAACATATTGAAAAGTGAAATATGTTTTTTTTTTTTTTTTTTAAAAAGAAAAATTAATAACATTTTCAAAAATATTATAATTTAAATAATTATTTGGTGTCGATTATTAAAGACTGTATTTATTAAATTATAATATTACTTCTTTTAAAGAGATAATAAATATTTTAAATTATATTTGAAATTTTTTTATCAATAAAAAAAAAATCACATTAGGTAAAATAATAATACAAGCGTCAGCATCATCAAAACTTCAAATAAAAATAAATAAATAACTGATAAATAAATAAACTAAGTATTAAAAAGAAAATTCGGATATTGTCGTAATGTAAAAAGTCATAACACAACGTTTATTATAATAATGTTTCATAAAAATTTTTTGATTCCCGAATAAGAAAAAAAAAAAAAAAACATAACCACGACATACGTTGTGAATTTTAATTAAAATTCTAGAATTCTTTTTTTTTTTTTTTTTTTTAAAAAAAAAAAAAAGGATGAAATTTTAAAAAAATAAAATAATAAAATTTTAATAATTATTAATATTAATTAAAATTCTAGAATTCTTTTTTTTTTGAAAAAAAAAAGGATGAAAATTTAAAAAAATAATATAATAAAATTTTAATAATTATTAATATGATATTTTAAAAATAAAGTGGATGAGCACAATATATATAATACAACCTTCTAATGTTGAATTTGCAAATTCAATCGTCTAATCCAATTTTTCTACCTTTTTTTTTCATCATAACGATAATATTAAAATACCCATAATTAATCCACCAATAACAACACTATAGTCTATTAAATTCCATTTTAAAATACTACCGCCATTATCAGGTCTAATGGAAGGTACGGGTATGTGACCAGTTAAGATATTGGTTATACTATCTGTTTGTGACGAACTAGCACTTCCCGTAGAATCCGTTGGACTAGATAATTGAAGAAATTATTTTGTTAAAGATTATTTAATTAAATTCTCATATAATAAAAATTTAAATTACCTATTATTTGGTGTACCTCCTGGAGAAGGAACATTATTAGACGGTTGTGGTGCTCCGGGGGAAGGAGTAATACCAGGTCCTCCAGGTTGAGGCGCTCCGGGTTGTTGAGGTGTTCCAGGTTGAGGCGCTCCAGGTTGGGGCGCTCCAGGTTGTTGAGGTGTTCCGGGCTGTGGTGCAGGTTCGCCAGGAGCAGCTGGACCTGGTCCAGGTATACTAGTATCTGTTGGTTCAGCAACTGGTGGTGGTGCTGTTACTGTAACTGTAACATCGGGTAGTGTACTTATTACTATTGCTGTTTTCGTTACTTGTGATAATCCTTTTGGAAGAAAAGTTATTAAAAGAAGGATTGATATTATTAGGAATGTGAATGATTTTTGTAGTATATCCTTCATAATTAATAAAAAATAAAAATGTACATATAATTTTTTTTTTTCCAAGAAAAAATTCTTTTTTTGAAAAAAAAAAAAACAAATTGAAATTTGAAACTCTATTTATATTACAAACCCTTATATGCCTAAAATAAATATGGATACTATTAACAGTTAATGCATAACCCCAAACAAATACTAAACATTGTGTTACAATTTATTTTCATTAAATTTCTAATTACTTATTTTAGTGTAATTCACCGGATTTAGAAATTTCGTTATATTAAAAATGTCATCGAATCATTGGCCGAGAAATTTTTTTTGGATATTTAAAAAAAAATATTTCGAAAAGAACTTAAAAAATCTTAGATTGGTTAGGAATTAGTAGTTAGATAAATAATAATGAAATAGGGTCAACCGGGTTATCAATTCAACCGAAAATAATGAAATCAATATAATAAAAATTGCAAGTTACAATGATGATGAATTAATAATGCTACTATAAATAACAATCATCTGACACATGATTGATTTGAATTACAAATATTACAAATAGATAAATAAAATTAACATCATGTCATTCTGTTATGATTCCTACCAGCAATTATGGGATATGCTAATATGGTATTTAAAAAGATGAAATTTTTGTAAATGAACGTAAAAATTAATTGATGAATTTTTGCAACACTTGTCATTTTTTTCCGGGAGTTTCAATATGCTTTTACTAATTTCAGTTTAATATAATTTCTAAGTATTATTTATTTAATGATTGAGGAATACAGGCATCGGTCAGAGACCGATAAAGACCGATATCAATGGATGTCATCCAATAAATATCATTAGAAATATTACGGTGAACAATAGAAATTAAATCCCGCATATTCCTAATCGACTATCGACCGAAAAATAACGTCTTTTTACTAGCGTTATGAGATTTGTAGATAGCAGATATTGAATCCTAAATCCTGTATTAATTTCTAGAAAATAATTTTATTACTTTCAATAACTTAACGTTAGCGAGTTGCCATGTTTTAAAGAGTATAGCATTCATCTTGACAGAGGCGCAGAGCGTGACACACGTGCTAATATTCACATTTATAATAGAAATTTAATAGGATAACTGACAATTAAAATCAATTACTATATATCTTAAATATAAGATTTCATTCCACACGTGAAGTATTTATTAAAATTTATTATCATAAAATTTTGAATATTTAGGGAAAAAAAACGATACAGTATAATACAGGGAACTAATTATAAGATATTTTGACCAAACTCACCAGTTAATATATTGAAATGGGTCGCGTTTAACTCACCGACAATCACTTCACCGACAATCATTTCACCGACAAACGTTTCGACGGCAGGATCATCACACCAAACAAGTCGTTTCACCGACACTTACACATATCACAATAAAATTAGATATAATTTTTTTTCTTTATACAACTGTACAAGGCAGCCAAAATTATTGTTATTATATAATACGAGATAATGTGTACATAAGAATAAATATAAAATATTAATTTATATTTTCAGATTAAATCTCAATATATATACATATATATTTTTAATTGTTTCTTCCAATTAGTAATGAACATAAGATTAATGTTTAAGATTTTTTCCTATACCTTCTTATATTAAGTATTTTTTTTTTTAAAAAAAACTATTATATTAGCTGTAATAGGTAAAAAAGGGAGAAAAAATGCTTTATAAAAAGAATTTTAATTTGTACCGGCGTCGGTGAGATGAAATGACTGTCGGTGAAACGTTTGTCGGTGAAAAAACGTGTGTCTGCAAAGTGAATGTCGGCGAAATGATTGTCGGTGAAATGAACCAGACCCTTTCATTTTTTTATCTGAAAAAAATAAAGATCGTTATAATAATCATCCAATCAAATTCATTGAAATTTATTGTCCGATATTTGACTTAAATCATAACAGATAATGGATGATATCGTAATATATAATTTTCAAATAACAACTTTCAATTTTATTCATTTTTTTTTTTTTTGATAAACATACATATACATACAAATAATTGAAAGTATTAAGAATCTCATTAATTTTGTCGTATTTTTTTTTAATACGAAATTTCCATGATTTTTTTTTTAGATATATTTACGATTTTTCAAATCCATGTTATGCCAATAATCATATAAAATTATTATATCATCTACTTTGTTTGATACATGTTTTTTATAATGATAAATATCAATATCAAACAAAACATAAATCAACCCATCCAATTTTATCCCAAAATGCCAATATAAATCAAGGAATAATCTTATTATAATAATCCAAAAATAATCCATAGTAAAATAAAAACCATAATTAATAAATAAATTAATGGTTGTGATAAATATTTTAGTTAATTTTTCAATAACCCAACAAGTTCCAACAAAACTAGTACAAATGAAACATAACATGAAAACAAATAAATAATGAAATGGAATAAACATTGATAAAATAAAACATTTAATTTTAGATGAAATATTTTCAATATTAATAAAAAATTCATTAAATGCCTCATAAGTAAATAAATATGGAATACCGAACCAACAAATTATTGATGATATAAATTTCGTTATTATTACATATGGTATGATGATCGAAATATATATTAAGAAGATTATGATCAAATCGATAATGGTAATTGATTTTAAAATAATCCATTTAATAATAGAAATTTTACAATATTGAATTTTCTTTGAAATTTTAATGGAATTGAAATTCCAAAAATTTTGTGCAAATTCTATATTTTGTTTATATATTTCAAATATCAATGAATGATTTAATAATTCTCCGATAGAACAATTTTCATGGTAAAATTTATGCATTAAATAGAACAATGTTGTTGTTATAAATAGCGAATCAAGTGGATATTCTGGTCTTATAAAAATTATAATTAATCGATATATTAAATTAAAAAATATGCTATATCCTATGAAAACTATACTACAAACTGGAATGTATAATACAATAATCAAAGGCGAAAATAAAAGTAAATAACTTCTGATTCTCAAATCAAATTCCTTCTCGGTGAAAATGAACGAGTATAATTGATATATTGATGGAAAATACCAGATTAATGTAGTAACGAGATTCGGAATTAGAAATATACATATAGGCACAAAATAAAGAATAAAATCAACCATAATAAGTACTGAAAAACAAACTACTCTTGAAATCAATAAAAAGATAAACATTTTTTAAAAACCAACCTTTTTTTTTTTTTTCTTGAAATTTAAGAAAAAACTGCGATAAGAAAGTTTATTTCTTATTATAGTTAGTGTGACAGATGTTATCAAGGGGATTAGCTTAAATTGGTTAAAATTCAGTAAATCTTTTCTTTGGAAATCCATGAAGTAAATCTTTTTTCTTACGATGCAAAAAAGGGGCCAAATTTTCATCGTCATTGTCGTCGTCTTTCCTTATCGTTTAAAATAAAATACCGTGATAAGCAAAAATTTTTTTAAGACCGTATATTTTCAAGAAATTAGATAAATTAATAACAATACGTGTTTCACAAGTAAGATAAACTGAAACGACTAGCAGAATAAATCTTACCCAACATTTATTACGTTATCAAATTAATTTTTTTTTTCTAACAACCAATATTTTTAATAGAGTTTGATTAACGCTTGGCAAACACAAAGTATCAAAAATCGAAAGTAAAAATGTATAGATCTACAGTATTTAACCAAAAAAATCAAAGCGTTTGAGGCATCATCATATTGCGAAAAAGGAGGAATTTTACAGATTTTTATCAAGAGATCAATGCTACTGTTCAATTTAATGAATGTGGAATTTCCGATATTCGAATTTGTGGAATTACATAATTTTAATAAAGTTTATGCAGAGAGATGCGCGTGAATAATGAAAAAAAATTATTTGTGGAGCTTGACTATAATAAGATAATACTACAAAAAATTTTGACATCTATAGCAACGTTAAGTGAGCGTTTTTTCCGATGCACCTTCTTTATTAACATAAAGTGGCATCCTCATTCTTTATGATTCTATCCAATTTTCTTCGTAAAAGATGATTTGCTCAATCTTTTGGCGATATCGATATAAATTGTTTACACGAAAACGCAAACGGTTCAGGTAATTGCTCAAGCATTTCCTTTTCTATTGTATTTTGCTCATGTTTTGTTATAAAAGAGCATTTTAACACTTTATTGTTCGTTACTCTTTTTTCGAGCATGGATGACTTTCTGATAAGAGACGCTTTCATGCTTTATCTCAGGGGCTTGAGTAGATGTTCTTGTATTCTTTGAAAATTCAATTTGAAATTGTATGATCATAGAAAATTAAGTTTGGTGTTTTCACGAAGACCTATCCAATAGAGATAATTACGCTTGATTTCTTTTTTATTAAGTTCAGAAGTTAGAGAAGTGCTTGTACCTTTGTCAGCAAATACATTTGTAGTTGATAGAGCAAACGCTATTGCAGATTACTATATAATTATGATAATTGATGAAATCATAAAGCTACTTTCCCTTTCAACCGTATTTTTATATGTCCAATTAGCAGATCTTTAACCCTACCAACTTTTACACTAAGGTTTCACTTCATTTTAATTAATAATACTGTAAAATTTATAAAAATATATATATATATATATATATATATATATTATATATATCGATAACTTGTACAATTAGACGTTTTTAACACTCCTTCATTAATGTATTTTTCGATTATTTGTATGTGATCTTCATAATTTAATCTAAAATCAGAGATATTAAAAGAATTTAAATTTCGTCCTCTAAAACTTTCAAAAAATTGTTCAAAACCATAAAGTGAATACTTCCATATTCCACTAAGATTTATACATATTAAGGATTTTGGAGAAAATTTAGCGAACATATCTAATAATTCATCTCCATCTCCAGGATCATCATAAAAAAAAGATCTTGATCTCATTAATTCTATACCTATTAGATTTTTACAGTTTAATAATAATGATTTTACATGAATAAAATCATTTTTATCAATATGTACAGATAAAGATTGGATCTTTGAACAATTATTAGCAATTGCTTTAATAAGCATCCCAGTATTCTTAATAGCATTCATATTATATTTTTTGGCAGCACAAAAACTAACTCGTAAGATATTTCCTTTGGTTTTTTCAATTAATTTTGCATAAAATTCATAGCATGTAAAATTACAAACATCAAGATATTGAAGTTCAGGAAATTCCGGAATTACATGATATTGCTGAGATTCATAATATTTAGGATTAGAAATTGATAATTTCTTTAGGTTGACAAGTGATGTTAAAAATGAATAGAATGAAGATGAATTAATGTTAACCGAACATAAATAAAGTTTCTTTATCGTATTACCCTTTCTTGCTAATGCTTTGTTCAATTTTTCATGAGTTCCTTTCTCATAAAAAGGACCAAGCTTTACTCTTTTTAAATTTCTTTGTGCATCAATTAAAGAAACGAACCCAAGTTCATCTTGAGGATAATTGATAATACTCAATTCATTCAAATCTGTACAAAATTTTGCCATCTCATAAAGAGCGTTAGAATCAATATAATTAGTGTCAATGGTTAAACTTTTAAGTTCTTGAAAGAATGTTGGAGCTCCTGGAAATAGCGTTAAAGGTAGTGAAGTTTTCCAAAATAATTCTTCATTATTTTTACATTCACTAATATATAGTTTGTAAAGTTCTTGTTCTAAAAGTTCTCTTTTGTCATATTTCGTTGATTCAATATTTTTAAATACCATATCAACAATTGAATCAATAAATCTAGGAGACGGAAATTGACAAAAACTGATATAATTGAATAATAGAGGTTTTGAAAGAATCGTTGATGGTAACTTAATATTATTATCAGATAAAAGTTGTTTTGATGATGGTGGTAGGCAAGAAAGTATTATATTAGAAAATGATTTTCTATAATTATAGTGTGTATATTTTTTCCATAAGATAGAAACAGCTAAATTACACCACTCTTTGTTAACTAGAAGACAGTAATATAAAGATTTTTTATCATTCAATTCGTTAAAAACAAGATAGAGACAGTCAGAATTTAATTTTGTCATCTTGATTTTTTTTAGGGAAAGATTGCAACAATAATGAAGATTGCAACAATAATGATTTGTTTAATATTTATACTTAGATCAAAAATGATCATTTGATTAATCATAATTTTTATCATCGTTAGTCATTACTTGCACGTACCGTCATACTGAGTAGTTGCTTATCCGTTGCTTATCCGTGTAGTCCAAAAAATTATACTAAAATTGCTAAAATTCAAATCTTTGGCAATAATTCATAACGTGTAAAGAATTCCATTTCATATTTTATTAATTATAAAATAACAACCGATTTTTTATTTTAAAAAACTATTTTGGTATTTGGTATTGTAGACCGAAGAGAAAGTCTAAATAATACGCGAAGCATTATAAAGTCGCATGCAATTAAAAACCAGTTTTATATTTTTAGAAATAAAGTCGAATAAGTATATTTATAGGAGTGCGAGCAAATTTTAATTTTGTTTTTTTTCTAAAAAAATTCAAGAACGTTTATTAACGTTCTTTCAATTCTTTATAGGTTTTGTCTTTAGGCTTTGAATATGGTATGAGCATGAGAACATTTACTAATGTTCTTTGTTTCTTTTAGGTACCGGCTCTGGATTTTGGAAGCTGAATATTGTGAGGAATTAGAAGTGATTTTATTTTCCTTTATTCAAGACCATTTACTAATATTCTTAACTTTTTTTATTTATAGATTTCGCCTTTGAAGTTGGATGTTACGTCAGGTACGTATTCAGATGAATTTTTTTCTTTTTTCTTTTTATTTAAAGTATTCATTAGTATCTTACATTTTTTTAGTAGGTGGCGACTATGAACTTTAATAATAGATGCACACGTCTATAGAGTAATATAGGAGTTTTTATTAAAATACGTTGCTAGAATTCTTTTTATTCTCTTTTGTAGATTTTAATGTTCTTTAATTCAATTTACAGATCCAGTTTTAAACATTGAAATGTATTATTGAAGTATCACTGTATATTGTTCTATGACAACTCCAAATCTTATCTGGTTTGGTTATGCATCATAAATGGGATGCTAGCTAAGTTAATAATTCGTTACTAAAAAACTGCATACCCTAATAAAAAATATTCGTAAACAATAATAACATTCATAATTTCAGCTCCACTGAAGTAGCGATTCAGTTGAAGGGAAGTTTCCAGAGTTTTTAGCACTCATGCAAACATCCAGAAGACGAAAAGTCAATCTTTATTAAGTTAGAGATCGTGTAATGGTAGTGAAAATCAGCTCCATCGAGTTGGACATTTCAACGAATTTGCCATGACCAGTTGAGGGAAGCGATGTAATCTTCCCAGAGTTTCACTATTTTTTGTATCTATTTCTATAGTTCTTCATGAATCCTTCACGAAAAAAAAAGTTCTATAAAGAAGTGAAAATAGGGTAAAGCAAACATTTTTATAATGCAAGAAATTAAGTATAGAACGTTATGGTATTGTGCTAGCGCTGTAATACAGTTTATTTTTCAACAAGTTATAATTTTTAATTACGAGACATATGATGTTGATAAATATTTGTTAGATAAAAATTTATTAAATTTATTAAATATAATTGTAAATAAAATTAATAATATATATCAAAATGTTTTTAATTATTACATTTTTTGGATAAATTAATCGTGTTTAATCTACGGTCATTTTTTAATGTTTCTTCCACTGAAAATTCTTTAAATAAAAAAAAAAATTTTCATTGAAAATCGATTATGAAATAAAAAAGTTCTGATAGTGATAAGTTAAAGTTTATTACGCCTAAAATTATATCCGTTATATATATATATATATTGTTAAATTAGGGATTCGTCTCTAAAAGATTAGAATAAACAATTTTATTCAAAAGAGCGTGATTAACGGGCTGTTTGTAGTGAATGAATGTTACGCATATATATACTTTCAAAGACAATTTAGAAAATTTTTATTAATTGTATTCTGAGAAACTTGTATTTTTCATTATTGTAATGAAAAAGTTTTGGGAACCCGACTAAAAATTCTGATAATCAAATCCCGAAATTTTTTTTTTTAATAAAAAAAGATTTTTTTTTTTTTCAAATGAAGCGTTGTGCGTATTGATGATTTATATTTGACTATTTGCACCACCAATATTTCTATTTCAATTAATGCATTCAATATAATTATACGAAAAACGAAAAACATTGATTAAATTTTTTTTTTTTTTTAAAATAAAATAAAAATTACAACAAAAACGATTAAACAAAAAAAAATTTATTTAGATTTAGAAAGATTATACATATTACGAGGTTTCTAATTTACAGCATCTTGTTAATTAAAAATAATTTGTATAAGTGGAAGTAAACAATCAATCATAAAATTTATCTTAAAACTCTGAAACTCGGAACGGATTTTACTGTTAATTTCAGAATTTTGGAGTTACCAGGACTTTGATATCGGGATTATGGGCCATCGAACGAGATTATGGATGTCGGGAGTTTTTTGGAGATCTCAATAAGTTCTTTATTAAACATCAAAATTCCAAAATTTACGTTTTAATTAGCGAGTCGCTAAATTTTTTTTAAAAAATTAAAAGTTTAACTTTGTCGATGCAATGATCATGTTCAATAAAACAAGGATAAAAATAGAAAACGAAACTTTAATGTCCAATTTTCATAAGAAAGGAATATACAGACAGTATATACTTGTATTGGTAAGTTTTTTTGGAGATAATTTCGCAAAAGGAATATCCGTTCATACTTTTACAATACATATTAAACCTGACGAGACTTAAAACGTTTTATAAATTATAATTTATTGTTGGGAAATTTCATAATATATTTTAAATTGTTTTTATATTAATCTTCATGAAAATGAATGTGTATTATTAACTTATTTACTTAAATTTATACCACAAACCATGATATAAAGCATGTTGTGCTCGCAATAAAACTTATCTCTACGTCTACTGTAGTACAAATAATTGTTATTGATTAATTATGTGATGCGACACTTAAAACTTTATAATAAACACAAGTATTTTCATTGGTCAGTTGCGCGGTGTGACAGATTAGATTGTGTAATATTATATCTCGTAATCGCTTCGCTTAGGACAACAAATTTTCAAACCATGTTTAAATTTAATTTATGATTGTACAGCAGTAAGAAAGTACAAATCCCAGCATTGTCCTGTCGTGAGAACTCTTCTGTGATAGTACACACTATTTTCCACACTGCTATTCTTATAATAATATAACCTTTTTCATTTTACGTGTATGTGATTATTATGTAATTATAATAATGTAGTGCTACGTAAACATCCGTTAATTTCTTTTACAGTTTGTTTGCTATTCAAAGTTTCACAAGTATAATACTTACTTGTTTCTTGTTTACTACTTGCTTCTATCGATGAATTTAAAGTTGATAACGAAAAACTTGAAGTTAATAAAGAAGGACATAAAGCTTACAACAACGAAATTAATCTCGCAGAAAAACTTCAGTTAAGTAAGTATATCATAATACAAAGTAAAAGAAAATTTAAACTTTATTTATATACATTTTTATTAGTCGTTGATAAAATTCCTGTATGTTTAAGACAAAGGGCAGCGATTAATAATCAAATCGTTGGAGAAACCCATGGCCACATAGATTGATATATATAAAAAATTATTTAGAGAACTCCTCTCAATAACATTGCTAATGGTGATGGTATAAAAGAATTTAACTCAGACACGATATTTTCATTTAGAACTAGCCGTCAACTTGGAAATTGGATTAATACCCGTCCACAATGGTTAGTGTCAAGTTTTATTATATATATTTGTAACGTTCCGATAATTTCTTGGAAATCATAGGTAAATTAACCGGATGTTATAGAATTAATAAAGTGTCCGATTATACTGTCAAATTCGTAAAAAATTTGAAACTATATCATAATTTTCGGTTGGTTTCTACCTTTCTACTTTTTTATATGCACATACAATATAATTTAGTTCCTTGCATTGTTACTATGTAATTTGTGTATAGCTTATAACTCCCTTCGAGATGTTTCAATGTTCTATGAAGAACAAAATTTATGCACTGCTCCACTTTGTAATAATAGATAATACACAAAAAATGTGGAAAGTGTGTTTGATGTGATACATTAATATATTGACAAAACTATTTCTATGTACTCTGTAAATTAAAAGTAATTATGGATTGCGTATCTGCTGGTCACATATTTTTTTGGTTGCATTGATTCACGAGAACAAGTTACTTATCACGAAATGTATAATGTATAATAATCATACCATATTTACTTGATAAATGTTAGCAATCAAAAAATTCTGCTCCTTAGTGGAAAAACACAATATTGGTTATCGGATGCTCCCGGAATGGATCGTCTGTTTCATTATCCAATCGGATTCATCTTGTCTGACTCATCTCAACGGATTGTATTACTGTTTATTACATTCTTTAATCACGTGTTAGCAGTACGGTAATCAGATTGGTGATTCGTAGTGCTACACATTACTTTGAATTTCTGCGCCACAAACAATGCATTGTCTTATGCGGGAATATTTATTTTTCCCCCTAATATTTCGTTTATTTTTATTTGATCGACTATTTTTATTTGATCGACTGATTGGTTTAATCACAATCACATGATTAAATATGTCATGTGCAACATGTAATACATATTTATGCTTTTCATTTGGAAGTGTGTTTTTACGCATTTGACCTTTTTTTTTTTTTAAAAAAAAAAAATGTCTATCTTAAACAATGATGTTCTTTATTTGATATTCAAAGAATTTCGAAATGATAAAAAGTCTCTTTTTTCATGTCTATCAGTTAATAAAACTTGGAGTGAAATAATTATTTCAATTTTATGGATAAATCCTTGGAAATATTTAAAGAGAGGAAATGAGAAAATACTATCAAACGTTATCATTTCACACATATCAGATAAATCAAGTGAAAGACCCTTATTCAACTATATTAGTTTATGTAAACATTTAAATCTAAATGAAATTGAAAGGATATTTTACACCCATATTCAATTTGAAAAAATTAAAAATGACATATTCAATCTTTTTATTAATCAAAACACAAAATATACTCACCTTTATATACCACGAAAATTTGATTATGAAATACATCTCATTCCTGAAGCTAAAAATTGTTTTTCAGAAATCGAATTTCTTAGCTGTGACGCTAGTATAGATGAGAATATTTTAATTGGATTAGCAGAAATATGTAAATCAATTAAAGAATTGGAACTTTTCGTTCAAATGGACAATTATAATTATGGAATTACAAAATTAATTGAAAATCAAAATAAATTATTTAAAATTCATTTTATAATTAAATATACAAGAAATGATAATTCATTTTGGAAAGTTTTTAAAAGTTCGTTATTTAAACATACAAATACTATAAAGTATTTTAAATTAACCGAAAAATCCATGGAAAGAAATTTTCAAAAGATATGTATATTGGAATTAGGTGGTAATTTTAGCAATATGACATTGAATTCTGTTGAAGATTTGTCTATACCTTTTTTACGAATTTTAAAAGCAAGAGATGCTCCAGTAAAATTTTTAACAAATTTAATTGAAAGTTCAAATGGATATCTGGTAGAAATAAATATTTATTATATTAATATTTTATTAACACAAAAGATTGATAATAATAAAATTATTCAAACAATTTATCAAAATTGTTCAAATCTTAAATATCTTAGATTATTATTTAAGAGTAGTAATATTTTAGAATTAGAAAAATTATTAATTAACTGCAAATATTTAGATGGTTTATATATTGATACTAATCTTGGAACCATGGATTGGAAAAATTTATTTAATATTTTGACTGAATCATCCCCAATTAGTTTGTTTAAATTTAAATTTCATTTTTCTTATGAATTACCTAATTTAGAATATATTAAATTGTTTTTTGATAATTGGAAAGGTAGACATCCCATGTTATTACAATTCCTTCAAACAGGAAGAATGATTAAAGAGTATAATGATTTGATAGAAAAATATAAATCGGAGGGTGTTGTTAAAAAGTTTCATTATGAAGAATATTCAGGAGATTATTTTGACGAGTTTGAATGGATTAAAGTAAAAAAGAATTATTAAATTTTTATCTCTAATGGAAAGTTTACAATTGATTGTAGCATTTCATAGGTCAATTTTTTGCGATTTCACAATAACTTCTTATTATTGTATTATTTCATAGACTCTTCTTTTCACCATTTCATATACATATCTCATCTCTTTCTTTTCATTTCTGCATTTTCCGCATTTTCCGCAGTAAGATCTTTTTTTTTTTATTTATTCCTTCCCTCTGTTTTCATAGTTGCAGAAATATTAAAATTTATGAATTATGAGCGAATTTAAGAATGCATCCATCTAATGTTTTGTAAGGTTAGCTGCAGATTTTTTGTTATGATCTAGGATGCAATATCCGCAAGAATTTTGCGTAATGTTTTACATAAATTTTTTTTTTTTTATGAAAATAAAAAAAAATATAGTTTGTTATCTACCTTTTAAATCTAAAGATTTTATAATGCATATAAACAAGCGTAATTTCTCTAACTTAATTCTTCGAATCTCTATTTACGCTATCTAATGAGAAATTTACAAACGAGAAAATTAATAAGTTGAATTGTAACATACTGCATACTGTATGTATACTATATCTCCATTTTACTATTGAAGAATTTAACGAAAAATATTAAAATATCTCGTATGTATTATTGCAATATCTAGAGTTTATATTAGCAGTAAAGATATCTTGGTATTTATCAAAGTATTTAGAAGAAATGAGAATGTCAAAGTAGGTTGGAATTTCTTTCACGTATTAGTTTACGGTATTTAAGAGTTCAAGTCAGAGATCATGTTACCATTGATCAATTTCACCGAACTTATTACCGACAAGATATTCCACTGAAAGGTATTTCCCTGAAAATTTGATGATTTCTTTTTCAAAAATGCTATATTTTATATAATTTATTGATTTACAAGAAATTAATTTAGCGTACTTTTAGAAAAAAAAAAACTTCACACTTCCAACTAATTTTTAAATTGAAGTTTATTAATTACTTTAATACACAGCAGTTAATAAAATAAACATATACTAATTAAGAAACAATAAAAAGTATTGTGCGATAATAGAAATGAAGAAAAGTTTTCCTAAAAAAGTAAATGATAATAAATCTCACTGTGTAATACAATTATTGATAATGTAAAACGTTCTGTCGGCAATATCCCGTTGGAAATTTGACTTTTGTCAAAATATCTTCTATCAGTAAAATGTACTGGGATCGTATTAATAGTAATTCAAATGAATACGAATTTTTAAGACAATAACAATGTTGAAAAAGTAATTATTGTATTAATTATATTGTCGAGCCTCGAGAATCCATTAATGAGATTATAATTATTATTTTCAAGTTTCAATCGATATCGATATTAATCAATTATCTGATAATGACTACTTTACATTAAGTGTGGATTTCATGTGAAATATGTATGGGCAAATGGAACTGGAGAAAACAGTAATAAGTGTCACCGAAGAATATAAAAAATATGAGATGTTACCAAATTATATATATTCATATTACCTAAATAGATGGTATTGTTGAAACTCGGCGATTTTTTTTGACTACAAATTGTTGATCGTAGGGAAATTATATTTTATTGGTGTTGAATCACCATTGTTGTCCTTCTTCTGTTCCATACTGAATACAACATTTTTGTCAAAATGAAGATGAATATGGACATGACATTCTAACGCATTCTTATCTTTGACATCTCACTCTTCCAATGGTTAAAATTAATAACTTGACATTCTACTGGAAAGATTGTAAAACTTTAAAAACTGGCTCATCGCGTTATCTAATATTTAATTTGATCGGACAATATATAATAGGAAACACATATTATACAAATTCTTGACGTTCAATAATTATTAGAGTTATACGAACTGGTTTTATTTCATAAAAAAGTAATAGAGTTATTAGAAAGGGAGCTGGAAGTCCTTCAGTTATCATTATAACAACATTACTTGATTTTGAATTGAAATATTTATCCTTTGATATTAATAAATAAATAAACCATTATAAAGATTGTCAAAATTTTAGATAGCAATAGGATATTTCCCTTTATTCTTCTCGTATTCATCTTATCATATGGTTTTATTTTGTTCTTAGCAGATTTTTGTTAATTTTCATCAATAGCATCTCTTAGTTATCGAACAGTAAACCACAAGCATTTTTAAAAATCTTTTTTTTTCATTTAGTTTCTTTATCCCTAGTTTTTAATTTGGTTGACTTATTTATTTATTTCTCTTTAATTACTTCAATCAGCAAATAAAATTTATATTTACATTTTATAAAAGTATCGACCAAAAACATAAATTCAAAGATCGAATTAAATGTTTATGTGCGTGAATTGTGGCCAGCGTAACTTAAACCATGTGATCATCATATATCATATGAATCATGTGATTAAACACACTTACTTTAACAAAATAAAATGCAAAAATATATTGACCTTAGAAGTTTCCATTAATGAAAATACATGACAATTTAAACTTGTAATATATGTTGTCATAAAGCTTCTTTGCGATGTGAACAATCTAATCAATCTTGTAGAACTTCTAACGTAAAAGAAAAACCAAACCAATTATTTGAGAAGATTTCAGAAATTGATAATAATGAATACTAAATACTTAAAAAGTGACTTAACTAGTATAGTTTTTAATTGCTGATATAATAGAGACTTACTAGGTGAAAGTAATGGCTGTTTATTATTTATATTTATAAAGATTCTTATATTATGACATTTATGACATATCATTATTAATGTAAATCTCCTTTAAAGAGCCTAGAAAACATGAATTTCATAGTATATTTGTATTTTGTTTTTTTCATTTCTTTATTTTTTGATAATTAAATTTATGTAAATACAGTTTAGTAACAAATTGTAATATAAACAGTAAATTTAGTAGTAATAATATAAATTTCGGGATAAATCACTGATTAATTCCGTACAAATTCTGTACAAATTCCGTATATAAACCATATTTATAGTGATACGGAATTTGCATGTACTGTATCTTTTCAACGGACTATTATAATACGTTATTTCTAAGGAAAAAATCGTACAAAAATCTTATTAAAAACGTATCCAGTTTTTTTATAGGGCTTCCTAATATCATTACACCCTACTTTAAATAAGATCTATAATTAATATTAAATTTCTCAGCAATGCTTCATGGCTTACGTAAAGAAGTAAGCAAATCGAATAACCCCTTGGTAGAATCATACATAGTTTTTAAGTCTTCGTTCTTTAGATAGTATTTTCTTTATAAAATAAAGAATTTGTATATGGATGCCATTAATTATTTAAGGACGTAATTTTTTTTCCATAATAAAAAAGTTGCACTTCCGTTTTGTGGGAGCGGTTTTTGGTAGGGAGTGATTGTTTATCAGTGACAAATAGAGATCAGGCTACTCAAAAAAACTGTCGCTGAGATAAATATAAACTGCGTGTTGCCGTAATCACGTGGTCAGTGACAAATAATTGCCACACCCCATTAGTAAACCAGTAAACAATTAGATTTTTATATTTTTTTATTCTAATTTTTTTTTTTCGCGTGCTTATTATCGCCGTTTTCAAAATGGTTGAAGTTATTTATTTGTGATTAAATATTCGAACATCAATATTCATCCGGTTTTCGTCCATTTCTTGTCTAGTTTTCGCCCGGTTTCGGTTTCCTTTTTTGAAAACCGATAAATATTTCAACCACATATTGACGGGATATTTATCTTTTTTTTTCAATTCAATTCAATTCAAAAAATGTTTACTTTTTTACATAACAGATAAGGATAAATAATGGTAAAAATATTTTTTGGTAAAAAAAAATATTATGATAAGAATCAATCTAATTCAAATGACCATTTTTTAAAAAAATAAATAAAAAAAAAAAAAATAAAAAAAAAACAAAATCTTGCAGTATTCTTTTTTTTTAAAAATTTTTTTCTATAATGATAATTTCGCAGTAATACTTTATCTATCATAATAATCATAGTAATTATGAATCGATTTTTGGACTATCGTTTTAATCACCATTTTCATCATTTTTTTTTTTTTTACTATATCGTATTTTTCATCACTTTTTATTATCACTTTTTTCGTTATTTTTTAAATAATAATATATACAATAGCCCACAATCTGTAGGGTTAAGTTTAAGCGTAAGCTTCAAGCTTAATGATATAAAAATGCCTGACGATCGTTAACCATGAAATTCAATATATGGTTTATAGGTTGATGCCAAAATATGGTTTTAAGTTAGATACATTGCACAGGTTTTTAGACACCAAGCTTTTACTATTATATTTGGTCACGAAATCATTAACATTAATCTTATGCTTAAGGAAACAGTTATTGTAAAAAAAAAAAAAAAAAAAAAAAAGAGATTTTTTAATCTGAAAATATGTGATATTTTTATACTACATATATTCATACACTATCTCGTATTATATAACGATAGCTATTACATCATTTGTGTGAGATGGATCTTAGAATAGTTCAGTATTATATTTCTTTTTTTAATTAAACTTTGTATAATGTACTTCTAATCATTATTTTTCACGCGCGTAGCAAGATTTAAAATTTTTTTCGATTTTTTTTCGGTGGACAATTGTCTTCATGGCGACATTATTACAGTTTTTTATTTTACTCAATTTATATTTCATAAAAATTTACAAGTAAATTGTATGAACTCCGTTCTGTTGCAAAAATAAAAAATGAAAATAAATCAACAAATTTTGTTTTTTTTTTTTTTTTTTTTTTAGAAATTATTTACAGTTGGCATATAAATTCTTGATGTTGATTAAAGAATTTAATTATTCTCAAAAATTTGATCAGAGAAACTAATGAAGAAAAATCATTTCTCCTTACCTTCCAGGCCAAAGATGACGTTTACACTTTACACACCATTTCAATCATTTAATTCAATTTAATAAATTTTGATCATTCCGTGATCGATGACTTGATTGACCCGATCAATGACCGATCGATCATATACCTAGGAAAATTTGACCGACGTCGAATCGGTTAAATGACGATGTTTTTTCTTAATTCACGTCAAGTTTATTTATTTATTGAGGTAATTAATAAACAATTTAGAAAATTATACAGTTCACCCTCACTATAGTGAATCCCACGGGCTGGAGATTAAAATTCGTTATAGTGAGAGAATTTGTTATACTGAGGGTCATTTTATTATAAATATAAAAAATTTTCGTTATAATAAGGTAAATACTAAATAAAAATTCGTTATGGTGAACTGTATATTTATTTCATTTTGCTCTATTTGATTACCTTATTGACTTAGACTTCAAATTTGAAATAAACGTAATTTACCTACTTCAGAGTAAAATAATTCAATAAAGTTATTTTTTAATACGCAATTATTATTAAATGTTAATTTACTGAAGGATTAAGTTTATTATATATCTTAATTCATTTTATATTTAGAACAACCGATTACCAATGAATAATCAAAACGTCGCAAAAGCAGCATGTCCTATAAAATAAATTAATTTAGTAAATTTTATACCAAATTTTACCGGAGTTTTTGCAACTTATGGAGTGTTCTGTAAAACGCAAAAAGTTTTTAAAGCCAAAAGAATATGGATATCAGTGGTACGAATCCTTTGTAAATTATAAAGATTTACTTTACTAGCGATTAGTAATTGTTTAATACAAGTCAAAGGTAAATTAATTTAGGAAATCATTACCGATTCAATTAAAATAATAAATAATTAGAAGATTTCTTAATGTCACCATTTTCGAAAATTTCTGTACCGGTAATTAAATAATAAACGAATTAATAAAAAAGGATAGATGTTACAGCTGATTTCATAATGTATGGGACACATTTCTTGTCGAGAGTAACTCGGTAGAGATCAAAATGAAATAAAGACTATACCGCTATACTCGGATAAGTGCACCGTATCTAATGATATAATTTTTATCTTATTCCGAGTTTTACCGAGTTTTGCCAATAAATGTAAATAAAAGTGGATGTGTTCCGTACATTATTAAATCAACTATAAGGATAAAGCCTCTTATGAGCCTAGCCGGCTCAATCTCGCTTGCAAGCCAACTCGACAAGCTGAGCCCAAACCGCAGCTCGCAATACGTGCTATCCGAATTTTACCAACCGGATGGATAAATTTCATTAAATCGTTATTTTTTGTTATAAAAAAATAAAATTCAAAATTTTTATTTCGAAACGATTTTTTTTTTTTTAAAAAAAAAAAAAATTCTTCATGAAATGATTGTAAATATATTCAATTTTTTTTTTTTTTTTTTTTTTTTTTTTTTTTATATTAAAAAAAAAAAAAATCGATTTTAAAAACGTCCGTTAAATTGCTCGGTCGATCTGTGTTTGAAAAAAAACGATTTTTAAGGGAGATTATTATAAGTAAATTGAGAAGTATCTTGATTTTAATAGACGAAAATTACAAATTATAGTTTATTAGAATTGCTTAACAAGGTGATAGTTATTGGAACAATGCATTTTGATTGCAGATTTTGAGCCGGCTTAGCTTAAAAAAATTTACTGAGATCGGCTCGGTTCAAGCCATGCATTATTAAGCTTAGCTTGGCTTGGCCCGAAACTAGCTTGAAACAAACCAATTTTAAATAAGCTGAGCCACATAAAGCTTTGATCATTCTGATCATTATGAGATTTGGTTAAGGATGACAATTCGTGAGTCGTGAAAAATTATTTTTTTTACATCACAATATAAGTAATAAAAGTCAATTATTTGAATCAAAAAAATTCGAATTTGGAATTACAATTAAATACCATAAATAATTATTTAAATATTAAAACTATTATTAGAAAAGAATAAGCTTTTATTTTACTATATTAATATATTAGGCCTGGGATTATATGATGTTTTTGTAAACGATCATCAAAGATCGTCAAAAAGTCTTTTGTTTCCATAAATATTGAAATAACATGTAAACCTTGTGGATTTTGTACGACATATTTGGTGGTATACAATATAAAAAGTGAAACCTTTTTTTTTTTTTAAAAAAAAAAAAAAAATTCTTTTTTTTTTTCACCTCTAGTTTTGAAAGAAAATGACAAATTTTAATTCAGACTGTCTTAGAATTATTTTTGATCTATTACGAACGGATAGAAAATCTTTACGTTCTTGCCTTCTAGTTAATAAAGAATGGTTCCACTTAATAGCTCCCATGTTATGGAAAAGATGTTCTTGGCATTTTCATCGTATTGAATCAGAAAAAAATCTTATAAACACAATACTTAGTTGTCTACCAACCTCCTCAAAAAAACTTTTATCTGATAATAACGTCAAGTTACCTTTAAAAGTTCTTTTAAAATCACCATTTTTTAATTATATTAGTTTTTGTAAATTTATAGATTTTGAGATTATTGAAAGAATAATCTGGATGGTATTTGACGATGAAGAATATTTTAATTCGGAAATATATATACCGAAAACATACGAAAAAATTTATCCAAGAATATACAGAGGAATTAATACGGAAATATATGAAGGAATTAACACGATAATAAATGAAGAGTTTAATACGGGAATAGATGAAGAAATTAACACGGAAATAAATGAAGAAATTAACACGATAATAAATGAAGAGTTTAATACGGGAATAGATGAAGAAATTAACACGGAAATAAATGAAGAGATTAACATAGGAACAGATGATGAAATTGATACGGAAACATGTGTAGAAAGAAATCTTTTAGAAAAAAATCTTTTGAGACAAGAAATTTACAAATTATTTGTTAGTCAATGTAAAAATATCGAAGAATTATCATGGGAAGAACCACAACCTTTAACATTGTTTCCTGGGGCTTCAACATGCTTTCCTCGACTTCATAGTTTAAGTATTAGGGCAGATCCTGTATCTTCCGAGGCTCTTTATGAGATGGCAAAAATTTGCAAATGCTTAAAAATATTAACCATATACGAATATTCTCAAGAAAATTATGGGTTAATTTCTTTAATTGACGCACAAGAAAATTTAAAAGAAGTATCAATTTATCCTAATAATAACAGAAATGATTGTAAAGAATTAATCAAAGCATTAGAAAGAAAAGGCGATACGATAACTAATCTTCGTTTATGCTCATTTAGTATAATGTTGCCTTCTCTTTTAACGTCACTCATTAATCTAAAGATTGGTAATTATTGTGCTGATGAAACCGATGCAGACAAATTTAAAAAATTCCAACAACATCTCACAGTTTCAGAATTTCCAAATCTTCAAGTTCTTCATACAAAAGAATTGACATGTTTCAAAGAATTGTCAATGTTGATCGAAAAGACGAGAGGAAATATCATAAAAGTTTCTGTTGATCTTGCATATAAAACTGCTGAAGATACTGGAATGTTAATTAAAGCAATTGCTAAATATTGTCCAAAAATTGAAAAATTATCAACATGCATAGAGCCAAATGATTTTGTTCATGTAAAATCATTATTACTCAATTGTACAAATATATCTTCTATAGTATTAGATAGTTTTAAGTTTTCTGAGAGTAATAATGGGGATATGTTATTAGATATTATATCTAGATTTGCTCCGGAATCATTAGTTGATATATCAATAAGTGGAAATTGGAATTATTCGATAAATGCTCTTGAAAGTTTTCTTGAAAGTTTTCGAGAACGAACATTAAATCACTTTGAAATCATTGATCACCATACAGGTAATGTTACAGATAGGCATAGATTGACCGTTAGTCGGTATGTTTTTGAAGGAGTAATAACGGATTCAGATGGAGTTTGGTAGTTGGGTGTTGTATGAGTACATTTCTTTATAAATCACATGATCATCGTATATACATCAGTCGATGTAGATTGTGATATAATGATACAATCAATATCAGAAATAAAATTAAAAATTTTTTAAAGGAATAAAATTCCTGTGACAATGTGTGACAAATGTTTATTAACTTGATGTGTACAGTATGTATTCATTTGAAAGGGGGAGAACAAGAAATAAAAATCGCATGAATTGAATCGCTTGCTACCGAATAAATAAATGCGTCTAATGTAATTATTTCCAATTTTTAACTTAATGATCACTACACGTGGAAGAAATACTAATATCAAAAGTTTAGAACAGGTTCAAAAGAATATAAAATCATTTGTTTAGGACATGTTTATGGCGTTTATGATTTGAGATTACACTGACATCATAAAATATTTCGCAAGATCTTAAGTTTTTATATTGGCTATTTAAGGTCTTTAATAAAGTGAGACGATCACTAAAAAGTAATTTAAGAAAAACCCTCTCGAAACTATATAATAACATGCCTTATGATTTAAACATAAAAAGGAATAAAATAAATAAATAAGAAGTTTCTTAACTATTATAATATAATATTAATTTCTTTTTGTTTTTTGCTTACTAAGAAAAATTAATTATTTTTTTATTGAGAAAATTTTCCAACCTGTGCCATCTGATCAATTATCACATGACACGTTGAACGCAGTGCGCAAATTAATAGTAATTTATCGTACGCAACTGATACGATAAATAATATAAATTATCTGTTATGACTGACTTTTTATTTAATATATTTCTTTTTCTTTCTTTGACAAACAAAATTTAATAGATTTCGCTAATTATATGATTAATCACTTTGAAGAAGTGACATTGGTAGTTTTCCTGCTTTCATCCTGGACAGTAGTATTTTGTCTACCAGTATTTTTTTTCATAAAAGTTACAAGCTTATCCTTTATAATTTCAAAAAATTAGGTATTTATGGTAAAATTATAATAAATTGAGTAATTCTTGTTTTTTATAAAATTACCTTGAAGGTTCCGTAATATTCATAATATTTTCCTAATTTTTCTTTAAGAACACGACATTGATTCACACGATTGCATTTTCCGGAAATAAGTTCAGAAACTACAAATAAAATGAGTACGGATATATATAAATTATATATACAGTATATATTTTTTTTTAATACAAAAATCGGATCCATTATTTAATAGAAGATAGGCATTATAAGATACCGGATTTTGCACCAGAAGCCATCGTTAAATTTCGTGATACTTAATGACAAATATTATTTGAACGTTGAAAAAGTATTCTAAAAGACTTATTTTTACAGATTCGTATTTATAAGAAATTATTTCTGTGAAAAATGAGTCACCAAAAGTTTTCGCGGATCATCGGCTTTATCAACCGATTTAACATAATTTCTCATACTCAGTCATAAATTAACGTCTGAGAAGTTTGTCGTTCAGGAAAAAATGTTCAGATGTTGCTTTCTCCTTTATATGACAATATAGTATATGAGCGACTCGATTACGCAAAAATCTATGCTCACTTATTTACCTGATAAAAAAAGGTTGTGGGTCACAAAAAAGTGAAATTCTGCCGGATCACCAGTAAGTATATCACACAACAAATTCCTGTATCGGATTTAAATCCGATTAACTACAATACTTGGCACTTTTGCTCTTTGTTAACCATTTTGGGGATTTACAAATCAGCTGTCATATATATTATTACACATATTATCACTTGTTTACTATTTTGCAGATCTCTTTTAATTAAACTAGCGGATGTATTATCAACCGATTACCGATTGGCAGCTCCCCAATAGGATCAAGGAACGTGTAACGCTAAACAAAACTATTACGTGTCAAAATAAAAAATAAACTTGGAAATTTATGAAATTACATAAGTATAAATTTGTCTCAACATCGTTATTTTTTTTTTTTAAAAAAAAAATATGACGGAATTAAATATTGATTGTCTTAATCTTATTTTCAAAGAATTACGAACAGATAGAGTATCCTTATATCCATGCCTTTTAGTTAATAAAACATGGTGTTCTTTAATTGTTCCTATTTTGTGGGAAAAACATTCATGGTGTTTATACCATGAAACATCGGAAAAAAAGCTTTTTAATATAATTATTTCTTCTCTACCATCAACTTCAAAACAAATTTTAACCGATAATAATATTAATTTACCTTCAACAATTATTTCAAAACCATTAACATTTAATTACATCAGTTTTTGTAAATTTTTTGAATCCGAAACTATAGATAAAATTATAAGAAAGCTTTTCAATGATAAAAAATTGAAATATAATAAAAGAAATCTTTTAGAACAAGAAATTTACAAATTATTTGTTAGTGAATGTAATAATATCAAAGAATTAGAATTACATACATCACGACCTTTACCGTCATTTCCGGGAGCTTTAACATTCTTCAGTAATATTAATAAATTAACAATTAAGATTGATTGCATAGAACCTAACACACTTCATGAAATGGCGAAATTTTGTATATACTTAAATGAATTAACAGTTCATAATTGTTCTCAAGATAATTCAGGATTAATTTCTTTAATTGATGCTCAAAAGAATTTAAAAATAGTGTCGCTTTATCCTCATAATAAAAAGAAAATTTGTGAAGGATTAAGAGAAGCAATAGGTAGAAAGGGTGGAACGATAAATAATCTTTGTTTATATTCAATTAATATTATTCCATTAATATCACTTTACAGTTTGGAGAGATTATTAATATATAATTTTGAATATTATGGTGGTAATAGTATCGAGATGAAGAAATTCTTACAATATTTAGAAGTTTCAAAATTTCCAAACCTTCAATTCCTTAACGTTTTAGGATTGGTTTGTCATAAAGAATTGGCAATGTTAATTAAAAATACAGAAGGAAATCTTTTGGAAATTTCCATTTCTAGTAAACGTGTTAAATCTGTTCATGTAGGAATTTTTATTAAATCAATTGCCGATAATTGCCCAAAGATTAAAAATTTATCCTTTCGTATTACTCCCGAAGAATTTCAGCTTATTAAACTTATCTTATTAAATTGTAGGAATTTAGTAAAAATAAAACTTGATACTTTATATTATGAAAATGATGTTATAGTAGGGGATGAATTATTAGATGATTTAGCCAAATTTTCACCAAAATCTTTAACTAAATTAACACTTAGTGGAAATTGGAAGTTTTCAATCGAGATTTTTGAAAAATTTCTTGAAAGTTGTAGGGAACATAATTTAATTCTTTTCGGGATTACAAATAAAACTCATATCACAGAAGAACATAAAACCATTGCTAGAAAATATGTTAGTGAAGGAGTGATAAATGAGTTTAAAATTTTATGTCCATAATTATAATAGAAAAATTGATATTATATTTGTATGTATAAATTTATATGAAATATATTGTAATTTAAGTTTTTGATCGTAAACTAATACTATAAGCCACATATTGGACTTTTCACATTTTTGAATTGAATGTATTTTAATGAGAATTTAATTCCTTCAAAATCTTTGATCAATTAATTGATTATTTTACATCTTTTCATTATTTCCTTGCCTTGATCTCAGCAGAAAGATAATCTCAAATGGCAATGATTTTAACGATGGTGACTTGTTATAACGGATTAGCAGTAATTTATTCCCAAATAAAAGTGATTTGGTTCCTCTATGATACATGATTACATTGTCTCGTAAATTCCGCAATGCTAATACGTTTTTGAACGACCTAAAGTCATCAAAATCACGTGAAATACCGTGCAGTTACGATTTTAATCTACCGTTTTTGCGATATTGCTAATCCTGAATACAAATACTGATCAAGTGCATTCCCGGAGGGAACAATAAGATGTGATTTAAATATTCACTGGTAGACAGAAATTTTCTGCCCTGGATAATACAAATATTCCGATTAAAAGTTAGCAAGAAAAGTCTCATCCCGTACATGAAACATATATTTTTTGGTCATAATATTATCACATAGACTCATTGAAATATATTGTATATATTTTTATGTAGAGATATTTTTACAATGAAAGATCACAAAGTCCGATCCCTTTACAAAAACTGTTATACAAGAAAATCTTAAAGAGATATAAAAATTTTTTTTTTTTTTTTACAAAAAATCTATAATCGAAACAATGCCACATTACATTTTGTAAAAAATTAAAAACGATAAGCTTTTTTTTTTTAAAAAAAAAAAATCTTCGATAATAAATTTATTAGCCGTATAAACAAAACAAAAAACTCGATTTTTTTTTGACACGGAAAATTTATATATAGGACATGCATTCCTATGGAAGGAGGACTGTTGGGTATTGAAATCATATAAATCAAGGCAGAATGCGAGAAATCATGTGAAATGCACGGCCCTTTTGGAAACTTAAATTCTGCAATATTTTCCTTGGTATTTTCGTCTTTAGGTTCGCTTCTATAATACTGTTAAATGGTCTTTTTGAAATGATTAAGTTTGCTCGCTTTTTGCCAATTAGATACACCTTGTAGAGTTGATTGAGAGAAGCGGTATTAATGTTCACCTTTGGAACAAAAGAGGGCTCCACAGACCTGTATGCTCTACCAGTAAATGGCCCAAAATAGTCACTAAAAACTTTACCATCTACAATTCCAGACCGTTTTGGAAGTTCTATATCACAATCTTCTGAAGTCGTAAATAAAATGAAAAAATCATTTTCTGATGAAGATCCTTTACGCTCTGTTTGATATAATTCTTGGCTGATCGATTTTTGTGTATGTTTGTATTGGTGAATTTCATTCAGACTCTTGGCATCCAGCTGATCTAATGGAAGGAAAGCATCACCATATGGCGAGCTTGGAGCGTTAATAATACAATGTTTGAATTCCTGGACATCAACGATAGTATCATTGCATTTAACATTCCATTCACTTGCAGGGTTATTTTCGGAGTTTGTGTCTGTTTGATGTTTGGTAAATTGAAGATGTAGTTTGTGATTTATAAATTTGACATCACCATTCAAACGCGCTCCTGCGTGAACTTCCGAAATCGTTGTTGGTTCATTTTCTTCGATCACAGCTGACTTTAAACAACGAAAAAATGCGACAAAATTTTCAAAACTCTGCCATGGCTTAGATCTTGACGATGACAGAATATCTTGTTGCTCTTTATAGTCAGCGAATGTCCAGTCTCGAAGTATCGGATCTTCCCATTCCTTAGAAATTTCAGCAAATATCCAGAACCAGATATACGGTGCAGTGAAGTATCCGCTTGGTGCCTCATTTTTTCGTTCAAATCGGATCAAGCCACACTGAACAAATTGGTCTGGCTTTTTTTCTGTTTTAGGAACAGGCTTGTCTACATATAATAAACTTCTGGTTAATATTGCCCGCGCAATGGTCTTGGCGTCGCTGCGAGACTTCCAGATAGCTTCCTTATATCGGTCAGTGAGTCTAACGCGAAGATCATGCATCAAATCTTCAATGTTGCAGTTGACAATAGAACGTCCGGCCATACACTCACTCAGTACTTCTAAGGCCCTTCCATGCCCCCCACAGTCTTCTACAAGAATATTCATAATATCTTTTTTTTCAAATACTGGGACCAAATTTTTTCCTTGACGGTATTCTGGAGATTTCAGAGAAGCGACTGGTAAGTATACACGTTTTCGATGGGATAATGCTACTGCATTCTCAATCGAGGAAGTAATTGTGCAAGTGCAACATGGAATTAAAAAAATTTTTCCAATCCAAGATCTCCAATGGATGACAGGGTACGGTAAAAGGCAGAATTTTTGTTTAAACCATCATCCTCATGTACCATAAGCTTTTGCATGCCATCTACAACTAAAATAACCATAATATCCTTCATATCTCGGTTCTCATGTTTGGCGACCAATGATATGACAGACATCGGAAATGGTGCCTCGTATCTGAACAAAACATCATTAAGACTCATTTCTTCTCTGAGAAGTTGAAATAACATTCGAGAACCAACGGCCCGAAGAGGATCATCTTCTTTCGGTCGTAAGTAGGTTCCATTCTCATAGCTTACATGAAATATGTAAGCGTCCTTAATCCTAGCTAAAAAGTTCTTCATCTTCGTTAGCTGACAAACAACTGATCGCCGTTTTGCGAAATTCACTGGCATTTCTAGATTTTCCAGTGCCAGCTCCAGAAAGGAAGAAATATATTGGGATGTTCGTTTTGTCAAATTTCCCTAAAAGGACTTGTTTATAATGTTCTTTAATCTCCATTTTCAACGTTTGCTTTAAGGATATGTCAGGTTGATACTCCCAATCTGAACCAGTGGTGTTAAGTAAAGGTAATGGTTTCATGTATGGCAGACCTAGAATGTAAATATTATATTCAGTCAGTCTCAATGTAAATGGTGGTAAGAGTTGCTTAATATACCTTCAGGAAAGGCTTCAGTGATTTCTATTTGCGTTTGAGCTAATGCAGAAAAAGATAAATACATTACACAGTGCAGGAGAGATAAAGCAGTTGTCATTCAAGCTAAGACGCGTCACTGTGTTGATTAATTTTATTACGAATCATTTACCAGCACCTACGATAACATGAACGTGTCTTAGTGGCAAATATGACACGGCTAAGAGAGAACATACCAGGCTTTAAGAGACTTTCTAAATAAAAAACTCTCTCTTCATCATCATCACAAGTAGGAAGGGCGCGTTCAACTCTAGCTTCTATTTCTGGATTTTTAGTGAAGAGGACTCGTAGTGCAGCTCTTTTCTCTTTTGAATCAAGTATTTTGATTGCTTCATAGATATTATTCATGGTTAAAAGAGTAGTACGAATAGATGAAATTTTTGGGTATATATGAGAAATCGAATGTCACACAGATGATCAGCGATTTCAAAATATCCGGCTACCACTATCGCACCATCATGTCTTTGCCAGGTTACACATGATCTGCGCACATGGTCCAAATGATTATTTTCTTTTGTTCGCTCTTTATCGCAAAATAAGACTTATTTATACATTTTTAGTTTGTTAATATTACAATTGTTGACTTTCTTTAGATAATTTTTGTTCATAATTATTTTAATACTTTTCAAATTCTACTAAACACTATTCCCAGTACATTGTATTACGATTCAAATCTTTCCTCATAATTCGTAATGATGATCGTTGTTCTTCAACAATTGTAATCGTTCGACGCATGTGATACTAATTAATTTTTGATAATAATAAATCAATATCTAAACGAATTTACATTAAAAACACATTAAAAAAAATTTCAAAATCATAAATTTAGAATATTTATTAAAGATCTTTTTACAATTGTTTCAGCAAGTAACCAAGTGCAGTACTATAACGTTTTGTTTACCGATATACACATACAGTATAACAGTTATACAATTATAGAGGCGATGAGTGCAATAAATCGATCAAAATAATAATTAACATGATTAGTTTTGATGACTTTCTTTTTTATTATCTCTTTTTGTCCTGCCAAGTATAGTGTTTTATAAAACCATAAGGAACTCGCAATACCTATCGGATTCTAATACTTTTTTGGTTTACTGCTGGCTTTGCTTCGAAGTCTTTTTATATCAATAAAGATACTTGCAATCACATTTCATTATTTTAATTTATTGAAAGCAATTACATGTTAAATAAAAATCTCTATTTATTATTATCTAATGTCTATTTGTCCAATATCTATCTGACAAAATATCTATCATTCACAATTCAAAACCACGAAAATAGAGAAAATGATACGTTAATGAACATAGCTTAAGTGAAATAATTAATTTTAAAACAAACATTCGAACTTACCATCTAGTCTATTTAAGAATCTGCAACTCATCTCTCGTAAAAAAAGAAAATAATAAAGCCTTAATGGTAAAATTTCCTAAAAAAAAAAAAAAAAAAAAATAAACATGTTAAAAAACGTTTTTTGGTTTGTCCACTTAGATGCCAAAAAGCCAAAAATATGCCTGTTTAGCTACTTTTAGTGATTCTTTGTTGCACCATAATGAGGCGTCATACACTTTGTGATCAACTGATCAACATAGTTGCATTTTGCATAAATATTATGTGACAAAAAATGGCATTTAATAAAGAAAATTATCTTTTTAAGAAGAGACGATATAATTGCATAATAATGGATCATAGTAATAGTGAAGGTAATAAATTAGTCTCAAGTAACGTCGAGGAACCTGAAGGTAAAATATACTAAACTTGATTATTAGACTAAAATTATTGTATATTATTACACTTTATATACCGTAATATTCACATGCAATTTAAATAATTTAGCTCGTAAGTTAATAAACTATCTTATATAAAATAATAACAAAACCATTATTATATAAATAATTAAAATTATAACTTTAACAATCGATAATATTATATAGTTGGTAAGTTATCAGCTATTTATTTTTACTTTATTTATATACTATTCAGATAACTAAATTTTTGTTTAAATAACTATTTAATAATTAATCATATCATAGATGGTAAGTTACAATATTTAATTATGCGTATAATATTCATATGTAATTCAAACTAATTATACTTTTTACTTAAATGCACCGATTAGATTGTAAGTGTTATTTAATTTACAGTATATACTTTTGTGATAATATTTGCATCTAATTAATTACAAAATAATACATATTACAGGGTGTAAGTCATATGTTATATATATTTCAGTTATTTATTGATTTAATTAACTAATTTAAAATTATTTGGTAATATAGGGAGTAAGTTATTTATTTAATTCTATTATTACATATTTATATAATATTTACATATAATTTAAACTAACTAATTTCTTTATTTAAAAAATTATTTGGTAATTTATTTAGATCGTAAGTTATAAATTATTTATTTAATTCTATTATTACATATTTATATAATATTTACATATAATTTAAACTAACTAATTTCTTTATTTAAAAAATTATTTGGTAATTTATTTTAGATGGTAAGTTATAAATTATTTATTTAATTTTATTATTACATATTTATATAATATTTTACATATAATTTAAACTAACTAATTTCTTTATTTAAAAAATTATTTGGTAATATAGGGTGTAAGTTATTTATTTAATTCTATTATTACATATTTATAAATATTTACATATAATTTAAACTAACTAATTTCTTTATTTAAAAAATTATTTATTTTAGATGGTAAGTCGTATTCTATTATTACATATTTATATAATATTTACATATAATTAATTTCTTTATTTAAAAAATTATTTGGTAATATAGGGAGTAAGTTATTTATTTAATTCTATTATTACATATTTATATAATATTTACATATAATTTAAACTAACTAATTTCTTTATTTAAAAAATTATTTGGTAATTTATTTTAGATGGTAAGTTATAAATTATTTATTTAATTTTATTATTACATATTTATATAATATTTTACATATAATTTAAACTAACTAATTTCTTTATTTAAAAAATTATTTGGTAATATAGGGTGTAAGTTATTTATTTAATTCTATTATTACATATTTATATAATATTTACATATAATTTAAACTAACTAATTTCTTTATTTAAAAAATTATTTGGTAATTTATTTTAGATGGTAAGTTATAAATTATTTATTTAATTCTATTATTACATATTTATATAATATTTACATATAATTTAAACTAACTAATTTCTTTATTCAAAAAATTATTTGGTAATTCATTTTAGTTGGTAAGTCGTATTCTATTATTACATATTTATATAATATTTACATATAATTTAAACTAACTAATTTCTTTATTTAAAAAATTATTTGGTAATTTATTTTAGATGGTAAGTTATAAATTATTTATTTAATTTTATTATTACATATTTATATAATATTTACATATAATTTAAACTAACTAATTTCTTTTATTTAAAAAATTATTTGGTAATTTATTTAGATCGTAAGTTATAAATTATTTATTTAATTCTATTATTACATATTTATATAATATTTACATATAATTTAAACTAACTAATTTCTTTATTTAAAAAATTATTTGGTAATTTATTTTAGATGGTAAGTTATAAATTATTTATTTAATTTTATTATTACATATTTATGTAATATTTTACATATAATTTAAACTAACTAATTTCTTTATTTAAAAAATTATTTGGTAATATAGGGAGTAAGTTATTTATTTAATTCTATTATTACATATTTATATAATATTTGCATATAATTTAAACTAACTAATTTCTTTATTTAAAAAATTATTTGGTAATTTATTTTAGATGGTAAGTTATAAATTATTTATTTAATTCTATTATTACATATTTATATAATATTTACATATAATTTAAACTAACTAATTTCTTTATTCAAAAAATTATTTGGTAATTCATTTTAGTTGGTAAGTCGTATTCTATTATTACATATTTATATAATATTTACATATAATTTAAACTAACTAATTTCTTTATTTAAAAAATTATTTGGTAATTTATTTTAGATGGTAAGTTATAAATTATTTATTTAATTTTATTATTACATATTTATATAATATTTACATATAATTTAAACTAACTAATTTCTTTTATTTAAAAAATTATTTGGTAATTTATTTAGATCGTAAGTTATAAATTATTTATTTAATTCTATTATTACATATTTATATAATATTTACATATAATTTAAACTAACTAATTTCTTTATTTAAAAAATTATTTGGTAATTTATTTTAGATGGTAAGTTATAAATTATTTATTTAATTTTATTATTACATATTTATGTAATATTTTACATATAATTTAAACTAACTAATTTCTTTATTTAAAAAATTATTTGGTAATTTATTTTAGATGGTAAGTTATAAATTATTTATTTAATTTTATTATTACATATTTATATAATATTTACATATAATTTAAACTAACTAATTTCTTTTATTTAAAAAATTATTTGGTAATTTATTTAGATCGTAAGTTATAAATTATTTATTTAATTCTATTATTACATATTTATATAATATTTACATATAATTTAAACTAACTAATTTCTTTATTTAAAAAATTATTTGGTAATTTATTTTAGATGGTAAGTTATAAATTATTTATTTAATTTTATTATTACATATTTATGTAATATTTTACATATAATTTAAACTAACTAATTTCTTTATTTAAAAAATTATTTGGTAATATAGGGAGTAAGTTATTTATTTAATTCTATTATTACATATTTATATAATATTTGCATATAATTTAAACTAACTAATTTCTTTATTTAAAAAATTATTTGGTAATTTATTTTAGATGGTAAGTTATAAATTATTTATTTAATTCTATTATTACATATTTATATAATATTTACATATAATTTAAACTAACTAATTTCTTTATTCAAAAAATTATTTGGTAATTCATTTTAGTTGGTAAGTCGTATTCTATTATTACATATTTATATAATATTTACATATAATTTAAACTAACTAATTTCTTTATTTAAAAAATTATTTGGTAATTCATTTTAGTTGGTAAGTCGTATTCTATTATTACATATTTATATAATATTTACATATAATTTAAACTAACTAATTTCTTTATTTAAAAAATTATTTGGTAATTTATTTTAGATGGTAAATTATAAATTATTTATTTAATTCTATTATTACATATTTATATAATATTTACATATAATTTAAACTAACTAATTTCTTTATTTAAAAAATTATTTGGTAATTCATTTTAGTTGGTAAGTCGTATTCTATTATTACATATTTATATAATATTTACATATAATTTAAACTAACTAATTTCTTTATTTAAAAAATTATTTGGTAATTTATTTTAGATCGTAAGTTATAAATTATTTATTTAATTCTATTATTACATATTTATATAATATTTACATATAATTTAAACTAACTAATTTCTTTATTTAAAAAATTATTTGGTAATATAGGGAGTAAGTTATTTATTTAATTCTATTATTACATATTTATATAATATTTACATATAATTTAAACTAACTAATTTCTTTATTTAAAAAATTATTTGGTAATTTATTTTAGATGGTAAGTTATAAATTATTTATTTAATTCTATTATTACATATTTATATAATATTTACATATAATTTAAACTAACTAATTTCTTTATTTAAAAAATTATTTGGTAATATAGGGAGTAAGTTATTTATTTAATTCTATTATTACATATTTATATAATATTTACATATAATTTAAACTAACTAATTTCTTTATTTAAAAAATTATTTGGTAATTTATTTTAGATGGTAAGTTATAAATTATTTATTTAATTCTATTATTACATATTTATATAATATTTACATATAATTTAAACTAACTAATTTCTTTATTTAAAAAATTATTTGGTAATTTATTTTAGTTGGTAAGTCGTATTCTATTATTACATATTTATATAATGTTTACATATAATTTAAACTAACTAATTTCTTTATTTAAAAAATTATTTGGTAATTTATTTTAGATCGTAAGTTATAAATTATTTAATAATTCTATTATTACATATTTATATAATATTTACATATAATTAAACTAACTAATTTCTTTATTTAAAAAATTATTTGGTAATTTATTTTAGTTGGTAAGTCGTATTCTATTATTACATATTTATATAATGTTTACATATAATTTAAACTAACTAATTTCTTTATTTAAAAAATTATTTGGTAATTTATTTTAGATTGTAAGTTATAAATTATTTATTTAATTCTATTATTACATATTTATATAATATTTACATATAATTTAAACTAACTAATTTCTTTATTTAAAAAATTATTTGGCAATATAGGGTGTAAGTTATTTATTTAATTCTATTATTACATATTTATATAATATTTACATATAATTTAAACTAACTAATTTCTTTATTTAAAAAATTATTTGGTAATTTATTTCAGATAGTAAGTTATAAATTATTTATTTAATTCTATTATTACATATTTATATAATTTTTACATATAATTTAAACTAACTAATTTCTTTATTTAAAAAATTATTTGGTAATTTATTTTAGATTGTAAGTTATAAATTATTTATTAATTCTATTATTACATATTTATATAATATTCACATATAATTTAAACTAACTAATTTCTTTATTTAAAAATTATTTGGTAATATAGGGAGTAAGTTATTTATTTAATTCTATTATTATATATTTGTATAATATTTATATATATAGCTTAAACTAACTAATTTTTTTATTTAAAAAATTATTTGGTAATTTATTTTAGATGGTAAGTTATAAATTATTTATTTAATTCTATTATTACATATTTATATAATATTTACATATAATTTAAACTAACTTGGTAATTCACTTTAGAATCTTGTAAGTTATTATTTATTATATTCATATAATATTTATTCATAATTTAATTAACCGACTTTGGTCTTTATTTAAAAAATACTATCTATTGCTTTAGTTGGTAAGTTGTAAAATATAGACCATATATTATAAATATTATCCAAAACTAAAATTTATATTGATTAGATTTTTGATTAAACTTTTAGAGTAAGTCATTCATATTACTTTTTAATTTTGAGTTTTAATATAAATTTTAATATGTTTCAATTATTTATATTTTATGTAGGTTTGGAACAAGTGAAAATGCAAATTTAGATAAATTTATTGAAGAAAAAAGATTAAAATGGATCCCTTATAATCAATTTAAAAATGTTGAATATCTTGATAAAGGAGGATTTGGTATTATATACAAGGCCTTTTGGTTAGAAAGTAGTGGAGAGAAGGAAGTAGCTCTTAAATGTCTCAATAATTTGAATGAAAATAATTTAAATGAAAATTTAGATAAATTTTTAAATGAAGTATAATTATATATTATTTATTTTTAATTTTTATTATTTTTATTATAAATCATTTATATTAATATATCCTACTTCAATTTTTTATAGTGGGATTGTCACGAAAAATGTTTAGAATCAATTAGAATTATTTATTTACATGGATTTACGAAAAATCCAGATACTTTAAATTATATGGTAGTAATGGATTATGCAAATAACGGAAATTTAAGAGGGAATTTAACAAAAATTATTGAAAATAATTAGAATCAAAGATTGTTCATGTTATATAAAATTATTTCTGGTCTTAGAAAAATACATGAGCAAAATCTTATTCATTGTGATTTTCATGATGGCAATATTTTAAATCATGAAGATGAAGAAGATAAGAATGATAAGAACAAGGTTTTCATTAGTGATTTAGGATTATGCAAAGCTGCAAATTTTTTAAAAGAATATGATATTTATGGTGTTATTCCATTTATGGCACCTGAAGTTTTAAGGGGCAAACCATATACTCCAGCTAGCGACATATATAGTTTTTCTATGATTATGTGGGAATTTACATCTGGAGTTCCACCATTTAATGATAGAGCCCATGATTTTCAACTCAGTGTAAGTATTTGTAAAGGTGAACGACCTGAAATCATTGAAAATACTCCACAATGTTATGTGGATTTGATGAAAAAATGTTGGGATGAGAATCCATTAGAAAGGCTATCTGCTGAAGAAGTAAGTAATATTATTGCAGACTGGATTTTCAAACCTTATGATAATAAAGTTAGTGAAGAATTAAAAAGCAACATTATGGAATTTATAAATGCACCAATTGGAAATATTAATCTTATAACTGAATCTCATCCACAAGTATTTTATAAAAGTCGCTTACTTGATTTTACTAGTAAAAAAATAAATGAAATTCTAGAAAGTGAATGTTTAGATTGTGTAGTTGATAATATAAAGTCATCGGGTATGTAATACGTCAAAAAAAAGTAATTTTACAAATTATTTTATATGAAATTAATTAATTTATTAATTATTTAGATATTAAAACTGACAACAATTAGTTTAGATTTATAGTGTTGTGATATATTCATTTTTATTTCATTTTTATTAGAATTATTTAAACACTAAGACTAGAGTAGTAAAATAATTTGCAAGTTTCTTAGTTTGTAATTTAAATAATTCTTTTATGTTGTAACTTATCCGAATATTATATTAAATTATCAAGTTTATTTTTATTTATAACATCAAACATATACAGTATATAATTGGAATTAAAAAGGTTTAATATGATCACTTAAAGCAATGTAAAAAAAAATGAATTAAAAATTAATTAAATAATGTAAATGCATAAAACTAGTATTTCTAGCAGCAAAAATAAAGTTTTCAAGTTCTAGGATCCAATATTGTGCAATGTTATTTTTAATTGGTCAAGTAAAATAAAACATTAACAATAAGAAAATTGTGGATAAACCATTAAATCATATATTATAACTATTTTATACTATATGAGACGAAGTTTAAAAATTGTGTATTATTAGCTTAAGTATTGAATAAGTATTTATTATAATATATAGTAGTTGCAGCGTTTCAGTGTCGCTTTATTGATGGTTATTGATGCAAAGTTTAAATTTCGTGAAACGCTTATTAAGCAAATCTTTTCTGCTGCAATTTCGTAAAAACTGCAGTTTGATTGTTACGCCATCGCTAAATCATAAAAAATAATTAAAATAAATTTACAAACATATCTAAGTTATAAAAATGTGCGTTAATAGGGCCAGCTAAAAAATAATATGGCTCATAATATAAAATTAAAATTAAAATGAATATACTGAATTATCGCTGATATAGTTCTTTCTTAATGATTCCATTTTTAGTTAAATAAAAAATTTTTCCCAAGACCTAGTATTTTTTAAATTCCGAAATTACATTTTTTAGATACGCAGTAAACAAATTATACTTTTTGTTATTACACATGGGCATGCGCAGTTAGAATTAAATAATATTATTATTTGTAATCACTCATGTGAGAATTCACATGATTATCGGATATAAATACGCGTCTTATCTGTCTCGATTGTCTCTTATCAAAAAATATTTTTGAAGTCTCTTGAAAGTCTCCCGTAAAAAATGGTTCTTATTTAACCAAGTTTCTTTTAGAAAATTGGTATTTTGCGGTCTTATATTCTTGATGCGACTTAAACATTTTATTTCATAAGCACTTATCTTTTGTCTATACCTAATATAAATAAAAAATAGGATCCTTTAAAGAAATTTTTTTTCAAAGTCGCGAAGTATTGAAAGGGAACCAACCGTGAATATGTTCTTCGTAATCATGGTAAGTTATATAAATTCTATGATAATTATCGGGACAAAACATATAAAAAAAAGAAATATATTGGTAGTTTGTTAGTTGAGTTTAGGGTTTGTGTCTGTTTATGGTCGCAATATCAGATTTTGCGAGTTTGTGTTTACGGGTTATGGGTTTTGTTTATGGTTTGTATTTATGAATTTGTGAATTTGTGTCTATGGGATGTGTACACAAGTTCTAAGTTTTGATTTTTATTGTGGGTCGGATTTCGTGGTTTGTGTTTATGAGTCAGGTTTGTGTGTTCGTGCTTATGAGTTTGTGGGTTTGAGTCTGTGGGTTAGTGGGTTGCATTTATGGGTTTGTGATTCTGGCTTGTGGGTTTTATGGGTTTGTGGTTCGTGTTTATGGGTTGCTATTCGGAGTTTGTGGGTTTTATTGTTTATAATTGGGCTTTGTGGGTTTGGTTTGTAATTGGTTTTGTGATTCGGATTTTATGGGTTTTTATGGGTTTGTGATTCGAATCTTTGGGTTTGGTTACGAGTGAGATTTTATGGTTCGTGTTTATGTTTGTTATTTGGGTTTTGTGCGTTTGTATTTATTGGTTTTTTTGGGTTTGGGTTTATGGAATTGTGAATGAGATTTTGTGGTTCGGGTTTATAATTTTGTTTGTGAGATTGCGAGTGAGATTTTGTGGTTCGTGTTCATGGGTCGTTATTTTGGTTTCATGTGTTTGTATTTATGGGTTTGTTCGGGTTTGGGTTTGGGTTTGTGGGTTTATGAGTAAGGTTTTGTGTTTTTCGTGTTTATGGGATGATTTTTCGGGTCTCGTGGGTTTTTATGGGTTGGTTTGTGGGTTCATGGGTTCGTGGGTGAGGTTTTGTGTTTTCGTGTTTATGGGGTTATTTTTCAGGCCATGTGGGTGGTTAGTGATCCGGATTTGTGGTTTTATGGGTTGTAAATCAAGTTTTGTGGGTTAGTGTTTATGGGTTTTTATTATGGGTTGTGATTCGGATTTTTGGGTTTGGTTTATGAGATTGCGAGCGAATTTTGTGTTTTCATGTTTATGGGGTTATTTTTCAGGTCTTATGGGTTCTATGGGTTTGTGATTTGGGTTTTGTGGTTTAGATTTATGAGTTTCAGCTCGATTTTGTGTTTATTTTTATGAGTTCGATTTATGGGGTTGCCGTTCAAGTCTACTTTACTGTGGGATTTGTTTTTATGGATTTGTTCATTATATTTATAGATTATTTTAAGTTTATTGTGAAAATTTTTTTTATTTATAATAAGTGATGCGAGTAATATGGGTGACTGATGTTATCACACTTTTTGCCTTGTTTTTAGGATAGCTCCGTACTTTTTGTAACGTTTTTTCGGTAAGACTTGTTTAGCATTTCTTGGGTGTAAAGGTAGGTGCTATTGTTTTGTGTTGGCTTGTGGGTTGGTAAATGTATTTATTTGATATTATTTATATTCTTATTTGGTTTTTTTTTTAGGATGACTTTTTTAAGATGACTTCGCATACATGGTATTTTTAGTGGTATTTTTTAGCAAAGAAGAGGTAAGAAATCTAGTTTCATAAATATGAGTTGTGTAATCCGATGTGAGTGTGTGGCGTCCCAGTTAGTTTAATTAAGTTATAAGAAACCGTTAATACTAACTTTTTATTAATGAAAATTATTGTAATGACTTGGACTATGATAACATTTTGCATTATATGTTTTATTTATCCTTTAATAAAAGTCTTGCACATTTTTAAATTGATCTGAATGATATTTTAAATAACTTGATCATAGCAGGGAGTTGTGAATGGTTGGATGTGAAATTAGAAATAGTAATAATAACCGAATATTTATTTTTGCTATACGAACTTTAATTATTCAAAAAATTAAATCTTAGATAATTAATCATTAATTTTGCGAAAAAATATTATTAAAGGTGGCCATATCATTACAAGTCTAGTTCACGATCAGCCTTTACCGTTTAAATACGTCAGATGATGATTTGATGTATATTTAGACGTTCAAAAAATGTAAATGGTGGTTGCCGAAGCTGATGATCATATGTAAATTTTATTAAAATGTATAGGATCAATAAGATCATGTCAATGATTTTACTAATAAATAAATATACGCAAAATCTAGTAGAAATATGAAATTTAAGATCTCAGAGGTTATGCAGGTTTGAGCAAGTTCCAGAAGTTTTAGCCCAAGTGTATCGGAGATTACGGAGTTTTGAGCAGGTTCCAGAAGTTTCAAAATTTTAAAAAGAAAAGCTTTTCCCAATCATAAAACAGGTTCGTCCGCAAAATTACAGTAAATGCTTTTGTCTCTAAAAATAGAAAAACTTATTATTATATATGTGGAATTTATAATATGATTTCCTCGAAATAAATTTCTTTGACGAATATATTTTTATTCATGTGAAATTCTGATGTCTTCGAAAAATATCAATAAAATTATTTTATTTTATTTTACGAGATCGTCTAGTACTATTTCGTCACGTGTTGGATAATACTTGTTATAAGCGCGTAGCAACCAAAATTAAATTCTTACATCAACAATTATTGACTTTTACTTGGGATGTGTATCACAGTGACATGACATTCATATTATCTAAATCTAAAACAATTAAATTGTTAAATGATGTAATTCTATAAAATGAAGGTAAAAATGAAGCATTCACGTATCAGTCCTTCGTCAAAATTCGTACAGATTTACAATCATATGGATGACATCATATTTTATTTCATGTAATAATTTTATTATCTGATGATGACAATATTACGCCCAACAAGGTTCAAGATATGATCACGATGATATTATAGAATATCTTCTTTGTTTAACGGAAGAAAAGCTTCCTGAACTGTTAAAAATTAAAATTGGACATTCAACATATATTATGAATTTAATGAATAGCTTTAAAAATCACAAGGTAGAAAGTTTTTTGACCAAAGCGAATATTTAGTTGTTCATACTATTTTTATTATCAATAATTTTTTTTAAAGCAGAAAGTCTATCGCTCTATTTGAACCTTTTGACTAAAGCAAAAGTTATTTATTTTACCGAGATAGAAAAACTCAAAAAAATTATTGTACATCACGCGATATATGGCACTAGAATTATAATAGTTTTGAAGTCAAATTTATTATTTTCGGAATGTATATTAAAAAGACATCTATTTCTACTTATTTTATTTATCTTTCGAGTCTTGAGCTTAAAATAAATTGAGAAAGTTAATATTTTTTTAAAAAATTTGTTTTATTTAATAAAAATATTATTAAAAATTTTTTATAGTTTGTCGAGTTAAAAGTATATATATATAAATAAATCTCATGGGAAATGAACTTATATTTCATTTGGCAAGCTTATTTGCTTACTAGTATATTGTGAAAAATGATAATATGAAAATTGGTTTAAACACTTTTCATAGTAAAATCATCTATCTAATAAAAAACTGAAGGATAATGAAAGATTTTAATTATTATTATCATTTTTTGTAATAAATAGCTTCATATAAAACTTGCTCCATCACGCGCACTGATGGCCGGGTGTTCAATATCGTAAGCAAATAGTGAGATTGGTCGACAGCAACACCAATTTCTTTAATCAATACATCTTTTAAAATGTATTCCTGATCCACTGCATTCACTATTGATACCATAGTTTTGATTAAATCATAATCGTCCCAAAGTGGTGGATATTGCTGCTTTGCCATATCGATGAAGAACATGCTTTCCAAAATATTCTTCGTCTTGTTTTGTGCTATATACAAGCCAGTCAAGAAATCGTTTTAGAACAGCTTCTCCCTCATTCTAATTGTAAATAAATCGTTTAAGCAAGTTTGCTTCATCGATAACCAAAATCCATTTCGGAAGAGCATGAGCAATTTTATCAAGCAAGTCAATGACACTATTAGAAGTAATTTCTTGTTCTTTCTTATCAAATAGTTCAAGGTTTAACTCGAAAAATAAGGAGTCATAGTCTTGATTTTCGTTCTTTGCAAAAGTTCTTTTCGTTCCTTGAAGTATGGTTTGAATTGCATGGAAAAAGAATTATATACATTCGTTGGAGTACTAAACTATCCAAACGACAATCTAGAGAAAGAGATTTGAAATTGTCTTTATTCGTTATCTCACTAATCAAGGCAGTACTGGGAGGACCTAGAATGACATGAAGCTCTAGATCAAAACTAAATGCATTTTTAATCTTAACAAATTCTCGTTTCTGATTCTTCACTAGCAACTTGTATTACATACTGAGTGGCACTCGTCGATCGATCGATCCATCATTTAAACGTCATAAGGCACAGCACTTAAAATAAGTATTCTTTCAATTGACGCTATAGATAGTACATTTATTTAAGTGATAATCACACTCACTTTAACGAGTTGCGATGTAGTTGCGATGTCCCTACAAAATCAGAATCTTTCGCTGAACACAAGGTGGCAAACATTCACATGTAGATCAGCAATAGATTTGCTTATAATCAAGTGGTCAAAGAATTTGTGTATGGGAAGCCACTTCGATATAAACCGGAAAGCATCTCTACTAACTGAAATTTCCAAAGATATTTTATTTACATGAATATTATATGCAGAGTTTGTCATAATAAATCAACACTATTACAAAAAATTACACAAGTCCTATTTCTCAGATTCTAAGATTATCGAGGCAACCTTAATATTATTAATAATGTTGAGAAATATAATGAATCATAATACTCCACTAATTGATTTACTATATACAAGTGTAACATCATCATCATCTAATAAACAAATTCTATTATCACTTTTTCATCAATATATTTTTTAATAATGATTTCATGTTCATCTGTAATATAATTAATATTATCAATATTATAAGATATCCCAAAATAATATAATTTTCGTTCCCTGCAACTTTCAAAATATCTTTCAAAAGCATCAACAGAATATTTCCAACCTGCACCAATTACCATCTTGGTTAAAGATTTCGGTGAAAATTTTGTCAATATATTCAATAATTCATCACCTACATCATAATTTTCATCCATATCCGTAAAATATTCTAAACTATTTAAACCTAAGTATATTATATTTTTACAATTTAATAATAAAGATCTAACATGATCAAAATCTTCAGGTATAAGGTATGTTGATAATTGTTCAATATTTGGACAATTATTAGCAATGGCTTTGATCAGCATTCCCGTATTTTCAGCAACACTATCGGAAGTATAAATATTAACGTGTGAAATGTTTCCTCTTGTTTTTTCAACTAATGTTGCAGACTCTTTGAAACATGATAAACCATTAATACAAAGTATTTGAAGTTCTGGAAATTCTGAGATTGCAAGATAATTTTGAAATTCTTCTCTAGTACTTACATCACTATCATAATCATTATAAATTGATATTGTTTTTAAATTAGTTAATGATGTTAAGAATGAAGGAGGGATAATTTTCACTGATCGTAAATTGAGTTTGTTTATTGTATTTCCTTTTCTTGCTAATGCTTCGCTTAATTCTTTACAAGTAGGCCCTTGTTTAATCCGAAACTCAAATGATACACTTTTTAATTTTCTTTGCGCATCGATTAAAGAAATTAATCCAGGAATTTTTTCTTGGGAATAACCATGAATAATTAATATATTTAAATCTTTACATATTCGTGACATCTTGTAAAGTGAATCAGTATCAACTTTATCAATTTCATTAATACTCAAACTATAAAGTTGAGAAAAACATATTGAAGCTCCTGGGAATGATAATAAAGGCTGTGAGGTCTGCCATGAGAATCCTTTAATATTTTTACATTGACTAATGTATAATTTGTATAATTCTTGTTCCAAATATTCGTATTTTCCATATTTTCCGGTAACAAATACTTTTCCAGATACCATTTCTATAATTTCTTTGATAATTTTAGATTTTAGAAATTTACAATAACTAACATAATTAAATGAAGGTGTTTTTGAAAGGATTGTTGAAGGTAATTTAATATTATTATCAAATAAAAGTTGTCTTGAAGTGAATGAAAGACATGAAAGTATTATATTAAAAAGTTTTTCTTTTGATTTTTTATTATTAATATTCCATGGATGACTTTCCCATAAGATTGGTACTATCAAATGGCACCACTTTTTATTAACTAAAAGACATGAATGTAAATATGTTTTATTTGTTTGTAATTCATTAAAAATAAAGCTAAGGCAGTCCACATTGATTTTTATCATCTTTATTAATCAAATAAAAAATTTCAATTTTAAAAATAAAAATAAAAATGGATAGAAATTTTATATAAAAAGAATTGATCTTGGATGTTGAATGAGATGCTATATATTTAAATAACATTGTTATTATTTATAGTTTGTTAATGTAATGTCATGTAATATCACAAACACAATACTAATGTTATAATTTAATTATAAAGGAAAAAAAACATGAAAACATAAATGAAAATTATTAGCCATAATTAAAATAATGATAATGCAAGCAGGATGTTAAAAGAACTAGATCTCCATTGTTTGAGATATTCAAATAACATTTTTTACTAATTAAAGTTTGTTAATGTAAAGTCATACGATATTATAACACGATGTTTATAGTATCGATATTACAATGAAAATTATTAGTAGTCATAATTATTAACTTTTATGTCACGTTCCTCATTTCATATTTCATATATTTTACAAATAACAAATCTCGATTCATATATCTTCTGAAAGAGTTACCCTTACGTTAGATCATTATCAATATTGATTTAATGTCAAACTTGGTTTTTATTTCAAAATTATTTGCAATATTAAAATGATTTAAATTCAATAATAGTTTATTATTTAAATTGACACAAACCCTAATAATGCCATCATCCGTTATTCCAATTATAATATGAGGAAAATCTTGGAAGATTATTTCTTCATTAATATATTTTTTTTTAATAATGGTTTTGTATTTTCTTATAATATTATCTTTGCTAATATGGAACTATTGAATGAAGCAGGCGCAGTAAGACCATAATCTGCTTTGTTTACGATCAAGAAGGATGAAAAAGGATTCCTATATAGGAGAGGAATCTGAAGGAAGGATTATTTCTTGGAATAACACAATTTACACAGTTTAGAACATTTTATTATGTTGTAGCTTTAGGAATTTAATTTCTTATATAGAAATAGGATTTAAAGTTTAGGAAATTTTATTTTAAGAATTAGGAAGAATTTGTTACATAATAATGAGCAGCTAAGTATTTTGTCAAAGTACTATAATTTTTGGATTTTGAAGAATTATGGCTAATTGAAATTTTGGCTAATGATTTAACGAAATTAAGATATGATGTTGTGAATAAAATTTTTATTTATAATATTAATAGAGTTGTTTTGTAGTTCTATAAATTCTGAATTTCAAAAATTAAATGACATTTTTTCCCTAGCACATTTAGCACATTATAGTTAACGTAAAGTGATAAAAAAATTTTTAGAAAGCATTGTGAAGATTTGAGAAAGTTTGAGGGTATATATATAGTTTGTAAAAACCTTTATAACAACTGATCCAAAAACTAAATAGCTTTTTTGTTTTAAAAAAAAAAAAATATATTTCAATATTATTGATTTGAAAATATCGGTTCAACAATTAATTTGCTATAATCAAATATAAAATTAATTTCAAACTTACGTTCATTATAAAATATATGTACAGTATTTTACTAAGTGATCACTGCGTAAAAATAAATAAATATATTTTATAACACTGTATGATTTATAGATAATAGATAGGATATATAAACAAGCAAATTACTTTTCTGGTGAATTATTTGGTTAAAAGATATTAATTCCCTTTCCTTTTTTGCATTTTTTCATATAGAAGTCCAATACTCACCAACATCAATCAAGTTTCTCAAAACTATGCTTCTTCGGAAAATAATCCTTTCTGTAACTAAGGAACATGTTTGATTTACTTGATTCTGTTTAGGACCTATGGGTTGAAAGGAAATTTCAGGCATATTAATACTATGTTGCATGGGTTCACCTGCTACTGCAGAATTTCAAAGTGCTATATTAATTGGTATGATTATAGATTTCCAAAGACAGAATTTACAATATGCTTTATCCAGCATCCAAACCTCTCTTACAAAATCCTTAAAAAGCTAGTTACAGATTCTCAGTGTGAAAAACATATTTTCTACTAGCTTCTAAACTTTTACTGCATTACATTGCAATTACGTATCTCATAGGGAGTGCATTGAAAAAACTTTCTACTCACACCCCTACACCAGTTTACGCATGTTAAAAAGACAATAAATACTTTGCAAAACTAGGGACTCTTCATCATTGCTTCATATAAAATCAAGTGCAATTTTATTTTTCCTGTTTCATCATACCATACATTATACTAATGAAACAATTAAATAAATACAAGATATTTTTGATATTTTTACAATAAATTAATAAAGATACAAATTAATCTAATATTATAAAACAATGAAAAAATTCACTTTTAAGAACTTTTTAAACAAAAGTTGATGTTGTTCATATTTTTTGGGGAAATAAAGATACCGTAAATCAAATAACTACGACTTAATTTTCTTATAGGTAATATGTCGTATTTCTGGATATTCCTGAACCTTATGTGTATGTTTAACTCTACCAAAACTGCTACAAATGTAAATAATCTCAAAGTCAGAAGCCTATCCATTTTTTAAAACTTTGAATCTCTTAACTTCCTTATTGATGTAGCTTACCATTGTTACTCCGGTCAGTTCATCAATCAGGTAACTATGACTTGGAAACAGGGATGCAATAGATATGTCTCAAGTTCAATCAGCAAGACACGTTATTCACAAAGGGACAGTTCATTTATATGTTAGAAGAGTTTCTTTATTAATTAATATTTGTATGAACTTGTTATCACAACTTTGTTATTACAAAAAACTCTTTTTCAACAAAAAGAAAATTCAAGATATTATACAAAATCTAATATATAAAATAAAACTAATAAATCAAATAAATAAAATAAATCAGCAATTAAATCAAATAAAACTAATATATCAAATATATTGAGAAATATCAAAAATATCAGGCTACAATGGCTTTGGCTAAAGGCGGCTCTATGTGCTTGCCACAATGTCACATGATTACTACGCCAATACCATTTTATCAAATTTGCCTTATGAGTACCACCAAAAATAGCACCTAGGTACTCTTCTATTTGATTTTTTTCATTATACTGCTAAAATGAAGCTAAATTTTTGTATAATCTCTGTCATGGGTAATAAAGTTGCTAACTGATATTTGAAAGAATTTATATTTAAGGATAAAATCTAAATACAAATATCCAATGTAGCATTGCACTGACATTTTTGTCATACTTTTCAGGTAGGTTCTGAAGAAGCCTGAACTCCTTAATTTTAAATTTAAATTAAATTTATTTTCTCTGGCAAGATCTGTTGTTTCAAGCATTATTTTAGGAAGTTGCATAAGCTGCTAAAACAGAGCGTTCTTGAATTGATTTCTATTATTTAACTTATCTTGAATAAGCGTATTTATATATGTTTAAGATAGTGGACAGAATTTATAAAAGTCCAATAATGCTTCTTTGGTGGTCAGACAGATCAGATTGTGTAACTTTTTATATTCGTTCTTTACTCGATACATTATTCCAAAGTTCAGTAACCACCAATTGAATCATGCAATCTGTCAAGAACTATTAGGTAAAATATTTCTATAAGAACCAGACAAGTTTCAGTTTTTGAAGTTGTCAGAAGGAAATTATAATGAGTTTTCATAGCATCATAAACTGTTTACTCTGGAATTCTTCAAAATACTTCAGTATAATCTCAACACTTTCTAAAGTATAGGAATATTTTCTCATCATCTTAGCTAAAATTATCAATTCATGTGAAATACAATTGGTTATCCTTATTTCTTAGAATCTCTTCCTTGATGCTAGATATATAATTACAGATGGTTGTATGAAGATTGGAAAAAATCTCAATCATCAACTGTGTGCTCATGATGGAAAGATTGAGAATAAAAGCGCCTGCATTCACAGCTGTACGAGATCAGGAGCAAGAGCGCCTGCACTCTCTATACTCATATCTTCTATGATCTATCTTACTTTTCTAGGCAGCTTGAACAAATACTTAAAACAAGCAAACAATGTTCAAAGATTATTGATGATATCAGAATAATAAAAATTATCCATTCTTGCATTCTGTTTTTTAGGTAGATCTTTTCAAATCATGCATAAATTATACCTGCATAAATCACATGTATTTTATTCTCTGACTCGTTCCAAAAGATAAGAATTGCAAAAATTTAAAATGTTTAAATACTGGAGTTTTAGTGTTTGGTATTCATCAATAATAAAAAAAAAATGTTTTGTGAGGCTAACTACTTTTACTAACATACCAAGATCTGTGGAGATCAAAATATCTTTGTTAAGTGCAAGAAATGCTGACATATTTTTATTTATAAAACTGTTTTATCATAGTCTAGATTAGCTGCATCAGCAATATAAAACATATGAAAGTTATGTGCATATGTCTTGGTGATGTGATATAGGACTTTTCTATTCCAACAGACTCAGTCACTCAGACAATATTCTTTTGATTAAATGGTCGCTGTAACTATTAAGACTTTCTCAATTGCCATCATTTGTTCAGTGTGTAAAATGCTAGGTTGTTGCCCAAGATTTTTCATAGTAATTATGCTGCTAATTTCTACTTTTAATAAAGAAAAGAATTCTGGGTAAGGATCAGGCTTATACTTGTTGCTTATGACTTATGAGCGATGACAGTAATACGGTATTATTATCAGCAGCAATATACTGCTTTCAGGGCTCTTTTACATGAAGTCTCTTTTTATCATGACCTGCTGCAATCTAGCAAAAAATAAGAGAAATATTATTTAGCAAACATGACTAAATCACATATACAGTACGTGATAAAGAACAAAAAAAAGACTTAGTCGCAGAGTTATAAACAATAGTAACAGTTAAATATTTTATTTAACATATTGTGTATATTTAAAAAAACTCTTTAAAAGTCTTTGTTGGGATTCTTTTGTTTTAAAACTTTGAAGGCCAAAAACAGTTTTCCACCTTCTTCATAATTTTTGATTAGATAAATTTGTAATTTATTCATTTCTTCTTCAAGTTCAAGACTTTCGATAATTTCAAAAAATTCAGATGTATCAGACATTATTGCTAAAGAAGTAAATATAATAAATAAAAGCAGTTTTCTAGAGAGGTTATATTAAACTTATAAACTTATTGATTATGTGAGCATGTTATAAGTCTGAATAAACTTTTATTAAGCTTTCATTATTATAAAAACACGTTTTGTAAATCTGAAGTATAAAATTCTTATTAATTAGTAATAATCTGGAGGGCATTATTTCGTAATGTGTCTGTACTGTTTTGGCTTGATATTAATGTAATTAATATCCCGGTGTATATCCTGAACGGATTAGTGCCGCATTTAACAATTTGTGTTTCGGTGTTAGAGATAAGTTAACCGGAGTAATATTCTCTTGCCAGATGAACCAACCGAGTTACTATCTTTTCTGATCCTGTGAACATCATCGTTAGCTGATGTATCGTTTTTGTCAAAAATTGTCATGTCGTGTCCAATACTTTGTGTTTCAGATAATATCTTCTCTGGCATTGTGAATGCTATCCCTAAAGTTGTTACCGTCAACTTCATTTGTAAGTCCAGTGATATAAATTGAATAGGCGCAGTAGGCGCAGCGTGTACTACCATAAATTTCCGCACATTTTAATAAAATATGTTAGGCGCTTTCCGTATACCGCGTATAGCGCAAAATTTGCGCCGTACGCGGAAAATCTGCGCCGTACGCGGAAAATTTGCGCCGTACGCGGGATAATTTGCGCCGTACGCGGGAAATTTGCGCCGTACGCGGGATAATTTGCGCCGTACGCGGGATAATTTGCGCCGTACGCGGGATAAATTCAAGGATAATTCAAGGATAATTTACGCCATATGTTATATGTATTACCAACATTGATTTATTTTTTATTTTTACATGTAAATTTTTTTCCTGGTTTATAATTATTTTTTTACCATTATGACAGACAAAATGTATTTTGACAGACGCAATTGATTTTTACAGACGTAATTTATTTACGAGTAATTTATTATTTATTTGAATTTATTATTTATGACAACGGACTTAATATATTAAATAATAAATAAAGAGACCAGAAACTACAAAAACAAAGCTGCCTTTCCCCTTTAGAAATACTACCTATCTCTATTTCTAAGTTTCAAGCCAAAATCTACAAAAAAAGAGAAGAAAGAACGTTAATAAACGTTCTTACATAAAAAAAAAACCCCCAAAACAACTCCCATATCCCTTTAAAAATGCTCACCGGACTCCATTTCCAAGTCCCAGGCTAAAATCTACAAAAAAAAAGTAAAAGAACGTTAATAAACGTTCTTACATAAAAAAAACCCCCCAAAACAACCCCATATCCCCTTAAAAATACTCACCGGACTCCATTTCCAAGTTCCAGGCTAAAATCTACAAAAAAAGAAGTAAAAGAACGTTAATAAACGTTCTTACATAAAAAACAACAAAAAGCCCACTTCCCCCCTTTAAAAATACTCACACGACTCCATTTCCAAGTTCTGGGCTAAAAACTACAAAAAAAAAAATAAAAGAACGTTAATAAACGTTCTTACATAAAAAAAACAAAAAAAAAATCTTTCACATCCTTAATAATACTCACCGGACTCCATTTCGAAGTTCCGGGCTAAAATCTACAAAAAAAAAGTAAAAGAACGTTAATAGACGTTCTTACATAAAAAAAAAAACAAAAAATCCACTTCCCCCCTTTAAAAATGCTCACTGGACTCCATTTCCAAGTTCCGGGCTAAAATCTACAAAAAATAAAGTAAAAGAACGTTAATAGACGTTCTTACATAAAAAAAAAAAACAAAAAATCCACTTCCCCCCTTTAAAAATGCTCACTGGACTCCATTTCCAAGTTTCGGGCTAAAAATCTACAAAAAAAAGTAATAGAACGTTAATAAACGTTCTTACATAAAAAAAAAACAACAAAAAACCCACTTCCTCCCTTAATCCCTTTAAAAATACTCACCGGACTCCATTTCCAAGCTCCGGGCTAAAAATCTACAAAAAAAAGAAGTAAAAGAACGTTAATAAACGTTCTTACATAAAAAAAGCCCTTAAAAATACTCACCGGACTCCATTTCCAAGTTCCGGGCTAAAATCTACAAAAAATAAAGTAAAAGAACGTTAATAAATGTTCTTTTACATAAAAAAAACAAAGAAAAGAAACTTTTAGAGACAATTACCCGTCTCTATTTCCAAGTTCAACCAGAATCTACAAAAAGTAATTTTTTTTTTTAAAAAAAAATTAATTGCCAATGCAATTTACCGTAATTAGATGTAGATCGTAATAATGCAATACGCATTACGTCAAAAAAAAATTTTGTGCCAAAATTAATTACGGCGGATTTTTACAGACGTAATGTCAAAACCGTAATTAATTCGCGCCGAAGTATAGTAAAAAGGCTGCCACTAAAAAAAGAAAAAAAAACATTAATAAACGTTCTTAATGTTAAATTAAAATAAAAAAAATAAAAAAAAATAACTTACCGATATAGTTCAAGCTGGTTCAAAACTCAATTTCCTGTCTTTCCCTAAAGAAATAAAAAAAAAGAATGTTAATAAACATTCTTAACATTAAATTAAAATAAAAAACAAAAAATTACTTATTTCAAGCCGGTCATTTCCATCTTCAAGGAGTCCATCCTAAAGAAATAAAAAAAAAGAATGTCAATAAACATTCTTAACGTTAAATTAAAATAAAAAAATAAAAAAATGACTTACCGGTATAGTTTCAAGGCGACTCAAAACTCCATTTCTCCTCTTCAAGGAGTCCGCCCTAAAGAAATAAAAAAAAAGAATGTTAATAAATGTTCTTAATGTTAAGTTAAAATAAAAAAATTATCCAAGGCTCTGATCTGTGGATCATTTGATCCAAATCAGATCTGTGATTTTTTTAAAATAATTAGACGTACATTTAACAGCCTTTTTGTAACACTAAATTTACACAAAAATTGATTGGAATTTCATAGGGCAGTCATAGGGCACAATGAATTCAAAAGTGGCAATAATTCACGATATCGATTTTAAAGTTTACCCAATAAAAAAATTTGATATAGTGTTGAACTTTTTTTTTCATTAAACTTCGTTGTTTTAATTTCTTTGTTTTGTAAAAATAAACGAAAAATATGTCAAGTTTCAATTCTAAAAATAGTTTAAAGCGATTTTTTTCTTCAGCGGCTGTTGAAAAAACAAATAAAAAAAAGGGAAGAATATCAAACAAAGAAGAATTATCTGAGTCAGAAATAGAACAAGAGGAGAAATCTGCTGATAAAGATAGTAAAAGATCTCATGAACGTAAACAACCAGATAATGATTGGTTTAAGATATACCCATGGTTAGAGCAACAAGTTATAAATGATAAGATTACATTATTTTGTACTTTGTGTAAAGAAAGAAAAGGAAAAACCATATTTGCTACAGGTACAACCAAATATCGATTAGAAAATCTTAAAAATCATATAAAAACCAATGAGCACAAAGAATCTGAAGATCTATCTAAGCCTCAACAACTAAAATTGATCACAACCTTTTCAAAACAATTGGGGATCGATAAATTAAAAATCATATCACTTATGCGAAATGTTTATTTTTGTTCCAAAAATAACCAAGCCATTAATATTTTTCCTGAACTATGTAAATTAGTATCAATTCAAATTAAAAATAACAAAGAATATTTTGCTTCTAGTAAAACAAGTGTTCTCAAACAACCTGAAGAAAATAATATCACAAAGACACAATATGGTAGTTACACAAATTCTAATGCAGGAAATGAATTTCTAGAAAGTATTTGTCATGTTATTGAAGAAAGCTTATTCAATGAGCTAAATAGCTCAAAATTTTGGAGTATTCTTATTGATGAATCTACTACAATAACAGATAATAAGCATTTAGCAATTGTTTCAAAATATTTAGTAAATAATACTCCATATATGCGTTATTTAGGAATGCTTAATTTAGAAGAAACTGATGCATCATATATTTTTAATCAAATAAGATTATTTGCTTTATCAAAAAATTTGAAATTTAATTCATTAATTCATTTTGGCTCAGATGGTGCATCAACTATGACAGGTAATGTTTTAATAGTATTATTTAGTATTTATTTTTATTGGTAATAATTTTTATTTATTATTTTATAGGACATCGAAGTGGTGTATCCACAAGATTAAAACAATTAAATCCATTTATGTCATCAAATCATTGCATTGCCCATCGCCTGCATCTGGCAGGTAAAGATGCTTCTTCAAAAGTTGTATATTTTAAAAATTATGAAAAAATTCTACATAGAATTTATTCATACTTTAGTCGATCTTATAAACGTCAAAGAATGTTACATGCTATGCAGGTATGGTTTTTTTGCCTTAATATTTTTTTAAAATTTTTTTTTACATTATTTATTTTGTATTTTTAAATTATTTTTTTTACCAAATAGGACATAAATGATGAACCTATTTTGGAAGTATTAAATCTTATTGAAACAAGATGGCTTTCACTATCTAATGTAGTAGGAAATCTTTACAAGATAATTGACTCAGTTTTAGCTTCATTAAATGAAGATTCATTGGAAGGAGAAAATGCAGCTAAAAATTTAATTCCATTACTAGATGAAGAATTTGTAATAGCTACAATGTTTTTGGCAGATTTAACAACAATTCTTAAAAGGTTAATTAAAGTTTTTCAATCTGATTATGTAGCACTTTCTCACCTTAAACCTCATTTAAAAGCAGCAATTGATTCAATTTCTGAAGATTTTGTTGGAAGTGCCAATATACAGCCTAAATATGGAATTATTTTGCATAATTATATGGATCAAAAAAGGCTTAAATCAGATAATCTTCCAAGTTTTATTAAAGATTTTGCAGTAGCAATTATTGAAGCATTAAAGGAAAGATTTCCAAATTCTGAATTATATAATGCACTTAGTATTTTTGATACCAAATTACTTCCAAAATCAGAAGAGCAAATGACTACATATGGATTAAAAGAGATTGGTTTTTTAGGTGAATATTATGGTGATAATAAAATAGTTGATAATAATGTTTTTCCTGGAATTATTGATAAGAAACAACTTTTAGTAGAGTGGAATTCAGCAAAATATTACTTACGATCTTTTTCAGAAAGAAATTATAATTTTACAGAAATGTGGTTGCATATTTTTGATGTTGATGACCATTTTATTAATAATTATCCTAATGTTTCATTACTTGTAGAAATTGCTCTTATAGTTCCTTTATCCAATGCAAATGTAGAAAGAGTTTTTTCACAACAAAATTTAATTCAAACAAAACTACGAAATAAACTGTGTGTAGAAAATTTGAATCATCATTTAATGATTTTAATTAATGGACCTGATATAGAAGACTTTGATTTTGAAAAAACATATGATTATTGGATAAATTTAAAGGCAAGACGGATGGCAGGAAATTTAGAATAGTTTTTTTCCATATTTTGTTAATAATTTTTGCATATATTTTTAGTTTTTGTAAGTAATATATATATATTATAATAAATAAATATAATATTTTTTGACATATTAATTTTTAAATGAATTAATTATTACAAAAATTAAACTAAAAAGTTAAAAATAATTAAGGTTATATTATAAATTATTTTTTCCATTTAAGTCTTTAAAATAAATTTCTTTTAATTTTAAATGCTTCTATTTATTTTTTTATTATTATTTGTTTATTTGTTTTTTAAAAATAGCTAAAAAAGCAGTTGCTGTTTAATAGTTTTTCTAAGTTTTATTTTTAAGATTTAGCAAGTTTTATTAATGTTAATTTTATTTTTAAAATAGTTACTTTAATTATTTAATAGTTTATTTTTTTATATAGATTTTAATTTGTTTTATTTTAATAGTTAATTTGTTTAGAAAAAAAAAGAGAAAAAGGGAAGAGAAAAATCTTAAAGAATACTAAAAAAATTTATATCTAACTTTATATAAACTTTATAATTAATTTTAATTTCAAATATATAAAGATATATATTTTTTTTAGCTTCAATTTGCTATTTTAAGAGCTAATAATAATAATTTAATGATTTTAGATTTGTTAGATTTGTTTGTTTATACAATATACAATATAATATTTATTAAAATTTAGTAATTTAAAATTTTTATTATATAGTTATATAGGATTTTTTTGAAATTTTTGAAGAAGAGAGAAGAGAGAAGAGAGAGAGAGAGAGAGAGAGAGAGAGAGAGAGAGAGAGAGAGAGAGAGAGAGAGAGAGAGAGAGAGAGAGAGAGAGAGAGAGAGAGAGAGAGAGAGAGAGAGAGAGAGAGAGAGAGAGAGAGAGAGAGAGAGAGAAAAAGAGAGAGAGAAAAAAAGAGAGATAAAAATTGCGTATATAATTTTAAACTTGCGTATATATTTTTTATTTACAATATGCGCGTGCGTATATAAAATTTGATTTGAAATTATAACACTGTTTGTAACAGTAATTTCATGGTTTACTTTTCTAAAGAGTTAACAATCTCCGATTTATTTTTATCAATCGCATTTTTAGAATGGATGAAGCTAACAGAGCAATAATTACCATTAGCTAAAAAAAGTGATGTTCTTTTTAGATAAAAAAAAAAGTCAAAAAAGTTATTATTACAAATAAGTCACAATCACTGAACGTATTTACTAACTGGCTTCGACAAATCAAACTACTCTAAATATAGGGTGTTTTCCAAATATAGGGCAACAGAGTCACTGTGGATATAATGGCAAAGAAGGACGTAATGTTGAATAACAGCGAGTTGTGGGTCATCAACTGGATAGGTTCATTTGTTTTTTCGGAAATGTTATTACAAGAGACCTCACTTTGTTTGTGAAACACTATCAACTTTAAGTCCGGAAAATGGTTAACAAAGTTCATTCCGGTGTCAAGAATAATTTACGAGAGTTACGTTATAATTTTCTCTTTCAAAGCTTTTCACTTTTAAGTTCAACACTTCTTTCTATCCAAGGAAATTGTATGCGCAAAATCATGCTAATCATTACAATTATATATTTCTATTTTTTTTGTACAAATCGGACTAAGGTTAACTTCCACTGTCCAATCCTAAAAAATAAAAAAAAATCAGCGGTTGACTCCAAAATAAGATAAAATAAATATCAAAGAAAACTATTCAGATCGCAACTATTCTATTTTTATGAATAATTCTTTCTTTTGATAAAATAGGAAATACAATATTACGATAATTACTGCTATTATATTATCTGTTATAAACAATATAATAGATGATATTATCTTGTTATGATATGTTTTTTATTGGCTAGAAATAAGAAATCGTGAGAGTTTATTTTGTCTAATTTAATTGATTACATTAGTCACTGCGGCCAAAATAATCAATAACACTCGTATTTTCTTGTATAACGTAATCGTAAAACGCGTAAACATGTAAAAATACGAGATTTCATGACTCATCAGATCATAACAATTGATAATTTTCCCACGATAAGAATTTCTTATAAAATGGCTTTTGTTCCCATTAACTTTTTCTTTCTCAAAGGAACTTTTTCTTTTTTACATAATTTAACAAGACTTACTATTGAAAGAATAAAGTATTAGTTTATTTTTTTAAGTTTATTCTTTTAACATTATTATTATGATATATAATCCTTTAAAAATTATTTAAACACATCAAAAAGTTTATAAAAAATATAAACTTTTGAAAGAAGTTTTTTTCATGAAGCGAATAGTTACCTAAATGTTAACTGGTCAATGGTAACTTGATGTTGATGAATTTTAATTGATTGGTAAGTGGAATTGACTAAGCTGGGATGTATAAGGGAGTTGTGCACCTAGTGTGCTTTGGTTATCCTCCTCTTCAAATAGTCTGGTTAACTTGAGAACAAAATATACAGTATCTCAAGCTCTGTCGCAGACTTCTGTATGTGGGGCCCGTATCCCTTTGGTGGGTGGGTCTCATGTCTTATTATCAATTGACAGCACCTCTGCACGAGTTTGGCCACTCACGATATTCGTTAATGACAGTTGATAGTGGGCATGAGGGCTTGAATCTGTCACTTCTGCAAAGCTTACTTAGAGTACTCGAGTCTTCTAACATGTTGTATTATATTTATTTTTATATTTATAGATTTCATTCTATCTCAATAATCATTTTAACATTTTAACCATACATTGCAACTATTTCTTACTTGAATGAACTTGTAATTATGATTTAAAATGTAAGATTTAATAACACTGACTTTAATAATATGTGAGTATTTTGATTAATATATGTAATAAATATTTTGTGTATTATGAGGAAATTTAATGCTATTATACAACTAAATCGCACCTGAAGAAATCAATTGGGATTGTAACTTGAGTGTGGACCAATAGTTTGTTGGTTTTGAGTTAATTCATCACGAATACAATACAAACAAGTGATTGTAAGTTAAATAATTCCTATATTTTAAACTCAAGAAATCATAAACTAAACTAATAACAATTAGCGAATTACATGTCTCAGTAAAATCCGAAGTAATTTTTAATGTTCATTTATTAAAAATATGATATTTGTTGAAACATTAATCCAATCTTTATTATGATTTAGATGGTCGAATGCACTAAATTTTTTTTTTGATCTGATAGAAGTATTCTTGAACAATTAATTGAATTAATAAATATTTTACGCAAACCTTTAAATTTATTTATAACGATATTATATTAAAATATCATAAAATAATATTAATTCATTGCTTAACATCTGCATTTTAAAATCTAGACCAGTTACAACACCTATCATATCAAAAATTGCAACTTGTCTTAACTTGTTAAAATTTACTTTATTTATTCGAATAATTAAAAGATTTCAATAAACTGCTTGATTTAAATTCTCTTTCCTGATATAGCTTATATAGGAAAAATATTTCCAATACTTTCCTCCACAACAAGTGCAAAATTCAGTTTGTTAAGGGATTTAACATAATTATACAAAAGTTCTCTTTAATAATAATAGTTTATATATATTACACGACGTTATGACACACGATTTGTGCACGCGTATTCCGCAGAATACAGTTTAAAAGAGATCGAGCTCCGTAATTGGATATTCTGATATGATAACCTTGCTATCGATCTAATGCGCAACAGTAAAATTAGTTAATTTTGTTATTAACGTAATACTTGAAAATTAAAAATTTTTTATACCTGTAGGATTAGATTCACGTTCAAAGATTTTTACATTGAATTCTTTTTTGTCCTTATTCTTTATTAAAGCGTGATAGATAGAAAGTCCTACTAGACCACATTAATAATAATTATGGAATTTTTTCTTATTGTATCCTTAACGAAACTATAATTTTATAAAGTTTAAAAAAGTAAAAGCAAAAAAAGAATTGTTCTTATTTTCAAATTGTTTAAATGATTTTTATAATATATTTTCAATGTGAATAACTTTTTCTGAAGAAATCAGGAAACACTTTTCTTGTGGATTTATTTATAAAAAAAAATTTCAATATATTTATTACTGCATAAATCTTTTTTTAGATGATGTATGAACATTAAAATATTGATCAAATAAAACTGTACGATTCCCGATATTTGCCTGATGTTTCCGTTTCATAAATAGAATGCTAACTACAGAAAAATTACTATATATACGTCATAAGCCACAATAGAAAAATCGAATGCACTGTAATTGTTCATTTTTTCAATGAATTTCCACCAATGTGTCAATAAATAGTAATGTAAATAAATGTATTATTTTCTAAAAATATGATTTTAATATTTTATTCTATTTTAACTGCAGGTTATTGCAAAATGATTTAAATATATTAGAAATACGGTGTGTACTATACTTAATTCATTGAAATTTTCAATTTTTTGGAAATTGTTTACCGAAAAATTTTACCAAGAATTTATTTTTATTTTTATTTTTTACCGGAAATTTCCCTGTGGCGAAATAATGTAATGAGATTCTTCAATATGATCAAATTAACTGAAATTTATTTACAGTATATCCAATTTTGACTCATTCAATCGTTACATGACACGGAGCAAATAGTCTACTCACTACTAATAAATTTTGTATTCTATTATAAGTTTAATATTATTACATAGTAGTACAAAGAATTTTTATATGTAAAAGTAAAGCGGAAAATTTTTAATACTCCAATATTCCGATGATACTTTTTTGCCGTAAAATGCGCAACACTTTTGACCAGCATGGCCTGCTATATTTATCACCTAAATGACACTTGGAATTTGCGCAAATATGATTTTTTTTTTCATTCAAAATCTTTTTGTATGAATAAACTAATATGTGTGAAAAAAGAATTTTTTTGGGGGAAATCGTGTCACAAAATAAGGTATCTTTAATTAATCTTTATAAATATCATATGAGTCATAAAAAAAAATTACTCGTAAGTATAGTCATACTGTATACATGTGATATCAACAATCACGGGACTTGTGTTATAAAAACCGATATTTTATTTTCAACGTCAAACTTGTTTTTTGAACAATATCTCAATCATTAGCCAGTCTCATTAAGGAAGATTCCCCGAGTTGGAGAATTATATTACGTCATTACCAAAATTTTACCGCAATCTGAAACAATAGCTAATTAATATCGATATCCCATTTTTAGTTAAATAAAATTTTTTTTCCTTAGTACTGTATTATTTAAATTCCGAAATACTTATTAGTTATGCAACAAACAAAATTATACTCTTTTGTATTACGGAGTTAGAATTATATAATAAACTGATACTAAACTGATATTATTTGTAAGCTAGTTGCTAGTTCATGAGAAAAACTAACTCATGTGAAACTGATTATCAGATTATAAGATTATAAGGATATATAAATACGCGTCTCGTATCAGAAAATATTCTTGAAGTCTCCTGAAGGTCTCCCCGATCAAAATGATTCCCAAATTCCTATTAATAAAAAAGATATTTTGCAGGCTTATATTCTTTACGCAACTTGAACATTTTTATCTTTAGACGAAGATAGATAAAATGAGATTATTACCCATTAATAAATATTTTCAAAGTCGGAAGTAGTGAAAAAAAAAAACCAACTGGGAACGTGTCTTTCGTCATCATGGTAAGTTAAACCTGGTCAGCTTGTATAATTTCTTTGATGACTGTCACCTAATATTAGAAACATCTAAAAATAGAGAGTGTTTATGGGTTTATGGGATTTTGTGGGTTTGTATCTGTGGGTTTGTAAATAGTAATGTGTCTATGTGTTTTGTGTCGACTTTAGTGGGTGATTTTTATAGGTTTGTGGGTTGTGTGTGGGTTTATCTTATGGGTTTGTGGTTATAGAATCTGTAGAACGATATTTAAGTGGATGAGTGGTATGGATGGCTAATGTTATCACGCTTTTTGTTGTTTTTTTAGAACGACTTTGTATTTCTTGTGACGTTTCTCAGTAAAAAATAAGAAGAATAAATAGTAAGGCTGATCTAACATTTTTGGATGTAAAGGTGGGTTGCGTGGATTGGTGTGTGAACTTGTGGATTGGAAACCCGTATTGATCCAATATTATGTGTGTATTATTTTATTTATAGCATTTTTAGTAAAAAGGAGGAGGAGGAAGCTATTAACAACGATTCTTGAGTGCTTTTTTATAAAGTGAGTATAGGCTGGTGTGGGCGTGTGGACTCCCAAGCTTGTGGTTGTGGGTTTGTGGTTGGGTTTATGGATTTGTGGCTATGGGTTTATGGGTTTGTGGGTGGTGTGGGTTTATTGGCTATGGGTTTGTGGGTCGGTTTTGGGGGTTTGTGTTTGTGAGTATGTGGTTTGAGCCTGTGGCTATGTATTATATATCATGTAGGCTCGTGTTTATGGGTTGGGTTTGTGGGTTGTGGCTATGGTATATATAGAGGGTTATAAGTGAAAGGCCTTGGAGCGAAATATTCCCGATGATGTCCTTCAGCGGTAACTACTTCAGTAGTGAGTGGGGAGAAATACCTCGCAATCCTACCCTTGTGGTAGAGACCGAACACACCTCCATCTTTGATGGTTGCATGTCACAAGCCTGCGAACACACTTGGTATACGGAGGGAATATAAGTGGGAGGCATTTTTCTCTTATGGAATTTTATTCATGCTTTAGTAAAAGTAAATGATATTTAAATGGGATGAGTATTGTTGATAGCTAATGTTATCATGCCTTTCATTGTTTTTTAGGATGACTTTATATTTCTTGTAATGTTTTTTGGTAAAAAAAAAAAAAACAAGGAGGATATTTAACAAGGCTGTTCTAACATTTTTTAGATATAAAGGTAAGTTGTGTGGATTGGTATGAGCTTGTGGATTAAATGTATTGATCTAATATTATTATGTGTTTTATTTTATTTTTTATGATTTTGCGCGGCATTCTTATAGCATTTTTAGTGATCTTAAGTGCTATTTAGGCAGGTGTGGACACGTGGCATTCTAGGCTTACGGGTCATGTCATGTTTATAGGGTCTTTTGTGGGTTCGTTGGTTGAATTTGTGAATTGATACAGTTCGATTTTTTCATTTTAACCAGACGATCATACTTGATTATTTCTCGCTACACGAATTACATTTTTTTATTTCTTTTGATATAGATGAATATAGTGTTATTAAAGTTGGAGAAAATTCAAATATTGAGAGCTTGGTTTCTTTACTTTTAGCAGAAAGAACTCTTTTGCAGGATTAGGTTACTAGAAAAATAACATGATTAATTGTGTTTAAGATAGTTGCTATGCCTGACTATTAATTATTATTTTATCGTTATGGCCTCTCTTTTACGTTGACAATGGTTCAAATATTTTTTTTTTTTTTTTTTTTTTTTTTTGAATTAGGATGTGTATAGTGGTATTCTTGATTGAAAGAAGAGGAGGCTTATCCTAGCTCTTCTTATAACTCATTAACGAATTACTTCGCCTTTGTGCAAAAATTGCTTAAAAATCAAAACTGAATGATTGAATCAAAAATCTATTCAAAGATGAAATTCATAGAGTAATTCGAATGGAAAGCTATAAACAATTTCTAGAATATTGTTACGAATTTATTTATAAGTATTCCAACTTTTTCAATTCTCTAAAACTTCTAACATCAAAAAAAAAAAGTATTTTACTTGAATTAATTAAAGCGAGACAGTTTTAATAGTTGAAAGAAATTGAGGTATGAGAATTATCCTATTAAATGAGGAATTGCTCAAATTTCAGATTTGAGAGAAAAAAAAAAAAAAAATACAAAAATGGAATAAAGATTCCTTGAAAAACCATTTTGAATCCACGAATATTTTATATCTCACACGTCAGATTATTCGATATTTCTTCTGACTTCTTAAAAATTTTACCTGAACATTTATAAAGATCCATACGACCGAGACTTTACCTGAAATTCAATATATTACCTCCTCGTAATGAATTATTATTTTGATTCAATTATCATTACCTCCATTCATGCTGATTGGTTGACATTATTTAGAAATAGCCAGATATAAAACACTACGCATAATAAATGTAATGGACAGGGAAGCCGTTGTTGAAAGGTGGCTATTGTCCTCTTTATTGGAACTATATTAGATGTATTAATTATAATAATTATAGTTTATTTGGGTCCGGAACAGATCTTATATTATGTAAGTGGACTCGTCATTTATAACCAGATTCTGACATTATCACAAATTCTTTATTGGTTTGTGCTTAATACAATGTGTAATACAGAGAATATAGGTTGTATAAACTCATCATCATATCACCTTTAAAAGGTTAAGTATTAACTCACAGTAATAATCTATAGTAATAATGTGACAAGGGCCATTAATTATTAATTTTATTTTTCTGAAGGATCACACAACCCCACACAGAATACGTGCCACATACATAAAGTTAAAATCAGAAATCCGACTAAATAATTTATAAATATTATATAATATAATCCATGATCTTGACACGATATCATAATTAATATACGGTTTATTATCAGATCAGTCATACTAAGAAGCCAAATAAATTATTAAAACAGAAGTAAACACTCATCTCTCTTGATGCCAAACGCCCTCAAGCTGATCAAGTTACTTTATCAATTTTATCAATTTGTAATATGTTCATTAAGTAAATGAACACACCATGTTCCATTCCCTACTAGAGTGATCTCATCGTTACCAAGAAACACATAGCGATAATGTAAGCATGATTTCATAATCCTCAGAAATAATTTCTCAATATCATAGACCGAGAAACGTCGTCCAATGCCTATTAACCATCAGTGGCCGTTATTAAGAATCGACTTTGAATCGTCACAGAATATGATAATTATAAATTGGTGAGTTTGAGTCTAACAAAATCCAAGATGTACCAATGACACTAAAACTAAACTGACTAAAGATCACTGATCTGGGCGAAGATTAAAACAGAAAGCATTTCAGATCGTCGAATAAGGAAATCTATAAACGAATGAGATAGTTAATTGCAGAAAAGGGTGAAGAGCGAAACATCTAAAAAGTATAACCCATTTTACCTCGTTCAGTAATCCAATGATTAAATTTATTGGCTAATTTATTAATAATTTGATTATTATTTTTTTTTGTGTAGATAAAAGATCTGACTAATCGACGTTAAAAGAGATCACTCTCGATGATTTCCTATAAAACTTATGATATACTCGATATTTATTCATAATAAAACATTTATCATCATCAATTACCATATCAATTGCCAAAGTTTAGACTTTTAATGATCATCCTGATTCTCCCCTTTAATGTTAATTTGTGTGAATGACCGTTATATTGTCAACAATTGTTTGATCCATTATTCGAATGATTAATGCATTATGACACAATTTTATCTGATCAATTTCTTTCCAAATCGCGTTTGTGTAAAACAAGTTAATAGCACATTAAAACAATTCTTATATTTCTTCGAAAAGATTCCAATCGCTTTTGTTGCTTCAAAATCGTCAAAGTTCACGATCACAAGTAAAAGCGCACTCGAACAATATCTGTATATAGCTCCAATATTTTCTTTCCCACTCATCTCTCTATTTCTTAACTAGTATCGATTCTTAATCATCTATTTTTGAATCTGGTTCGCATTATTTTTGTGACTCACACCGTTATGAAATCAATCTCTGTTTTAAGGTTGCACATACGTTTGCGTTAAAGCAGGACCATCGAATTTCTTTACATTTGAGTGGAAAAATTACTTGTCCTATTAGTAATCGATTAAAAGAGTCGAAGTTGGAAGCGAGATCAATAAGTTTTCAAGCTAGAAAATACTCCTAAATTTAAATCCTTCCTGCAAGAAATTAATGATTCATCCCATGATGCAAAGAAATAACCTTGGTTTCATATAGATAAATGAAAATATCTTAAGGCAGAATCATTACCCAGACAAATGTATCTTGCTACGAGATGATAGCGTCTATCTTATTGTAAGTTTAGGAAGGTGAATCCTGGAAAACTTTAAGAAGTATTAAATTTTCTTCAATTTTTCCATGTACTGTATAGAAAAAATAAATACTGATATTACTGACCGAGAATCTCTCAGCGTGAGAAATCAATAATACTACAGCACAATTGGCGGGGAGAAGAACAATGAATGAAAAGAATTTAATACGTTGTCTTTGATCTTTGAATATATTAGGTAAAACATAGATTCCGTCGTATTACAATTTTTTTTTATTTTATGTAATCGCGAAAAAGCGCGTAAACTGTTATTATGTTACATGAGATAAATAAGTGCAAAAGGACTAAATTTTAAGCGTATTGCAGTCCAATAATAGAGTACTAATTGTCAGAATGCCCTTCGCTGAGAGGCAAAAAGTGATAAGCGACGAAGTATCAAAAAGTAATACTGTGTTAAACGAAATTTAGACACGTGTCTTATCACGCTACCACAGAATATAATTGTAGTTGATCGACAACATGCTGCACTATAAACTACTTAAAAATCATCTCGGATTGGAATTAATATAACATAAAGAATTATCATTATAATTTTTATTTCAAGTTAAAATTTGTCAGTAAATCATCACTCGATCGCTTAAATTCTACAAAGCTAAATAACGTAAATTAAAAAAGCATAATCTGTCATGGGGGTGAACTTAAAGCCTTGCTTATCAATCGGAAGCCTTACTGAGAGTTACCTCTAAATTTGATAAGTTTTCTTTTCATTTATGTAGATATAATACGAAGTCTTATTTCAGGTCTTGTTCTTTAATTAATTTTCTTTCTCTTTTTTTTTCCCAACTCCAATCACGTGATATTCTCGTCAAAAATAAAGGAAAGGCAATAATATCGGTTTGTGACTCATTTGGTCTTCTCAAACACTTGTACTATCTTTGTGTTCCATTTGATATACTAATTTAGGTAACAAATCTTTTATTTGTTATAAAACCAAAAATAAAAAAAAATTCACTTAGTTTAAAATTTATTTTTAAACATGACATCATTAAAAGGATGGATTAATATGAAAATAGATGAAAATATTAATTATTTCGAATATAATAATTTCAGTGATATAGAAAAAATTGATGAGGGAGGATTTGGAATGATAAACATAGCAAATTGGATCGACGGCGGAGTTAAGGTTGCGTTAAAAAGTTTATTAAATAATTCAACAATTGACGAAAATAAAAGGGAGAATTTTCTTAGAGAGGTATTTAATTACTTTAAACAATTATTAATTAAATATATATATACATATACATATATTATGTCGTACTAAATTATTAATTGTCTTAATATATAGCTCAAGCTTTTACGTGAAGTCAATACTCATCCTAATATTAATCAATTTCATGGAATCACCATAGGTTAAAAAAACTTTATTTATATTGTTGAATGATTATTATCATAAATAAGAATATTATTTTTACTTTTAATATTTTAAATATAGACCCAACAAATGATAATTATATTATCGTATTACAATATGCTAATCAAGGAAATTTAAGAGAATATTTGAAAAAAAATTTTTCTTCGCTTCATTGGAAGGATAAGATTAAAATGGCATTAGATATTACTTGTGGATTAAAATATTTACATTCTAAACAAATTATTCATCGAGACTTGGTAATTTACTATTACAATATTGTTGCATTTATTACTATAATTAAAATACTTACTTGTCTTCGATTGAAAATTCATTTTATAGCATGCTAAGAATATATTAGTTAATAATGGTAGCTTAATGATTGCAGACTTTGGATTATCCAAACATTTAACAGAAATTAAATCTAATTCCATACTTTTAGGAATGCCTGCGTATATTGATCCACAATGTTATTTAAAAAATAATTATAAGCGAAATAAGAAATCAGATATTTATAGTTTAGGTGTGTTACTTTGGGAGATTTCAAGTGGGATGCCTCCTTTTTCTAAAATTCCCATATTTAAAATTAATTTAGAAATTATTAGAGGAATAAGAGAAACGCCAACTAACAATACACCATGTGAATATCAACACCTTTATGAGAATTGTTGGAAGGAAGAACCAAATGAAAGACCAGATATTGGTAAAGTACATGAAATTTTAAATAAATTGAGATCACAATTTAATAATAATGAAAAAATTGAAACGATAACAAACCATTTTAATAACTTGAATAGTAGTAATTCATCAACAGATTGTTTTAGTGACAGCAATCTTGAATATTTAAATTTACCTTTAAATAGTACTGACCTAAATGGTAAAGTTAAAATATTTTCTTTATTATATTTTAACTTGTTATACTTTTAAAAATTTTTATTAATTATTTACAATGTTAAGTTTAGATTTAAATATATCAGAGAAAGTGAATCAAGATGAGAATGACGAATCACAATTTAATAATAGTGAACGAATTAAAGTTGAAGTATTACAAAATAGTAGGGATTTGAATATTAATAACTTAAATTCGGAAACTTTTAATGAAAATTTAATTCCTAACAAAAATGGTAATATTAAATTCGACAATTTTTTTTCTTTGCTTTATTTATACTTTATTTATTAATAAATTCTTACCAATTTAGTTCCGATGACAACGAATAAAATGATAAATAATAATCAAATTGAAAATAAAGATAATGTAATTTATTTGAAATCAGCCGAAAGTAGATATATAATGGCGCAACTGAATTTAGGTTATTGTTACTTGAATGGCATAGGAACAAATAGAAATGAAACAAAAGCATTTGAATGGTATTTAAAATCAGCAGAAAGTGATAGTGCTGAAGGACAACTTAGAGTTGGTGATTGTTATATGGATGGTATAGGGATAGAACAAAATGAAACAAAAGCATTTGAATGGTATTTAAAATCAGCTAAAAATGGAAGTGTCGAAGGACAACTTAAATTAGGTAATTGTTATGTAAATGGTATAGGAACATATAAAAATGAAAAGGAAGCATTTAAATGGTATTTAGGATCAGCTAAAAATGGAAATGCAGAAGGGCAATATTGTTTAGGTTATTGTTATGAATATGGTATATTAACAGATAAAAATGAGTCGAAAGCATTTGAATGGTACTTAAAATCAGCCAAAAATGGAAACGTTGAAGGACAACTTAAATTAGGTGATTGTTATACAAATGGCATGGGAACGGATAAAAATGAAATAAAAGCATTTGAATGGTACTTGAAATCGGCTAAAAATGGAAGCATTGAAGGACAATTTAATTTAAGTTATTGTTATGAAAAAGGTGTAGGAACAAATAAAAATGAGAGAAAAGCATTTGAATGGTATTTGAAATTAGCTGAAAGTGGGAATGCAATTGCACAGAATAATATAGGTAGTTGTTATTTACACGGTATAGGAACAGATAAAAGTACAACGAAAGCATTTGAATGGTATTTAAAGTCTGCTGTTACAGAATGTGCCGAAGGACAGTTTAATTTAGGTGTTTGTTATTTGAATGGTATAGGAACAAAAAAGAATAAAGTAAAGGCATTTGAATGGTACTTAGAATCAGCGAAAAATGGAAATGCGATGGCACAATTGAATTTAGGTAATTGTTATGAGAATGGTATTGGAGTAGGAATTGATAAATCAAAAGCATTTGAATGGTATTTAAAATCCGCTGAAAATGGAGATGCAATAGCACAAAATATTCTTGGTGGCTGTTATGAACATGGTATAGGCACTGATATAAATGAGACAAAAGCATTTGGGTGGTATTTAAAATCTGCTGAAAATGGATGCGCTGAAGGACAATTTAATTTAAGTGTTTGTTATTTGAATGGTATAGGAACAGATATAGATGATACAAAAGCATTTGAATGTTCTTTGAAATCAACCGAAAATATTAACACAGTATTGAATAGTAACACGGTTTTGAAAAGTAAAACATTTTGAATTAGATAGATAGTGGTATTGAATAATAGCTAATAGAAATACGATATAATTGTACAACACAATCTTGATCGTTATGCAAATCGGTATAAATAGTATGTATATATTTGACTTGTATTAATAATAGACATGATTTTAATTTTAATCAGTACGATAACGGTAATGAACTTGCTGTATTCTGCCTAACTATTTTCGAAAATATACTTTATTTTTAACCGCTTCGTGAAAAAATGAATAAAAATTTAATTATTCTTTAAGTAATCTTGTGTTATATATTCGGCCTTATTAGATATTCCATGTAGAAGTTGAAAAAGTGATATGCATTAATTTTTTTTCTTACATTAAAAACAATAAAACCAAACCAACAAACAATCTAATAATTGGTAAGATAAAATGATACGAGTTATCTTGTTAAAAATAAGTTAAGCTAACGAAACTTTGGCTTCTGTTATAGAAAATAGATCTTAATTATTAAGAAAGTTAAATTTGATAAAGTTTTTGGTATTTCATTTCTTCCTATCAGCACCTTTCTACAGGTATTATTTAAATTTGTACGATATTATTTCAGGATCGTAAGATGGTTGTGCATAGGAACATTCTACGGAATTAGATCAAATGATCGAAGGTTACCAAAGAACAAATTATTTAACGCCATAAATTTTGAAGTACAGTATCTACAATTAAGGTCAATTCATATCTTAAAATATTTAGCATCCGATAAATAACGGTAATGAAATTGTGAAAACTATTTCCGGGGAAACCGTAAAGGCCAGAGCTCATTTAATAATATCACATTAGAAAACCTTGACACGAATACTACGAAGTTCAAATTATGAAAATATAATGTGAACCTTGCTGGCCGACTATACTTTGACTTTTTTGATATGATGCAGGTTAAAATTTTTTTTTTTTTTGACGCTTTTATAGACAGAACGCCTCATTAAAGGAACTTTCGGACAATAATGTTAATATTAGACGAAAATTTCCGACTTGAAGTTCAAAATCGGAAAAATTTTATTGTAATTTACTATGTTTTAGAATAAGAGTTTAATAGGAGAAAATAATTATCAGTAACTAGTGATGGGACTTAAAAATTATTTCAAATTTTTTTTTAATTAATAAGTACTTATTAAGTACTTATTAAGTTAATTATTAAGACTAATTATTAACTTAAAAACTAAAAGTCCTATGTTAATTTAAATTATTGACTTAATAAGTACTTATTAAGTTAAAATTAAAAATAGTTAAGTTAAAAATTAAAAAGTCCCATCACTAATAAAATCAAAATTCTAAAACTTATAAAATGATTATAAACTATTCGATCAGCGTACTTACGAGTAATTACAGTTTGTACAATACATTCGCATATAAATATAAATTCTCAGGCTTTTATGTGAACAACAACAATTTATATTTTATTAGAAAAAAGTTCCAATAGTGTTCCAATATTCTTAAAATAAAAAATCTATACAATAAATAAATCTCTATTTTTTTTCCTTCTTAGTAATAATAAGGATCTTTACACATAATTGGCTTTTAAGGTATTAAATTTAATTATCATGAGTTAGTAAATATAGACGTCTAATTTCAAAATAATATCTCGGTAGAATGTTGATTGTTCGTCGGACTAAAGTTTTACGAATTAAGGAATAAAATAGCTTTTGGCACGTTTCAGAAAAGAAATGATCAACTTACCTTCAGTTCACATTAGGTATGAGACCTTGTTTTTAAGGATAACAGGATAACACATGAAATGTTTTTTTATAGTAATTAAGCCTATAGACTGTTTATTTATAGAGTACACTCGACGCGATTGATATCACATTTACGTTCGTTTGTTTTGTTACGTTGCCACGTATCACGTCTGATAAATTCTAAAAAAGAAATTCTGCACAAGTTTTACTAAATCTCCGCGTTTCGTCACAAGTTTTAAGAATTGCTATTTAAATAGCAATTTTCGCACTTTTCGTATTCAACCATTTATTAAAGAAAGTTATTAAAAAAGATGTTATCAATTTCATACGCTTTAAAACATACATTGACGGTATGTATTATATTTGTAAAGTTGTAATTTATTAACAATGTAATAACGTCTTATACTAACTTGCAATTTCGTTAAAGCTACCCAAGATAAAAACTCACTTTTATGGTGTGAGTTTTAATCATTACGACTCGGACAACTCTATTTTTGCCGCTGTTGGAGGGCGTCATGTAAATATATTATTTTAATAAATTTTAGTGTGTATTTCCGTTTTTATCATCTTATTATTAACCTCGTTAATCTTATTAGCTTTTTATTTTATAATTTTTTTTTTTACTCTATAGGTAATAATCGCTCGCTTTGACAGTAATAGGCCTGTAGCTTTTAATGTAGTTCAAACTTACGAGGATGACGATGTAATTTGTTTAAATAAATTTTACGTGTATATTTTTTTATAATTTAATATATTATTTTCCGTTTATACTGTAGAAAGAAGAAGATTATTATTGTTGCACTTGGTCTATCAATCCGGATAATGGAGCGCCACTACTTGCTGTGGCCGGAGCAACAGGGATCATTAAAATCATAAGCACATCCGTAGGGTTAGTCATAAAGGTATAGTAATTTATTTATATCATTATTATGTATTCTGTGTGATTAAATATCTTATAAAATTTTATACTCATAGTCCCTTACTGGGCACGGGGGTGTAAGTTCAACATAATTTAATTATAATTCGATTTTATTTGATGAATTTTAAAATGAATTTTCGTAATTAAATTTAAAAATCTTTATAATATAGGAAATTAATGAAATTAAATTTCACCCAAGGGAACCATTTTTGCTCTTTTCAGCGAGTAAAGATCACTCTATACGTTTATGGAATTTAAAGACTATGCAACTCGTTGCTGTCTTTGCTGGAGAGCGTGGTCATTGCGAACCAGTTTTGAGTATTGTAATGTTTCTAGATTTATCATTGAAAAAATTCTTCTTTTTAGACGTATGCTTAAGAGAATTTATTTCTTTAGGACATTCACTTGTCCGGAAACTTTTTGGCATCGTCCGGAATGGATCACGCAGTGAAGATATGGACATTATGTACGCCAATAATTATTAATACAATAGAATCATCATTTAATCCGAGGTCGTCATCATCTCGTTCTCGAAAATCGGAGCAAAAAAAATGTTGTTCATCGGACGGTACACCACTAATGCCGGTAATTGTACATTATCCGATTTTTACAACAACCCAATTACACAACAATTACGTCGACTGTGTAAGATGGTATGGCGATTTATTAATGTCAAGATGTGCTGCTGATGCGACGATCGTGTTGTGGAAACCTGATGTAGAGTTAGTGGCGTCCGACAATTCTAACATCACAACAGTAGTTGTAGGCGGACCAGCTGCCACTAACAAAGTAAGAACATATGATTTTTAATTTATCCGATAAACTAATTTTTATTTCTAATATTCTAATAACAAAATGAAATTAATTTTTCTAGCAACGAACGAGTTTCGATATAATTTGTGAATTAGAATTTAACCATTGTGATATTTGGTTTCTTCGCTTTGGAATTTCATATGACTATCGAATTCTCGCAACGGGAAATCAAGCAGGTCAAATTTATTTATGGAAATTGGAGGACATTCCATTCTATATTGACGATTATATCAAAAGGAAAAAAACAGAAAGTCCAGGAAAGAAAAAGGAAAAACCTGCTGTAAAAAAGAAAAAAGGTAATAAAAAGAATAATGAACTTACTGGCGCATTAGCAAGTGGAAGTGAAAGTGCAAATACCAAGAGACCTATTATACTTAACTCAACAGTATGTGAAAGCATAATTCGGCAAGTTGATTTTTCAAATGATAGACAATGGATTGTAGCAATATGTGATGACGGTTCAATTTGGTGTTGGAAAAATGTTGGAAACAACGTGACTGATGGTAATAACATAAATCAACAATCAACCACTAATTAGCATTAATTAATCAACTTGTGTAAAGTTTATTTCTTGTATTATTTAATTTATAATGATTATTAGATGCGGTACATTACATCAAAAATAAAAAATTTTACCGTACGACATTATTTTCTCTCCTATTAAATATAGTACCGTATATACAGGAAAATTATTTCCATTGAAAAAAGAATTACATGAAGCACCCAAAATAAAAATTAGAAATAAGGCAGAATGAAATACATATAAATTATATAACAATCACATACCTATATACAGTATATTACAGAAAATCATTGTTATTAAATCAACAAATTTGATTTGCTCGTAAAGATGCACTTATCTGCAATTATAACATGCTATATCATTTGTATATTATTATTTATTCTTATAGAATTTTTAGAATACGAAAATATATATAGTGCTTCATTTGATATCATAAATCATTTTAGAACGATCATTGGACAATTAATAAAAGAATCACGTGATATGCAGAGTACTATTAGGCGAACTTTCTTACATAATAAAATTTGTTACAATTTTTGAGAATAAATTTATTAAATTATTCTAGAATTGGAATGGTCTAAAATAGATCTATTTAAGGAGGATGAAATCAAAGGGGGTTTATTTATATTATTATTTTTTTTTTTTTTTTTTAATTTAAATAGCATTCAACTAATAGAAAATAAGTTTAATTAGTATTCAATTATATTTAGTTTTTATATAAACAACAAAGCGTTCTCCCCCGTATATAGTACCTTCCCCTCCTTAGAATGTAAAGTATTCCGGGTTCTATAATTGTTGCACAATGTACAGTACTCGACTACTCGGGGTACTGAAACAGGGCGGACATCCTTATATTATCACATTATTGCCGATCATTTTGCCGATCATTTGTTAAACATCTATTCAATATTATCACATTAAAAAAATACTATTGAGTTAATTTTTTGCAAATTTTACTATGCAAAATAATTTTTATTTGACTATTTTGAGGGTTAATATGGTCGAAATTAACCAAAATTACATCAAATCATGTGATTTGTATAATTAATAAGTAATCTAAAAATTCAAAATTTACGATCCAAATATCTAGTGATCAGATTTTAACCATTAGATGCAAACTTAGTAAGAGGATTCGAATTGTGGTTCATCTTGTCAAGATGAACATTTTAGTGGTAGTTTCGTAAATATTCATGTAAAATTGATTGAGAAATGGTATTCTAATTATTAACAATATAATTGCAGATGCAATTTTGGCCATATCTTTTGATTTACTTAAAATCATGTTGGTTTGCTTCGGCCATTGATTTCAAAACGGTTAAACTATAATCCATAAAAGTTTCAAGTTTTAATAGGTCCAACTTCTGTGGCTTCGGCCGAAGCTTTGAAGTCCGATTAGCTGATGATCGGCATTTATATAAATTATTGAAAACTTCGACCTAAAGCTAATTTTGGAACCACTTGTGAAGTATTTAAATTAACCATGTTAGCAAACTTGAGAAATTTTATTTTTTACCAAATGAAATCATGTTCATAAATCACGTAATACAAAATCTTTTGTTACTACTGTATTAAAAATTTTTTTTTTTTTCGTATATTTTTGTTTCTTTAGCTTATGTTAAATAAGGTGATAAATTCAAATGATTTGAATGATAAATGACTTGTCATTTATCATTTTCGAGTCATTTGCCGAACACTGCTTAAAATAGGAATTAATTTTACCGGCTAAGAATCCGTTTTACAGGTTGAAGAATCTTGGAATGAAAAACATCTAATGAATATCGTGTCGATATGCAAAAGTTTTACCGGCCAAGAATCCAAAATTTTCAAAAATTCCGGATTTTCCCGGAATTTAAAGTACAATTTTAAGCACCGAAAATCAGATAGATGTATTAAACGTCAATCGGTCAACCCCGCTTCTAAAAATAGGCTTCATTTCTCAAATCATGTTTTGGGACGGGTTGGGACATGTTTGGTAATGAAATCTATTTTTAGAAGCGGGTGGGATTACTGCTCAGTGGAAAAGATGAATATCAAAACACAAAAGTATTCTAGATTTCCTAAAAAGAACTTGTTCTTAAGGAGAAATTGTACTATATCTGATTTGTCAAGTTGGTATGAATAGTACGTAGTATATTTATTATAACAATGATACCTTAAAAAAAAAAAAAAAACTTGTTTCTCGTCACCTATCAATACTCCTAAATATTTAACTGCGAGACAGATTGTTTACCGATCCTCTGTGTCATTTATCTGCAATAGCAAGACCCTTTGTATCGAATAATTTAATTTATATGAGGACCAATGAAAAAAATTCCCATAAACATCTAACCCATAAATGGAAATGATCTGGTTTTGATTTCTAAAAATCATAAAAATTACAATGAAAAATATGATCTTCAATACATCGTGATCAACTATTTTGGAAAGCCGAGACATTTCTTATGCAATTTATTAAAAAATTAACCAAAGAATTGATTGACACGCGGGTTATAATTTAAAATACCTCTTAGCAGTTAGTTAACAACTTAACTGATCAAACCGTTATCATTGTGATACAACATAAGACCCAAATGTATATAAAGAGAGAAAATTTCATTATTATTACTTATATAAAAAATAAATTTCTTCTCTCATAAAAGATATAAAATATAAAAATGATACCTTTACAAGTAAAAGTAAAAAGCGATGACAATAATACCACCAGTTTATCTTTTAGCGATGATGTATTATTGTTAGAACAAAAAAAGAACTTCGGCGGTAAATAAATAAAATAAATAAATGGCTATATACGCAACAAAAAAAAAAAAAAAAAAAAAAAAAAATAATTAAATTAAATTTTATAAATTTTATTTATTGTAGCCACGAATAAACCAATCAAAATATCTGCTAGGCACATTCTTTCTGTTTATCTTGATAAATCAAAAGAAGCTCGAATCATAATAAAGGCATTATCTCCTCAGGGAAAACTAACATTAAAGTTAGATACATTTTCTTTTGAAGTCATCGATGAAGAAGCTGCCAAAATATGGATTAAAACAATAAATGACATTATATATAAAGGTAGATTTAAATAAAATTTCATAAAAACTTTATCTGTTATTATAAAAAAAAGTGATATTTATCAATATAAAATTTTATTTTATTAGATACGAAAAAAGAAAAACGTCTTAGAGTATTTATCAATCCTTTTGGTGGAGCCGGAAAAGCTGATAATAATTTCAATCAATCCGTTAAGCCAATATTCGATGCGGCGGGATGCACATGTGAAGTTACTTGTTAGTATAATCAAATTTTTCTTTGTTATCAAAATAAGGAGTACTGCATCACAAGATCTACAGAATTGAATTTCCCACGCCAAACTCCATTTATATATAATCAAACTCCTTATTTAACAGGATTCAGATCTCCCTAATATTTTTAAAATTAATATTTACTTTTTACAGTAACTGAATATTCGAATCACGCCAAGGAGATTATAAAAGATTTAGACTTGAAAGCTTATGACGCTATTGTTACGGTTAGTGGGGATGGTATAATTCATGAAGTTGTCAACGGACTTTTATCACGCGATGACGCACTTGAAATTGACATTCCGATCGGAGTGATTCCTTCAGGTAAGTTTTAATTTTTCAATTTTTATGGGTTTTTATACTTATGTCATTGACATGTCTTGATACTTTATAAGGGAGTGGAAATGGGTTAAGTTTTTGCCTCTTGGGTAATGATCATGGTAATAGCGTGTCTCATGCTGCTCTTAACATAATAAAAGGTAATATACATATTAAATTATTTTATGTTATGTCTACTATAGCTTTTATTAATTAGAATCTTTTTTTTTTAATTTAATCAGGTGTTCCAATGAAAATCGATATATGTTCGGTCACACAAGGAGAAGAAAGATATTATTCTTTCATGTCACTAAATTACGGAATTATTGCTGATTGTGATTTATCGACCGAACACTTGAGGTATCTATTATTTTTTTTTTTTAAAGAAATATTATTTAATAATAATGGTTTAAATATAAATTTTTTTAAATAATTTATTATCAGGTTTATGAAAGATTTCAGATTCGTGATCGGTGCTTTTCAAGCGTTGTTATCAAATCGTAAATACAGTTGCGAAATAGCAATGAAAGTTGTTGAAGATAATATCGATAATATTAAACAAGAATATAATAAAGCCTATGATTCTCCAACATTACACGTTGATGATTCATCCGCATCGGCATCAAAAGTTGAAGATAAATCAAAGAGGATAGTAGACAAATATGGAAGTGTAAATAATCCAATTCCATCAGATTGGACAGTATTGAATGATGATGGATATATTTTCATCGCAGGAAAAGTTCCATGGTTATCTAGAAGTCAGGTTGTATTTCCTTGTGCGTTACCATCTGATGGACTTTTAGATCTTATGATAGTTAATTGTGATAAACTATCAAAATTAAAAGTCTTTAATATACTGTCTTCATTTGAAAAAGGAGATCATATTAAGATGAAAGAGGTATGTCGGTTAAATTTTTAATTGAATTGCTGATTTTGATGAAAAGAATAATAATAATATTTAATATACATATATTTTTTTTTTTTTAGGTTAAATATTATAAGGTAGCAGCTTTACGTTTAACTCCAAAAAATAGAGATACAGGATATATTAGTATTGACGGAGAGAAAGTTCCATTTAAACCTTTTCAAGTTGAAGTTCATCCCAAATTAATAAATGTATTAAGTATTGATGGAAAATACGCTCCAACAAATGTTTAATTAAAAATGGACAATAATCATAATAGTATATTATTACATTATTGTATTTTTAATATAAATTTCATTTTTATATTTATTCTTTTTATACGTACATATATATAATATAGATATGTAAAAAATGTTTCATTTCAATTTTCAATTTTGAACAAACTAAATAAAACTGATAACAAATCATATATGCATGTATCATATATTTTTTTTTTCACTTAGAACGGTTGAAACAGCTTTGAGCCACAATAATAATGAACATATGACGATCTTGTGATTATAATGTGATACGACTGTGATGCCATTATTAAGGAAATATGCAACAGCAAATACAAATTTATAAACTTTAAATATATTTTTATAGACGTATGAAAGGGAGACAAACAAATAATAAACTTAATGAAGGACGAAAGTTATCATATCTGTAGTATGAGACAAACTCTAACTGTTGAAAAAGGGCGGGGCACAATTGTAATAGTCGTTCTATATAAGGACGAAAAACACAATTTATAGAGGTATAGGACGAGGAATGTTTCAATTACAAAATGAATATCGAAGAAAATGGATCGATATTTAATAGCATCAAGCATAGAAAGGAAAACTAAAAATGGAATATTATTAATAAACTGAAATAAACGTAATGAAAATTGAAAGAATAAATAGACGTGCTTTAAGGATAAAAAGGATAATAATAATAAAAAAAAGTTAGGTCGGTAATCTAACGAGTGAGAGAAAAATAATTGGTACGAGTACAATAATGGATCAAGGACAGATTTTGAGATCATAATAATGGTGATTTCGAACGGTAAAACAAATCGTCTAAACTTTTAACATAAAAGTTTATAAAATTTTTCATCAGAGAACAATACATGAATAAAAACGATAGTAAAAGGTCAGATTAAGATCGGATCTAAAGTACGAAAAATATGAATTAAAAGACTGTACAAAACAGAATCAAGATATAATGAATACATAGAAAGATGGAAAAATGTTACCGCAGTTCGTTGGAAAAATTTAATAGAAGGATACCAAAAGCAATAGAAGAATCAAAAGTTGGGCGCACTATTGAAACAAATATGGGGCGTTAAATGAGAAAAGATTAGAACTAGAATCAACAATGTATTCATATCCCGGTGCGTTCATAAAAAGGTATTCAAATGAAAAAAGAAAAGATTTATTATATTTTAATAGTCTAATAGAAACGGAGGATGGACATAGTAGCTTATAACGGATAAAGATATAATAATGAATACAGTACTGTACATGATCACTTCCGAGAATGGACGAGGAAAGAAATACAAACTACAGAAAAAATTATTCTCATCTCAAAGGCAAAAGTCCTAGACCATTTTACTCATTATTTCTCCATTATAATTCTCCATTATAATTCCATAGATTACATTTAATTCCTAGACTTCCCTTCGGAGGTCAGACGAGTTCAGGTGTTTTCACTGTGTATGGCCGTAACTGTAGTATCTCTTAAGAATTTTCTTATAATTCTTTTTTTAGTAAGAATTAATTTAATTGATTACAAGATCTCATCACTTAAAGAAACATTTTATTTGTTAACAAATATATTCGTCATCGCGTGAACTGCTTAATAGTTTAGATTTTGCTCTTCACCTTGTCCTGTAACCATTTTTAATTATTTCATTCATTCACAACGCGTCACAAATACCAAATTTCTTTGGATCAATTGTCTCCAATCATATTTACTGAGTTCATGGTAGCTCAAAATTAATTGAATCGATTCTTAACGATCGCTGATGGATTGGGATGAAAATGATGCATTAAATGATGTAACCTGGTTACTTTCATTGATATATTTCATAGTAGTGATAATATTTCTTTAAGATATTTGTATAACATAAATAAAAATGAAATGAAAATTTCCATTATAATAATTTACTGTGTTTTATCTGTAATGTTATATGCGTAAAAATACGTCATTTATATTTTTCAAAACTGATTCAACAACATTAAATATGAAAATTAAATACGTTCACGTGAAATTTCTTACCATGAGCTTAATTGTATACTGTACTCTTTTATGAAGTGTAATATAATATACCAATGATCAACAAACAAAATCTTTTATGTAATAATGAATTATTATTGATGAGATATTCATTAGAAAATGTCTTAAAATCGTAAATTATTTGTGGATTTAGCAATTCCTCTTTCAGCACAATTTATCATACATTAAACAAAATTGTCGTGATTGAAACATTTAATTAGAAGTTCACATTTCATAATAGGATAAATTAATTATAAAAATACTTGGACCGACCTATAAGTCATCATTTAAGTAAGATAGTAGGATGGAAACTCCGTCATTCCATTTTACGCAGAAATTTCATGCCGTTTCCTGTAGTCATATCTTGTTCGAACCTATCCTTAGCAATTTACCTTCAAATGGTGGACCAGAAGATTCTTTTGTTGAATTATGGGGCGCTAAAACATTCGAAAACCTATAGAACTCCTCATTTCCAATATTAAATTTGTTCGGTGAGTGCTAGAAGCGTACGACCTGGTTGCTTAATCTTCAATCATGTTTGCCCGTTTAGAGGAGAGGAGAAATAGCCTACCAACAATGAAGATCCAGAATGCGAACTTGGACGCAAAATTACATGGACTTACGATCCCGCCCATATATTTTAGGTAAAATCTTATGTTTTGTTTCACAGATTACTATGCTAACGGATCTCTGATAACGTTCGTTGCTATTTGCCGGCCTTTAAAGGGTGATGATGTGCCAATCACCACTACCATCATAAATTCAAACTTGGCGCTGAGACAGGAACGTATTTTTCATCTGCGTAGAATAATCAATTTAAGTGTGATCATCGAGCAGTTCAGGAAGTGATCGAATATCGTGAAACGGCCGAGTTCGTTCCTATTGCTAGGTGAGACAAGAATTTACTTTCCTTCAAGATACTTAATATTGTAATATCATTTTTTTCCTTGCAGAGAGGCTCATCAGTTTATTGAGGTGTGTGGAAAAAATATTAAAAAGACCTACATTAGTCCTGATGCCCGTGATCATGTTGAAAGGCTTGTTAATATTTATGAAAGGCTGGTACAGAAAAGAGAGCCGAATGTTGATCGTCTTGATTTATATGCCTCCAAAGAAAAAGATATAGTGTATCTTTCCCCAAAAAATCAGCAGGAATTGCTTGAGATGCTTATGGTAAGTATGGGATGATTTCCAGATGAATGTTTGCTGAGCATTCTCATTCCCTCCGTAATTTTTCAGGTCTTACATGATAACGAACTATATACCATCAGGACATCCGATGGCCTAATATTATTTGACTCCCTAGTGCTTTTAATGAACCATCAAAATGGATAATTATTACTGGGAAGACGCTGATGGATATCCAAATAATCCAGCAAACCATCTTACGTCACATGAACATGCTCCAGAAGTATTTCAACAAAACCAAGGCGAAGAAATTGACATCTGGAGTGTAGGCAAACTGATTATAGATGCAAGCAGGTGGATCATCGGTCTCTCACAAAATATCATTCAATTTGAAATGAATTTGCAAAGTAATGATAGGCCAAACTGTCAAGAAAGCCTTGAAACAATTTAAAGAATAAAAAAGAAAATTCTTAAAGAACAAGAGGGATAAAATAGTCATTTCATAAAACTAGAAACGCGTATTTCAGGTTTTGCTTAGCAAAAATGCAATACAAATTTGTTTTTGTGTAAATTTTTTTTTATATACTTAAACTTCACAATAAAGCTATTGCGATACATGATTTAACGATCAAAATTACGTGAGTATCCAGGTCAAAACTAAGCTCTCTTTCTTGTTACCGGCAATCTTGAGTAAGATGCCATGATATCACGCGGTAGTTATTAAAAAACCGTGACATTTTGTCACGATTTCTCATAACCTAAAAAATCACGTGTGACTGACCATAAAAAAAATAAATACGAAGGATGGGACTGACTTTGCCCAGGACACATGGCGATTTTTTTTTTTTCATATTAATGTCTAATTATTTTTCGAACAAGACAAGACTACCTGCTTCAATGATTCCTGCGATTCGATCTTGTCCGTAAACCTTTCAAGGAACAAAATAATAATAATAAAATGATTGTATATCTATGTATACTTTTACAAATTTTTTAATGTATAAAATAAAAGACATTATTTGTACGTGATACGTATAAACACATTTTACACGTTTTTACAGGCCAGTGGAAAGTGGAATGAAACAAAACAGCACGAAGTTGCGATAAAACTGAAGGTAAAAAATAATGGAGTTGGAAAATAAAAAAAAAAATTCAAAGAAAAAAAAAAAGCATAGATCTACAAATAACATATTATTTCTTTATTACGATTTACGAGGTTCTTCGCAATTTAGATAATTTCATTAAATGTTAGGGTAACAAATAAGACAATGTGGCATGTGCTTTGTGATCATCGCTTAAAGGTCGCTGACATTTTTGTATTAGATCAAAATGCAAATTACGTAAAAAGTCTACGCGATTCAAAAAAAAAAAAAAAAAAAAAATTGCTTTTTATCTCTTTCTTTGAAATTAAAATGGAAAAATTAAATATCGATTGTCTTAAACTTATCTTCAATGAGTTATATGAGGACAAAAAGTCCTTATATTCCTGTATTTTAGTTAATAGAGAATGGTGTCAATTAGTAGTCCCTATCTTATGGGAAAGTTATTCATGCAATTCCGCCGATATTAGTGAATCAAGAGAAAAATTATCTAATGTTATAATTTCCCATTTACCATCCTCTTCAAAGCAACTTTTAGTTGATAATAACATTATATTACCTCAAACCACTCTAAATAAATTAACATTTAATTACATCAGCTTTTGTAAATCCCTGAAAACTAAGTTTGTGGATAAAATGTTATATATGATATTTAAAAGTAAATATCGAAAAAATAAATATTTAGAAATAATGAATTTTTTGGAGGAAGAGATATATAAATTATATATTAGTCAATGTAAAAATATTAAAAAATTGGCATGGGAAAATGATGTTTCGTTACCTTTAACATCATATCCAGGAGCTCAAACCCTCTTTTCTCAACTCTATAGACTAAGCATCAATTTGGATTTTATAGATTCTGAAGAACTGTTCGAAATAGCTATAATTTGCAAAGGTTTAAACGAATTAAACATTAACAATATCCATCAAGATATTCCAGAATTGATTTTTTTAATCGATGCACAAAGAAATTTAAAAAGTTTATCATTTTGTTCTTATCTTGATGGAGAAACTTGTGAAGAACTAAGCAAAGCATTAATAAGGAAAGGTAGTACATTAAATAATCTTTCTTTAAATGGTTCAGCTTGTGTTATTTCTTTACCATCACTAATTAATCTAAAAGGACTAAAGAGTATAAAATTCAATTATTGTGAATTTTACGACAATGTTAAAAAATTACGACAGTACTTACCACTATTTGAATATTCCGAATTACAGTTCCTTGAATATAGTGGAATACCATGTTTTAAAGAATTGGCATTGTTAATTGAAAAAACTAAAGGAAATATTATGCATGTCAGTCTTTGTATAGTTAATGAAAGTGTTATCAAAAATACAGGAATGGTTATTAAAGCAATTGCTAATAATTGTCCAAAGATTGAGTCCTTAGATGCATATTTTAAACAAAATGATTTAATTCACATTGAATCCTTATTAATAAATTGTAGTAATCTAAATACCTTACGATTTGTTAGTATAGATAAAAATGATAATCTGGGAAATGAATTATTAAATATTTTAATCAAAATTTCTCCAAAATCCTTAACTAATATTACAATTAGTGGAAATATTAAATACTCAATTGACACTCTTGAAAATTTCTTTGAAAGCTATAGAGGACGAAAATCACTTTGTTTTAATATCTATGATAAAAAATATTTAGAAATAATTAAAAAATATGCCAATGAAGGGATAGTAAAAGACTCAGATCTTTTAAATCCCTGAATTTTAAAGTTTGTATAGATTAGACTTCATGTAATCATCCTGTATAAACCATATTTGGCAATGAAAATTCTAGCAGCACAATTCTTGTAAATTCTTTTTTGATAAAATAAAAATAATCTTATAACCAAAAAAGGGGTGAGCGATTTTAAAAATGCAATTTGGAACAATTTTAATTCTGGTCAATTTAATAAATTCGCGGTGTAACACCTTAAATTATAGACAGTTACTATTATTTTATTTCGAAGTCAAATACTAAAGTATTAATTTCGAGCAATTTTAAATAAATGTTACGTTCTTTGAAGTTGAATAAGTAAAGAATGGGAATTCAATAACAGTATAATACGAAGTTAATTAGGATAATTCTTAACAGTGTTGATTCTATAAGTTATTTATAAAATAAAATATATACATATAATATTAATAAATGCTATGAATTTGGGTATTAAAGAAATTTTGAGTATCATTTAAAGAAAAATATAATTGCCGGTTTTCATGTTCTTGGATTGCAGATTTTCGCGAATTTTCGCACACTCTGTCCTCATTATATCTTGGAAACCACTTTTATTAGGATGTCCTATTGAAAGAGCTAAACATGAATCAAGCTTCACGTTGAAAAATTTCACCTGTAGTTTGCTTGTCTTGAATTAGATAATATTAGTCATTAAATTGATCCAATAATGCATGAATTTGCATAGCTCATGTTCTTGATTGAAAAATAGCAGTAAGATATGTGTCGGAATTATTGCACTGTATTTACATGCATTTGAAACGAATAATCATTTTTGTACGCACAGGAATAGATTTGTATATTTTCTTTGATGTAATGTTTATTTCATTTTTACTGCAGTCATACTGATTCCAATGTAATAGTGATAGTAATTGGTTCAATAACAGTTGATTGTAACAAATCAACAAGTGTCAAAGAGACCATTTTTTTTTCATTTCTTTATTTATTTTTTGTCAGACATTATATGTATCTCTCTCACGTGGAATATTCTGTTCAATTCATGTAAAGATTGATTTCGACTTTGTTTCCTTTTCAATTTTATCAAATTGCCCAAAGTTCACGTTATACGTATCATCACAGGTTTGGAATGTCACTTGCTTAAGTTGATTCAACGACATTTAGTGTACGATACTTATATGATGCGATAGATCTAATATTTTGCGTCGTTTTATAGTATTATGAAGTTTACTTGTCTTACGTACTACTCATCACTTGATCATTTAGGATCATCAAGAATAAAAATATGTTACAGACAAAAAAAATAGAATTTTTTGTTTGTATAATTCGACGATATATTAAATCTGGTCAAAATTATGTTAATTCCGGCCAAAATTAAAATTGCACCAGTTGCACTTTTTTTTATTTTTAAAAATCGTACAGTATACACTTTTTAATAATCCTGTGAAAATTTTTTTTACGATGAAAAAATTTAAATTGTTAGAAACATCATGACAGGTATCCCGGGCGATGTTTATGTCACATGGTCACATATTTAAGACAGATTTTCTGAGCCCAAAAACATATAGTATACTCATACTATTGACTCATTTTTCTTTAATAAAGATTTATATAACTAAAATTAACAGTTAATGATCAGCTGAAATAAAAAATTTAGACAAAACACTCACCTTTAATTCATCTTTAATATCTATTTTTGATTATTATTTTCTAAATTTCACGCTTTCAATCATCATATTAAGTTACTCCTTTTTTTCCTTCCCCTGTGCGTGTATATTTATATAAGATATAAAAGAATGGTTCTTTCCTAAGTCAAAAATCATTACACTGCAGACGATCACTCCTGTTTTTCAAAATACCCTTGAACACGCTGTTTTCTTATCGCCGGATCCTTCACAAATTCTACCCTATCTTTTAGTAACCCAACAATAATCTCCATCTCCCGCTTCACATTTTTATACACCTCCTTTTCGTCCTCCGAATCCTCTTTCAAGGCAGACTCGATAAGCACTTGAGAATGTAGAGTGAATTTTCACTTGTGCAGAAAATCTTTTTCGAAGTATAAAAGGACGAAATACCACTCAGTGACCGTTGCGACAATTCCATAAATATAGTTGAAGTCATCCTTGAAACTTTATCTGCTGTACGTTTCTTCTTGTTAACTTGCAACGCACTCTCGCATTGGAACAAGATTCTGAGCGAAGCCAATGCCCACCTGATGTGATTTCCCTTCCGTGATGTAGATAAGCTCCTCGAAAACCTTGATCGCATAATTAACATGACATTCTTTACCAATGACTTCAAAGTGGGTTCCAAATATTCCAAATATACAGCGGAGCGTGGAGGATTGTCGAAATATATTCACTCCGCACGGCATCGTTGCTATCTACCACAATGCTCCTCATATTACCCAATCTCCGCTTTAATTCTCTTATGCATTGTTTCGATTCCTCATTGTCATCTTTAATTGAATATTTTTCTTATAAACGGAACGAAATGGTTAGTATGCATATAATATTTCTGAGTCACAATTGTAATACTCACTTGGCGGAAATTGACCAATTGCTCCAATCTCGTTACCATCAATCCCATATTTGCGCGAAGAGGAGGTCCTCAACTTTTTCTCCTTAATTCTTTGGCAAAGTCCACGAGTCTCAAAGCAGGTCCACCCTTCAAATCATAACTGTGAAGCTTTTCTTTAGTTACCTTGAGGAAGTTACGACCGTTAACCTTTTGCTTTCAAATTATTTCTAAATCCTCTTCGCCATGTTCCAAGTCCTGTTCTCGCAAGAACGTTCAGCCGTTTTATATTTTTATAATTTCTACCGCTAGTTTAAACGGGTCATTTCCAGTAGTGGTAACGGAATCGGAAGCAAAAGCAAGTGTATCAAGGGTGTCTGACATAGCGCTTTATTGGTTCGGACGAAAAAAAGTGTTACGTTTGACAGAATTTTTGTAAGCGGGTATATATAAAAATGTGTACTGTCATGCAAACACTACTGTTGATTAACAAATCTTCGATGCTCTGCTCCGAACTGACTTGATCGGAAGGGTCCCCTCAATAGCAAGTGTGTGTATAGAAAAAAATAATGTATAAAAAAAAACATTGTACGAAAAGTTTTAAGATATTCTTACGTACTAGTACAAAAATTTTTAGTATTTGTAAATGTATGTACTATTCAATTTGTTACACGTCCGTCTGAATTTGAGCTAATGTACCCTACTACTTTAGTTAATATCGTCCAATGAGGAGGTGAAATCTGATTAGATTGGTACTGGGATCAATAGTTTAACCTTTAAAATTCTCAACAATAGGCCTGTTCATGTCCGGTCACTTGTAAATTTTGGTCATATGCAAAATAAGTCTTATTTATTGGTGGGAAATATTTGCCCTAAAAACTCTAAAAAAAAAAAAAAAAAAAAAAAAATATTGGGTTAAAAGGATTAAATAAAAAAAAGTATTGTATGGAGACCGACGTATGTACAGTATATGGTGCCAAAATTGATACCAGGATTGTGTTACTGGAAGCATAACTTCAAAGCAAGATGAACAAGATTTATTCCAATCTCATGAGACCAGTTCTGGGAATATAGTATCAATATCTAATGTCTTATTGAAGCAATCCCAAGTTAAATTAGCATGTGTTCTTGAAACCGTGAAAAAACTTCACGGTCGGAGTCATGTGACACCAAATAGGTGAACCTATTAAATCCGATCAACGTGATTATGTTATTACCAAGTTAGAATTGAAGCAACAACTATCGGTACACCCACATCAAATTTTGGAAAAGGTACTAACCTTCTTCAGATACTGTGCAAAATATAATTTACATGTTCAGGAAAGTGATTTAAGTTGGCCAAGAAATTTTACATTGGTGCTACTTTATAGAAAATTCGACGAAAGGATTGATAATCTTGTTGCTAATGGAGTTTTAAAATAGAAAAACTGCAACATCTGAAGTAATTAAACAGTTTCTATCTGATATAACGGGTTAAGAAATTATATAAATTATTTAATGCATTAGGATTAGAGAAAATTAAGTGGGTCTCTTATACAGTAGCAGATGCTATTTCAAAGCCTCAGTCACCAACAAATCCAAAATGTTATAGATCATGTCTCCAGGATGAAGCTCTTCACGATCGAAGTCTTCGGAAAATTCGTGAAGATTCTTCACGATCAGAGTCATGTGACTTCGAAAACCAATGTATCGGAGGCACAAGCGGGATAAAAATCAAAGAGCTGATCTAGTTTGGTTTCATAAATAATAGGCCTTGAATCGGTAGACGTGGTCGAGACGGGTACCTCCGGAATTAATTATCAAATCCGTGTTGGAGCATTTCGCATGCTTGCAACTTCGGAATAGTAGTTTTAGAGGATATATACCGTAGTTATAGATATACTAAACAAATGCCATGCATCGCTTGCAACAGAATCATAGTAATTGTGGATTAAGTAGTGAATGGTATAATAACACTATTCTCTTAGCTGTAACTGTTCAAACAATAAGTTCAGGTTCATAATTGTAACATAGAAACTTCGTCATGTACCGCGGGCTAGTCCCACACTTGTATTTATTTTTTTCATCGCTCGCGGAGCGAAAGAGCTGGAAATGGTATATAAGCTTTTTAATGACATTGGTAAATCGAAAAATAGAACGAATCAGATCTTTTCTCGCTAGATTTATTTTAACTTTTATCTAATAATAATATATCCGAGTCGGAAGTCGGGTACCCGACCAGATTCGACTCATTTGGAGCGCTACACTCAAATACATGCGAAAAATTAACACGAAATTCACGTTCAATATATCATTTGTTTTATTATTGAAATAAAAAATTTAATTCAATAAACAAGCGAACATATAACTATTTAAAATTATAAATATCACGAAAAAATGAATAATCATGAATTTATATTAAATTAAATATGCACTGTTAAAACTGAAGATTTGTACGATTACTTTATCAAAAAATAATTAGAAAGAATGTAATAAAAAAAAAAAATATGAATGATAAATTAAATTATTATAAAAAAAAAAATAAAAATTCTGTCAAAATAAAATGAAACATTTATATTATTATAAAAATGTAATAAAATAAAATGATAGACTAAATTATTATAAAAGAAATTACATAAAATACCTTCAAACGTATAGTATCTTCAGAATTGGGCTTGAACATCATGATAGTGTTTAACTCTTTTTTTGAATACTTCCATTCTATGGTCCAATTCATCTATGGTATTTCTCAAATCGCCCATAAGTCTCGAATGTTTCTCTTGAAACTCAGTTAAGTATCCTCCACCATTTTTGATACCAATAGCCTGAGTTATGGTAACAATGTATGCCAAAAGGATGAAAATAGTGATTGCAAATTTCGTGTTCATGATGTTGTTTCTTAATACGATAATTTTTTGAGGTTATCTCAAGAGAAAGATTTAAGTTGATTTTGTAGTGATAATGAAGATAAATATTTAGATAATGATAAAAATTTAATTGTATTTGTATCTTATTCCGATCTTCTCAAAACGTGAATGTAGCTAACATATTTGGTTCACGTTTCAAGATTGTGTAAGGAGTGCCGATTTTATACGGAATTTTTTTATTAAGTAAATGAAATTAATTAATTTATAAACGAAATTTGTGCAATCATAAATGACAATTCTGTGAATATCAAACAGATGATGATCCATTTACAAATTTTATCCTTCATTTAAATAATTTAAATGCCATTTCCGAGTTCCGAAAATTATTTCATGTTTACTAATAATCGCCAATTATTTTCATGGTGATATTTTTTAAAAATTATGAAAATGAAAATATCAAATAATAGTTTATTTAAAAACATTATTGTGTTAATTATTAGAATTAGAACCGATTAACGATCACCCGGGTCACCCGTATTTGGATGTAAATCCCACCCACTATATCAAAATCTCGACAATCCAAAATCCCGATATCAGAATCCCGATGAATCCAAATTCTAGTTGCCTGACTGAGATTCGATTATGTAAATTTGAGGTTAAACAATTTTCGATGTAATTGTTTCAATTTTGGAAATCAAGAAATATAATTAGTAATCTTGTATAACACTATTCTCTTAGCTGTAACTGTTCAAGCAATAAGTTCAGGTTCATAATTGTAGCATAGAAACTTCGCCATGTACCGCGGGCTAGTCCCACACTTGTATTTATTTTCGCTTTACGAAAGAGGAGGGAAAGAGCTGGAAAGGTATATAAGCTTTTTAATGACATTGGTAAATCGAAAAATAGAACGAATCAGATCTTTTCTCGCTAGATTTATTTTCTAATAATAATATATCCGAGTCGGAAGTCTGGTACCCGACCAGATTCGACTCGTTTGGAGCGCTACACTCAAATACATGCGAAAAATTAACACGAAATTCACGTTCAATATATCATTTGTTTTATTATTGAAATAAAAAATTTAATTCAATAAACGAACATATAAAACTATTTAAAATTATAAATTTTAAGAAAAAATGAATAATCATGAATTTATATTAAATTAAATATGCACTGTTAAAACTGAAGATTTGTACGATTACTTTATCAAAAAATAATCAGAAAGAATGTAATAAAAAAAAAATGAATGATAAATTAAATTATTATAAAAATAAAAATTCTGTCAAAAATAAAATGAAACATTTATTTTATTATAAAAATGTAACAAAATAAAATGACAGACTAAATTATTATAAAAGAAATTACATAAAATACCTTCAAACGTATAGTATCTTTAGAAATGGGCTTCAATATCATGATAGTGTTTAACTCTTTTTTTGAATACTTCCATTCTATGGTCCAATTCATCTATGGTATTTCTCAAATCGCCCATAAGTTTCGAATGTTTCGCTTGAAACTCATCCAAGTATCCTCCATTTTTGATACCAATAGCCTGAGTTATGGTAGCAATGTATGCCAAAAGGATGAAAATAGTGATTGCAAATTTCGTGTTCATGATGTTGTTTCTTAATACGATAATTTTTTGAGGTTATCTCAAGAGAAGGATTTAAGTTGATTTTGTAGTGGTAATGAAGATAAATATTTAGATAATGATAAAAATTTAATTGTATTTATATCTTATTCCGATCTTCTCAAAACGTGAATGTAGCTAACATATTTGGTTCACGTTTCAAGATTGTGTAAGGAGTGCCGATTTTATACGGAATTTTTTTATTAAGTAAATGAAATTAATTAATTCATTAAACGAAATTTGTGCAATCATAAATGATAATTCTGTAAATATCAAACAGATGATAATCAATTTACAAATTTTATCCTTTATTTAAATAATTTAAAATGTCATTTCCGAGTATATCAAAATCTCGACAATCCAAATGCCCGATATCAGAATCCCGATGAATCCAAATTCTAGTTGCCTGACTGAGATTCGATTATGTAAATTGAGGCTAAACAATTTTCGATATAATTGTTTCAATTTTGGAAGTCAAGAAATATAATTAGTAATCTTGTATTTCGTTAGGGCTTGATTAAGTTGAACCTGTCCTGTATCCTTATCCGATCGTCTGTAGACTTTCACATGCTAATATGTTTATGCAGGCAAATTTGCCTGCGTTACAGACGAAGGGATAGTTAAATAAAAATTTTCGTTTAATCTGTAATAGTTTTTTTATTATTTTAATTTTTTACGAAATATACTAGTATAGTAGAAATTATCTTTTCTTAAAAAATGAGCGAAGTCTGTGAACTTGTACTATCACAATTCACAAAGTAAGATAGTTCGTGATTCACCACAATTTTCACCAACATTATGGTCAATTCATGATTCAATTGAGCTTGAAATTCCAAGAACACAAAATATTGTGGAGGTTTGATACCATCGTTGGGAAACTTTGATTAAATCACTTGTAAGTGTTTTCACTATACTTAAAAAGTTACAAAAACAAGTAGATGTTCAAGTTGAATGTATTCTTCGTGGAGAGCAACGACCAAAGCAAAAAGAGAGTTTGATTGATAGGGAAAGAAGGATCATGACGATTATTGACAATCGTATTGGGTAGGTATGCATCCTATGTTATAAACAAACTAATGTTTTATTTCAAATTTAATCCAAAAACATATAGAAGTTTGTTTTTTTGAGACTTTGAAGATCTGAATGGATATGAGAAAATAATAATTATATTTTGCCACTTTGATTCAATAATTTATAGCGTCTATAATAAAAACGTATACTTAATATATTCAACTAAATTCTTGTTTTTAAATGTTTTTTTTTTTTAATAATTAATATTTTCTAGTTGGAGAAACAATAAATGTTATATGAAACAATACAAAATTTTATTAAAATATTTTAAAAAATTTTGTAATGACGTGTCATATAAAGCAGGAGAAGAAAACCTATGATTGTCGTTTCAGGTTATCAACGTTGTGATGGTGTATACGTTTACGATAATTTTTTTTACGACGTTTAGTAATCCAGTGGAACGTTCTCGTTATGCAAAAAAGAAGTGACAAAGTAATATTTTGATAAAATGAAGTGGTTAAAATGATGGCGTGTAGTGATGTATAAAAGAATCGCGTTTGTTAATTCTAACGAATGAAATAAAGTGATACATGAAAATCATCTGATGAATGAATATATATAAGTTATTTAGGCGCATCAGGTATTCAATATGAAGGTCGATGTTGAATGATTGGCTGTCATTGCGCCACGCAAAGATATATTATATAAACTACGGCACTATGTCAACTGATACAAAGTCGATCATCGACATCTTTGTATTAGATCAAGTGCAAATTACGTAAAAGATATGTAATTCCAAAAAAAATTTTTCTTCGCTTTTCATTCCTTTTAAAAATAAAAGAAAAGAAAAAAAATGGAAAAACTAAATGTCGACTGTCTTATTCTTATTTTTAATACATTACGAGCAGACAAAAAGTCATTATATTCCTGTCTGCTAGTTAATAGAGAGTGGTGTCATTTAGTAGTTCCTATCTTATGGGAAAATTATTCATACTTTTTCAATTGTATAGAATCAAGAGAAAAACTTTTTAATATAATTCTTTCTCAATTACCACCTCCTTCAAAACAACTTTTATTTGATAATGATATTATGTTGCCTCAAACAATTCTTTCAAATCATTTAACATTTAATTATATCAGTTTTTGTAAATTCCTGGATACTAATATTGTGGAAAATATTGTAAATATGGCATTTAAGAATAATTATATTAATTTTAAAAAGATTCATCTTTTAGAACAAGAGATTTATAAATTATTTATCGGACAATGTAAAAGGATTAAAGAATTAGTTTGGGAAACTTATCAACCTTTATCATCATTTCCTGGAACTTCAATATCTTTCTCTCAACTTTATAGTCTAAGTATTAATATGGATTTTATAAATTCTGATAATCTTTATGAGATGGCACAAATTTGTAAAGATTTGAATAAATTACATATTAACAAATATTCTCATAATATCCCTGGATTAATCTCTTTAATTGATGCGCAAAGAAATTTAAAAATGTTGATATTTGATTCTGATCCTTATATTAAGAAAGTAACTTGTGAAGAACTAGGAAATGCTATAGCAAGAAAGAGTTCTACATTAAATAATCTTTCTTTATTTAATTCAGTTGGCGTTATTCCACATTCATTTTTATCGTCACTCGTTAATTTGAAAAATTTATATATTGTTGATGAACAATATGATTTTAATAAGTATCAAGATATTAAAGAATTTCAACATTATTTAGAGATTTTAGAATTTCCAGATCTTCAATCCCTTTATTTTAACGTATTATCATTTTTTAAAGAATTGGCATTGTTAATTGAAAAAACCAAAGGAAATCTTACGTGTATAAGTGTTTGTACTCCCAATGAATCTGCTAAGAATACAGGAATGTTAATTAAATCAATTGCTAATAATTGTCCAAAAATTAAGTTTTTAACTACACATCTTGGATCAAATGATTTATTTTATTTAAAATCATTATTATTGAATTGTAGAAATTTAACATATTTAAATCTTAGAAGTTTGAATGAAAATAATAATAATATAGGAGATGAATTATTAGATATTTTGACTAAATTTTCTCCAATGTCCTTGATTATGGTAACAATTAGTGGAGATTGGAAATATTCTGTTAATGCTTTTCAAAGATTTTTTGGAAGTTATAGAGGACGAAAATTATTTTGTTTTGATATTATAGGATATAATTTTAAAGAACGTATTACATCAGAACATGTAGAAATCGTTAAAAAATATTTTGATGAAGGAATAATAAGGGGTTCGAATCTTTTATCGTTGTATTGCAAATATTAATTATATTTTTATTAAAGAAATAAAAGTGTGATTTTTTATGATATTATTAATTTCTTATGATGTTGAATAAAGTATGTTATTTATTATAAAAGTTAGTAATTCGCTAATAATTTTGCTATTTCTATGCTATCATATAATTTTATTATTTTGTATGTGATTACTATTAAGTGAGTTATCAGTTTATTCTTAGTAATTTCGCATATATACTATAATTTAATCACAATTACGGTACACGACCGTTAAGAGTACGTTTCAAAATCATATCATGTGGACTAATGTTGCGGGCGAAACTGTTTTGTGATTGGCGAAACTTTTCGCCTTTCAAAGTCAAAATCCGAAACTTGGCCCAAACCTCCGTAATCTGCCCAAACTTCCGTAACCTCCGTAACCTTAAATTACAAATTACTCAGTGTCCGAAACTTGCCCAAATCTTTACCGTATATTTATTGTCTTAAAAATTTGTTAATTTATATATATAACAAATTATTATAAAATTTACATAGAATCAATCATTTCAAATCTGTCACTTTCGTTTACTATTTCGTTTACTTGCATTTTGAATATTAATATATTCTTTTTATACACTATTTCTCGTTATCCTCAATAATTTTATCTAAACTCTGCATTTAGGTTTAATAACATCAAATACCTTTTTCTCAACTTCTTATTCATCCGAGTATCCGATATACTATTTAAATGGGTAATTTAATTATGTACTGACTGCGTGTATACAGTATATGAAAAATTCGGCCAATCACCTCCCTTTTGGATTACGGAGGTTTCGTCTACCGCCGTAACATTAATGTGGACTTATTTATTTTTTATAAACATCAGCCCATATATTAATTCCTTCAGCATGAAGTCGCGCCTGTGCATTATACAATCTTTAAGTCGTGTATTTTCCTGTGCAGTGCGAGACAATAAATTCTTTTGTTTTTAATTTTTCAATTTAATTTATTTTTTTTTTATTAAAATTAAAGAGTCTGAAATTAAATTTTGTCATTATTATAAAGTTTTTATCATAAAAAAAAAAAAATACCATATGGACCGAAATTTAAAAAGCGTGACATTTTACTCTATTTTGCCCTATTAAATGTTCCATAAGCACGAATTAACGACTAGAAAAATAATGGATAGATTTACGTTTTAATAGGTTTTTTTGTATAGATGACAATTTCATATTTATAAGTATAATAAGTTTTAAAGATTTAAAATTTAGGCAGAACTGAGTATGATCTTATTTCTTTTGTTTATATTATGTTTTAGTTAAGAAATTTGAAATTTGAATAATAATAAAATTAGTCAAATTTTATTATTCATAATCTGGGAGATTCAGAAACAGAAAATATTTTGTGAATTTCCTAACTCCTTATTAATAAATATTTTTATTTTGATATCATTAAGAATCGCTTTAATTAAATATTTTATTTTGATATAATATTGGCTAAATATTTTTTATTTTTCCGTAATATATTGAAAATGTCAATGTTTAACTTTTCCATCGCATTTTATTTTTTTTCTTCATAGATAATTATTTAACTAGTGGCATGAAATTTAACCGCCGATGAGAAAATATTTAACCAAACAAAAAATTTTGAAATTATACATAATTATGTAAATTATTTAATTTTATATAACAATGCCAATAATCTTTGCTATGATTGTGATCTCTCCGTTTTTTCACTCCTGTCACACCCAAGCCCCTAAAACCTATGATATCATTAGTGCTGATGATTTACTGCGTCAACAACCAGGTTTGAGCAGGTTGCAGATGTTTTGGTCAAGTTTCAGAATATGAACTTAAAAGCGTCATGTGACCATCGCACAAAGCAATGAAACTTATCTGTTAAATATAAAAAGATTTGCATAAAAAAAAAAATTTTTTTTTCGTTCTTTTTCTTTCTCATTGAATAAAAAGATAAAATGGAAAAGTTAAATACGGACTGTCTTATCGTTATTTTTAATATATTACGAATATATAAAAAATCTTTACATTCCTGCTTGTTAGTTAATAGAGAGTGGTGTCATTTAGTAATACCTATTTTATGGGAAAATTATTTATATCTTCCCAGCCGTGACGAAAAATCAAAAGAAAAATTTTCTAATGTAATACTTTCTCAGCTACCATCCTTAACAAAGCAACTTTTATCTGATAATAATATTACATTACCTCAAACAATTCTTTCAAAACCCCCAACATTTAATTATATCAGCTTTTGTAAATTCCTAGATACTCTTATCGTGGATGAGATTGTAGACATGGTATTATTTAAATATGATTATGATTATTTGAAAAAAAGAAATCTTTTAGTGCAAGAAATTTGCAAGTTATTTATAAGTCAATGTAAAAATATTAAAAAATTTGTTTGGGGAACTTCACAACCTTTATCATCATTTCCAGGAGCTCTAACATTCTTCTCTCAACTTTATAGCCTAAATATTAATTTGGACTCTATAAATTCAGATGGATATTTATGAGATGGCAAAATTTTGCAAAGATTTGGGTGAATTAATTATTATTAACTATTCTCAAGATACTCCCGGATTGGCTTTTTTAATTGATGCACAAAGAAAATTAAAAGGCGTGAAACTTTATTCTCGTGTTAAGCAAGAGAAATGTGAAGAACTAAGCAAAGCATTGGCGAGAAAACACAGTACATTAAATAGTCTTTTTTTATATAATTTAGTTGGTGTTATTAAACATTTTCTTTTAGCACCACTCATTAATCTAAAAGACTTAAGTATTGAACACGTTTTTAATAATGAAGATATTGAAGTTATTAAAAAATTTCGAAAATCTTTAGAGATTTTAGAATTTCCAGATCTTCAGTTCCTTAATTTTAGTAGCAATTTATCATTCTTTAAAGAATTAGCACTCTTAATTGAAAGAACCAAAGGAAATATTAAGGGTGTCAATGTTTTTGCATCTAATAAATCTGCTGAAAATGCAGGAATGTTAATTAAAGCAATTGTTAATAATTGTCCAAAAATTGAGAGGTTAAGCTCGCATATAGGACCAAAAGACTTAAATTATTTAAAATCATTATTATTAAATTGTAATGACTTAAGTTTATTACATTTCAGAGGTTTCAAAGAACATAATGATTTTGGGGATGAATTATTAGATACTTTGACTAAATTTTCCCCAAGATCTTTAATTACGGTAACACTTTATGGAGATTGGAAGATTTCAGCCAATGCTCTTAAAAGTTTTTTCGAAAGTTTTAGGGAACGAAAATCAATTATTTTTTATTTCGTTGATATTTTTGGAGGGTATATTACAGGAGAACATGTAAAAATTGCTGTAAAATATTTTAAAGAAGGAATATTAACGAGCTCAAATCTTTTGGATTATCATAATCCACTGTATGATGATTATGATTTTGATGATTTGTAATTTTATTATTTTTTATGCGTAAGTTTAATAATTACAATAAACTTTATTTAAGCTATATACAATACATGTGTTGTAATTATTAATTATGGCTATTAAGATTACTAAACAGAATTGATAAAACTTTATCAGCTGTTAATTTCGAAACCAATTCTTCCAAATTTTGACTTTTATTCTCTTGAATTTCATTCAAATCTTTCAATGGCTTTCTTGTAACTTCAATATTACTGTTTGTTAAATTAATAACTTCACGATTATCTAGAAAAGGTTTAATTTTGTTAAATTGATTATTAAAAAATATAATAAAATTTTTTAGAATATTACCATTAAGCAGTGATTTTGCAATAACGAAATTGTTTGTGGATAAAGTGTAAAAAAGGTTAGAAGATAGAGAGAAATAAAATTGGATAAAGAAAAAAAAAAAAATGATAAAAGCTAGTTTATTATAGCTTAATTTGAGTTTATTAATAGTTTAATGAATCATCATAATGTCGTAAGATAATATCATTATTGTGCTTGCGTTGATAAATATACAATTATTAACCAATGCTGCATTCTGATTGGACAGATTTGGCCACTACGTGGCCAAATCCTTACCAATCATCTGCTAGCATCGGTTAATAACTGTGATATTAATCGTTACAAGCACTATAATTTATAATTATGGTAATTCATTCTACTAGTAAATCAATAATTTATGTTATAGTAATAAATTATTTTTTATCTGCATGAATTTATTACAGTAAAAATTACCGTAAAATCACCATGATTGCGTTGTTGTATTAATAGGTTGTAAACGGGGTTGCGAAAGCTAAATAGGCAATTTGCATCAACAGCCGGGAGAAATCAATAACATAAATCATAAAAAACAAGTGATAGTAAATTAAGAATTATTTGTCACAGTAAATATTTAATAATACAACAATTATAACTCACTAACAATATCAAACTACACTAGTTTATACTATATTAAGAAATTTTCTCTATTTATAATTTTTTGTTGCACCATAATAAGACGTATACAGTACACTTATACATGCAGTGATTGTGCTTGTGATCAAAAACTGATCAACATAGTTGAAGCGAAGGATTATTATTATGTCCGCACACATTACGTCACTTAAATTTTGTGCTACATTAATAAACAAAGATAAAATAAATTTGCAATACATAAATGTAATACAATAGCATAAATATTTCGCTCCAGGCTCTAATAGAAATTATTAATAAAGACGTTTAAAAGAAATTTAATGTAATTTTAGTAATGACTCACAGTAATAATAAAGGTAAAAGGCATATAACATGATTATTGAATAGAAAGTTAGAATTATTCAAAATTTTTATTTGCCAATATAATAAATTTAGTATTAAGTAGCACCGAGGAGTCTAAAGGTAAAATATATATGAAAATTATTTGTAAATGATTTAAATATTATAATACTTGACAAATATTCACATGCAATTTAAATATTTAGCTCGTAAGTTAATGAATTATCTTATAATTCTTATAATTTAAATAATAATTGGTTTGCTACTATTTTACATAACTTTAATAATTAACAATAATTAAAAATACATAGTTGGTAAGTTATCAGCTATTTATTATTTAAATACTATTCAGGTAACTAAATTCTTTGTTTAAATAACTATTTAATAATTATTTATATCATAGATGGTAAGTTATGATATTTGATTATACATCTGTTATAATATCCACAATTAATTCAAACTAATTATACTCTTAACTTAAATGTATGATTAGATTGTAAGTGATATTTAATTTACAGTATATACTTTTTTGTAATAATATTTGTATCTAATTAATTAATTAATAAATAATACTACAGGGTGTAAGTTATATGTTATCTGTATTTGTCATTTATATGACGATTTTAATTAATTAAGTTCTCATTTAAAAAACTATTTGGTAATTCATTTTAGGTCGTAAGTTATAAGTTATTTATTTAAATAATTCTATTATTACATATTTATATAATATTTACATGTAATTTTACCAACTAATTCTTTATATTTAATAATATAGGGTGTAAGTTATTTATTTAATTCTGATATTACATATTCATATAATATTTACATATATCTGAACTAACTAAATCCTTTATTTAAAAATTATTTGGTACTTTATTTTAGATCGTAAGTTATTTGTTTAATTCTATTAATATATATTCATATAATATTTACATATAATTCAAACTAACTACATTCTTTATTTAAAAAATTATTTAATAATATAGCGAGTAAGTTATTTATTTAATTTTATTATTATATATTTATACATAATTTAAAAAACTAAATTCTTTATTTAAAAAATTGTCAAATAATAATATAGTCCGTAAGTTATTTATTTAATTTTATTATTACATATTCATAAAATGTTTATATATAATGTAAACTAACTAATTTCATTATTTAAAAAATTATTTAATAATATAGCGAGTAAGTTATTTATTTAATTTATTGTTACATATTTAAATATTTACATATAATTTAAACTAACTAAATTCTTTATTTAAAAATAATATAGCGGGTAAGTAATTTATTTTAATTTTATTATTACATATTAATGTAATATTTAAATATAATTTAAACTAACTAAATTTGTTATTTAAATATAATATAGCGAGTAAGTTATTTATTTAATTTTATTATTACATGTTTATATAATATTTAAATATAATTTAAACTAACTAAATTCTTTATTTAAAAAATTATTTAATAATATAGAGAGTAAGTTATTTATTTAATTTATTATTACATATTTATATAATATTCAAATATAATTTAAACTAACCAAATTCTTTATTTAAAAAATTATTTAATAATATAGGGCGTAGGTTATTTATTAAATTCTATTAATATTTGAATATAATTCAAACTAACTACATTCCTTATTTAAAAAATTATTTAATAATAAAGCGAGTACGTTATTTATTTAATTTTATTATTACATATTCTATATTTATATAATATTTAAATATAATTTAAACTAACTAATTAAATTATTTGATAATATAGGGAGTAAGTTGTTTATTATTACATATTTAAATATTTAATTATAATTTAAACTAACTAAATTCTTTATTTAAAAAATTATTTAATAATATAGTACGTAAGTTATTTACTTAATTCTATTATATATAACATTTACATAAACTAAATTCTTTATTTAAAAAATTATTAAATAATATAGCCTGTAAGTTATTTATTTAATTTTATTATTACATATTTTAATATTTACATATTAAACTAACTAAATTCTTTATTTAAAAAATTATTTAATAATACAGTTCGTAAGTTATTTATTTAATTTTATTATTAAATATTTATATAAAATTTAAATATAATTTAAACTAACTAAATTCTTTAATTAACAAATTATTTAATAATATAGCGAGTAAGTTATTTATTTAATTTATTAATACACATATATATAATATTTACATATAATTTAAACTAATTAAATTCTTTATTTAAAAATTATTTAATAATATAGCGAGTAAGTTATTTATTTAATTTTATTATTACATATATATAATATTTAAATACAATTTAAACTAACTAAATTCTTTATTTAAAAAATTATTTAATAATATAGCGGGTAAGTTATTTATTTAATTCTATTATTACATATTTATATAATATTTGTATAGTTTAAACCAACTAATTTCTTTATTTAAAAAATTATTTAATAATATAGCGAGTAAGTTATTTAATTAATTTTATTATTACATATTTATATAATATTTACATATAATTTAAACTAATTAATTTTCTTTATTTAAAAATAATATAGCGAGTAAGTTATTTATTTAATTTTATTATTACAAGTTTATATGATATTTAAATATAATTTAAACTAACTAAATTCTTTATTTAAAAAATTACTCAATATTATAGGGGGTAAGTTATTTATTTAATTCAATTATTACATATATATAATATTTACATGTAATTTTACCAACTAATTCTTTATTTTTTATAATATAGGGTGTAAGTTATTTATTTAATTCTGATCTGATATTACATATTTACATAATAATTGCATATAATTTAAACTAAATTCTTTATTTAAAAATTATTTGGTAATTTATTTTAGATCGTAAGTTATTTATTTAATTTTATTATATATTTACATAATATTTGCATATAATTTAGCTAACTAAATTCTTAAATTATTTAATAATTTAGTTCGTAAGTTATTTAATTAATTCTATGATTACATATTTATATAATATTTACATATAATTTAAACTAACTAAATTCTTTATTTAAAAAATTATTTGATGCTTTAGGTTTTTGTAAGTTATTATTTATAATTAATTATATTCATAATATCTATTTATATTAACCGAATTCAATCTTTATTTAAAAATAATATTTTCACTTTAGTTGGTAAGTTATAAAATATAGACATATTATAAATTTATATATTTATACAAAATTAAAATTAATATTTATTAAATTTATTAAATTTCTGTTTGAATTAAATTTTAGGGTAAATTATCATATTACTTTCTTTAATTTCAAAATTTTATTAAATTACAATATATTTTTATTATTTAAATTGTATGTAGATATGGAGAAAGTGAAAATGTAATTTTAAATAAATTCATTGAGGAAAAAAAATTAAAATGGATTCCTCATGATCAATTTAAAAATGTTGAATATCTTGATAAAGGAGGATTCGGTACTATATACAAGGCTATTTGGTTAAAAAGTAGTGGAGAGAAGGAAGTAGCTCTTAAATGCCTCAATAATTTGAATGAAAATAATTTGAATGAAAATTTAAATGATATTTTAAATGAAGTATAATAATATATTATTTATCTTTAATCTCTATTATAAATCAATATTTTTACTAATATAAATTTTAATTTTTTATAGTGGGTTTGTCATGATAAATGTTTAGATTCAACTAGAATTATTAATTTATATGGATTTACAAAAAATCCAGATACTTCAAATTATTTAATAATAATAGACTATGCAAATAAAGGCAATTTAAGAAGGAATTTAACAAAAGTAATTGAAAATGATTGGAATCAAAGATTATTCATGTTATATGAAATCATTTCTGGCCTCAAAGAAATACATAGACAAAATCTTATTCATTGTGATCTTCATGATGGCAATATTTTGAATCATACGGATAAAAAAGATGAAGGAGAAAAAGCAGATTATAAAACTTATGTTAGTGATTTAGGATTATGTCAACCTGTAAAATCGTTTTTTAAAAAATATGAAATTTGTGGTGTTATTCCATTTATGGCACCTGAAATTTTAAGAGGCAATTTATATACTCCAGCTAGTGATATATATAGTTTTTCCATGATTATGTGGGAATTTACATCTGGAGTTCCCCCATTCGTTGATAGAGCACATGATTTTCAACTTAGTTTAAGCATTTGCAAAGGTGAACGTCCTGAGATTATTAAAAATACTCCACAGTGTTATGTAGATTTGATGAAAAAATGTTGGAATGAAGACCCATCAAAAAGGCCACCTACATCAGAAGTAGAAAATATTATTAGAAATTGGATTTACTGTTCTAATCATAATAAAATTAGTGAAGAATTAAAAAGCAATATTATGGAATTTATAAATGCACCAATCGGAAACAATAATCTTGCTGTTGAACCACATCCACAAGCGTGCTATACAAGTCGCCTTCTTGATTTTACGAGTAAAGAAATAAGTAATTGTTTGGATTGTTCAATTTAATGACATAAAGTAATTAGGTAAGTAATATACTATAAACAAAAAAAGGTAACCTTTAAAATTATCTATGTAAATTTATTTATTTATTTATTTGCATATTTAGATAATAAAACAAATGACTATTAGACATTTAACAGGAATTATATTTTGTTGTATTTTTTTTTTAGAATTATTTAAACACTAAGCTTAGAGTAGTAAAATATTTTACAAGTTTCTTAGTTTAATTTAAATAATTTCGTTTTTTTTTAACTTACCAAACTTTAAATATGTAATCTTTCTTTTTATTTTTCTTAAAATTATTTAAACACTAAGGTTAGAGTTGTAAAATATTTACAAGTTTCTTAGTTTGTAATTTAAATAATTCTTTTTTTGTAACTTATCAAATATTTAATATATAATTCGATTTTATTTAAAATTACAATATATGTTTAAATTAAAAAGCCATAATATGACATTACTTGACTAAGCAATAAAAAATTAATTAAAACATAATCTCAAATGAATCCAATTAGATTTGATACCACTTCTAATGCTTCATGCTACTTTTTAGAACTAGAATAGTTTGTGATATGGTCAAATTTTAAACTAACTAATATATGAACAATTAACCGTAATAATTAATAATTTCCACCTTATTTTAATTAAAATAATTCATTTACACAATATTTATATGTAATACATAGATGTTTTTAGTTGGATTGCAACTTCACAATTTAAACTTATGAGCATAAATATTTATTAGTTACTGTATAATTTATAATTATACGTTAAATCCAAAAAAAACAATGACATATTAATGATATGTATCAGATATAGTCGCTTTTAAATTTTGATAAAAAGAATTCTCTCAAAGAAAGGTTATTAATGCATAGAAATTTGAATGAAAAGCTGATTATAGGGATGTTATGATCGAGTGTGACCACAGATCATATCACGAATGTTATGAATGTTACAGATGTTGCAAATGTTGCGAATGTTTGATATGTTTAACATAGCAGACATATGCAACATAGCATACATGTTTATATATAGCATTTGTCTTAATTGGCTCATCGTGTTTTACTGTATTTTCTTCCGAATCCACTAATTTACCTCCAGTTTCTCATTGGATGGTGACATATGCATGACAAATAGGAGTTATTAACAAAAAAAATTGTTCTCAGATTAATGAGAATACGGTAAGGTGTGATGCAGCGTGTTAAATACTAACCCTATCCAAATACCCAACCCAAACCCTAATCCTAATACCCTAACCCTAAACGCCTAACCATAACCCTAATCTGAACCCCTAATTCCAACCTAATCTCAAAGGGAAAATCACACCGCCCAATGAGAAACTGAGCCTTTTCATAAGCTTCGCGTCTTGTAAAATATAAAATATACTACTTTAATAATTTATAATTTCCTTTATCTAAGTGGGATAAATATTATCCCATTTTCCTGTAATAATAGAAATAATCGTTTCTTCAAAAGTCGAAATTTCTTGATGCATTTAAATATAAAATTGACTTGATTTTCCATTGTATCCAATAATTGCTGAAACGATTACATTGTTGTAAAATTCTGTTTCTATTTGTGTTCAATTTTTCGTGTTCTTTGTCTTTTCCATATGAATGAATATTTCTATGTTAATCATTAATCCGGTGTTGGCATGTTGGTCGTTTGGCCGGGATTGGCCGTTGGCCGTGGCCAAAAAGACCAAAAAAGTTTTGGCCAAATGCCAACAAGGTACTAATACTTATATAGTAAGTTATTTGGCCATTTTTCTTTTGGCCGGGGTTGGTCATTGGCCGTTTGGCCGTTTGATTGTGGCCAAAACGGTCAAAAAATCTTGGCCGTGGCCAAATGCCAACACTGCATTAATCATAACGGGTCTGGATGAAATTTCTCAAAGTATTCAAGGCGACTTTAAAAAGATTTGAGTTCGTTTCGTAAAGAAATTACCGTTAATATATCTTTGTTTATTTTGTAGTTTTGAAGAATAATCTCTGATGATTTTATTTTCATCTTGATTATTTGGCTCCATAACGAAGTCCTATTTGTAAAGAAAAAATGAGGATGTCGAAATAGAACGGGAACTTTTTGTCTTTAAAGATTATATATCCTTCCTCTTTAAGATTTATAGAACAACTTTAACGATACGCATCTCATAGTTGTCCAGATGGGCTGTAAAATTTTGTTTGTTACTGCGGAATTTTAGTATTTTTTGTGCATATGATCCATTTTGGGAACTGATGAATAAGGCAATTATTTTGTTGTATTATCTTCTTTTCTCGTAACCGCAATAGGTTCTTTTACAATAAAATTATTGTTCCCTTAATAACGTAAATTAAGGTGACTTTTACTGGCATATTATTTATTATTTATTTTATATAAGAAATAATTTTTTTATTCAATTTTGTCTTTTTTTCATAAAAAATATTTTTTTTTTTTTTATTTATAATCATTTATAATCTATTTAAAATGAAATCAATATTTATAAATAAATTTATTATATAAAAATTTTTTATGTAATATATATTATATACTGTATAACGAACTTTGACACTACTTTGATCGTAAATACGATGAATCATTTATCTCGCATAAAAATTAGTAAATTGATAGACGTTGTCTCATTCTCGACCATTGTGATTTATTAATGTAAACATAGATTCTGAAAAAAAAAAAAACGATTCTTTGATAACTTATCGTCATACATTTGTCATACCATGTAACAGAAGTAAAAATGGATATTCAATAAAAAATTAAGTCATAGAATCGTGACAATCACTATTTTTTATATTAATTTGGAAAATCATAGAAACCTATTAATTCGGAAATACAACCTGTCAATCTTGTCAAACTTTATTTATTTCCGTCATTGTGTGTCATTGTGTCTTTTGATATTTTTAAGATATAAGAAAACTTTCTTTTTTATTTAAAATAAAGAATAATCCTTTTTTATTCCTCCTTTATTAGAATTTTTTTACTTTTTCATTTGGACTTATTTTTTGACATTATATCGGATACTTCGTGTAGCACCACTTTCAACTTACAACCAAAATTAACTGTTTTAATTTTATTTTTAACCTGTTAACACTCTATTTTAGTAAAAAAAAAATTTCATTTATAGAATAAATCTTGATAATCTTTATCATTTCTTTCAAACCTCAATCTTTATATCTATTAATTTGGTAATTTCCTTGTTTAACCCTTATATTCTTTGTGCCAATTCGGAAAACTGTCAATCTTTTTTCATTTGTATAAATTTTAAGAATTTTTTCGTTTAACTAAATTTAATATTTTCTCAAAAAAAAAAAAAAAAAAAATATAGTTTTTCTTCCCTCCTTTCCTTTTTTTTTTTTTAAAAAAAAAAAATATTTAACGTTAAAAAAATGTCCAAGTGGTTCTGTTTAAAAAAAAATTCCAATGATGCAAGCGCTAGTACGTCAACCACCTCCACCATGGTCTCTTCTTCGCTTGTACATGATTTAGACAAATTAAATCTCACTGAAGAACGGTTGAAACGTTACGCAGATGAGGCGAATGCTCTATCTTTTAACTCAACATTGATTAATAAATCGGAAAGTTTATTAAAGTTTGAAGCTAAATTTTTACGAGAAAAGGCCATATCCAAAACTCTCAATAACATCGAACTTTCAATGAAAGTTGATCTTTGCTTTGTATTGGACTGCTCTGGATCTATGAAACCTCATATTGCCGCTGCTAAAGATTGTATATTACAAGTTTCTAATTACATTAAACATACAAATCCAAATATTAAACTTCGAGTTGGTTTTTGTGGTTATAGAGATCACACAAATGGATCAAATCATCTGCAAATTTTTGATTTTAATGATCAACATGACCAATTTACACAATATATGCAAGATGTTTTACCTATTTCTAATAACGATCATCCGGAAGATGTTCTTGGAGGTCTTGACGCAGCAATAACCAAAATGGATTGGCAAAATAACACTAGAGTTCTTCTTCATATTGGTGATTATCCACCACATGGTCGTCGTTTTTCAAATTTAAAAGATAATTATCCAGATGGTGATCCAAATGGTTTAACTGCGGAAAACGTGTTAGAGAAGATGCAATCAAAAAATATCCTTTACTTTTTTGGAAAAATTACAAATGAAACTGATAAGATGATCAAAATATTTCGTGATATAATTGGAGAATTTCCAGTATTTGATCTTGTAGGAGGGGATCCAATTAAATTAATTGAAAAATTTATTAAAGCCACTTCATCATCTATTACTCATGCCGTTTCTTTAACTAGTACCCTTGGAAGCAACTCTAAAGAATTATTATATTCTTTGCAACGAAAAAAACTTGATATGAATCCAAATGAGCCTGATTGGAATACTCTCTCATTACAAAAAGGAGTAGTCATGTGGTATCGTATTCCTAATACTCTTGATAAAATTAAAGATCCAAATTACTTTACCAAATCGAATCTCTCTTCTAAAAGTTTCAACTTCAAGATTGCTTCACAACCATTTTCTGCAGGTGTTGAAAAATATGCATATTTTGCTTGTGATGTCAAAAGATTACCGACAAAAGAAATGGTAATAAAAGAATACCTTCATGATGGGAAACAAAATAATCCTTTTGAAAAGTATCTTGAGGCGGTAGAAATCTCTACGGTTGCATATTTTCTCTCTGAAGAATTTAATTATTTTGCAAGAAAAAAGAAGATTCCTAAAATAAATTTTCTCAAAGTGAAACTTTTACGTAATGGTACTATTGATCTTTGTACTCGATATTATACTGTTGAACCGAGACTTAAGGATGCAGAGTATAAACGATTCAATGCAAATACCGGTGTAATTACAGAACTTCGTCCTACCCTTGAAGCATTTGTCCATTTCACATATGAATACACTGAAGGATATTTAGTGGTTTGTGATCTTCAAGGAATTGAACTTAATAATGAATTCTTATTAACTGATCCAGCGATACATTGTGTTGATCCTTTAAGATTTGGAAGAACTAATTTTGGTGAAAATGGAATCAAACAATTGTTCTTGGCAAATCATAAATGTAACGATATTTGTAAAAATCTAAAATTAAATCATATTGGTGATATTGCTTGAAGTATTAGATTTTATATTATTGGAAAATTTTAAATGTAACATTTGTATTTACTCGTATATTATCTATATATTATATTCGTATTAGTATTAGTAGTATTGGTGATATAAAAAGCTGATTATATGTGGTTTTTTAATGCTTCATAATAACAAATATATATTACAATGCCTTCAATGAATAAATAAAAGACTGATAAGCGATCTGAATTGCTAAAATAAATAACAGAAAAATTATTCATGCATTATTTTTTCCTAGGAATAGCAACGGTTGGCCATGGTCGATCATCGGGTTGCCCAACCGACCGCTTCGACCGTTTTAGCTGGCTGGCGACCGCTTTAACGGCCTGAAAATAAATTAAAAAAAAACTTGTTTCTTTTAAATATATTATTTTATAATCAATGGTAAAAAATTGGTTAAACGGTCCGGTTGGTCAAACCGGTCGGTCACCGCGACTGTTGTCATCCCTAATTACAATATTAAATTTTGTTTCATAATACTTTCATAATTAATAAAATCTTTAATATAAATCAGCACTGTAAAAACATTTTGAATTCATTTTAAGCACATCATCATAATGTCATAAAAAAGTTTTTATAATTTTATTCATTTTTTACAATTATTTAATCATTTTTTTATAATAGTCTATCATAAAATATTTATATAAGCTTCAGGTTATAATATCAGATATTAATTTATACAGTGGTCAGTATAGAAATCGGAAGTATTGAGTCCGAAGCTTCCAATAATTTTTTTATTGAAATAGATGAAATAATATTGGAATTGGAAGAATTAGAAGTCCAAAAATGATTCTAACTTTGTATTACTTTTGATTTTTGAACAGAAAAACGCTTGATAGATTCTATAATAAGGAATACGATCCAAGTGACCAAGTCTAAATTTCAAAACTTAGAAATCTGAATGAAACTCATAGTGAAATATAATGAACGATTTTATTTTATTAAGGGTTTAGGTTACTTATAAATCATTCCTGAAAACTGATTGATCTTAAAGCTGCGCAAGATTTGAAATCTAATTTCGAGTATTAATTGTTGCTACATTTGTTCTTTAATTAACGGGTTTTATAAATTTTGAACATTATTTTTTAGTATAATAAATTAATTCGTATCTCGATTTATCTCTGATTGCTTATTATAGAAAGAATATACTGGAATTGGATTTTTTTTATTTGAAAAATAATAATTAGTCTAAAATATTACTACAATTTGCATCAATAAATAATGATTTTTAAAAGCGCTAATAAAAAAAAAATTTTTTTTTTCCATCCAGATAATGAGTCAAACCAGATATCTGGAAAAAAAAGTAATCCAATCGGATCTAAAAGATTTAAATGTGAATTAAAATTTGAAAGCACCACTTCTCGAGCTAGAGTTTATGAAAACTGTATTAGGGATTAAAGAATTAACGCCTCCATTAAACGAATAAATCGTTATATGCATCATCAAAATTTGTAAAATATGGTTAATAACCCTTAAATAAAATAATAATAAATATTATAATAAATATATAATAGTAATAATGAATAATAAGCATATAAAATAAAATTACAAACATTGTAATTGTGAATTTCTCTTACTTAAAATGACTAACTTCGTTTAACAGCCATATACATGTCGGGATATAACGAAACGTGTACAGAAGTATATATACAATATATCATTTCATTTTTATTTATTATTTATTACTTTTTAAAAATAGTATAAAATGGAAAAGTTAAATGTTGACTGTCTTGTTCTTATTTTCAATATATTAAGAGTAAATAAACGATCCTTATATTCCTGTCTTTTAATTAATAGGGAATGGTGTCGTTTGGTAGTTCCTACCTTATGGGATAATTATCCATACTTTTTCAAATGTGAAAAATCAAGAGAAAAACTTTCTAATATAATACTTTCTCATCTATCCCCCTCTTCAAAGCAACTTTTATTTGATAATAATATTATATTACCTCAAACAATTCTTTCAAAACCTTTAACATTTAATTATATTAGCTTTTATAAAACTCTAGATAAAAGGATTATTGATTATATTGTATATTTCGTATTAAACGAAAAAACTAAAATTAATTATTACGATAATTGCTATAATTATTCAAAAGAAAGAAACCTTTTAGAACAAGAAGTTTACAAGTTACTTATTAGTCAGTGTAAAAGTATTAAAATATTGGAGTGGGAATCTTCTCAACCTTTATTATCATTTTCAGGAGCTCAAACATGCTTTTCTCGACTTTATAATCTAACAGTTGATTTGAATTTTGTAAGTTCTGATGATCTTTATGAGATAGCACAAATTTGCAAATATTTAAACAGATTATATGTTAAAAACATTTCTCAGGATATTCTTGGATTAACTCTTTTAATCGAAGCACAGAAAAATTTAAAAGATGTATCATTTAATTTTAATTCTGTAGATAAGAAGAAAATGATTTGTGAAGAACTAAGTAAAGCGTTAGCAAGAAAGGGCTGTGCAATAGATAGTCTTTCTCTATTTAACTCAGTTGGTTATATTCCATATCCATTTCTTATATCACTCGTCAATCTCAAAAGGTTACATATTCGTTGTTATGATTGTGACAATGAGGATGTTGATAAGGATATTAAAGAACTTAAACAATATTTAACAACTTCAAAATTTCCACATCCTAATTTCCTTAGCTTTAATAAGTTATCATGTTTTAAAGAATTAGCATTGTTAATTGAAAGAACCAATGGAAATATTATACACCTCAATGTTGACACATCAGATAAATCTGCCGAGAATACAGGAATGTTAATTAAGGCAATTGCTGATAATTGTCCAAAAATTAAGTATTTAACTACATGTCTTGGACCAAAAGATTTGATTTATGTAAAACCATTACTATTAAATTGTAATGATTTAATATTTTTAAAATTTAGAAGTTTGAATAGAAATTATGATATAGGTGATGAATTATTGGATATTTTGACTAAATTTTCTCCGAAATCCTTGACTATGATAACACTTAGTGAAGATTGGAAATATTCAGTTGATGCTTTTGAAAGTTTTTTTGAAAGTTATAGGGGACAAGAAGAATCACTTTATTTTAATCTTTTGGGTATTCATTTAGATTATATTACAATGGAACATATAAAAATCATTAGAAAATATTTTGATGAAGGGATAATAAAAAATTCGAATGTTTTGTTTTAGTAAATTATGATTTCAGAATTACTAGATTTTGATGGTAATTTGAGTCAGAGTCTCGAGGATTTATTTTGACCAATTATATTTAGTTTAAAGATTCTAACTTATGTAGTTCATAAGATTTAGTTAATATCTCAAATAATTCATCTCAATCGTATTTTTCATCATCATTAACAATAATGAACAACTTGATTGAAAGATTTTAAAATTTGTAAAAAAAAGGCAAAGACAGATTATTTAAGAAAATTCCATGAAATAATTGTTGACATAGCACTACTTCTAATCCTTTTAATTTTACAAAATTGGTTGAGTGTCGTCTAGTAATCCTTCAATATGTACTGCATGTTTATTTAACGATTCTCGTAAAGTTCCATTGTCTTATTAAATCAATATTAAGTGAAACACCGAGCTAAAGTGACGAATATAATATTTGACTTGAATATAATAAATATACTTTTTTGTGGCAAATAAATCATGATATCATTGCGGTAAGATCATACTTTTTTTTGTGAAATTTGTTTTTTCTATTTTATTTTATTTTTTTTTCCTTTTAAAATAACTTGTCCACACTTATACTGATGTAACAACATTATTTAAAACCGATTTTTTTTTTATCCAAAAAAAAAGAAAACCCACAAAGAAAATCAAAGAGCAATGTATGATTGATAGTGAGGTAAAAGGCCATAATTGATGTTTTTAATATTCTTTGTTAATGTTTCAACCTGACAATAATCTATGTAATTAGATTCTTCTACCCTAGACAAACCAATGCGGCAATCGTCAATTACATCGTAAATAACATATAAATAAAGAGAAGGAGTATGAATTATATAAAGAAACAGTCGAAAGAAATTGTAAAAGCTTTAGATGGAATGAATCATTACAGATCTCAATTACAATGAAAAGGGGCAATATTTTTGCACATCCTATCAATTCGTGTTGCTTGTTTAGTCATGCTTTTTTGGTATCATCAGCTTTGACTGTATTATTAATATTCTACTTTATAAAGTCAAGTGATTAAGAGGTCCCTTTGGGACCGAATCTGCAGGATTCAAGCGTAATACAACCCATCCTATAATATGAAATAGAAATAATAGAAATAATAATTTCTCGTGCATCTTTTCATTATGCACGCAAGATCCCGACTTTAACTGCTAACCTATTTGCGTTAATTATCTCAAAATTATACCGATTTGGGATAAGGTTGCGTTAACTCAACAAATTATTTTATCATCCGGTCATTACAATTTGGAATGGGGCAATAGCATTCATTCTGTTTTGGGGTGATCCGAAAGAGTAATACGAATTTTCGTATGTAATAGTTAAAGCATCACTGATGTAATTTTACTAATGAAGAAACATACTCGTAGAATTTTTTATATAACCCAACTAAGTAGAACGGGTTAAATTCCCATTTCCATGCACAGTAGGAATAAAGTATAAAAGAGCCTTATTTTTCAACTGTGAAAAGACCTTTAGCTGTTATTATCTAAAAACTAGAAGAACAACGATTGAGCCAAGTAGAGCACCAATGCATGCTTGCCACTATATCTAAGCTTTCCGAGAATGTGGAAAAACTTTCTGAGAACGTGGGTGAGAATAATAAAATACTTTCTAAACTTTCTGAAAACGTGGTGAGAATAATAGAATACTTTCTAAACTTTCTGAAAACGTGGCGAGAATAATAGAATACTTGTTAAACTTTCTGAGAATGTAGATAATAATAATCAATCTTTTGTCAATGCTATTTCCACACATTCAAAACTGATTTAAAAGATTTGTTTGAAACAAAAAAAAGTCAGATGTAATTTAAACGAAGTTCAGATATTCCTAGATAAAAAAATAAATTTGCAAGTGCTTAGTAAAGAGTTTAATGAAATGATTAGTGAGGTGCTTTTTTTATAAGTTTTTTACAAGAGTATTACAATTACGAGAAAAAGGAATCATTGCAAAAACTAAAAAAAAAAATTTGTTAATAGTTATAATAATAATATTGATAGTAATAAATAAATAGTAATAATAATAATAATAATAGTGTGAATAAATAGCAAAAATAATAAATTTAATAGTAATGATAATGATAACTCTGTAAAAGTAAACAAAAAACTAAAAGTACAATAGTAGACAGTAAGAGTAATAAAAAAGAACGTTATACTAGGTTAAATAAAATCAATAATATAATTTTTTGACATTAGGTTTTAATCTTCACTAAATATTAATGCTTTCCAAGTTTGATTGTAATTATAGAATCTTTTTCTGGTGGACAATATTATAAAACGAACATCATCTCATTCAAGTTAATAACCAATTCTGGATCACGCCATAAGCAATTATCTTAATTATCTTATATGGAATGAGATATTTTTTCCTTAGAAGCTAACGATCGTTACCAGTAATGTAGTAATGTATAACAATCGTTACAAATTATGCAACAAATGTCGCTGATTCCAAAATATTTATCTCATTACTAATTAACGCAAGAATCTTATTTCGTCCACCTTCTTTTCGGTAATCCCAAATGAAGCACATGTTTCAGCAATTGTGCTTCGAAATGTCTATTAGATAATTCGTTCTCAGTATCATTAGACTTATCAACGTCGACGAATGCTTTTCTCACGCTAACTGCGGAGAAAATTATTAGTGGGCAGACTGCGAATAAGAATTTAAGTGGAAGATTTATGATCTTTTTTTCGGCAGTAATCTCATTTAAATTATTTAAGGTTTTATCCGGATCCAAACACTTTAGACTGGTCCATCGGGCTGACCAAGTTGGGTGAAAACTGAACTATTTAATTAGGATCCGATTAGCTTCAATTTTGGTGCCTTTTTTTACGGGTTAAATTAATTTTTTTCTTAATTCTATTTTATTTTATCTTATTTATTTATTTTTTTGAGTAAATTTATTCATCATACGTGCGATTCACAATTTATTACATGATTTATTATTTAAAATTTTGTGCATTGTTTAAATTTTATAATTTTTTTACTAATCAAATATATTTTTATATATTTTTAACAAAAAAAAAATAAAATGAAATGAAAGAAACAAAAAAAAAGTATAAAGAAATGAAACATGATGTAAAGAAACGAAAATAAGTGTAGAGAAATGGAAAATAATTGTAGAAAAACGAAAAAAATAGGTGTGGAGAAACGAAAAAATAATGAGTGTTACGACGGAATGAAAAAGGTGTAAAGACACAAAATAGAAGAGAATGGAAGGAAATAGTAAAAAAAAAAATTTGTTAGTATTATTTTGAAGCAAAAAAGCAATATAAAAAATAAGATGATGTATACTTTAGTCTTCTATACCTTAGTCTTCTACCTTAGTTCAGGAAGCTTGAATAGTTCAGAAACGAGTAACGAAGAAATCTAAGGAAAATAAATAAATAAGTTAGCAATTAAAATTTGAATAATTCATTAGAATTTTTTTTTCACATCACGTTTTGTTTGTTTCCTAATTTTTCCATTAGTCCCAACAGCTGGTTATCGTTATATAACTAGAAAACGTGTCGAAATATATGTAATGCGAGTTTAGGAATGTTGTTTATCTTAGTATTGAAATTAATAACTTTGAGAACCGACAATTTTGCAGGACATTGATTTGAAGAATCTGCTAAGCGTACAGAAATAACCAAGAAAGTTGTTTATCTCACCTTTCCAGAATTAATGTATCGGTGTCTGATTTACCCGGAGAGTCACTTTTTCCTATTCTTTTTTTTGTAATCCCCTAGATGTAAAAAAATATTTATAACAACTGTAATCTACACGTAAATGCACTAAAATACGTTAAAAATTTGTTAAATGCGCAGTACAATAAACATGCAATATGTAATTATTGTAATATCGCAATCTTTACAATATACATACAACTCCTTTGTTAAACGTTACAAGTGGAAATAAATCTCTTTAGTTGTAATCTATAGAAACTTTTTCTGATCAACAACCTGTTAAATTACTTAATCCAAGATAAAATCTTAAAAATACGGAAGAAATTTTTCATTGAAAATCATATACACACGATATATGTGAATACTACTTTGGACATTCGTAACTGGATATGTCTGATTAAGTTTATAAATTCAGAAATTCTATAAATTACCAATATAACCTAATTTTCATTAACAAATTTTTTTAATTGTCTTCTTTAACAAACTACAATAACAAAAATTTTTATTTTGTTTTGAAAATTTTAAAATGAAAAAGTATTCCGGCCCTGCCACAAAGGGACTTCCTAAGAAGTGCACTATGCTCCACCCTGCAATTACGCATAGCACCATGCCGGCCCACAACCAACCGGTCCTATCGCAGGACTGCAGCAATAAACTGGTACCCACGAGCTTACTAAAAGCAAGCGTCTATGCTCCAACCCTCGCATAGTACTATACCGCTCCGATAAATTCCCAACCAGCCCTACTGTGAGACTGCAGCAAAGCTGGTACCCACAGGCTTACAAAGTAAGCACGCTATGCTCCCACCCATGCATAGCATCATGCTGCTCCAACAGAAGTCCCAATAAATAAGAAAAGCAGAAAGAAAAGATAAAAAGGAAAAAAGAAAAGGAAAAATAGAAAAGGAAAAAATGGAAAAGATAACGTACCCACCCTCCCTCCTAAATAAAAGCAAGGAATAAAATAACATAAAAATGAAATAATAAACAACAATAAACAGAGAAAAAAAAAGAAATTTTTCTTTTAAAACAGATTTTTCTTAAAAAAATAAAATTCTTAAAAAATTAGATTTTATAGATTTTTTTTTTTTTCGTCATTTTATAGAAAAATAGATCTTTTATAGAACAGGCCTATTATGACTTAATTACATATAATATTTATTTGTACTTAATTTAGAAATAATAAAATCGATCGGAAATATTTCACCGGATTAAAACGTAGTAAGAAATAAAGAAATGTTTATTTATTTAAACAGAAAAAAAAAAGGAAATAAAAAATATTTTGTATAAAATCATTATCATTCAAATTCAATAATATCCTTTTCATTAGGATTTAAAGCGATTTTTTTAACATTATCTATAATTTCACATGAAATCAAATCAGAATTTAATTTCAATTCACCAAATTGGCTATTCGGATGATAATTTTTAATTTCGTTGTATAAATCAAAATTATTTTTGACTTCAATTTCTAAGCGCTTAACAAAACACTCGAATTCGAAATTATTACCAATTTTCAATAATTTATCTCCTGAAACACCGTCAGCTCGAAATATTTGTGCATTAGGATGAGGAAATATATTGTAAACTTTGAAGACTCTAGAAGCAATATTATAAAATCTATTTGCTGCAGTTTTGACTGATCTATCATTTTTCTGATTTTGATCTATTAATGATTGAAGAATACCAGCTCCTTTCAAAATTCCAGTAACGATGTTTTTTTCTAAGATTTCGCCAAATTTTCAGATAATTCTTTTTGAACAATATTAAATAACTCGTTTAAATAAGCTTCCGCTTTAAAATAGTATTTTAAAAGTTCACAATTATCGGCGCCTAATTTAATTTCGAAATTGATACAGTTTTCAAATATGTTAAACAACAAAGTTTCGTTTTTATTTCCTTCTATGTTGAACCTATAATCAGCATTATTAAAAGTTAAGATGGATTCAGCAAGCTTTTGAAGTTTTTTGAGTTTTGCGGGATTAGTAGGATTAGTTTCTGTTAATATAGGATTATTAATAATCAACGTGGGGTCGACCGTGATTGGGTCATTTTCATTTGTAACGAAAAAAGAGGAATCGTAGTCAAAAGAGATACTTTCATTGTCTAACTGATAAATAGAATTACCATTATGATTCACTATTTGCAGATTATTCAACAATACAACACAATCTGATACTGATTGTTGATTATATAACTGATAGTCGTGGCTATTGATTATTACTAGTACCGTATCAATATCCATGAAATTGTTATTGAATATTACATTATCCAAGTTATTTGTTATTTCACCAACATCAACGTCTACACAAACGTCATTGGAATTTTCAATCACGTTTTTTCTTAATTCATTGGAATTTCCAGTATGTTCCACGTTATTTGATACTTCTTCAATGTCAACATCTACAATAACGTCATTGGAATTTTCAATCACGTTTTTTCTTAATTCATTGGAATTTTCAGTATGTTCCACATTATTTGATACTTCTTCAGCATCAACGTCTTCACAAACGTCATTGGAATTTTCAATCACGTTTTTTTTAATTCATTGGAATTTCCAACATGTTCCACATTATTTGATACTTCTTCAACGTCAACGTCTACAATAACGTCATTGGAATTTTCAATCACGTTTTTTCTTAATTCATTGGAATTTCCAACATGTTCCACATTATTTGATACTTCTTCAACGTCAACGTCTACACTAATGTCATTGGATTTCCCAGTATGTTCCACATTATTTGATATTTCTTCACCGTCAAAAAGAACGTCTTCATCACCGTTTTTGCTTATTTTTTCAACGTTAACTTCATCTCGTTATTACAAATTTCCTTTTCAACCCCATTTTTCTCTATCTCTTCGCCTTCGCTATTTTTGTTAGTTTTATTTCGTTTATAGCTTATATTACATTTGTCGCTTGCATCTATTTTACGTTTATTATTTTCATTATAAACTTTTTCAACTTCGTCATTACCAACATTTTCGTTTATTACTTCTATTTCAACAAGTAATTTCTTCTTTTTTTTAGACAAAGAGTTAATTAAACCACTTTCTCTTTCATAAAATATTGAAGATTCACTTATTTGAAAATATTTAATACAATCATATTTTTTAATAAGATTTATAATAGTATTAAATGCAGAAATTTCTTCACAAGATAATTTGACATATTGTAGTCTAAACATTTTGTTTTATTGAAAATTTGTTGCGCTTCGTATGTGCATTTATAACATTCAAAAAATATTGTTTGCCAAATTTAAATACGTAGAATAAATAAATAGTCCAAGAATAGTAATGATATTTGAGTATCAAACCTAGGTTAATACTTGAAGATCATTTACTATTATAGTACAGTAAGTAATGGTCACATTATACGAAGATGGGCTTATGATCACATATTATTCCGTTAGACAAAAGACCGTACATATATAGTTTAAGCTCTAATTACTTACACAGAAGGGCTAGTATTAGTTCTTTATTTGTTTTCAATAATTTTATTAATATAGATTTCTCTTTATATACATATTTTTCTTCTTTTTTTTTGTCTTTTTCCTGGTTCGCTAGACTAGTTGCCCATGGCCTTCTATATTAATATTATAGCTAGGAGCTCCATTAGGGGTTTTACATTATTTCAAGTAGTTAGCTTTTCACGTCCTGACTTCAGGGTGTAGCTTTCCTTTTAAATTTTGCGACCACTAAGTCTTAACATTAATAAATAAATAAATAAATAAATTAGGGATGGGACCCGACAGAACTGGTGGTACTTCGGTTAGCTGAATTTATTTGTTTTGGCTGGAATATAATGTAATAGTTATAGCTCCACAATTTTCATTTAATAAAGTTCATGACATTATACAAAAAAAAAATTAGGGATGGGAATCGGCTCGTCGGTACCATTTCGGTTCTTCATCAGCTCACAATCGACTCCCATTAAGCAATTTATTTATTTATTTCATATGACGACATACAGGCATTTGGAAGTACCCTAGCCATGGCAAAAAAAAAGTGGCAGTCACGTGACATTTGGCCCGCATTACGGAGTTATACACTAATACGTGAAAATATAGTGTGACGAATAATGTGTGACAAATAGTATTTCACCTACTCGAAAAAAAACTGTCCCTCAGATAAATAATAAACAGTAAAACGTGGAGGGGTGTGACGCTTGTGATGAATAAATGGCAGTCACGTATCTGCCACTTTTTTTTCGCCATGGCTAGGGTTGTGGGCATTTGGAATAAACGAATAAATGAACACCCATTAAGCAATATTTATTTATTTATTTAATGTTATCGACTTAACCAAAAATACCCATTAAGCAATATATCAGCTACTTTCGTCAAAATTAAGACATAGGTAGACCATGTGATTAAGATCAATCAAAAAAATTTTGATTGGTTTTCAATCAACATAATTTTGATACCAATCTTTTTTTTTTAACCGATTAGTTTGGAGTCAGTTCAGAGTCATTTCAGCTCGATTTTGAAAGCCATTAAAAGAACTTCCAACTTATAAAAGTTCTTTTTTTTATTATTCTGAAGGAATGACTGTTACTTTATCTATAATAGGATTTTCAGCTCTAATGCAATCATAATTCACTAGATATAGCATCGGATCAAAAACTGGTCGATCACGTAATTGAGCTTGTATCAATGCTTAAAATACAGAATGTTAACTTTTCTTTTTCTTCTTTTATGATCAAATAGACAGCTCTTAAGCCCGTTATAGGAACATTGTGACTAGCAGCTTCATTGGAGGTTTTATATAGTTTTTCGAGTTAATTTATTTTTTTTTCATTGTGTTAAACTTATTTTATTTTACACTAATGTACTGTTAGATAAAAACTTGCGAACGGTTGATTAATTTAAATTTCAATTGATGTTTAATTATTTCTTTTTTACTTTTTTCATAGATTTTGAATTGTATATTGAATTATTTGCTTGATAATGATGTTAATTTTAGTCATTGCAGTAGAGATTATTTAATTGCTATATAGATGATTTTTTACATTTAATATATTTGTTTCTATTATAATTATTATAATGCACTTCATACAGGTTTCTCTCCTCCGCATCAAAATACTTTAACATCACAATAAAGAGCCTGTCAAAAGGATGGAGTTGCTTGCGGTTGTCAAGCTTTTGTTACTGGGACTAATGACAAGTTAAAGTGTAAATATTGTGATCACTTTACTGTATTTCAGAAGTCTGCTTTCCCTTTATCTTCTATTGAAATTAGTCTATCATTATCTTTCTTATCATTACAAATACAAAATAGTAGTAATCCTGGAGATTCAGATTCAGAGCTGAAAATAATAAAAAAAACAATATCTGTTATCATATTAAGAAAAGGAAAAAACCAATCGAAATTTTGGAATGAAAATTTTCTCAATATTACTGGATCTCGAGGCCGTCCCGCTAATGTTTCACTTGATCTCAATCATATATTATTGTTTATGAAAGAAGCTTGGGATAATAATTCAGCCTAAAAAGAAAAACCCTCAGCACGGATTGAAATAAGAGATATTGGATTATTAGTGAAAATGTGTTGTTTAATGAAAATACTGGTGATTCTATCAATGCTTTAATTACACGTTTAAGGTTGCTTGCCGAAACCCATCTGGCCTAACGCGAAACGCCGAAACTCATACATAGTGCCGAAATGCCGAAATGCCGAAATGCCGAAACTGCCGAAACTGCCGAAACTGTTTCGGCATTTCAGCATTTCGGCATTTCGGCAGTTTCGGCAGTTTCGGCATTTTGACATAGTTTCGGCATAAGTAATACTAATATTTTAATAGAGTTTCGGCATATTTTCGTCATGTTAATAGTATCTGACAGATAAAAATTTATTTTTTAAAATTTAAATTATTTATTGTATTTATTATACGTAATCCAATGATAAAAACTAGCAATTAAATTCAAATTTATCACTAAAGAAATAAAATCCCAGTTAAAAAAGTTCACCATTTTATTTTTATTTTATTTAATTTTGATAAAAAAAAAATATTGATACTTGTTCGCTACTATTTTAAAAAATAGTACCCAGGCTGTACGACGTGGACGTCAGTATCAATTCACAGCCCAAAAAAAATGTGAGTCTCCAGCCGATATTTGGTACGGACTGGGCCTAGCTACTCACTATAAAATAATATAATAAAATTAATAAATTATCTTCGGTGACGATACGTAGGTAGGTTTCTTGCCCTTCTACGATCGTGTCGCGTATCTAAAATAAATTGGTTAATTTAAGATGTGAATAAACTTTAATTATAGAAATTTTATAATTACCTCGTCTTTCCCAAAATCTCGATCTAAATGTGCGATAATATCTTGCTCCGATACGCGACCATCTTCTTCCAGGGACACCGCTACGATAAAGGCAAAAACTCTAAATATCAAAAAACGAAATAATATTTAGTTAAATATTTTCAATTTTAAGCAAATATTTTTTTTTGCCATTATATTTTTCATACATGGTATTCCCTGAGAAGATTCCTTCATTTTTGGTGGCATCGTTGTGCCGTGAACCTCGAAGTTCTAAAATGACGATTTAGTCTGATTCAAACGAACGAATTAGTTGGATTAAAGATAATAATTCTATTTTTAACATATTTTAACATATTAAATATTATACATATGAACCTTCTTGCGATTGACCTCCAGAATCTCGATCGATCTCTCCCGTATTCATTATGAAATTCGTCATTTCTTCTTCTTCTTTCTTCCACCAAGTAATCGGTGTATTCATCGAACCATTGAATAGGACGAGAGTGGCGACGAGGCTGGCGATGGGGCTGGCGATGAGAGTGACGATGGGGCTGGCGATGAGAGTGACGATGGGACTGGCGATGAGAGTGACGATTGGGCATATTTACAAAATTAAGATGTGAGGAAAAACGCAAAAAGAATGAGATGAGTAAATCGTAAAATATCCTTTTATAAATAAAATTTGGACAATTCCTTTTTGTTCCCTTTCTTCAAAATACTGATTTATTAGTTTGCATCATTAAATTTAAATATCATCCTTAAAATAATAAATCTTTGTTTATTCTCTTTGTTCTTAAAAAAAAATCATTTTTTTTAAAAAAAAATCGGAATATTTTGTACATCCCTTAAAAAAAAATAAAAAAATCAGTGCATAATACATACAATGTGATTTGTATAAAAAAGTCATCTTGCATCGTTAAACAAATACCGATATAAAATTACTAATCATCATCCCTGTGTGATAAAATTTAATTGTTAACTTCTTTCTCTTTCTTTAGAGCACACATTGAACACGAATCAACACAAATTTAACAAAATTTGGCTAAAACGAGCGAAATTTTACCAGAATTATCAGCACAAATCGAACACAAATCGAACACAAATTGAACAAGATCGAAAGAGTTCGTTTGCATCACGTCGGTGTTGTTTAAATTTCGTCACACAAAAATTTTTTAATTTAAACTCTTAAATAAATCAATATAATTATAAACTTATTTACAAATTTACTTTATTAATAAAAGAATTATTGTTATAATGATTTCCTAAAAATAAAGAAAAAATTATTCTTCTTCATCTACATCATCTACATCGATGAATTCATTCAATAAATCCTCTACATTATAATCAAAATTTCCTCCCCCATCGCTTTCTTGTTCGCTTTCTTGCTCATCATCATTGCCATCATCTGTATTAATTTTTTCGTATTCTTCTTCAAATTCATCTAAAATGTCGTCTGGGATCTCTCCAATTTCTTCAATTATTAATTTGTGTGACAAATCAACAAATTTATCGATCCATACATGTTCTATTAGGACAACACAATTATCTGAAGGAACTGTAATTTGATTAGGTAAACTTTCATTTGATAAAACATCACATTCATCATCATCATCATTAGTTTCTGCCAGAGCCTCTGCAATTTGAATGTTCATTTCAGTTTCGCTAATACGAGTATCATTTTTTTCTATACCATAAAAACCAAGCTCTTTCTTAGCATTGGACTTCCAATGCATGATCATTTTAGCCATAGATTCTAGTCGACTTATATTCAAATTTAAACGCCGATCATTAAATAGCCAGCCAAGTGTTGAGAATCCTCGTTCGCAACTTGCGGAATTTGGACAAATCGCTAATAGATGGCGAGCGACTCTTGGGAGGCTGTTCGGTCGAGGGTCAGTATCGATCAAATTCCACCAATTTAGAGGATCGTCTAGAGAACAAGATTCATCAAGATCAAAGGGTGGTTTATTATCACGGTAGTCCTTAATTTGCTCGCATAGAGCCCTGGATTCTTTAAGATCAAATCCTAACCTTTTACCAATTGTAGTAGCGCACCTCACGATCCTTGAATAAGCTTTGGCTGTGAGAGGCTTACTCCTAAATCGGGGATCTAGGAAAAAGCAGGTTATATATTTGTCATCATCGAACTCTTTGAATCTTTCGTTCATCACGTTGAAACAATGGTTACGGAAGTTTTGATTAAATGATTTGGGTAATTGTTTCAAAACTGCTGATAGTCTTATCAAACTTAAAAAACAATCTCCAAGCGTCGCTGATCTTGATTCTAAAGCCAAGACGGCTTTTCTCAATGGATTTAAAACGAATGAAAGAATTCGTAAATCGGAAAAAAAATTCCGTGTTTGGATAACACGTTTGACCTTATCGTTCAACAAATTACTTTCATTAGTAATAATTTGTTCTAGTACTGGTTCCAACCTAATTACCGAATCTACTGATTCGCTAGCCGTTGTCCATCGCGTCTTACAATATAACTTAATGCCTCCTCCATGAATACTATTCTCTTTGATGAGTTGTGTGAGTTTGGCTCCAGCTTGATAGGAATTTTTAAAAAATGAAGCTAATGTATTAACTTTTCGTAATAAACGATCTCCAAAACTTTCTTTAAGTATATCACACGTGATAAGATTGACCGCATGTGCTATACATCGTACATTTTCGATGTTAGGGTATTTCTCTTCAATAATTTTGCGTGCATTCCGAACATTTGAGGCATTATCGGACACAATAGCCGATATTTTATTCGGGCCGATCCTTTCAATTATTTCTCCAATCACTTCGGCTACGTAATTACCTGTATGTGAATGTTCTGACAAATCTTGAAGTTTATACAAATACTCTTCTCTCGACGGAGTCATAATAACAAAATTCCATATAGAACGATGAGTGGGGGACGTCCAACCATCGAACGCTAAATTATATTAATATTAATATTATTACTTAAAAACACATTAAGAATATTGTTTTAAAAAAGTATAAAAAAAGTATCAAAAACCTAAAGTCAAATTAGCTCCATTTTCAATGACGGATGTGACAGTTGAGTTCACCATTGATAATTCCCGCTCAAGTAACTGATCTGACAAAAATTCTCTGGTTGGCAGCTCATACGAAGAATTAAGCTCCTTTACAAAGTTAATAAAAAAAGGGTGCTCGACTATCCGGAATGAAATACCACATGCAACGAAAAATTTAGCCAAGGCACGATTAATCCTAGTTACTCTACCATCAGGAATTTTTGTGAAATCATGGTAGTCTGTAATATTTAACTGATTACTCCCAACAATTTTTCTTTTTTTATTAACTTTATCTTCATGCTCTAATATTTTATTCAAATATTTTCTAACAATGGGTCCTGGAGCTTCTGAGCAGTGGTTCGCAAAGTGCTCTTCAAGTTTTGATATATCACCTCATGACCATGAAAAATTACAATATTTACAAGTGGCATGATATTTTCCTGAACCAACGGGATTTCCTCTAATAGCATCCTCCCAGGTAGAGCTGGGAGGCCTACCACCTTTATTTTTATTTTTTTCTAAGTCTAAAGTGCTGGTCATATTGAAATGTGTATAAAGTTTTTTTATTTTGTACGTGTTTAAGTAAAAAAAGTAATGCAAGGCAAACACGAAGTAATTTAAAAAATCTATAACAGATAATCATATGATTTGGTTCAAATTTCAAGGTATAGCCGTAACAGTTGGGGATTATAACAGTAAAATGATAAATAAAAAAAGGAGTTAAAGGAGTTAAAGGACGAAAAGTAACTGATTATCTTTGATATTAATGATGTCAGATCATTTCCTGAATGACCGTCAGATATGATTGGTTGTGTGTCATGTGGTGGCTGAATTTTATTTTGTTACACTAATTACATTATTAGAAAAATGAAACTATGCCGAAACTATATTAAAGTATTAATATATATTATGCCGAAACTATGCCAAAATGCCGAAACTGTTTCGGCATTTCGGCAGTTTCGGCAGTTTCGGCATTTCGGCATTTTTGACTGCTTGCCGAAACCTAGTTTCGCCAGTTTCGGCAGTTTCGGCATGCCGAAACTCACTAGTTTCGGCAAGCAACCTTATACACGTTACTTTCTTTTTGTATGTGATTATATTATATTGAACGGCTCTACGAGCAGGCTGAGAGGCGTAACTAGCCATGTAAATATATTTGTATTATCATTAGTTTTTCACAAACTCGTAATTTTATACAGATAGATTTTTTTAGAAATCTTTGAAAAATTTAAGAGATAATTTGTCTATATATTCAAGTTAGATATAGAAATGTTTATAACAATTTATTTTAACGAAAATGCTTAAATAGTTATAATAATATTGCGTTATCTGACTACTTTTATATGGATTTGTGTGATAAAATTTGATTTCTATTCTAAAAAACTTAATAAAAAGAGCATAATATAATATTAAGTCAAGATTGAATAAAATTTGTTCTATAAGAAAATTTAGAAATAGAATATAAATAAGCACACAATCTTAGTTATTCTTCATCAATAGGTTTTTCTTTTTTATATTTATTAGATGTGCAATGATAGGGTTTGAATAAATTTTCTTATTTTCTATTATTACTATTACTCATATACGATAATAAAATCAAATTATTTTTTACTTAAGGATGGAATATTTTAATACAAAACATATCAGATATGAATTAATTTTATGGCTTTCATATCTCAATTAAGTATTTATTTTCTAAATCATGTTTTCCATAATTTTAACGCGAGAAAATATTTCAAATATTTTAGTATAATCTTTTTTCAATAATGAAAAAAATCAATTATTTTGAATCTAAATTAAGAATATTTGCTTGAAATTGATTCTGACAAAATTGTATTAATAGAAACAGGTATATCACATTTTATTTTTTTAACAAACTTCATTAATTAAAATTTTTTGTTTTTTGTAGTTATTCAGTTTATTGCAATTGTCACCCTATTGTTTACTCAAATATTGTTATGAATGTGGATATTACAAATGTTGCAAGAAAAGGTTTAGTAAAAAAAGAGTAAGAGCAATTATTTGGAGTTTTGATAAAAAAAAATTTTTTATCAAAAAGATGTTGATGAAATTAAATATCAAAAAGTATAATTTAAAAAAAGAAGGTAATTATCATTTTTTAATTGATAATTACAAGTTGCTAAGTATATTTTTATTTTAGTTCGAGGGGTTTCAATTAAAATCAGATGTTTCTGCGATAACTTTGAGGAGAAAGAAAGAATTTTTGAATATAATTACTCTTTAAAAATTGGAATTGCATCAAATGTTCTTCAATTGTACAAGATGTGATATATAAGAAATTATTTTCATTAGAATTTCAGTATAAATAAATAATATCTTTTGTTATTTGTAGTTCAAATTGCTTCTGATATTACTTGTAAATGTAAGGAATATAGACAAAAAGATAATGTATTTAATTATATCAATGAGAAAGAAAAAAAATGGATTTGTTCAGATTGTGAATATTCTATTTTGGTTAATTGATTTTATGATCCTTATTAATAAATATAGGAGTACGTTTTATCGTTTTATGAACTCCAGATAATATGGTTTACTAAATTCTTAAATTGTGACAATTTTTGTATAAAAGAATTAAGATAATTTTAATGGATTACGTTTTATTAAATTATTGAAACATAAATGGCTATAAATATGATGGTTTTCATAAAATTTGTTTAATTATCCAAATTGATTTTATTTCACCTGCATTCAATAATAGTATTAATCTTTATTCAATTATTTATTGATGAAAACTTTGTTCCAATTAGTGAACACGATATGAAGTTTTACATCACCATGATGCCACCTATCATTCATTTTTATTTAAATTTTAATAACATATTTCTGTTTTTAAATGAAAAAAATTGCTTAAAAATGATTTTCATTAAGTAAAATGTTAGTGTAATAGATATTTATATTTTGTTAATGGTTCAGCGGAACCTGTTTTGCTATTAGCGAAACATAAGACTACCTAAACTATTGCGTATACTTTTTTGTTTTAACGTAAAGATAATACATAAAAATAAGTTACGTGATTTTATGTATTTGATGAAATTTCATTTTTCTCTGGAGTCAGTGGCCTATTCACTTATATTAAAACGTGATAAACTAACAATTTTCAAAATTACAATTAGCGTTGGAATTTTGAGTAAAAAATCAAATTAGATTGTGGATGTACTATGAGTATTGATAGTATAAAGAAAGCTGATAAAAGAGCATTTATAATAAAAGATTGTGATTTTACTGAAATTAAAACTGGAGGATATGTAAGAGGTAAACTCGAATTTGAATTAAAAGAAGATTGGATGAAGAAACAATTAGAATTCCTTAAGAATCGAGGCACTGAACTGAATAAAGCGTTTAATTCATAATCATCTTTAATCATTTTGATGTTTAAATGATAAATTTCGCGTGATAAATAAGAAGATATCGCGTTTATTAAGCTAGTTTTTCCTGTTCCTGGCTTTCCAAATAAAAGAATCCCTCTTCTGTAAGGAATACCTATTTTTTCATAAAATAATTTATTGTTAATAAAAGTTTCTATTTCTTTTTGCAAAAGTTTTTCATTTTTTTCTTCCAAAGCAATACTGTCTAATCCTCTGCATGATGTTAATTTGTGTATTTGCATCCAACGTGCTTGATTATTTTCGTATTTATAATGTCCGTTGTAGTTTTTAATAAATTCTAAATATTCCAGTATAATATCATTTAAAAGTGTAGTTATATCTTTTACACAAGTATTTGATTCTTGCACTAATAAATAAATTGAAGGCTTCTCAATATCAAATGGTTTGTATTGGACATTATAATTACAAGGCCCGTTATTTTTAATACTTGTATTGTTACTATTTTTTGGAATCTTGTATTTTATCTTAAAATTAACATCTTTATAAGTAATATCTATCTCATGATTGTTCATCGGTAATATATTAAAGTGGGGAATAGCATTTATATTTTTATTATTAATATTATTAAAAATGTTCAAAACATATGATCCTTTATCATAATTTTTGGTCTGTTCTAAAATAAGCCATGACAAAGCTTCGTGCATTATATTTTTATTTCGCTCGTTGTAAGTACCTATGCTATAATGATCTATTTGTAAAGTAATAAGAGTTTTTGAATTAAACTTTCCAACCATTAATTTAATTAATAGTGAATATGCTAAGTATGCTAGAGTAGTGAGGCCAGTAGCAATAACACTAATAGCATACATATCAACCATTAATATTCCCGTAAGATATGGTAAAATTTTTGTGGGAAGCCATGCAGTGAGGATCAATTGTATTTGGGATTGAGAGAATTGATTTGTGAAAGTTTTGACAATTGATAAATCCATGATATTAAATAAGAACGTTCACAATAATTATTTATAGTTACTTATAGGATATCAGTATTTAAATAATTTTTCTGTTTGTTAGAAAATTTATTAATAAATTTAGTGATTTTGTTAGTAAATACATAATTACAGTATACGTTAGTAAATATATAATTACAGTATATGTTAGTAAATACAATCACAGTATGCATTAATTGTGTATCAATAAATACAGATGATTTTCATGAATTGAAGATTTACGGCTAAACTAAAGTAAGTAACTTGCTAATACTAAAGTAATAGCTGCTAAAAATTAATACGTTTAATACATTGTTATTTAAAGTATCTAATAATATGACATTTGAAAAGACAAATCATTCAAGTATAACTATGTTTGTAATTCCTATTATATCGATTTGAATAAGGGTGAGTTTAATATGAAAAGAAATATTTCTTCTAACTTTACAGATAATCAGATGACTAATTTGACACAATAAATTAATATCAAGTATATGATAATTATAACTTACTGTATGAATAGTGTGAATAGCAATTATCTACTTTATAATTGGCAATTTGATAAATAAACAAAATAATTTAAACTAATAATCATTCTTTCATTTAATGAAGTAAACTGAAACTTCCTTTAAAAGAAATTTATGCTTCAAAATCACATCTAAATGAGAATGCCGAGTCATAAAATATTTCTTTCAGGATGATATAGAAATAGTCATTTTTATCTTATTTTTTACAGCTTTAGCAATATTTATTATTTATTTCCATTATATTAAATAGCCAAACGAGATAAAGGATTGTGAAACAAATTTAAAAAAATGCATCTTAAAATAGTTTATCATAAAAGTTTAAGGTCAGTATTTAATTTACTTAATACAGTTTATAAAAATCGAATTTAAATTGTTTTTAAATACATATTTTTAATTACAATATACAGTAAGATACTATGAGATTATGTCACAAAAGTATGAAAACACTAAGTTAATGACCCATAAAAAAAATCATAGTCGCATTTAATTTACTTTTATTTGAAAAAAATGACCATAAGCGATTATTTATAAACTTTATAATAAATGATTTAATAAATGATAAATAGTCTAATACATTAAAATGCCATCACACCTGTTTACAAATAAATCAAATTCATTTCTTAATCAGTGCAAGCAATTTAACTTATATTTCTATCATGAAAGAATCGGCTTAAGAGCTTAGATTTTGAAAATAGGATTGACTGTTATATTACTTAATTTCAATACATTAAATTTTAAGTATACTTTCAACTTTCGCATGACCTAATGTTAGATCAGCTTAATTGTGTTGAACGGTTGTAAGATAATTAAATACAGTAATTAAAAAGGCCAACTTGGAAGTTAGCTATTACTAATAAATGATAACTAAATAAAATAAAAAATTATTCCATGTTATTACTAATTAACTATAACTCTATTTATTATGAATACACTATATAACAATATGTTATCGCTTACACAAAAAATATGTAATACTATTGTTAAATTTGTAAACAAAAATACAATACAATCGTTTTGTCAACTACATGATTAATTAATTAAAGATACAATTTGATTTTACTTTGTATTAAATATATTGATATATACGCAAAAGTTTATTTAAGCAATAATTGATTGATTTAAATTTATTAGATTTTAAATCATGTTTCAAGTTACCATTATAATAGCAATTGACGGTCTTGGAAGATTTATCAATCAATCCTGTTCAAATATAAACAATTTATCTAAAAACGGGACTATTTATAATGTTAATTCTGTAATTCCGTCCAATAGTGCCCAAAATTGGGGGTCTATTTTAACTGGAGTTCGACCTGATAAGCATAAGTTAAAGCTTGAAAATCTTGACATTCCTTATAATAATGAGGAATATCCAAGTTTGTTTAAAATTATATTAGAATCATATAAAATTTATAAATCTGCTGCGTTCGTTTCATGGGAACTGATTATAACAGGCATGATAGAGCCAGAATTAACTATCGACAGATACGCTCCATTACTAAATGAGAATTTTCTATCAAAATATTGGATGTATTTCAATCACTATATATTAAAAAAACCAATTTACGATTCATATTTGGTTCAAAACGTAATAAATTATATCTATAACATAAATGATTTAAAATTTTTATTTATTCATTTAGTTGATCTTGATGAGGTCAGTCATTTGTATGATTTTAATTCAAATGAATACAAAAAAAAATTAAAAGAAACAGATAATTATATAGGAACTATTACAGAATCAATCTTTGAGAAATATGAAAATCCTTTAATATTGTTAACGACTGATCATGGAGGAATTGAGAATAAACATGGTGGAAATAGCGAAGATGAAATTAATACGTTCATTGCTTCTAACGTTAATTTAGATTCACTTAATATTGAAGATATAAATTATAACATGAATTGTTCAAAAATAATATTAAAAGCTCTGAATATCAATATTCCTAGTTATCATGTAAACTCCGAAAAAAGATCTACTGACGTGAAATTAATGTTTTATAGCCACACTTTAACTCTAAACGCAGAGTAATGTTTGAATTGAACTTATATGCATAAACGATTTTTAACGCATGATTAAAAGTTCTTCTTAGGGAACGTACATTGTTCCTTTAAGTCGTAGTTTGATAAGTTTTGCTTTTTTCTTACGTAAAAAAACTTGAATAACTTTGAACAAACTTTTGAAGAATTTTAAAATTTCGGTTCGCATTTTCTATCTAAATATTTTTTTCGTCTTTTTCTTTCTCGTTTCTTTACATTTTCACTTTTTTATATTTTTTAATACATTTTTACACTTTCTACGCTTTTTTCTCTTTTCTACTCATTTAGCATTTTTTTTTTCTTGCTTTTTTTTCCGCTATAATGCAATTACTAACATTTTAAAGTCATCTTAATGTACTTGTTGCAACAAATTCTAATATTTTTTTTTTTTTTTTTTTTTTTTATTATAAACACAAATAAAAACTGAAAATTTTCAACTTTTTTTTATAATTATTTCTTTACAAGAAACTTTATTTTATTGGTACTTGAAATTTTTTTTTTTTTTAAAAAAAAAAAATTACTAAATTAATAAATTATATTTTTTTTCAAGGAATTTGCATTATAAAAATTAGAAAACATATTATACTAACTATCATACATTTTTATTAATTTTATTTTTCTGTATATCTTCTTCTAAACATGCACTTTTTCCCGAGCCTAAAGAAAAAATCATAATTTTTGAAAAAAAATTAATTTTAAAAGAGGAAAAATTAAATTCATAATTGACTGACTAATTTAACGGATTAAAAAAAAAAAAAGAAAAAGAAAAGAAAAAGAAAAAAAAGAAAAAGTGAAATTCGAATAAAGTACGTAAAAAAAAAATTGTTCATTATTTTTTCCTTGAACATTTTACATTGGTTTGTTAATTAAAACCGTTCACTATGAAAGTACCTTAATTGCTTAATTGATAGACTGATGGGCGATTTGACGATCAAGGGAGCTAAAAACTACGTTTTTTCCAAATGATCCTCAATTAATAGAAAACGCTCAATCATCATTTCAATTTAAAAATCATTTAAAGGCATGGAGAAGACTATAAAAATAATTAACATAAATATAAGATCAAGCTTATAATTGCTATCTCCCAGTATTTCACGTTTCTGTTTCTTCTTTCTTCAATAATTAATTCTATTAGTTATTGATTGTGATACTTGAGCACAATAATATCGCTTTAGATCTAATTAAAGGAGATGCTTGGAAACGGTCTTAGACTCTCCATTATAGATACTATCAGATTTTAACAAGTTTAAATCTTAATGAAGGTGTGTTGCATTTGTTTACTATGCTCCTAATGCTCATCATTTAAAAAAATTTGATAGATTATTTTATACTCTATATACAGTATATGAAATATATCATATTAAATTATACATATAGAAAATATTATATGAACCACATTTGGAAATCATAATAAATCCATTTTGACATATTTAAACATGATACTACAAATTAGTACCGCATTGCTGAGCGGTGTACTGTGTCTTATATCCAGGTCATGCTTGATTGATTTTACTAGAAACACTTTTCCAGAAGTCTGTCCATGCAATTCTATGATGGACTTCTGATTAAACAAACTGGTTTGGTAATTTATAATAAAAGATTACCAATACTTAAAATAAATTATAATAATAATATCTGTTACTCTTCCTTTAAATTATTGAATTTTTAGATCAAAGAAAAACGTATATAAAAGAAAGAAGATATCTAGAAGAGATACTTCATTTAGTGGAATGTTATCATTGTTTGAGATGAATAAAAGTTGCCTTTACATCTACATTTTATAAGTATATAAAGCACAAAAAGTCATGAAATTATTTTGAATATTTTAAGAATTTGGACAATATGGAAATATTTAGTGGGATTTAGGTCATTTTTATATTGCAAATGTTGATTTCATTGTCATGTAATGTAAAAATCAAAATATTATTCTTAAACAATAAAGATTTAAAATGGGTTGTTACTAACGAATTGATCGATTTATTAATACGATTATTTAAGAAATTTATAGAATACAATATAAGATACAGTACAGGCACGTAAAAATATTAAATTTAACTATATAATAATAAAATAATTATCTGCTCCGAAATTAAACTGCTGAACAAGGTTATAAATATGCTCAAGATATAAGAAAATAGAGAGAAATAAAATGAAAATAAAAGAAATGAGAAAGAAATAAGATGAAAAGAAAAGAAAAGAAAAGAAGTGTGCAGGAATGCACATAACGATAATAGTAATAACATAATTACTTAGAAAAATTAGGGCTTATCAGAAATTAATCTTTTGGATGTCAAGTGAGAACGTAATAATCAGTTAGAAAGGTGCCATCGGGAAGCATGTCCCAGAAGGGGTTATTATTTACATCTTCACCGAGTTCTTGACAAAATACATCAACGGTGTCGCCGTTTAGTAATAATGGTTAGAGTAACTGCAATGACTCCTACCATAATAAACAAAATTTCGAACATTTTTACAGAGATGTTTGATATTAAGAGAGATAGTTGAAACGATGTATGGAAAATTAAACAAGGTTTAAATTTCAAAAAAAAATTTTGTTGTATGTAATAAAGGTAGAACGATTTTTTGGGTCATTATATATTAGAATTTCGACTCTTTTTTTTCACATGAAAGTAAGAAAATGAATGAAATATCAACGGGCAACGGCATGTGAAATTTCTTTTGAAAAATACGATATTCTTTCCAATAAATAAGTCGATCCAAAAGTTATACATTTACAATATTTTATGCTTACTATTTACTTCCTTCGAAAATTTACTTATGTGATGAAAAAAAATTGACGGATTGACCATTATTTTTACCACTGTTAAGAGTGCGAACGATTATAATCAATTGATATTGATGGTCGTTTTAATGTATCAAATCCGGTAGTAATGGCATAAAGTGCTCAACGTTAGTTCTGTATTCTATGAATCATTTGTAAGATTACATATTGTGAAAGAAAATGAAATATAATTTATATTATTCTTAATAGCATAGTAGCTATCGGTAATCTTTTGGTGATAAAATTTAAAGATAATTTAAATTTAATTCTAAACCAGCATTTGAATGATTTTTTGTATTTTTTTTTTTTTTTTTTTTCGTTTGAAAAACAATTCTAACCGGAATTTGATTATTATAAAAATAGATGAAACGAGATCAAGCTTTATTTGGAATCTTACGTGGCTTTATTACACTCACTATTTCGCACTCCTAATGATTATATACTATTGACACTAGGGATATACAATTATCTTCCATGTTTAGGTTCTAGAAAAGTTCAGTTATTATTATCTTGCGTATTTGACTTTCAAAGATAAGGGGTTTAATTCGCACACTTTACAAATTTAAAAAGTAATTGTTCTGATTCAAGAGATTTTTCTAAAATTACTATGAAATTTTTTGGGCAAATTGGTGATCATGGAAATTATTTTTTACTATGTATTATATTATTAAATTTTCTGATGAAACTCGTATGCCTATTTTTTTTTTTAATGCGAGTTGAACTCTCGACCCTAAACTTGTAAGCACGATCTTCACACATTTTACAAATATATTTCGTTCACTGTTTAACATAAAATAATGAAGCGTGCATTATGTAAAGTGAGTCATAAAAAAAAAAATATCATTACCTTTTCTCTTTGTTAACAAAGTTTATTAAAAGAAATAATAATTATGTTTTGCGTTTGATGTACAGTGAAATTAAAATTTTTAATGAAAATCACAATAGTGTGACGGAATTGGTAATTATCAATTAATCCGTTTTCTAAATCTAAACTTAAACAAATTGAGAATTTTTTTTTTTTAAAAAAAAGTACAAAAAAACGGGGTTTCATATTACATTCATATTATATTTCCTTATTTTTTTATATATTTTTTTAATTTACTTGAAATTATTGCAAAGGCCTTTACCGATTGATAGTCAGGTAACTCCTAAGGCTTGGAAGTTTCTAAAATAATCGTGAAACACTAATTTTATTGCGTTATTTTGGCTCACATTGTCACACGGAATAAATACAAACTTTAACCAAATTGATATCCCCACCAAACACTAGTATAAGGACGAAAAAAAGAAGTTGAGCGTAGAAGAAAAGAAACAGGATTCAATATACAGTATCTGCTGCGAAGAAAGATGTGGTATCTTCAAACTCCCTAGGTAACTTATCGCCGGGTTATATTTGCTGGAATGCTGATTCCCAGATACTTGACGAAGATATTAGGAAACCAATTCGCCTTATTTTTAGTCATTTTCAACTTAATCTTTTCTATCCCATAGCAATTTATCTATCTCACAAAGAAATATTGATTGGGTTTGGACACAAAAATAGATTTCTTTTAACCCATTGGACACTACTACCGACTAGCGAACTGTTTACATCAAAATTTGTTTCTTGTCATCAATGTAACTGCGTAACGACCATTTATGGTCATATTCTCACATGCACACTGTATTATCTAAGTTTTTGATTCATTCAAGGACCGCCTGCATTCTCGCCTTTTAACAAAAGTGACAAAATTCCTCTTAGTTTTGAACTCAATCCTTTATTTAGTCTAACATTTTCTTATAATCATCCGACATATTGTTACGACCTGATTTGGCGCTGGTCGATTTGCTCCGATATACAACTAATGACTTCTGATATTGCATGCCAAATGACAATCAACATGCCGATTGATTTCGACTTGGCTGAATAATTTCGATATGGTGATGAACGAATATAGTCATATGGCGGCGATGAATATTTATTTATGTAACTACTTATTTTTATTATTGTTTATAATTATAGATATATTTATATATATTTTTTTTCTTAATTTGTATTTGTGTATTTTATTGTGACAATCGGTACAATAGTATTCGTCTTCTATTTTCGATAGTTCGCGGTGGCTTAGGACGAAAATCCTCCCTAAATTTATTAATTAATAGTCTCATTAGCCCAATGACACAATTCCGATTGTGATGTATTACATGATCTTGATGTAAAAAGAGATGAAGAATTATTATAAAAGAGAAGGAAATTGCTGATAGTAAAAGAGAACACACGATTAATAACATAGGAGTTAATCATAAAACCCGCCCTTTTACCCCCTACACTCTCCTACTGGTGTTCATCCATTATTTAAATAAATTATACGTTGTTTCTGTTGCATAACATCACGTTGTGTTAGTTGTTCACCCGTATTAACGATTTTGTCCGCGTTGCTGTATTATCGAATTATAACCGATTGTAGACGTATTGTTCGACGCTTCTTAACGTTGAGAATTGAAGTCTCTGAAATACTTGCTGGAAAAAAAAGTATAATTGCGATAACAACCTGAACTAATCCCGGCTTCTGTTACCATTGTGCTAGTGACGAACAATCGGTAACAACTTGGTGCCTACTTCCAAAACAAACAATAAGCCGAAAACCGGAAGTGTATCATTGTTCTATTAGGACAACGACAGTTCACATGTCCAGTTTTACCACAAGAGTAGGACCGATTTTGTTGATTACTGGTCATTCAAAGAGTTGATGGAGATATAAGAGTTCGGCAACGAAGAGCATCCTATTATATCAAAATATAGGTGAAGAGGGTAGTGTAATGAAGGAAAGCTCGTAGCTAAGAGATTCGTCCTCAAACCGATAGCAGAAGAAAGGGTCAAGCACGAAGTTATGAAACTTCTCTTTGGCAGTGTAAAATTTAAGAACTATTCGGTCGTAGGATAAGAAGATATTCTGATAGCATATACTACAAATTAAATTGCAATAGTACAGTCTTGCGTCAATACTGTTATGCCAGTTCTTTGGGTGCTTATAGGAAATAAGCGGAATATATAATGGTGGTAGCAGAAGGAATGTTTGTAATTAAACGTAAATAAAATGAAATAAAAAATAATAATTAAATAACAATTCACTAATAACAAACTGCGAAGGTTACACAAAAACCAACTGAAAAGAACAACGTACAAAAAAGTGTCAAAAAGACAATCAAACAACGAGATAACTTTTTATTAATAAACAGATTTTATTAATATTCGTAAAAATGCTATCTAATTAACTTCTACAACGGAGTGAACATACGCGTTTTTATAACTACCTAAACCACACTAAAAATATTTAACATATTTAACAAATTAAACATATTGCACATATTGCATATGTTTAACATATTTAACATTCGAAACATTGATCCGCAATCATGTGACTTAACCGGTCCTTCTTAGTCACGTGTTATCTTGCCGTAAAATACTGAACTCTGGTAATAGTCGTAGAAATACGAATTCCAAAGAAAACCAATTCCAGAAGCGACGGAAGTAGGTGTTTGATAAGGTAGTTACGGATGACAAATGCGACAAGATTTGTCAGGAAGTTCTTTTATAGGTACGCTGATATTAGAGTGATGTAATCGATCGTGGCATTTCAGGAGCTTCATACAATAGGGTAGCACAACCTTTTTTACGTGACCTGACTGCGATTTTTATTTTTAACGAAGCATTTCGGCTTCTTGGAATGTTATTGTTAAGGTCTGGAAAAATCCCAAGACATCACTAAACGATCCTTTTTACGCAATATGAATCAACGTAGTAACCCTCAGTCACGAGTCACAGTCCAACTGTTCAAATAACTCTGGTCACCACCTCAATATTTTTCACCCGAATCTTCACCTATTAAAACCTTTTTCCACCTAACACATTGGTTAGGTGGACTTTCTAATTTCTTATACAATGGTCTTTGACCTAATTTTATTGATAACGAACATTTATCTCGATTTTTTCTTCGTAGTTTAGATTTCCCGTTAACATAGCGTAATGAATGTATTAATCATGTTCTTTAATATGTTTTATAGTCATTTTGTTTTACATCAAAGGAAGGTCTAGTCAGTTTTAATTGGGCGGCAGTGTAAAGAATACGTTTATATGCTTATAATAAGAATTTTTCTAGATGCTGTTGAATTAGTACTAGATCTCCGGATATCAATGTCTGTATAACATAATAAATCGAAATATTTATGTAAAAGTAAACGAAGTCGTCACTACTAGTAGGTTAATTGTTAGGTTATCCATAGTTTTGTTTTATAAAGCAAAATGAAATCTGATGATATTGTTGCGGCAAAATAATGCGAGACTAAAAGTTCGATTAAATCACATGATTGCGGATCAATGTTTAGAATGTTAAATATGTTAAACATATGCAATATGTGCAATATGTGCAATATGTTTAATTTGTTAAATATGTTAAATATTTTTAGTGTGGTTTAGATAGTTATAAAAACGCGTATGTTTACTCTGTTGTAAAAGTTAATTAGATAGCATTTTTACGGATTAATAAAATTGGTTTATTAATAAAAAGTTATCTCGTTGTTTGGTTGTATTTTGACATTTTTTTGTATTTTTAATTTGTGTTGTAAATCGTGATAGATTTACGTTTATTTTTTTTTTTGTTGGGTTTTGTGTAACCTTCGCAGATTCGTTATCAGTGAATTATTCGTTATTTAATTATTATTTTTTATTTCATTTTTATTTACGCTTAATCATAAACATTCCTTCTGCTACCACCACCATACATACCGCTTATCCCCAATAAGCACCCAAAGAACTGACATAACAATATCTAAACAAGTAAATCATTACCACAAAGTCACGTTTTTCCACACTTTGTCAAATGCGGTCAACTGTACAATCGAAAAATTGCTCATGAAATACTCATGTTAATCATTTCCTTCGCAGAAATTTTTACTGATATGTCGTCTGATCGAGAGTATGTTTTATTATTCGTCACGAAGTAAGATTTTTATAAATATATGTACGCACACCCTCAAACTTTCCCAAGTTTTAACTCCTTTCTCTAATGAAATACTTTCTGGCGTTATGATGATGCTCTCGTCCCATTCTGTATAAATGTTAATATAAGCTTTTTTAAATGCATGTTGGTCCTAATAATAAATAAAATTTCCATTGTTCTTTTTTTTTAAAAAAATGGATTGGACGATTTCTTTTTTTTAAATCGTCCAATCCATTTTTTAAAAAAGTAGACGCTTACGAATTGGATTGTTTTCTACGTTGCAACGCGCACATTAGAATGAATTAATACTTCAATTAATTCTTCCATGACTCCATGTAAAAACAATAATTACAAAAGTGTATATTACAAAATTTTTACATTCATTTCAAACCTGAATTCTTTTATACTTTAGATCGTCGTTTAACGGTACATTAATATTCAAAAGTTTTTCTTGTTATACTTTACTGTATGTATTATCAATTGGGAAAGGTATTTCGGACATACAATCAAAAAAAAGTTTCATACGTATACTTTGGTACAAGTTTCGGTTACAACCAATCATCATTGATGATTTGCGCGATGTCCCCCAGCGCGTCAAATCCTTCTTGATCAGATGGTCATATTTTATCAAAGATGGATTCCAAAATCGATCTTGGATTCACTGCAAATTATATAAAAAAGAGAGATCTCGATCGATGAATCATTCTATCTGCCTTGTACTGTACAAGGAAGCAAAAATCGAATGAAAAATACAAAATGATCAAGTCTTATCATTATTTACATCAACAATATCATCAATCAAACGAACGGGGTATATTCGGCAAAATTAATGTTTTATTGTTCAGCTATATTTTTTCATAACGACGTTAATTTTCCCGGTTATGTGGATACTCAATATCAAACCAAATATATTACCATTCTTTGATCTTTTTAACATAAAAGATTTGATATTCGTCGAGAAATTGCGGTCACCAGCACAGTATTATTTTGCAAATTTTATCAGATTTTGACACATGATACAAAATCTGGCATAATGTATCTGACGTCGATGTTTGGGGCGGATAAAAAATTAAACAATAGATTTCTTGTATATAATCGTGTGAATCGGAAATGTGGCATTATTTATTTTATTTTATTTTATTCTTATTTTAATTTTTTTTTTTTTTATTTCAGTTACTAATCTCCCGAATTTATATTTAGATTCGAAATTTCTTAATCTCGGAGAATATTATTTTGCGGGAAATATTATTTTACGTAGTCTTTGCAGGTGGGAGTGATAGTCGAAACTTTTGCGAGTTAATTTTATTTCGGAAATCTAGTGATAGAAAAAGAGTAATAATGCAAGAATCTCGTAGTTGGCAACAGTTCGTAAAAATAAATTGTAGAAACAAATTAGCTGCAGAGATTTATCGGAAAAGAGAGAGGACAAAGAAATTATGTAATGTTGGGACTCACATTATATGGTCTAGTTTCCACGTATTCCCTCCCCCTTTCGCAGTATTATATTTCATTCGCTTTCTTTAGTATTTTTTTTTTGATTAGCTATGTATCTGAATATTACAGTAATAAAACTTCGTGTGTATGTAAAATGTATGGTTCAGGACTTAGCTTTAAAAGGCTGATGATTACAAAGAAACCCTCTAACTCATAACTTCACCGCCAAAGACTGGAACAGACGCGAACAGTTGTTAGTCATCAAACTGGCGTCTCGCCACCAGAGGCAATAAAAAGGAAATTCACATGATATAACGCGTTTCATAACTGTGGCTTATCACTTATTCCGTATCAGATAGTAAGAACATTTCTTAAACTTTGATTGGCTTGATTAGCCGCGATATATTCATTTTCTACCGAGTTAAGTTAGAAATAAAAATCAGGGGAGAGTTTTGTAAAACCAAACCTAATAAAAGTTTAGATCATCAGCTACTGCGCCAGTGCAAAATGTTTATAATGTCACATCTCATTGTTTGACGTTATTGTATTACAAAAAAATTTTTTTTTTTTTTTTTTCATTGACGTCTAAAGTTGTCAACATGTTTGTGACAAATAATTTATTTAAAAGAACATTATCTAATTTAAGAATTAGGAAAGGGTATCCATTTTTTAGTAAAATATTAATGTCACAAGAGGGTCAGCAAAGGGATATTATATCTAATAATGACCAATCTACGAGTAAAACTACTCATTTAGAAAGAACGAGTAATTTAAAAAGACAAAAGGTAAACTTAAAAAATATTATAATATTTATTTTACATAATATATTTCATTATTATTATTATTTTTTTCTTTTCTTATAAAGTAAAAACTCTTTTTTTTTTTTTTTAGCTAAGTGTTCCGTCAAAAATTATAAAAATTATACAAGAGACACCAACTGTTAAAACATTTAAATTTAATCCAAGTTCTGCATCAGAATTTTCTTTTTTACCAGGTCAATGGTTAGATGTATTTATTCCAGACGTTTCAATAGTAGGAGGATTTTCATTAACATCAACACCACAAACATATAAGGAAACTAATACATTTGAATTAGCGATTAAATATTCAAATCATCCACCCGCAAAATGGTTTCATGAACAAGCAAATATAGGAGATGAAGTTAATGTTAGAGTAGGTGGTGAATTTGTGTGGGATTCATTAAAAGAAAAACAAGAACAGACCGAACATGTAATATTTATCGCTGGTGGTGTTGGAATTAATCCTTTAATTAGTATGTTAGAATCAATTTGTCAAGATAAATTATTAGATAAAGAAAAATCATTTGTTAAGAAGATTAGATTATTTTACAGTGTAAGAACTTTTAATGAATTATTATTTTATAAGAGAATTGAAGGGTTAAACAAGCAGTTTCCAGAAATGTTAGAATGCAGTTATTTTTTGACTAGGGAAGATCCTGTTCACAAAAGTGAATTTTATTATAAACAAAGAATTGGTAAGAAATTTATCAAAGACGTTATTGAGAAGGAAAGAGAATATTTAGAAAAGTTAAAATGTTTTGTATGTGGACCTTCTGCGATGGAAGATGATGTAATTAAATTTTTAAAAGAATCTGGTGTAGATGAAAAAAGAATTTTATTCGAAAAGTGGTGGTAGAATTTTTCTTAGCGTAGGATTATTTTTTCTATATCATGTGAATATGCGATGCAAGTGTTATTAGATGCATAGATGATGATTCACAGCGTAATTATTTGTATAATTATTCAAACGATTAACTTAATTTAGAAATCTTGTGTGATACTTATTTAAAATGAAACGTTTGAAGTTTTGAATTTTTTTAATAATTATTTATTTATTTATTTATTTATTTTTTTTTTTCAAATAAAAAAATTTTCCTGATAGAATGAGCTCATTATATCGACTTTCAGCTTGGGCATTTTTTGGTTTAAAAGATTATACAAGACGTGGATATGAGAGTAATTCAAAAAATTTTAATAATGAAGCATTAAATGTAGATTTAACAGGTAAAATTGCGATAGTAACAGGAGCAAATTCAGGATTAGGAAAACATGTCGCAAGTGAATTATTCAGACGCGGAGCTACCGTATACATGTTATGTAGAGATGAAACAAGAGGTGAACAGGCTCGTCAAGATATTTTGTCTCAAATTAAAACTTCATTTGCTACCGAAAATAAAGTAGTTGACGATAATCTGTTGAAATTACATAAAGTTGATATTAGTGATTTAAAAAGAGTTAAAGAATTTGTTAAACAATTTGACCAAGAAGTCGGAAATTGTCATATCCTTATTAATAATGCTGGAGTTATGAATAATGAACGAAATTTGACTAATTATGGTGTTGAAACAAATTTTGCTATAAATACTTTGGGAACTTTTTTTTTAACTAAGCAAATGATCCCTATCTTACAAAAATCTGGTCCTGGCTCTAGAGTGGTATGCAATATTAATAATACATATATTTTTATATTCGTCCAATTTTTCTTTAAGAAAAAAAAAATATAAAAAAAAAAAAAAAATAAAAATTTTTTTAGGTGATTATATCTTCAGGTGGTATGTACCTTAATAAACTTGATACATCCGATTTACAATTTGAACGAATGAAGCCGTTTCGTGGAACATTGGCATATGCCCAAAATAAGGTCTGATAATAATTTTTTCTTTTTCTTTTTTTTTTTTTTTTTACAAATATAAGATCAAAATATACAGAAATTCAAGTTTTTCCCTTATAATTCACAACTTTCTTTTAGCGCCAACAAGTTGAACTTACTGAATATTGGGCAAAAGCTAATCCAGAATCTACAACAGGAATAAAATTTCTTTCAATGCATCCGGGTTGGGCAGATACGCCGGGAGTTAATAAATCCATGGAATCTTTTTATAATAGAACAAAAAGTTATTTGCGTACTACAGCTCAAGGTGCTGATACAATTCTTTGGGCTGCTTTTAGTAAAGAAGTTGATGATATTCCAACTGGTTCTTTCTTATTTGATAGAAAAGTTGTTTCAACTCATTTACCTTTAGCTAAAACTAAGAGTACTGAAGATGATGTAAAAAAATTGGTGGATATTTTAGATAAGTTATCTGAAGAAGTTTTAGCGAAAGATTATAGTTCATAGGATGATAATAATTCATATTAAATATTAAACGTTGTAAAATTTTAATTATTTGTTTTTGATATATTATTCATTAAATTCATTTTAAACAAAATTATCAATAGTTTGGAAGTTTTATCAATTACTTGCGTCTAAAGGTACGTTATTTATCACGTGATGATCGATTGATCGATACCTGGAATCTTTTTATTAAATTTCTCCATATGGTCATCTCGTATTAATTTTCATTACAGGATTATATTGATATTATTTGATCATAATAGTTCTTCCCGCTTACGCCTTCCATATTCAATAAATGTACTGTACTGTACATTACAGGCATTACAATTATTAATTGGACCATATATATTATAGAGGAGCGTAGAGAAACATTTAAAATTTCTCATAAACAGAATAACATATACGTGACTATTACTGTTCCTGATTGATTTTATTATTATATATCCACGTATTGTCCAATTAGGTGCCCTTAATAAGCCAGAAAAATAATTAGAGTAAACTTGGGGTTCTAGATTCTTTACTGATGGAACAACTATAGCAACTTGAGCAGCTTGTGCCATCTTTCGCTTCACAAGTCGTATCGTTGTATTGTAATAATACGACCGCAAGTTTATTACGCACACATTTTTTCATGTGCGACAAAATAAACAACATATGTAATTAGATTGAATAAAACTAAAAAATTCCGTAATGCCGTAACGATTGTTTCCTATTACTTACTATATGAGGTAAGGCTGTTTTTTCAGGAAAAATTGAACGATTCCCTGGATGATTTAAAAATTTCATCAAAAGTTACTTTCATTTATATGTACTTTATCTGTCAAAAAATTTAATGTATTTCAGGATATGATTATCAGTTTTTGCGTATATTACTATTCATTGTTAAAAAAAAAAGAGACGTTAATTATATTAACGTAATTTCCAAAAAACGTATAAAATTTTCATCTGCTTCGTGTAAGTAAAATAAGAATAGAATGAAGCCAATCAAATTAATCTGACCTATCATTATTTGCGTTATCGATTATAATCCGCAGTAATAATATAAATGTGGTTTTTTTTATTGTTTGTCATCATTTCCCCGCCTTTACAGATGGTTCAAAATAATATGGACATTAACACTCTTCTTATTATATATCGGTGCAATGTGGTGTATCGGAAAAATAAAAATATTTACATACCAATTTCGCATTTAATGAAATTTTTTCGCACACATCTTCAAATAATATAAAAATAAGATGTTAGTAACAGTGTTATATGAAATTTTTGTATATCTATCGTATGTTTTATCCGGTTTTTATCCGGGATCCGTCTCGGTTAATTCAGGCTGGAACTATCAGAATTGCCAATTTTTTGATTCATAATATATTAAATATTCTGACCGAAATTATAGTCAATTCAGAGCTGGAAAAAAAAAAAAAATAAAATGTTTCATTATAAAATTTATTATTTTAACTTTTTTCTTAGGGATATCTTATTTATTATTTTGAAAAAATTTAGCGCTAAAAAATTGATATAATTTTATTTTTAATACTTTTAAAGACGTATTTGGTATAATTTAAAAGCATCAAGTTTTCTAGAGATTGAAATAATTAATAAATTGGTTGATTGTTACACGAAATGAATATGGGAATTTCATCAAATGAACATTTCGCGATGTAAGCTTCTAAATTAATACGTTTAAACAGTTTTTTCGTCTTAAGTTTTCAAGTAAAACAGTATTTTGGTACGTATTTTAGTATTAAAACATTTTCAATTGTATAATAAATAACAAAACAGAAAAACAATTATCTTGTACTTGATTAGATGTAATATTGCTCTGGTTTACTGGAGTAGTTTCATTAATATTATTTCAGCCCAAAAGCACATTTATTCTTCTCCGTAGTTAATATCGTTGTTATAACAATTTACAAGTATGTAAATTTCTTTGTTGTTTAAGATTTTATCTTTAAATGACGTCAACAAATCTGACCAATTAATATGTCACGTAAGTAGTTATATTAGTGATATATACTGCGGAAGAGAATATACTGTACGTACCTTCGCCGGCTTCGCGTGATGCTTCCGATCATTATATATAGAATATTTGAAACAAGTACAGTGTGTTGCAAGAAAAACCGGAAAAAAGTTCATGTGATGAAAATGTATGTTATACGCTCAAAATAAATTCAATTTACATTGTGTAAATTGAATAATGAACACACGACCTGAGGCCACATTTTGATATCTTTCAAAGTTATGAATATTTCATTATCCTTTGAAAAAATTAGCAATAATTATTTACTTCAAGGCTGAAAATATAACATAAATTTTAATTACATTTATGAAGCATTGGTTGATTAAATTTATTTTAAAATACTCAAATATTATCGAGAATAATGCAAAAAAAACAAATATCAAAAAAAATTTGCAGTAAAGAAACATTTATGATAAACGATGAGAATTTTTTTCTTTAAATTGTTAAATTTTCGATATATAGTAAAAAAGCTAGTAAATGGCTCAAATAACAAAAATGCGTGTAATTTACTTAAAACAAAACCAATTTTTATCATTTAAAATGTAAAATAAACTTGAATATTGGAGCTACATTTTAGTATCTTTTGGGATCATTGTGCTTTTTTATTTTTTGAGAAAATTGAACTACAAATGTTAATTTTAAAGGAAAAATTTTATATTAAATTTACAAACTAAAAGTAACCCAAATTCACTGGAAATTTCTTGAATGTTATCAAGATAAATGAGAAAATGTGAAAAAAAAAAATTTTTTTTAATAATATAAGGTATTCTATGCAAGATGACATAAATTTGTTCTTAACAAGTTATAAAAAATATTTGAATTAAAAAAATATTGTTACAAACTTAATTGTAGAAAAATTACTAAAACAAATTTCATATTAATTTATTGTTAGTAAAATCTACGAGTTTCCAGCTTTCAAATAAGCTATTTCACATATAATTTGGTGCGATCAGCATAGTATTATGGCCGATTTTTTAATTCCGGTTTTTTTTGCAACACACTGTAACTGTGACCTTGGGTCAGGAAATTCGATATGCTTATAGGCAAGTATTTTTATTCCTTCATGTATATATTCAAAATGAAAATTACACTAAACGTTTAGTAAACAAGCTTGAACAGTTTCTCAATTTCAGTTAACTTCCGATTTTTTTCGTTTTTTCATTTGGGACATTTCCGGATTCCTTTGAATCGTTTTCTTTCAGAAGATAAGGTCGTAAGGAGAACCAGACGGATTAGAATCTAAAAATAGAACTACGTTGAAGCTCTTTTATCTTAATCGAATTTTCATGAGAAGCATTTGCCAGAAAATATTTGTTCGTATAAGCTTGTCCCCATCAAAGAAATTTTATTTGTTTTTGACACTTCTCTTGTAGAATTCATCACGGAATTCATTAAATTCAATCAAAAAGATTACAATTGATTCATAAAGAGTAACTTTACAGAGACTTCTTGTTGTTAAGTTCAAAAAATGCGATAATTGAAAATAGGTGTAGACCAACTCCAAAAGTCTTCTATAGGTCTCCCGAAACATGAAATAATTCCTGATCTCACGGATACAATAAAATAGTTATCAGACGTAGTTTTTGGTAAAAGCCGCCTCGAATACCAGTAGCCAGCCCGTTAAAATAACTCAGTTAACATGAAATTGCTTCCAATTTACTAACCTTGAAGTTAGCGTAGATCGTATGATTTCAATCGTAAAAACACCTGTTGCATACCATAATAAAATGTTTGTAAGTCGTCTTTAGCATTCCACAATTCGTTATGATCAAATTTGAATCGCAGCAATAATAAAATAAATAATTATGCCACTCAAAAAAATTTGGTGCTTAGTATATAAAATATATTATGCGATCGTATCTTAGCAAATCCAAAAGAAAAAACCGATTTTTGAAGGTCCCACTAAAACGTAAAAAAATAATAAAGCTAGGGGAAGGTTTGTGTGCTTGTTGGAATTATGAAAACATTACAGAATATAGATGTAAACTAATTGAATTCTCTTAAAAAAGAATTGAATTGACCATAGTTCATTGTGAAAATCTTTCGTCAAATAGTCCTTCGGAATTTCGATCAGGAACTAAGATTAAAGAAGCTATATTTGAATGAACTTTACGAACTTTACGTGACGATCAACCAGCATGAAAATTACACGGTCGACCATATGACCGGAAGTCACTTCATCATATGAGTTAATAATATATATATATGTAATATATATATGTGTACAAATCATAATATTTTCCCACGTACATAAAAAAAAATTTCACACGTACATTTTGACGTATAATAACGCGTAACGCGACTTTGATTACTGCTGTCTGTATTATAAATTGATTGTTTACGCCACTGATCAAGAGTCTGACATTTCATAATCAGTCACGAATTTTATATGTACCTTTTCTTGAAAAATTTTCAAAAATTTTCAGAAATTTAACGTATAGCTACTAGGCATATTTTACATACAGGAGACGCTCTATTCTCCCTATGAACGAGCTCTATCATGTCTCATCAGTGACTCATCTCATTTAAAACCGTTATTATTGGATAGACTTTTTGAGATGAAGACCTACTAGTCTTTAAAATGCTTAAAGTTGTTTATGTTGTTTATAAAAGATATCGTGCAAGTGGTAACCAAAAAATTTTTTAGTAGAAGAGATTTGAAAATATACAAGGTGAGTTGCACTCCTTTCAGGCTGGGTGCGGAAGATGTATAGGAACATTTTGCCAGGGGAGGTTGTTGTATGCGAACAAAGTGCCATAGCAGTTACCACTTATGGTGGTCATGGCAGTGGTAAGGTTATCCCGACGACCTATATGGCGGATACTGTGGTTATGCCCGATCCTGAGTGAGCTACTCCTGTCCTCGTAACTGGTAGATTTACTATTATCGCTTACTTAAGCTCGTCCTAACTATTCTCTAATTTTCTATTTGTAGCGATGTTCTGTAAGGTTATATAAAGCCTAAGAATGAGGGAAGATTCTCAGCTTTTATAATGTTGCTACGATGATGCAATGTTTGGTACAAATGTCTAGAAATAAAATGTTGTATTTGTTTCTTTTTTTTTACTTTCATTGCTAATAATGTCATGCGGATGTTGGAACCAAGTGATCACGTTAATATTGGTTGTGAGATTGGTACATTATTTTTATGATATAAAAATTCTGACATTGACCCACCAGTAAACACGCTCAATAAACTTTACTGCGTATCTCATTACTTATCTAATAATGTCCAGCCTAACGGGTCTCTTTAAGACCACATCATTTAACTCCTCGGGAAGCATGCCATTTTTGGCCTTATCCACTGTTTTTTCATTCGTTATTTCGGTGATATTCATGGGTTCGTTATCATGTAGATGGCTCTCAAACAAAAAATCTCTGATGAACTCTCCACTCGTGATATAAAAAATATACGCAAAATTAAGAATGAAATTAATACTAAAATCTCCTCACATGTTATGAAGGAAGTATTACTGTGGAAATCGAAAGAATCCTTAACACTAAACCAATGAACTAACTTTCTGCACGTCTTTCTGAAATTAATTCTACTTTCATTGCGGAGCTTGGCAGAATCAATAATGAAAATTAATAATAAACTTAACGAAGAAGTTAATGCTGGATTTGGCAGAATTAATACTGAGCTTAGTGCTAAACTTACTGCAGAAATCAAAAAAAATCAATCTACGTGATTTTAGCTACACCTCTGAGGCGCAGAGAATTTTATCGATGGCAGAAACCTGCTGTAATGAATTTGGCAAAATTTCATCTGAATTTAATGCCTTTATCAAAGCTCTCTGAAATGAAATGATCCATCACTATGCAATTGCACATTATGTCAATTGCTCAAAAGCATCAGGTCGAATTTGATCCATCTGCTTCATCAATCGCTTGATCGATATTGATTCATATCGTATTTATATTAAACATGATGACAAGTGATGAAATGTTCTAGATATTTCGAGTTGATTTCGTTAATTACATAATTATGACAAAATCTTTACTATAAATAATACTTTTTGAAAAAATTTATCAACGCCAAAATGTTTGAAGCACAGAAATATAAATTCTACGTTATGACTGATTTTCATGCGCAGATCTGGTAATAACTTTGCACAGTTATGTTAGTCAGAATTTGTATTATTTATTTAAAATTTGAATGTAAATAACAAAATGATTAAAAAATGTTATACAATACCAAAATTTTAATTTCAGCGCCTTGCAACTGAATGACTAATTTTAAAATTACATATTTAATAAAATAAAGTTTTTAATATTATTTAGTTTAAAGATTCCGGATCTAGATATACATATACATGAAAAAAAAATGCAGACATATGTAGTTTGTCTGACTTAATTATTGCTGTGAACTGATATCAATCAATTAATGTACCTGACTAGTTATGACTATTGACTGAATAGATCTTTACTGAAACTAAAATCATTATTGGAAAATATGACAAAAAAATTATAAAATTAGTAATATAATTAATAATTAACAATAAGACAGTATACACATGAGTCAGTCATCGGAAATATGTAATTTTGATGAGTCATTTAATTTATTGGTGTAAACTTCAATATGAGTCATTGCGAATTTTCATGTGTTGTGTTTACTATGATTTATTATGACAGAGCTTTACTGTATGTAAGCAATTTTTTTATTCTAGCTTTGTATAACATAAAATTATATAAAAAGGCTTTATTTCCCTTTCCATTTTTTGTCAAAAAAAACATCAATTCTGATTGTTCGGATTAAACTCTTCGTATTTAATAATGATAACCCATATTGTTTGTAAAAATCATAACAAAAGAATATATATTACTTCAAGAGTTACCTAAATTTATTTGAATATTTTAAAATAAGCGTAGGCGCTTTTTAAGGTTAAAAACAATAAGTTAACTGTTAAATATTTCTAAAATGACTAGGACTAGACATAGTACTAGACGAAATAATGCACAAAAACGTAGAGATATGGAAAGAGCTATTAGACGTCGTAATCAAGTTAGAGAGAACCTTTCTTATGGTAGGTGCATATTTTGGTTTTAAGGAGGTCAAGTAGGTGCGCGTTGCAGGGTTCACGATTTTGGTATCCAGAACTGCATCCAAGACTACAGCCGAAAGTCCACCTTTTTATTGAAATGTGCCCGGGAATCGTTGAGTTGAAAGTGCTGAAAGCTATACGTTGTGTGGGTCAACGATAGTCGTAAGTGCCAGAGGCCTGACGACGGGACCTATTGTGTTGAAGTCGACTATATACTCATTAATATGTTTTTCTTTGAAAAACAGGTGACGGAGAATCATCCCCTACGGTTGCTCCCATTATGGCTCCTGTTACAATGATGTTGGACCAAAACAGCCCACCTTCATATAACGAGGTGATTGGCGTAGAGCAGGATCAGAATGGTCTTTGGAGGTGTAGGTATATGGTGTTGTTTGATAGGTTATATGGACGGGACCGAAGACCATTATCACATTTTCATAATGATAGGGAAGTTTCAATTAGTTGTAGTAGGAGTAATTGGTGTCCAATGAAGGACTATACAATGAATGCTCATGGCAGTTAATGACATTAGTCCATCGAGAAGAGTTAGTCGTAGGACACCTAGAGTTAGAAGGGTTTTAAGATGATAAATCATTTTGTATTTGTCGACCCTAATGGTCAGGGATTTTGACTATCGTAAATTGGGTGTTACTGTTTGGGATTTGTATAGGCCTGGCACCTGCGGTGAGGATGATTTGCGTTAGGATATTTAAAAAATTTAAATAAAATGGATTAATTTAGTTTCTAAATGAGATAGGTTAGAAGTGTTTATTTACACTGATATTAAGTAAGTTATTGGGATTGGGCCTAGTTATACATAGTAACAAAAAATGGTTTTTATGAGAGGCACTTAGTGTCAAAGTGATTCTAGAGTAATTCTTTAAATTAAAACTATATACCCATTACATATTTTATGTCAATTTTAAAATAAAATAGATCTTTTCATCACTTACAATATATTCGCTTATTAGTAATATCAATAATATCAACTGTATAATCTAAAATTAGTGTTGCGATCCGTTGATTCGAAATTCATTCGAGTCATCCGTTAGAGTTTCGGTCGAATGACGGATGAATCCGGATAGGAAAAACAGATTATCCGGATGATCCGTATAGAAAAAAAAATTTTTCAAATAAAAAATTTAGTACTATTTTGTTAACATCCAATTTCCATCCAAATCCGAATTTTATGTCACATTTAAGCAAATATATCGTACAGTACAAACTAGAAGAGATTTCAGTTTTAGTTTACAGGTATGGAATTATCTTGGGAGGTAGGCGTTCTTGTTTGTTGGTTCTTTCTTCTATGAATAGTACTAACTACTTTTTCTACAAAAAAAAAAAAAAAAAAAATACTAAAAAAAATATTCATCCGAAATGGTTAGTATTACAATCCGGATGAATCCGTAATCCGATATCATCCGGATGTATTCGGTGGATATCCGGATGGGTAAAGGATGAATCCGCGGATCCATTACGAATATTCGAATCATTTCAAATCGGATTGACAGATCACGGATTCATCCGGATCGCAACACTATGTAAAATCAATAAATAAACATTCATATATTTAAAAATGATAAAATAAAGATAAATTAAATTAAATCTTATTACATATATTATTATTAATATTTACTCTATAATGTTATAATCTTACTATTTCAGCGAGTGTTTTTAATTTTTCCGTACGTATGATCATTAAATAATTAGACGGCGTTAATCTTAGTGCACTTTTTGAACAAACATTTTAATAAGTAAATTTCCTTGAAACGAATCGAAGTTATCGTAGTTGACAATTCTTTCAAATTTATACAGTGTCCTGATATTTTCTCTAAAATTAAATCATTTACATCTTGAAGGCCAGTAAATTTTTGATAATCGATAACTTCCAAATTCTTGTTGTTTGATTCAATAAGCGCTGATAATACTTCAAAAGGTACGGAATTACTGTAAAATATCAATGATTCAATGATTTAAAAGGTGTCTGAATGAGCTCTTAAAAACTTTTGTCCAAATTGATTGATACATAAAAACGATAGAGTTTTAAATTATAAAAAGTAACAAAAAAATCATCTTTAAATCAGCATTATCGAATTCTAGATGTCGTAACTAACTATGTTTCATCAAATTATTTATTTATTTATTATTGTTATCGACTTAATAGGGTAAAATTCAAAATTATTTTGTATTAACTGAATGATAAAACATAAATGTTCAATAATCACGTGATTTAGAGCGATTTTATAAACGATCCTAAATCTAGCGGAGTACTGAAATGTAATCGAATGAGCCACTTCCATCCCTAACAATTCTCTTATCGCCTTTTTCAAATTAGTGCGACTATGCGATTTTGGGTTGTATCATCATGTGAAAATCGATTTTCAAAAGATTTTCAATTTCACGTGACAATCAACAAATAATTAGCCAATGATTCTAAGATTACACAAGAATAATAAAATTCATAGTTAATTTCGCGTTTAGAATTTTTTTGTCGCGTAAAAAAATAGTGAGAATGTATAAAATTGGAACTTGTTTTGGATGTCAGAAATGTCTCTATTGTGGGGTAAATTTGAAAATAGAGATATGTAATTGTAATAAAACAGCTAAGCCGTCCAAAAAAAACCGAACAGATCTTGTTAAAAACGCATTTACAAGAGTCTTTAGCCCTATTTCTAATCCTAAACAAATAGATTTTATAAAAAATAAAAATGATAGCTTCGCTTATGGATTTGATTTAGCAAAAGGCTTTCAATTTTCATTCTGTTCAACATGTAATAGTTCTTACCAACGTTTATCTGATAAAAAATCTAAATCTAATAAAAAAGTTCGTACATCAGAAAATGTGATACAATTAGAAAAAACATTGAAATAATTAATGTTGAATCTACTACTGAAATTTCACAAGAAAGTACTATGTCAGATGGGTCAACATTTTACAATAAATCCAAATGTAGCAATTTAGAAACTGAAAATGAAGATAATACTGAATTGGAAATAGAAGTTAATTACAAACTATCTATAAAAAAAGCAGATGGTACTTCTCTTCCAGCTAAAAACTATTCAGTTATAATATCTGAATTAGATGAGTTTTTACTTTCAATTCAAAATAATATTACGGCTCTACTCAAAGATGAAAAAATTGATGCTAATGACTATAATGTTTCTTTTAAGTCAGAAAAGACGCAAGGAGCTGGTACTTTATTAGTAGATGTACGTGATTTTGAAAATTTTAAATCAGAATATACTAAACTTGTTGCTGCAAAAAAAGTTATGCTTATATCTATTACTATGAATAAAAAAGAAAAACAAGTTGATGTTAAGCGAAAAAAAAGGTAATTTTTAAATTATTATTGATTTTTTTGTTCTTAAAAAAATTAATTCTATATTTTTAATTAGGAAACTACTTCAGATGATGATATAGATCATGATGAGGACTCAATTCCAAATATTTATAATAAAAATAAAGTTCCTAAAATTTCAGATATTTCTTTGCTTGATCAAAGAATTGGAAAAAATGTTACAGAATTACGAAGAGAAACTTGGTGTTCTATGCATAATAGGCATTGTCTAAAAGATCGTGAACCTCATGTTGAAATAAGTAATATGATGTTTTCAACTTGGGCAACAGAAATGGTCGGTTGTTTACATATTTATTTAATAGTATTACTTTAATTTAACATTAATATCTAAATATTTTAGCTTAACGGACTTGCATCAGTTAAAGATCCACCAACCCATCCTTTATTTGCATATACCAAAAATAGGTCTCAACACACTTTACCCCAAGTTTTTAATGATTTACAAAATTCAATTAGTCCTTTTTTTTCCAATTTATTTTAGGCATTAGTTGCGCCTCAACTTCTTCAACAACAAATATCACAACAATCCCCATTACAATCACCATTACAAACAACTCTAGTAACTCATCAATCTTTACCATCAATGATCAAATTTTTACAACAATTAGATGAAGCTGAAGAAACAGGTGATTATTACGTTAAATTTCTGGAAGGATTTGAGAAGCAAAGAGTTAGAGTTAAACATTTATACAAATTGAATGATACGCAATTTGAAGCTTGTGGAGTGACAACTATTGGAGATATTGAAACCATTAGAGATGCTGCTAAAAAATATAAATAATTGTATTATTTTATTACAATATAATGTATAAATTTACAAATTTCGTTAATAAATTGAAATTGAATTTTGGTCATAATATAAAATTTTAATTTTATTTATTATAAAAATTAATATTTTATTCATTTAAAAATATCCCGATCCTCTAAAATAACCCTCTGCCATTTGAGGAGTAATTTGAGAACAAGCTACAAGTAAAGGATAAATAGGATTATAACTAGTATCTACAAAATATCTATTTCTTCGTAAAAATTGTTTGATTGTAGAAAAAGCAGTTTCTATAGGATTTAAATCTGGTGAATAAGGAGGTAAAAATTCAACTTTTACTCCAAATGCATCTAAATATTCAAGAAGTTCTTGATCGTGATGTATTTTAGCATTGTCAAGAACTAAAACACTATTTGTAGATGGAAATGGGTTCATCTGGGGCAACTATAAATTAATTTGATTAGTAAATAGTATAATTAGTTGTTATAATATAATTAATAGTATACATACCACTTGAGATACGACAAATTCCTTAAACCTTTGCTTTGTACAACTGCCCTCCATAATATCTACAGCAATTATACCTGTTTTTGTTAATGCAGGTAAAAGAGTATACCTTTTGCCTCGAATAAAAACCACCTTTTTTATTGCTTTTGAATTGATTTCAGAATAGCCATAAAAACGTGTTGAAGTACGTTCATCTTTCGATGATTCATCCATAAATACCAATTGATCGATTTTATAGCGACCTATAGATGCAATAAATACACCTCTTAGCAATTCATTTCTTTCTGAAGCAGCTTTATGTAACTATATAATAATGAATTAAATAGTTATTATTATCTTGCTAATTTTTTTTTAAAAAAAACTAAAAAATTATCTTTTTACATATAATACTATACCTTTTTACGTGTAATACCACAATAAGCCAATGATCTCCATAAAGTTGAAACAGAAACACGTTTTCCAGTTCGTGCCTGCATTTCTTCAATATATTCATCAAGATAATAATCAACATGTTCATGAACAATATCACGCAACACCTAATATTTACAAATTATAATATAAGTTTGACTATCAAACAAGTATTTGGTCAAATTTACAATTTCAAATTATACTTACATTCATATCACTTCTACTAAAAACTTTTTTTCTTCCTAGTGTAAGTTTCCACGGATTTACTACACAACCCCACTTTGCATATATATGAATAACTTTCTTAACTAACGTTTCTCCAATATAAAGTAGATTAGCTATTTGTCTTTTTGAATATCCATCATTATGTAAAAGTATAATGTGCCATTTGAGATCCTCAGCTAAAGTTTTAGCCATAATAACCGATAAAAAAATATTTAGAAGAAAATCTTCAAGAAACAAATAACTTTATAGTTTGAAAATCGGTTAATATTTGGTAAGTAATATACTTGAAACTTGGTAGACGCGTATTTTACTATAGAAGCTTTGTGAAATCACTAAGAAAGCATTAGAAATCAGAGATGGCAAAAAAATTTATTAGAAGGGTTCGTTTGAAAATCGGGAAAATTGGGAAATCTAATTAGATTTTCACGTGATTACACAATCAGGGTGGGCGCACTAATTTGAAAAGAGCGATAAATCAAATCTATGTTTATAAATGTTAAAACGATATAATCAAATTTAAGTTCAATTACTATTTTACATAATCATAGCACAAATTACATAAATTCATTTAGCTTAATAAAAATTCATGGAAATCTTTATATATATTTCATGACATATATTTCATGACATTACAATAATATAAACAAAGAAAAATAATTTAAAATAGCTTAATGATCTTATTCGCGACCATCAAAAAACTTTAACACTAATATTTTTATTTTTTTCAAATGGATAGACAATAAAAGAAATAATAGGCGAGCTAATGAGTCATGATAATAATCTATGTTAAAATAAAAGAACTTGATATTTCTTTAGAATTTTAATATGATTTTGTTTTAATAATTACTCATGAAATTACCTTTATATTCCTCATAGGACTTTGCAAAAATTTGAATATAAAGTTCTAAGTTATAAATGTTTTTAATTGTATCAATATATGTTTTATCGTAAACGTAAACAAATTTGACACGTATAATCCTATTATAACTAAAATAAATAGAATTAATATAGTTTCTTCTTTGTACTTAATTATATAAGAAGAAGTCTTACATGAACTATACAACGGATTACTTTTATTAAAAACACAATAGTGATTTAAAATATGATCGAAAGACTCCATATTTTGGATAAAATATAATTTTGGTTGCCTCTATTATTATAAAATTAACTAGAATATGCGCTTATTTAGGGGACTTCGTCCCCTATGATATATGAGTATATATGCCGTACCTAGTACTCGTTTATTGGATTTATTGGATGTAAAAATAATTAACAAAAACTATAAAATGCACCAATGGTGTTAAACACCACATCACATGTTTATATGTTACACACCTAATCAGTTTATTTATTTAGATAGATGCGATTTATTTTAATTATTTTTCTTGTTAATTTTTTAGGTGTGGCTTTAGACATGTAGAATTTTGGTAGGGATTACGAAAAGTTTTTTTTATTGAATTTTTTTTCTTTTATCAAATGTTCTACTTACATTTCAGTTTTCTTTTTTAGGTAGCTGGACCTTCAGACGTGTGAGGATTCAGTAAGAAAAAGATCATTTTTTTTAAATTAACTTTAACAACACGTTCCTAACATATCAATTTTTTTTCTTTTTGTTTATTAAACAGTAGATTCTGATTTCAAAGTACCGGTAATAGGTAAGCTTTTTTCTGCATTTATTTTCCTTTTTCTTATTCTTTATTAACTTGCTTGTTCTTTTTTTTAGATACGTCTGTTTTTAGTTCCATTTTGACAGAAATCGAAGTGAGTTTTACTTTCTTTTCTTCTTTTTGTTTGTTCTTTTGTTCTTTTACTAATCTTTTTATCTCTTTTTTAGATTCAAGTGAGTCTACTTCGTCTCTTTCTCTTATTATTTTATTTTCTTTTAAGATGACATTAACTGTTTTCTTTTTATATTTTATGAGTGGTGTTTCGGTATCTTTCATTTTTTTCCCGTTATTTCTCTTACTTTGCCTTTATCCCTTTTGTTGGTTTTGTTGATTTTATTTTTTTGTTAATTCTTGTTTCTTTTGTTAATTCTTGTTTCTTTTGTTAATTCTTGTTTCTTTTGTTAATTCTTGTTTCTTTTGTTAATTCTTGTTTCTTTTGTTAATTCTTGTTTCTTTTGTTAATTCTTGTTTCTTTTGTTAATTCTTGTTTCTTTCATTAATCCTTATCTCTTTCATTAATCCTTTTCTTGTTTCTTTTATTGATTTGATTCTTGTCTCCTTCAATGATCTTTGGCTTCTTTTCCATGATCTTTATTTTTTTCCATGATCTTTGGCTTCTTTTGTTACTTTTTTGTTCCTTTATTGATTTATTCCTCCTTTGCTCCTTTTTTTTTTTTCATTTGCCATTCATTTCTTTCATTCCTTTTTCACTACCCATTGTTTTTTTTATTCCTTTTAATTCCCTTTTGCTTTTTTCATTCATTCTTATTCTTTCTTCGTTTCTCTTGTTCCTACTTCATTTCTTTTGTCCATTTTCATGTATCTTTCCTTTCTCTTTTATTCTTCCGTTGTCTTCTTTATTGTCCTATTTTATTGTATTTTCCCGTTCTTTCTTATATATTGCAGTGCATTCGATTTTTTTATAAAATTACGTACATATCCGCTGATCTTCGGAATTAGTTAAAAAATTAAAAAAAAAAAAAAAATTTTTTTTTTTAAAAATCATGTTACTTAAGTTTCACAAACCCAAATTATATCGCATTAGACGTCATTGTTACGCATAATTACAAAAAAAAAAATTTTTTAAAACCGTGATAATAAGTATTCTCTTCTTGTCTACTCCCCATCAACCTCCCCATCAACTTCCCCATCACTTTTCAAGTTACCAAACCAAGTGTTTTACAAACAATTTTAGTAATATTTTTTATATTAAATATAAATTTAACCATTTTTTTTTATTATTTAATCCATTAATTAATAAAAAAAATGAGATTTTTCAGCAAGGATGTTAATTTAACATTTTAAGATTTGTAAAAAAGAAACTCGGGTAATTAATGAAATAAAAAGGAATTTTTTATATACTGTAAAACGCTTCTAAGAGATGGGCACATTTGAAATAAATTAAATTTTTTTTTTTCATTTCTTTTTTTCTTTTTAGTTAAGTAATAGGTGAGTTCTCACAAGGAAAAAATTATCATTATTAGTTTTTTTAATTTTGGATGCGAAGAATGTTAGCCAACGAAAACTTCCTTTCAAAAGTTCTCACCCGAAGGAGTGGCATTGACATTATTATCAACGTCATGTGGATTTGATATTTCGTATTGTTGAACCATTAGTGGAGCTCTGATCAATAGAATGTGCGTCCTTAAAATAAAAGAAAAAAAACAATAAATAAAAACTTCTTTCTCCATTACTTAATCATTAAATATCGTTTTATTAAATCATGTCAATAAAAAATCAAAAATTTACTGAAATAGAGCCAAAGAAAAAAATTGTCCTATGGAAGTTCGTGAAATTTAGCTTTTTTGAATATAGATTGAAGAATGTTAACTAAAAATAAGCGAGTATAGGTAAAATTTTTTTAAGAATTTTCCACTTGGTGATTTTTTGAACGTACTTGCATGGGTGAGTTTTGGGGTTGTTTTTATAGTTCACTATATAATGTAGCTAATCAAAATTTTCTTTAATTTAGGGCTATCTTTTTGATCTAGAAAAGAGATTGGGGATAAAGAATGAACGGAAATATAGATGAAGATGAGAGGGAAAGGTGATGGTGAGAAGGATTAAAAACAACAAAACCAAAGATAAAAAATAAAATAGAAGGAAAGAAGGCCCCACCGCCCATAAAAAAGAAAAAGAAAAGAATTGATTAGTAGGTTTCAAAAGCAATAATATTAATAAACAAAAAAGAAAATCCTACCTCCATAATTTGCTATAAACTATGCGTTCCTGTTTCTAAGCCACAAGAGCATGTGACAAACTGATGATCATTACGTAATATCGCGTTTAAAATATTGCTTCACGTCAATTACTAAGGTTAATCTGAAGTGCCTAATAGAATTCTTTATATTATTTAGCAGAGGAAATATAATATTTAACGCAGTAAAAGTAAGGAAAATTCCTCTAATTTAAGGGTTTTACCAAAGTCTCATTCGAAATAATGGCCAACTCTTTTTTTTAAATTTTAGACAAGATGCAAAATCTTTCACCTCCAACTACGCCTCCATCCACAATTGTAAATGAGTACAAGTGTGATATATGTCAAAAGATTTTTAAAAATAAAGCTGGCTTAACGCGTCATAATACCATTATTCGAAAATATAACACCCTTTGAGAGGGATTGCCAGTAGTGTCAGCAAGTCTTACAGAATTGTTTAAAAATGACTTAATTTACTTTATTCATCGTCGACTACCAAATGGTTTCAAAAATGCTGGGAAGAAAATGGTTTCAATACCATGTAGTGAAAGCCAATTTCATGCAATTTTTAAAAATCATATACACTTTTATTTCAAGAAATCTGGTGTTTATAAATGCTGGTTTCGTGGGAAAGAGGGGGAGGAGAAGTTAAATCAAATATTTGGGAATACAGATTGGGGAGTAAAATATTACAATCAGAATCAGATGACCTTTGTTGTCTTAACAGATAATTATATGTCACGTCAAGCTGAAACCAATCCTTTAGCATTAGCTACCATCCAAAAAGCTAATTCTACATTGAAACCAAAGAAGTCATTTAGCAAATACAAACATGAAGAGGTGGTAATTGAATGGAAACGTAAACGTGATAAAGATGCGATGGGTAATATATTTAGTGCTGGGTTCATTTATTTTCATTTTTTCACAAAACAAGTATATATTGCCTAGTTTTCAAATTAATAAAAAAAATACATAGATCTTTAAATAGAATAAAAACTCAATAAAGAGAATAGAAAAATAAGAAAGAAAAAGGAATTGTAAGTATGTGTATAATTCGTTAGGAGTATCACTACACCCTAATGCATGAATTTAATTTACTATTTTGGCGTTAACATAAATGAAATTTAGGTTTAATATTAAAATTGCAAATTATTTCACAGGAAGCCGTGGATATCATTAATCATCACAGCTCCGTTGTGATGATCAATGAGATTGAGGCTGATCTGTGAAATAACTAATTTATTACCACGGAGACGCAATTTTAACTATCGATAGACTTTTTAACTTATCCTTTTAAATAAACATCATTCATAAAAATATTAATAAGGAAAATCACGGACGACTATTAAAAAACATGGTACAAAATTAGTATATGCTATTTTACTTAGTAATAACAATAATTTATTGTAAGAAAAGATAAATAGATACACTATTTTCTGCTTATACTCTTATCATACACAATAATACAGTATATGTTCTAATTGTTTTTTGTTCTTTAAAAGACTCGTTCTCCAACCTATCTTTCAATAAACCAACAATAATCTCCAATACTTGTTTTACATTGCGTAGCTCTGATTCCTCTTTTGAATCTGTAATAACAGTCTTGGAAAACTTGAGAATGATTGGATTTTTAAATGTACATGAAATTTTTTCCAGACTGTATGATAAAAAATACCATTCTGACGCTATTGTGATAACACCATAAAGGTATTCATAATTCCCAAAGCAATACCCAGTTACCCACCCTACGTTTTTTCTTGTTAGTTTGTAGGGCACTTTCACATTGAATAATATTTTGAATGAAACCTATATTAACTAGTATTGCTTACTTTCAGTAATACAGATCAGTTCCTCAAGTGATATTATTGCATAATCAACATGACAACTGTTTTTATCACCCATGACTCAAAGTTAAGGAAATAAACTAATTTCTCTATCTGTTATTCTCCTGACAACATTAATTATAACGTGAAGAATTGATGAAATATATTTGTTATGAATTACTTTGTTACTATCAGGAACTAAAATTCTCATGTTACGCAACTTATGTTTTATTTCTTTCATACATTGTTGCAATTCTTTGTCATTAAGGAGTGATATGGAAGATGGTGTAAATTGAGGAATGGTGGTTAAACTGCTACCAAAATGTTAAACTTAACTTAAATCTGTTAAAGTTTTATATGAAGAAAGCGGCCTTTTCTTTTTTTCCATACATTCTTTAGCAAACTTTGCAAAAATCTTCGCTGGTTCATCTTTCATCCTATAACTTCAAAGTGTATCTTCTGTTATTTTAAGAAAGATACTACCAGTTACATCTTATACTTTATTTACTTGCAAAAAATACGAACACAATAACTCAGTTATTGTTTGTTATATTTGCAATGTGTGACAGTTAAGCTGTTATTTATGTTGATTATATTATTTAAAGTAATGGCACGTGTATGCGGATCATTTATAGAATAATATAATTTATATAGTCATGATAGTCATGTTTATCATTATTTATTTGGCAAGTGATATCATAGCTGGCCTGTTCAAAAACTGGTTTATTTATTTTTGATTGAGCTGACGAATGTACTTGATACAAAAATTTTTTTTCGCAAAAAAAAAAAAACTAAATTATTTTTTTAAACTGTTTATCTCTTTAAAAATGAATGGAAAAGAAATTTCAAATTATCCCGAGGATTCAAATATAATATGGAGAGACAATAAGCGTACTTTTTATTACAAAATAATAAAGGCAGGTACATACCCTAAGGATATATTATGTTATACAAAAAAACCTTCTTCATACTCAATTCCACATGGCTATGTAATTCAAACAACTTGGAATCGAAATACTTGTACATTCAATGTTCAATAAACTATATTAATAATAAACCTACATATGTAATAAAATTTGGTGATAATTTTTCTAACCAAGTTGTTTCAAATAAGTCTTCTTCAGATGTGGCCACATTATTTCATAAAGTAAATAGATTATTTATTGTTAATTTATTATTTAATTTTAACTTATTAAATATTCTTTTGCAAAATTTTAAGCAAATCAATCAAAGAACTAATACTCGGACTTCAGGAGTACTGCTTTTTGGGCTTCATTTAGATTCTGTTCATCAATATTGAATTAAACACATAAAAAACGGATTTTAAAACCAGTAAATGAGGCTTCCTACTCTACTCTTACTAAACGAGCTAAATCTATGTCCAAACAAATACTTGTTGATTTTACAAATATATCTAAAAATCATTACAATCCTGTAGATAAACCAATTTTAGAAAAAGTTCAATTTTCTGTAAATAATTATAGATTTAAAGTAAATGTAAATGAAAACATAGAAACAAAAGAATATAAGAGTAAAACAATGATGATGGTGGTTGATAATGAACAAATTTCTCGAGATGCTTATAGAAAATTAACTACAATAGAAGATGAGTTACCACGTGAATGGATAATTGCTGAGAAACGAATACAAATAAATAAATATATGGATAATAAAATTAAGATTAGTACAGTCACAATGCCACAATATATGGATATAAATCCAAATGAAAATTCTGACATTTTTGATCCAGAAGTTATTGAAGAAGTAACAACATCAATTGGGAAAGGTGGTCAACGAAGAATAAAAGATATATTGAAATTTATTATACCAAATTTAGTAAAGAGAGGTATTCTTAATATTCAAGAACCGTCTATTAATATTAGAATATCTGGAGATGGTAGGAATGTGAGAAAAAAAGTTAAACATGTTATGATAACTTTTGCAATTTTAGAAGACATTGAAAATTTATATAATCCTAATTATCACTATACAGTAGTATTATATCCTGGTTTGGAGAACTATAAATCTTTAGACATATCAACAATGTCATTTCGAGAAGAATTACAAGAATTGAAAGAAATAGGAATAAACATTAATGGAATTAATTGGATGGTCAACATGTATTTTAGTTCTGATTGGAAGTTTTTGACTATTTGCTTAGGTTTTAATTTGGCAAATAGCTTATTTTTTTGTCCATGGTGTACAATAACAAAAAAAGATATAGCAAATATTGAAAAGGAGTGGCTAATATCAAAGAAAATGAAAGATATAAATACGTATAATAGTCATCATTCAACACCATTATTTAGTATGATATCATTGGACAATTGGATACCAGATGAGCTTCACATTATGTTGCGTGTAATGGATAGACTGTGGAACTTATTATTACATGAAATTGAAGAAAGTGGTTACTTTAATGATATTGCTAGGGAAATTATAGTTAAAGAAATGAACAGAATTAAAGTTAATTTTCATTTTTGGCAGGAAAAGGATTGTCGATTTTGGAGTTTTACTTTACTTATGGGTCAAGATAAATTGAAAGTGTTAGAATTTTTTGATCTTAATAAGGTTTTACCACTAACACGCGTGAATGTAATTAGAAATTTATGGAATGGTTTTTTTGATCTATACACTGCCATACGGGATCCAACTACTGATCCCAAAATATTTAAAAAAAATGCAAAAATGTGGTTGAAGATTTTTCTTACACCTTCTACTGGAACACCAAACAGTGATAATTTTGTTCAAGGTTTATATAGACCAAGTGATGTCACTCCTTATATACATGTACTTGTTTTTCACATTCATGAATTTATGGAAAGGCATAAAAAATGGGGATTGAAATCTTTTTCATGCGCACCAGTTGAGAATAAAAACCATCAACATGTAACACAATTTTTTCGCAAGACTTTAAGAGATGGAGGTAATGGAACAAATAGAAAATCGGCTATACTTCAAATTCTCGAATTTGAAAACAGAAAACTTTATTACAATTGTAATAATTTTCACAACATTCCTAATACAATAAAACTTCAAATTTAAATTATTGTGGATGATATTATACACCAGTCAAAATCCAGAAGAAAGAAACTACAAAAAATAAATAAATAATGATTAGTAAACCATTTCTTTTATAATTTTATAATCAAAAAAAAAAAAAAAATCAAGTTGAAGGTAATAATTATTACCTTCGAAGCTTATTGTAGCCACAACAAATCATTGGCATCCACCATCATGATATCTCTTGGACTTACAAATTTTTTTTACAATGCCGAAGTCCCTATAAAAGAACGAGATAGTTAATAAGTGTTCCTTTATTTTTTTTTTTTTTTGAAAAAAAAAAAATAAAAACAAAGATGTTAGAACCTTCTTTTTAAAATAGTTTTCATTTTGAATATTCTCCAGTATCCAATGTGAGCCGGAATTCTACAAATACAAAAAAAAAATTTAAATTAGATTATTTTTTTTTATTTAATTTTTCAAAAAACACTAACCCGAATTGTGCGCGTCTAAGAGCCCAAAGAATAGTCCACAAAAAGAACAAAAAGGACTGTTAATAACAGTTCATTAAAACTATAGAATTCCTTTCTTGTCTTTATCCCATTTCTTTATTGTTCGTCTCCAAAACTAAAAGATGATCCTAAACTAAAAGAAAATTTTAATTAGCCACGTTCTACAAAGAACTTTTAAAAAACATCTCTGAAACTCATCCAATAGGTACAAAAGAAAAAAATTTATGTTCGCTCAGTTGTTCGAAAAATCCCAAGGATATTCTTAACCTTTTCATGAATGCTGAATATGAAAATGGAGTAAAATTAAATGATAAAGAATTAAGGGACATTATACTGAATTTAATCATTGCTGGTAAAAATGATTTTTTTTTAATTGACTTTGTTAAACAATAATATTATTATTCATTAATATGATAAACATTTTAGGTTTTAGTTCGTATATGTTCAAAAAAAGTTAAATTTTTATTGTAGATACTAGAGCTGCTGATCGGGACTTTAGGTAAATAATAGAGAGAGAGTTTTTTTTTTAATCTGTGAATATTTCTAACATTTTTCTATTTAATAATGCCAATACTCTCGATCAGAGCTCTATCATAGTTTCAATGATACGCAAACATTAAAATTTGCATGCTGTTAATAATAAGATTGATACCAATTTTTTAAAAAGGGGAAGAACTTTTGAAAGGAAGACATAATTAAGCCAATTAGTCATCGTGCATTCCTAATGATAATATGTTTTTTCTCATCGATTATCAAGTATACTAAAAAAAAAGGAAAATGAAAAATAATTGATTCAATTTGCTTCATCTCTTAGAAACGTTTTACAGTATATAAAAAATCCCTTTTTATTCCATTAATTACCTTTACAATCTTATCCTAGCCGAAAATTTGTTTTTTTATTAATTAATGGATAAATAATAAAAAGTGGTTATATTCATATTTAATGTAAAAAATATTACTAAAATTTGTTTGCAAAACTCTTTGGTTTGGTAACTTGAAAAGTGATGGAGAAATTGTTGTAGAGTAGACAGGAAGAGAAGAGAATATTTATTATCACGGTTTTAAAATTTTTTTTTTTTTGTAATTATGCGTGTAATGCCTAGTGCGATATAATTTTGGTTTGTGAAACTTAAATAACAAGATTTTTAAAAAAAAAAATTTTTTTTTTTTTTTTTGAGGATCGGCGGATATCTTTGGTTTTTTTGTTCTTAATCCTTCCTTTCCCTCTCATTTTCATCTATATTTCCGTTCATTCTTTATCCCAATCTCTTTCCAGATCAAAAAGATGGCCCTAAATTAAAGAAAATTTTGATTAGTCACATTATATAGTGAACTCTAAAAACAACTCCAAAACTCGCCTATGCAAGTACGTTCCAAGAAATCACCAAGTAGAAAATTCTTAAAAAAATTTTACCTATACTCGCTCATTTTTAGGTAACATTCTCCAGTCTATATTCAAAAAAGCTAAATTTCACTAGCTTCCATAGGACAATTTTTTTCTTTGGCTCTTTTTCGGTAAATTTTTTGATTTTTTTATTGATATGATTGAATAAAAATAATATTTAATAATTAAGTAATGGAGAAAGAAGTTTTTATTTATTATTAAAAATTTCTAATGTTTTTTTCTTATTTTAAGGACGCACATTCTATTGATCAGAGCTCCACTAATGGTCCAACAATACGAATATCAAAATCCACATGACGTTGATAATAATGTCAATGCCACTCCTTCGGGTGAGAACTTTTGAAAGGAAGTTTTCGTTAGCTAACATTCTTTGCATCCAAAATTAAAAAAACTAATAATGATAATTTTTCCTCCTGAGAGCTCACCTATTACTTAACTAAAAAGAAAAAAAGAAATGAAAAAAAAAATTTTAATTTGTTTCAAATGTGCCCATCTCTTAGAAGCATTTTACAGTGTATAAAAAATTCCTTTTTATTTCATTAATTACCCGAGTTTCTTTTTTACAAATCTTAAAATATTAAATTAACATCCTTGCTGAAAAATCTCGTTTTTTTTATTAATTAATGGATTAAATAATAAAAAAAATGGTTAAATTTATATTTAATATAAAAAATATTACTAAAATTGTTTGTAAAACACTTGGTTTAGTAACTTGAAAAGTGATGGGGAAGTTGATGGGGAGGTTGATGGGGAGTAGACAGGAAGAGAATACTTATTATCACGGTTTTAAAAAAATTTTTTTTTTGTAATTATGTGTAACAATGACGTCTAATGCGATATAATTTGGGTTTGTGAAACTTAAGTAACATGATTTTTAAAAAAAAATTTTTTTTTTTTTTTTTAAATTTTTTGACTAATTCCGAGACTCGGCGGATATGATAAATAAAATCATAAATTAGCCAATAAAATTTTTTTTATAAATCACATGATTGTGGTGTTGAGCAATGTCGAAAAAAAAATGTTAAATCATTTTTATTAATAAGATTAAAATAAAACTAATATTATTTTTATTAAACTATCAATAGAAAAATATTAATATCATTTTTACTTTAATATAAAAGTATTTATATCATTTTTGTCAAAAAAAGATTAATAAAAAATGACTAATATTGTTTTTTTGCTAAATGATTACGCATTTTTTTTATTAAAATTACTTAATTTGTGATCCAGATGTCGATCAGTGAAAATCTGTAGATTATCAATATACATTTGGGGTTAAATGAGCTTATACAATCCAACGCGTTTCAGAATCTCACTTCCTTGTTAATCTTCCTTAATATTATGCCTAAACATAAAGATTACGCAGTTACATTAATTTCTTCAGGGATAATAGTGGATACTTTACACTATGGGCCTTTTTGCCATAATTGGTGGATTTCTAGACCTTCTGAAAAACGCGAAAGTTTAATATTGCTTCACCCTATTAGATTACACATGAAAACTCTGGTTTCTTTAAAAGACTGAGATTTTATTATTGAGGTTGTTGAAACTTCTTCAAATTATGGTCAAATACCTGGATATATTTGCAAATGTGATGGTATTCAAAGTGAACTTTGTGATTCACTTACAGCTGCAGTTAATAGCGTTTACAAAAAAATTTTTCAAACAAATGCCAAATATTCAGGCCCTGCAGTAATGGGTTTTGATATACCAATTATTTCTGAAATATTGCTAAAGGATTTATCATTTCGTACGTTTATATTTTCTTTAGGAAAATTAAATATATGGGTATTGGGAATTGGAAAATCTAATAAAAATGAATGGAATTTTGCTGGAACAGGTTATAAAACTTCTTTTATACATACATATCAAAAGCAAAGATGCGTTTATCTTCAAGAGTTAGATGATGATTGTTGTCAGGTTACAATATATTCAGGAAATGAAGTACGTAAATTTTATGTTGGTGATAATCCGGAGTTGGTATGGAAAAAAATTGGTATTTTACAACAATATAAAGGAAAAGAATTATTTGGATTGGAAAATAGCAAAGTACAACGAATGATCCTATCAACCCCCAGTTGTACATTGGAAGAATGGGATGATGATGATGTGATGGATGAAATGTATAGACATCACCTTAGACGACGAATTCTAACAATAATTAATTGGCAATTATTATTTAAAGATTGGCATTCTGAGGCGTCTACTATAATAGAACTGCAAACACAATTTAAGAGATTGTATCCATCCGATCATAAAATTACTGATCGTGAGTTACGTGCGTGGAAATCAATGTTAAAAAATGTAGGGTGTACAAGGATTACTCCCTTTAATAAAGAACAGTCAGAGGTTAGTAAATTGAGAAAATAACTGAATAATTAGTGAGCATTAATTAATGTTTGTTTTATTTTTAAAGTGCGAGTTTTGGTCTAGATCATCTACTCCTACAGTTGATCAAGAAAATCTAAAGATATTATATAAACAAGGATTTATTAATCCAATACCAGTCCATTTTCAAAACAAAACTCAGATTTTTTGGAATTCATTTCAGGAGTCAATGAATATTAACAAAAGTGGGATTGATGGAAAAACTCGTATTTTATCAATTATTGCTAAAAAATTTTCTTACGAGGAAATCAAAAGTAATTTGAATGTAAGTTGAGTTTGCATTCAATTTGTTTAGTTGAATATATCAATAATAATTCTAATAAGAATTTTTTAGGTATCAAATGATGCAGTTTGTTATGCACGAAATCATGCTCATATATATGGTGCTGGTGGTCAAGTTTGGGATAAACCCATAATAACGCGTGAAAAATTATCAGTTGAAAAACAAGAACAATTACAAGCATTTTTAATGGATAAAGCAAATGTTGTAATGAGTTCATATAAAACGGATGCAGCAACTAGTGAACCTGTACATTATCTTAAGCAAACAAAAATAGCACTTTGGAAAAAATACCATGAACAATATCCAGATGGAATTCAACGAACTTCATTTTTCACTAAATTAGAAGGAAATAGATATATTTATCGTGAAAATTTAGGTGGTTTGTGTTTAACCTGTCAGAAATATGGATATGAAATTTTTTCAGATTTTATCAAATATATTAACAAATATATTACACAATCTCTTATACAGGTATTTTATTTATTGAATTTGAATATGGAATTGCAAATTATAAGCAAACCTAATTTTTTTTAATATTAGAAACAGTTGATAACACGTTGCGAAAATCTGAAAAGATTTTTAAAACGTGATTATGAGCAGCATTTCCATGTAACTTCAAATGGTATGACTTTTCATGATCCGTGTATAAGCCATTGTTTACTTTATGCTTTTAACCAATGCACAGAGTCTCATACACTTACTTGTAATGAATGTCAAGAATTCTTCAACTTTTTTGCCGATATTGAAGTTAATAGTAATGAAGCAAATCATGATGATCTTCAAGACATGAAGGAACATTTATTATATTATCTGGCACACCAAACAAGAAAAGTTTATTTGAATTCTCAATTTAATGCTAATTTATTAGCATTAGATGATAAGACTGCTCTTATTTTGGTTGATTATAAGATGAAAATTTTGCCAAAAACTGCCCGAGAAACAAAAAGTGATTGGTTTGGTAAAAAGGGTTGGACATTGCATTCCGTATTAGTATATACAAAGACACCTAATTCAACAAAACTTCAAGTCCAAGCATTCGACCATTGGTCTCCAGATACTCGACAAGATTCTTGGTTTACAGCTTCTTCTCTTAATGCTATTCTTGAAACATTAGATTCACGACCAGAATCTGTTATTATAATGTCTGATAATGGTGGACATTATCATAATGCGGACTTAATGATGATTATGGCATTTTGGCCAAAATGGTATAATGTAAAAGTTAAAAAATGGGTTTTCCTTGAAGCAGGAGAAGCCAAAACTGCTATAGACTCACATCATGCACAGGTAAATCAAAATCAATTATATGTGCTTTTTGTAATGTATACTAAATTAATTTGTTGTTAATACAGATTACGCATGCGATAAATCGTTATGTTCAGTTGGGATTTGACATTCAAACTGGGAAAGATATTGAAAATGCAATCAAAAATATTCGAGGAACTTCCGTAGCTCAGTTGGTATCTAATCGAGATCGTGGTATATATAATTATAAAATTAGAATCATGTATTTTTATATTTGTATGAATTGTAATATAATGTGTAAAATAAATTATTTCTTTATTATCATTCATATTATTAAACCTTCATTTTATTGCAAAATTATAAATTACAATCAATAAAGGAAGTGGAAGTAATACATTGCCGGGTAATTCAAATTGGTTTGAATGGCAATGGCCAACTTCTGGAGATTATGCGGGATGTATATTGGCACGGTCTATACACAATTTTGGACCTTGGACTACATTTATTCCTACACAATTAGAAAAATTGCAAAAGCGTGAAATTGCAAAGCCCAATCCAGATATATCCACCCCCACTATCTCACATTCTAATTGGGAAGTTCCACTTCCTAATTCAGAACGTATGTATCATACGTATCATAAAAGATGATCTTTCTTACTGCTTTACAAAATTTTACATTTTTTGCTTCCAACTTTGTTGTCATTATTTTTTTGTATTCTTCTTTTACACTTCTAATTAACGTGATATTACTCAACAGATATCCGATACAAAACAAGTTCTTGTAAAGAAATTAAAGTCTAGAGGTATAGAGTTGGATGGAAAGGAAAATAAAGAAGAATTAGCAATGAATTTGGAAAAAGAATTATATAAAGAAACGGAACATAAAAAATCAGGTGAGCTTAATTGGTAACAATTAATATTTCAGAATAACTTTATAACAAATATAATACAGAACAAGAAAAAGTAGTTGACGTGTTACTAGATGTAACAAACAGCCAAACTATACGATGGTATGTTCTATATTTGTTTTACCAAAAACAGTTGATATTATTTACCAATTTTATTTAGTGATATCAAGGAAGTATATCCGCTGAAATCTGGCTGGGCCTTAAAGGAAAACCAAAAATTTGGTAAAAAGGGAGCGGGAAAAAGAATGACAAGTCAAGTGCGAGCATTATTAGAAGGATATTTTATGGCAGGTAACGCAGATAAAAGTAACCGTTACACTGCTCAAGATATGAAAAATGAATTGGATAAATGTGCACAAGAAGGTGAAATTGATAAAGATGACGTACCAAAAGTTACCACAATCCAAAATTGGATATCAAAAACTATTAGAGAGCATCGTGAGGAAGCAGCAAACAGAGTTTTGAATAACAATCAGTAAATTAGAAATAATAATAATATATCATCTTAAAAATCGTTCGTTACCATTAGATAAAAAAGACCACAAAATAGGTTTATTGAGCATGTAATATCTTTGGACCATAATAATTCACAAAATAAATGTTTTATAACTGGTAATTAGGAAAGCTCGTAATAGTTTTTCTCTCAAGAATCTGCAGTTGCCGCAAAGACAAGTTACTTTTTTATTTTTACCAGAAAGGAAATAAATAGTGCATTTGAAAGCTACAGTTTTTCTGCTATAAAATATTGCGTAATATTATCATAAAGTTACACTAAATATGTAACATTTTATCCGATAAAAAGTGCCAATTAAATGAGTTTATTAAATGATCTACAAAATTTCCCCCATTTTTAAATAATAAATTTCACTGATTTACAGCCGGATCTCGAATTAAATTAATTTGTTTTAATTATTTACTTGATAAAAATTAATAATGTAACAAATGCTTTAGCAGTTTATTTATTAAACTCGATAATTAAAAAATATTAATTTTTTTTATTGATTTATTTTATTAGACTGAAATAATTAATTTATTTTTCTAATGGATTAATAATGCTTATTTTTAACAGATTAATATTTTTTTTAACAGGTTAATAATTCATTTTTGTTAATGGATTAATTTTTTTTAACCGGTTAATAATTCTTTTTTTTTCCAGATTAAATAATTTATTTTTTTTTAAAAAAAATAATTTTTAGTGGTTTTAAATTGAATACTTTAATTTTTTTTACCTTTTCTTTATGATTTATTAAATCGAATAGTTAAGTTTATTTAATTTTTTTTAACAGTTTATTAAACTGTATAAATCAAAAAATCAATTTTATTTTTTTTTTAATGATTTATTTAAACTGGATAATTAAATTATTAGCTTATAATCGGATAATTAAAAAAAATAATTTATTTTTTAGTGATCAATTAAACCAGATAGTTAAAAAAAGATTTTTTTTGATTTTATTAAACTAAATAACTTGAAATTATAATTTTGTGCTGTTAAGTTGAATGATTCAGTAATAATTATTCTTTTAACGGTTTATGGACTAAAAATTATAAGTAAATAAATTGAATAAAATTAATTTTTTTAAAGATTTTTTAACTACTTAATACTTAATTTAACGGTTTATTAAATCAATAATTAAAAAATTTATTTATTAAACCAAATTTCTGGTTTAAAAAAAAAAATAATTTATTTGTTATTATTCAGGTAAAAGAACTGTTAAGAAATAAATTATTGAAAGTAAGCTATTTTTTTTTAATGATTTTAAATTAAATAACGAAAAATTGATCTTTTTTTTTTTTAAAAAAAAAAAAAAATGCTCTATTTTTTTAATTATTTTCTTAAAAATGGCGTATTTTTTAAAATAGTTTTAACTATTTTTTTCAAATTGTTTCCAATTATTTTAATCGAAAAGTGATTTTTTTTAATCATTTCACTTAAAAAAAGTGATTTTTTTTTTAGTTGTTTAATTGGAAAAATAAAAAAAAAACAATTTTTTCTTTAATTATTTGATTAAGAAAAATGATTTTTTTTCTATAATCAAAAAAAAATGAATTTTTTTATGGTTTTTAAAACTACCTAATGCTTGATTTAACAATCATTAAACCAAATAATTAAAAAATTTGTTTATTAAACCAAATGATTAATAATTTATTTTTAACAGTTTTTTTAACCGAATACTAATAAATTCATTAAAAAATTATTTGTTTTTTTTTTTTAAACTGGAAAATCAAAATAAAATAAACTATTTCTTAAACAATTTTTAAACTGAATAACGAAAAAATTATTTTTCTTTTCTTTTTTTTAAAAAAAAAATACTCTATTGTTTATCATTTTTACCATTTTTTCAATAATAAAAAAACAATTGTTTTTCTTAATTAAATTTTTTTGTTTAAAAAAAATGACTTTAGAAAAAACAATTTTTTCTTAATTATTTTGATTAAGAAAATAATTTTCTTGATTGTTAATCGTTTTGACATTTTAATGAAAAAAATAACAAAAATGATTGACTAATCATTTAATAAAAAAAATTATTTTATGTTTATTTTTTTCTTTCTCTAATATAACCTATTTAAAAATTTCTTTGGTCCTAGTTGTTTTTTTGGCAGAATTTATTAATAAACTTTTGTTTTTAGCGGGTACAATTGATGGGTTTCTTGATGGGATCAACAAAATTAAAAAGTAGGATCAACGAAATTAAAAAAATTTGCAGAAACTTATTATTTGATGACTCAACTAAACATGCAATGAAAGTGACACAGGAAGGCCTAAATCGCAATTTTACTCATTATTCATTATGCATAAATGCTTTAAGCTTTTTTTTTTTTTTTTTTTTTTTTACTGGTAAACAATTCAAATTTTATTTAAAATAGGATTTTAAGGTACATGTTGGAAAACTGATTAGGTCTTATAGTTTATAAAGAAACTATATACGACTACAATTCTAGTTTATCCTAACTAATAAAAAATTTCTAAGAAATTAATTATCTGTTAAACCAGGTTAGATGATAAATAAAAGAAAGAATAAAAATACTACTCATCCAGAAACTGGACAAAATAAAGAAAATAATCTAAAGTAAAAAATAAAATAAAAATAAATAAAATTATTATAAATAAATTCTTTCTATCTAACTAGGTTCACATATACTATAAAATCCAATATATTTCTCCCAAAGTATATGTTATCTATTAATCCACCCAAATTAACATATTTATTAATTTGATTAGTTGATACTATTTTTTTCTGATTTTTATCATAACTTCTCATCTTTTTCATTTTTTTGGTGATCTTTTTTTCTTTTTCCTTTTTCTTCATTTTTTCACAACGTGGTTTCCATATCTTTTTATGTAATATATCAAACACAAATTCTAAAAATTTTTTTCCTATTTCTATGATTTTTTTTGTTTGATTTCCAATATTAGTTTTGATTAGATCTGTTAATTCCAGTGGGAAAATTTCTTTAATTACATCAATGAAGGAAAGATTTTGATTATCATCAATTATTTTAAATATAGATAATTGTTCAAAATCTTCTATTCTTATTTTTATATTATTATCTGATATTTCATTTATTAATCTTATAAGATATTTTAAAACTATTTTTTGAATTGTTCTTAATATTTTTTTATTCTTATTACATTTCCATACATGAATAAAAGTTTCTTTTTTCCTATTACATTGAACACATTTCCATTTTTTATATATATTATATTGAGATTTTTTCATCTGTTCAATGGTTGGTATTTCTTCCATTAATCTCTGGATTTTTATTCTTTTTCTTCTGCAATCTTTAAAAGTTGTTGTATAATAAGTTTCATTACCTTTTAGATATGCAAAGGTGATGTTCCAGTCTACTTGTAATTTCCTATATTTATTATTACGATTTTGATTTAAGAACTTTTCTAGACCTTTTGTACGGGTTATATTTGTCATAAATTTTCTAAGGTTTTTCTCTATAATTATATTTCTCCATTTTGGTACATATGGAATAATGTCTGTTGAACCTTTTATATTAATTCCCATTCTTCCTATATTTACATATTGTTCTTTTATTCTCTTATCTACTTCTTCATTATATTTATCTCCTGAATGAGCATTTATTTTTAATACATCAACTTTTAATTTTAATTTTTTAATAATATCTATAATTGTTGCCCATAATGTATTATTTGAAGCTAATTTAAATATTTGTCTTGGAGTTAAATTATAATGTTTTTCTTTGATTAACATAAAGTTATTAAATACTATTATGCTATCTGTGAAAATTTTAACTTCTCCATTTTCTGGTTGTACAATTAATGCAATTAATAATACTAATGTTTCTGCTTTATTAGATGATATCCAATTTTCATATGTTGAATAAAATTCAGCTATTTCTATAAAGTTTTCATTATAAAAAATTGCGCCAAAAATTGATTCACATTCTTTAGTTCCATTATTCTTGACAGATCCATCAATATATATTATATTATTCTTTATTAATTTTAATTTTTCTTTAATTATAATTAGTTTTTCACGATCTAATGAATTATCTAAATATAATGAAATAATATCTTTGACATTATTTTCTTCAATTCTACAATCATCTGCTATATATGCCATTGGTTCATAAGAAAATATTTCATTACCATATAATAATTGCTCAATATTTGATAACTGGATATCTTCTAATATTATAGCATTATTTCCAAAATTCTTTATATTACATTTTCTGTTTTCTACGAAAAACACTTTATCATTATTTTGCATTATTACACATTTATTTTTTTGTTTAAAATAAGTATCTTCATTTTTATTACATCCTTCACACTTTTTAATTATTATATTTATATCTTTTTCATGTGAAATAATTTGATAATGTTGAATATAAGTTTCTCGTTGTTCTACTACAATTACTTTTCCTAATATTATATTATCTTTAATTGTCATTACTATTTTTTTTGATGTTGGATCAGTTATTACTGAATATAATTCATAACCTTTTATATTTGTAATCATATCCATTTCTTGTAATTCTACTCTTATTTTACTATTTTCTTTACTATATGTTATTTCTTTTCTTATTTTATAATAATTTTTTGGTTCTGGTAACATTCGTCCTTTAATTCCTTTTTTAATATATTTCTTATTATTCATTTCTTTCCAACTTAATAGCTTATCTCCTTTTAATGAAGTGATTTGATCTAAAAAAATTATATTATGTTTTTTCAAATCCTTAAAATTACTTACATATGTTTCATCTGAAACTACTTCATAGATTTTCTTTTTACCTCCTTTTATTTTAAAATTATTAAACCAACTTTTTTCTATATTTTCTTCAATACTTAAATTGTTTTTTCTTAATAATATTAAATTTTCAATTATAAAGTTATTTTTTATTTTTTTTTCTATTTTTTTTAATTTTTTAATATTTCTTAATGAGAACACATATAAAGGATTATCATCTAATAATAAATGTTCTTGTACATTATATAATCTTATCTTAGTTATTTCCCCTAAGATTCCTTTATCATTTATTTGTATAAAAAAGTTAGTAACCTTTGATTGAATATGATTATCATTTATCTGTCTCAAATCATATAAAAGGTTACATTCTATTATTGAATTAGGAATTGTTGATGCCAAATGAAGTTTATTTTTAAAGGTTTTTCTTATTGGTTTCATCAAGTTATTACATTCATCATCTGTTAGAATCGTAAGTTGGGTACGATATTCTATTTTTGGTAGAATTAATGCATTAAAAACATACATCATCTGTTTATCTGTAACTGCTTTTTTCTTTAACATATTGTTATTTACATTTTGAATTTCTTTTTTAATTTGATTAATGATATGTTTTCTTTGATTATATGCATTGAACCATACACCAAGAATTCGGATTGATCTATTTGCTTTTATTGGATTTAATTTAATCTCATTATTCCCAAATTTAATTAATACTTCATCTTCTAATTTTGCAATTTTCTTTTTCTTAATAATAAATCAGATTTCTCTTTATTTATTTTTATATCATTTAAATTATAAAATGAATCTGCTATTTTCAAAATACTTTCCAATTCAATCTGATTATCTGAGATGAAGTTTGTGTCATCCATGTACGAGAGTCCAGGAATTGTTGTACAAATATTTTGTTGTATATTTTCATAAATATTTAATACTTTTCTTCCTGTTAATTTATATCCAATATTCATTTTTCTTATTTTTGTTAAGAGTGGATCATAATATATACACTAGAGTAGTGGTGATATTATTTCCCCTTGATCTATTCCTATCTTTACATTGTATGGTTCTGTTAATCCTACTGATGTAAATACTTGATTACTTCTTCCTAAGAATAATTCTTTAATTATGTTAATTAATTTTATTGGAATTTTAATTCTTTTTAAGGATTTTTCCAACATAAATATATTAACCCGATCATAGGCTTTTGACATATCTAATGCTAAAAGCCATAAATCTTTATCATATTCATTGGCATGTTGTATAATTTCATTAAGGATTTTTAAAGGTTCAAAAGTTGATGCTAGAGGTAATCCAGCAAATTGAAATCCCTGTAATACATTTTTTCTTGTATTATTTTTGAAAGTCTATTAGTTATAATTTTCATCATTAACTTTCTTGCAGGTTCCAATAATGTAATTGGTCTTGTGTTAATCAATTGGAACCCCCAGGGTTTAGGCTTTGGTATCGGATAAACATTTGCCTTTTCCCAATCAGCTGGAATTACTTGTGTCTCAAAAATTTCATTAACTATCATTTTTAAAATATTGTTAAATTCTTTTGATGCTAGTTTGATATCATCATAAGTCATTGAACTAGGTCCACTAGCTTTTCCATTAGGAAGATTATTAATAGTCTCTTCCCATTCTATTGCACTTATTGGTTGTAATACATTATTATAAATATTTTCATCAATTTCTTCTTTAGGATTATATTCATTTAACCAATCTTTAGGAATATTTTTATCTTTATTAACAACACCTGCAATCGTCTGAAAATGTCTATTTACTTCCTTTTTAATTTCTTCTGGTCTAGTTAATAAAATATCTTAATCTTTTTCATCTGTTATTAATACTCGATCAATTATGATAGTTCTAATTTCACGTTCTGCTATACTATCAAGCATACGTTTTTTGTTTTCTTCTAAATCTTTGCATCGACTTTCAATTGCTTTTTCTATTTTTTCTTTTTTTATTTTTTCTATTTCACATCTTAACGTTATTAAAACTTTTTCATATATTGTATTTAATTCAGTTATAAGTATATTAATTAATACTTTTGGTATAAATTTACATTTAATTATCATATAATTATCTTCAGGTTCTTCATACATATATAATATTTGTTTTATTTTCTTTCTATGTCCAAACCAATTTTTTGTTAATTTTTCTTGTCCTTTCTTTCTTTTAATTTTTCTTCGTATATAAATTATATATCTCAAATTTTTATAATTATCTGATTGTTTAATTGGAGTTATATTATTTTTTTGTAATTTAATTGCTTTTTTTGTTATATGCTTTTGTTTTGCTTTAATTAATTCTTGTTTGTAGAAATTCCATTTTTCTTCTAAATTCATAAATTTTAAATCATAATCACTTTTAATTTGCTTAAAAGATAATTCATTTCTTAATTCTTCTTTACTTTCATTTGATAATTTATCATATAAAAATACTTCTTTCTTTTTTACAACAGATGGTAATGGTGGTAAATAATTATCACAAATTCCTTCACCATTAAATTTAAATTGAAGCATATTGTGATCTGTATTTATATATTGTTGTTTTTTATTTATAAATTTTATTGTTTCTAAATAAATATTTTCTGTTGTCCAAATATAATCAATTCTTGATTTTCTATTATTATTACCAATAAAAGTAGGTTGAATTTTATCATTATTATTAAATTCTTTTTGCATATCTCTCATATTTAATTCTTCTAATTTTTTAAATATTTTATGTTTTCTAGTAGTAATCTTATTACTGAGTTTTCTATTATTATATTTTTCATATTGTTGATTAAAATCACCCATTACTACTATTTCCATATTTTTTCTTTTTCCATCAATTATTGTTTTAATTATTTCTTTATTTGTTTCTATGATTTCTTTACTAATATTTGCTTTTGCTGAATTCACTTTATTATATACTTGAATTACTCTTAAATTTCTTTTCTTTCTAAAAAAAAGGTCAATATAAATAATCCGCCCTTTATATTTCTCTATTTTGCTAATATTTTTTGATAATTCTTTTTTAATGATAATTGCTACTCCACTATCTTTGTTTTCTCCAATGTTGTGGTAGTATATATTATATTTATTATTATTAATAGCATGTAACTTCATATTTTTATCTGAAATTCCTGTTTCTGAAATGCCTAATATATCTATATTTTCTCTTTCTACTAAATCATATAATAATTGATGTTTGATTATAGACATTTGTTTTATATTTAATGTTGCTATATTTTTAAAAATATTATTTTGTTGTTTTTTTTCATTTGATGAAAAATCATATAATAGGTTGTTTGTTTTTTTCTTTTTTCTTTTTTTTCTTTTTTCTTTTTGTTTTATTTTAATTGTATTATGTTGGGGGTTTAAATTATTAAGTATTGGGTTGGTATTAGTTATATTATTGCTATTACTTATCATATTAATTGATATCTATTAATTCATCATCATTATCATGGATGTTGTAACTGCCCCCTACAGATACATCATCTTTTTTATTATGTTCGATTTTTTCAAGTTGACTTTGAATATTTAATAAGGATTCTGCAATATTATTTAAATATTTATCTTGTTGTTTCAATTTATTTTCAAAGATATTTATATTTTCTTCTTTTTCTTTTTCTGAATCACTTGAATCAGTTTTTAGACGTTTATTATTATCATTGAGTTTACTACTTGAACTAATATTAAAGTGAACTCCTTTTTTATTATTTCTATTTTCCTTTTGATTATTATCCTTTTGGATTTGCTCCGCTTTTAATTTTACTAATTCTTCTTTCATTGATTTACTTTCAAGAACTACTTTTCCTACCAGTTTTGTTAATTCTTGAATTTGATTTTTTAAATTATTTATTACATTATTATTTCTATCATGCATTGAACCTCCTGATTTAGTACCATTATGTAATTTATTATTACTTTTATTACTTATAAATTCATCATCAAAATCTTCATCCCAATTTCCCATTGTATCATGTAATATGTTTGTTTGATTCCAGGATCGAAATTGTAAACTATTAGATCTTCCTTTAAATTGATTATTTCTGTTAATACTTTTAGTTACATCTGCATAGGTTCTGTTTCTATTTCTATTAATGTTATAACCTTTAATCTCCTTGAGTTTATTCTTCCTATTTAAGTATCTATTATTATTTTTATTTTGTTTTAATTGATAATCACATTCTATAGCCATATGATTAGTATAACCACAAATGTTACAAGATTTTTCATCAGCAGGTGCCCATTCAAGTTGGTTTCCTTTATATTGATAAATATTACTAGTGGCTGTTTCTAAATCTTCTTGTAAATAAAAATTAATATATGTATATTTTAATGGTTGATATCCTTTTGGTTTTTTTGGTATGAAGAAAGTAGCAGCATTCACTTCTTCAATAAAGCTTTGAATATCACGTGCAGTTGTATTTGATGGTAAACCACAGAGTTTAATACTATATTCTTTTCGTTCTAATCTTTTTTCTTCTGATAAATCTAAAGGTATTACTTGGAGGTATTCCTTAAATGCCCATACACTCCAGTGCTTAGAAAAAATTGTTATGGCATTTTCTTCTTTATATGTGATATATGCCTGTTGATAAATTCCTTTTACTCTAGTATAAAAGCCTTTTTCTTCAATTTCTCCATATCTAGAAAAGACAGCTCTGATGTCTTTAGGAGTTATGTATAAAGGAATATTGATAATCTGTACAGTGCGACTGCGTTCCTCTTGAATTTTTTCATTAGATTTTTGATTTAAAATTTTCTTTTCATCTAATCCAATGAATCTAATTGGTTCTTGTTCTTCATTTATTTTAAATTCCATTTCTAGAAGTTTCTGCAAATTTACTAAATTCTGTACTGCTACATACAATTCCTTAAAAGATTTTTCTTCTTTTTTCTTAAGTGATACATTAATTCCTACTACATCTACTTGCTGTTTTACAATATTTGTAATTTTCTTTAAGCGGGTATTTACTTGTTGATCATTTTCCAAACAGATTACAGCCTTGAATTTTTTATTTTTATCAATCTTATTGATATTTTCCATATCAAAATCATAATGATTTTCTTCTTTATTTTCATTGGTATTTGTATTTTGATTATCTATGCCAATTTGATCGTTTTGCATCATTTTACCTTTAGCATTTTGATTGTCATCCTTTTTTGGAAGTTTGGCTGTCTTGGCATTTTGGCTGATCTGTTGCTGATCAGTAAGTTCCATTTCAGTATCAATAATGACATTATCGAATTCCTTATCGGGTTTTTGTTTTTTTGTTATGGGTTCTTTATCACCCATTTCTAAGTTGTCAAGATTGAGTCTAAAGGGTCCTTGTTGTTGATAGGTTTCCCAAGGTTGTCTATTATCAATAATGGGGGTAGCCCTTTTTTGTTTATTTTCTTTACATTGTGACTTTCTGTTCAGAACTTTGGTAAAGCCATCATTGTTTTCACCAATATTGAAAGTTTTATGTATTCTTTGAAAATCATTCTCACTGGAAATACTGCTTTTTTCAATATTGTCCAGGTCCATTTTCTCCTCATTTATATGTTGGGGCGCTTTATTCCTAGTTTGGCTTCGAGTTCCTTGACTAGGACCACTCATATTCACAAATTTATATGTTTGAAATTGAGATTCCACTTTTATTTGCTGCGGATTTTTTGTATTTTTTTAACAGTTAGGAGAAAGAGTTCTTTTCGCATAAATGCTTTAAGCTTTAAGCATTATTATAAAACGCATTTCTCGAGTTCACATTGCGTATTTCCTAATTCAGACGATTTTATATTGAGTCTTGAAGATCAGTACAACTGAAAATCCAAATTGAGTGAAAAAGTCGATTAATTTAGAAATGATCTAATCACTTCAAAATCTTCTTTACGCTAAAATATAAAAAAGTATATATACATATATGTAATAATGACGAACTTGGAGTTTCGAACCGGATTTTATTTTTTGTATCTGAATTGGATACAAATAATCACATGTGGCAACACAAATTATAATTCGTGCATTACCTTAGTATAATATTATTTTACTTGTTCAATGTGTCGCACAGCAAAAGAAATATGCAAATTAAGTGGGCAATATTGACCGCTCTGAACAACTACTAAAGTTTTTATTTTTATTTTTTTTTTTTAAAGGTACATGAATTGAGTAATATTGATGAGTATATCATAGTTTTTCACAAATGATTTGATTGTGTCGATTGGTAACCTATCGCCATTTAAAGCAACTCTAATAAATCTATCTATAAAAAGTATTTTTTTTTATTATTATTTAATTCTACCTGGGATAGGTCCCTTAATGTACAACCTAATCGAACTTTGCTTTAAATAGTTAGTATTAATGATTTCTGGAACGCTATAAGTTATTAGGTCAAGCAAGACATGGACTTAAAACAACAAAAAAGTTGAAAAGAGCAAAGTGCGTAAATAAATCATCAAAATGTAATACTTTCTGATTTTATTCGTTATTAAATAAGTCATTTAATATTAATATTAGACAACAATTTCCATCAGTTGTTCTATATTCAAGTAAATGGTAGGTACGGAACTAGGAAATTCTCATGAGTAATTATCATGAGTATTTATTAAAAACTGTTTCGCAATTATTGACCATATTTGACTAAGGGTAGAGAAATGTGATTTTGTGGTAAAGATTTAATTGACGGTCATATCTATCTGGAATATGTTTGGTGTAAATAGAAGGTTTATACAAAGACCTTATGGGCGTTAGTAACCATGTTGTTTCGCTCTGTAAAACAAAACTATGAATAGCCTAACGATTTTTTGTACATATATGATCGAAGATGCGTTACGAATTTAAGATAAACAAAATATCATAACTGCTTCGACTTCGTGCATAGAGAGGAGGATTTGAATAACATTCGAAAGAAAAATTATTAGCTAACAGGTTAACAAAGAATACGGAACGAAATAAAATTAGGACCTATGAACTATGACAACTGACATTCGTGGATTTTGTCATACTTATTCATTATTTTTTTTTAACCCGTGAAATTCATCTTCATCGCCGAAGATAAGGTACAGCGTAGGACACTCATAAAATATCAAACAACTTGAGAATCATGATAACTAACAAGAAAAACATTTCTCAATTAGTTTACGATTTATGGAATTAAAATAACGATTCTAATTAATTGAATTAAACGTAAGCGAAGAGATGACATTTTAATATATTTAAAAGCAAATAAGCAAATACAATCATGAATCATCTTCAGTGGCGAATGGATGTATATAGTGCTGACTGGAATTGGAGTACAATAAATAGCATAATGCGGACCAGGCTAATAAGGTGAAACACGCTGAGCTAAGTATAGCTGTAGATTCCTTTGTCACAGTCAGCATTCGTTAATATATATATATATATGTATATATATATAGTTCGCAAATTTTCACGAAACCATGTTGGTGGGACGGACAAAGCTTTCTTAATACTACATAATGGATAATTGTTATTAATTTTAATCAATTTATCTCTCAAACAAAAATATAATTAAGTTGCCTAATTTTAAAGACTCACCGACAATTACTTCATCGACAAACGTTCTGCTGACAGAATCATCTCATTTTAAATTCGGTGCTGTTTGCCATAATATTTCACCTGTTAAATATACTGTATCGATTGTTGCTATTGTTCCTCCAAATGTTGTATGCGCTGTAACGAGTGTGATGGGCAAAAAAATTAGTTTTATAAAAGTTAAAAAGTAGCTTTGCACTGACAACGGTGAAATTACTATCGATGAAACGACTGTCGGCGTAATGATTTTCGGTAAAGTTTCTGCCGGTGAAATGGAATCAGACCCGTTCTCAAATAGAATATGATTAGCCGTTCTTTTATTGCTTTTGATCAGCGTTGAATTTATTTTTTTTCATAAATGTAATTTTGAAACGTTTCTATATCGAATATACTACGATCTAATTATTAAATAAAACAATGAATAAAGAATGAGAAATTCATGCAACCATTTACTGGTAATTGAATAATCGCGGAGTACAACTCCTCTCATCGGATCGACTCCTTTCTTTTTTTTTTTTAAAAAAAAAGGTAGATTATTCTTTTTTTTAAAAAAAAATAATCTAGAAAAAAATATTTTATTTATTTATTATTATTATTTTTTTTTTTTTTTTTTGAAAAAAGAAAAAAATATTTTTAAATATCATTTGTTTCCTTAATTTATATATTATACATTTTTTATACTAATCTACTTGCGTGGCGCATTATCAAAAGATTATAAAACCGAGTTATACTAATAACAATTTTAATACGAAATAATTCAATTAATTCATTAATTAATATTTAATACATAGATATATATATGTATGTATGTATGTATGTACAGTATATAAGAACCAATCGACCCCTCGTAACGAGACTATAAATAACCTTTTTATTATTATTTTCTATACGAAGGGAAAAAAAAAATAATTTCTTTCTTTTATAGTTGTCATCAATTAAGAATGCGTAGTAACTACGCATAATAAAAAAGGATGTTCGTCAATTTGTAATCCATTTTTATCGAATAAATTCGAAAGGTATAGAAACTAACAGTAAAAGAAAAAAAGTCATAAAAACGTCATTTATATTCATAAAAATTACCAATTCCGGTTATTCTCCGTCAAAGAAAACTATTCCTATATTAGGCTTTTAATGTCTCTAAAAAAAAAAGAAATTTCTATTCCGAAAAATTTGATTTAATTGTTAAGTTTCGTCATTATAACCCCTATTAATATTAGACCTTTACTATTGTCACATGAAATAATACTTTTATTTAGTATTATCCTTAAAAATTGCAAAAAGATACTCCATTTCTATATTTAGGTCAAGTTGCTAAATCTGCAATATAATTAAAATGTGATAAGTGTTAATAAATTCCGGAAGTGACACAGAGTGGTGACCGAATATGCTATGCAATAAATGATTGACTAATTTATTTATTATTTTGTGTAAGTTAAAGTGTAACAAAGAAACAAATCAAGTTAAACAAAGCCCAATTTGTGAAACGCGGAATGAAAATATAAAAATTTTTTTTTTTCTTAAAATTTTTTTTTATTTTTCGAAATTTTTTTACCAACATCTACACCTTAAAATTTTAAAAATATGGATTATTCAGAAAAAAATCGTTCTATTGGTTTAAATGAGAAAAAATCTGAAGTAGTAATAAATTATGAGATTAAAGATAAGAATTATTATTATTATTATAATGAAGGAATAAAAAGAATTTGTGAGAATTGTCAAAATGAATATTTAGGGAAATTACATTGTGAATATTGTATTCGAAGTTATTTAATAGCAAACTTTTCAAATTGGACTTCTGGAAATGATGAAATTGACAAGTTAATACGGAAATGTCAAATGGAATCGCTCACCCCAAATAGAATAATTGAATGGATACCATACAGTAATTTTAAAAATATCAAATATTTAACTAGTAGTAGATACTCTGAAATTTTTACTGCCAATTGGATAGATGGTAGTTATAATAAATGGGACTCTGAAAAACAAGAATTACGGAGAAATGGAACTCGAGAAGTTATACTTAAAAAATCAAATAATTTTAAGAGTGTTGGGCAAAGTTATTTCTTCGAAGAGGTATGTTTCTTAGCTTTCTAATTAATGAATAACTAAAAATCATTAATGTTTAGAACATATTTTTTTTTTTTAGGCTAAATTACTTTTAAGTATGAGTAGTAAATGGAGAAATCTAGTTAAATGTTTTGGAATAACTCAAGATCCATTAACTGAAAATTATATGTTAGTAATGAAACAAATGGATATAGATTTGAGAAAGTATTTACAAAGATATCATAATCAACTTACTTGGAGAGACAGGATCAATATAGTTTACATAATAATTTATGCACTTTCTATAATTCATAAAGAAAATGCAATTCATGGAGATTTACATTCTGGAAATATATTATATAAGGAATATTATAATTCTTGGTATATTGGTGACATTGCATTTCGTGGACCTGCAAACAAACCATTAGAAAGTATATACGGAAATCTTCCTTATATAGCACCAGAAGTTATTGCTGGGAAGAAATATACTGTTGAATCTGATATTTATAGTATTGCAATGCTAATGTGGGAAATTTCATCTGGACAGCCACCATTTAATAACTATGAGCATGATTTTGATGTTACAATGAAAATAATTAATGGTATAAGACCGAAAATTGTACCCGAAACTCCATTAGAATATAAAAAATTAATGCAACAATGTTGGGATGCTAATCCATCAAACAGGCCTGATGGAAATACCCTTAAAAGTAAAATAGAAGAATTAAAAGCAATGTATAAGAATGATGATCAAAAAATTACTAATCAAGAATTAAAAAATCAAATTATAAATCAATCTAACAAGGATTCAAAAGATTCAAATAACAATAATCAAATAGGAAACAATAATAATAATCAAATAGGGAATACTAGTAAAATTTATATCTTTAAAAATTTGCCAGATCCAAAGAATGCACCTGAAAGTAAGAATTTTTTTATCATTACTTCAAAAATTGTGATTAGTTTTATTTTTACTAATATTTTATTATTAAAAATTATTAAAAATTAGGTGAGCAAGAAGGTATTTATTAAATATTTTATTCATTTATTTATTTTTAAAATAAATTAAATTAAAATTATTAATTATTCCAATATTGCTTTGTAAGATGTTGAGGAAAATATATATAATAATCCAAATCTTCACTCAGAAGATCAAGATGAACTGGAAATTCCTGAAAGTAAAGTATATTCCAAAAGTCTATCAACCTGAAAATCTTGAAATTGCTTCTAATAATTATTTGTATTTTAATCATTAGTTGATGATATGAGTGAATTATACAATAAAGGTAAAAATTAATTAACAAATAATTTTTGAATATTTAGTGAATAAAATATTATAAATATTTTTAATTTTATTCAATTTAGGTACGGATAATTTTAACTCAACAATAAATTCCGAAAAAGAAAATATAGAATTTAAAACAGGTAAGTTATTACAAGTTGAAATTTGGAATTTTAATTTGTTATATAATTAAATATATTCTACTTAATTTACAGATATTAAAAGTGAAAATCAAACAAATGAAAATGTTGTGAAAGTTCCAGAAGGTAAAATATTATATATAATATTATTATAAGTTTTATATAATTAATATAATTGTATTTTGTTTTACTAGACATTGAAAATAAAAATCAATTAAATGAAAATAATTTGAAGGTTCCAGAAGGTAAAGTTAAAAATTAAGATATTTTAACATTTTAATATTTATGATTAATTATAAATTTACAATATTATTTATTTATTATTGATAAGTTAAAACTGAAATTTTTAACTATATTTTATTTGTTTTACAGATATTGAAAATGAAAATCAATTAAATGAAAATGATTTAAAAGTTCCAGAAGGTAAAGTAAAAAAAAAAAAATGAAACATTTCAGCAATAAATATTTATAAACCTACAATATTATTCAATTAGATGATGAAAAGAAATCAAAAAGTAAAAAGAAATTTACTGTTAAAGGTCAGTGTAAAAAATTTATTTATATTAAAAAAGTTATATTTTTTTTTAACCAAAAATAACAAGTTTTATTTATCATTATTTAGGGTCTATTAATAAAATATCTAAATTTGTAAAATCTAATAAGAAAGGTTGAGTTAATTATAAATTGAATTTATAAATCAAAGTTTTTTTTTAAATCTTAATATCTCTAATATATTAAATTTTTTTTTAGACAAGAAATTTGATAAAAGTGATAAAAGTGATAAAAGTGATAAAAGTGATAAGGGACAATTTACAGAAAAAGGAATACAATAATGGTAAAGTTTAAATAATAATTTGTTTAATTTTTAGTATTAAAAAAAAAAATATTATTTTTGTAACATTTTATTAATTGTTTAATATTAGATGAAAAATTGACAAAAAACTAAATTTACAGTAAATAATAATTATCAATAATCTTGAATATTATAGTTTTAACATTTTATATAGCATCCAATAGAATTATTTAAACACTAAGGCTAGAGTAGCAATGTCTTTTTTTTTGCATGTTTCTTAGTTTGTAATTTAAATAATTCTTATTTTATTATTTTTATACAAATAGAACAATCATTCATTTTGTCATATTGTCATATCTTTTTTTTTCGTGAAATTTTCCAGTGTACAAAATCGTCAAAATTTCATACCTTGTATATAATGAAGTTATTGACTTGATATTTCCAATTTAAAATTTTTAAACCTGGTAATTCGGTAACTTATCGGATTTTCAAGCAGTAAAAAGTTATTTCAATTGAATCTTGCGTAAAATTGATTATGTCATTTCAGTATTTAAATTCGTTTATAGCACCGTATTTTCAATAATTAAATAATTAAATCATTGCAAAAAATTTATAATCTTTCTTTTTAATAATTATGATAATATTTTGTGATAGTATTTACCGTACCATAATATTAAAAACGATAATAATTTTTCCTATAAAATAATATCTAATAAATTACCTAATATGCAGTGAACCGTTCTCTCTATTTTTATGGAAAATCAAAATATCAATACGATCTTTTAAACCTTTTAAAGAGATGTTTGTTTTCAATAACTTCAACAGTAAAATTTTATTAATAAATAACACAATGAATTCGACAACATATTTTTTCGTTCTTGTTCTTTCGATAACTATTTTTTGAGCGTGAATTAATAATGATGTAAGAATTTTTTTTTTTTTAAAAAAAAAAAAAATTAGAAGTACGACAAATTGACTATGTTTACAGCACTATAATACAAACCAAAAAAAAAGAAGATTACTGCCTCCCGAATATTATCTACTTGAAATTATCCTAGGGTAATATATATCGAATCAAGTTTTTTCCTTGTGGACCTGGAATGTGGCATGTTCCTTAATTATTGGTTACGAGCTATTGGTTACGAATTATTGTAAATTGATAAATTAAAAAAAACGTAAGGTATTTGTTATTTAAGCGCATTATTTTATAGGAATAATCATAATATATATATAATGGGTATATCACCTCCCAAGTTCCGAAAATATTTAGGATGTGACACGGGTGATATAACCCTCCGACGGTCCCGACCTTAATTACACGTATCTGATGATGATCACCGATATCATTTTTGAATAATTTTGTCACTTAATGGAACCTCAAAGTTGGATCTACCGGCCCCAGTCCAAAGTCGGGCCAAAATTTTTTTGGGCTAGCATTATAACGCCAAATTCCTTATTAATTAATGTGGCTGCATCTTGTATTATGCACAGATTGCTTTCTTTTAACATCAATGTGCCTTATTTATATAAACCAAAACTAGCCAATAATTTAATACGGTCAAATCCGAACTATTCTGCTTTAAAAAATAACAAATAAGGATTATATCCGCTGGAAAATATGCAATAATACGGTTTGAAAAATTTCTATAAGAATAAAAAATATATAATACTGTCAAATGTAGTTTGTTATATATCACGTGATTTCAATAAATGTTACGTTCCGTACTTGTACTATGTCTTTGTTGCACCTTTGTTACCTTGTAGTCTCCGTAAACATTTACAAATTAAAATTTCCAGATTTTTATATGTACAGTATTTTCTGTAACCATAACTGGCACAGTATAACCAATGTTAATTTCCATGATTCCTATTCTAAGTGTGATTATTATTGCAGTAATTATCTACAAACGAACCTATACTCTAACAAAGTCAATTGTTGCCATCATCATATTACTTATTAATTTTTCTGAACTAAAGTAATTATAAAGAAAGTAAATTTTAAATTTTGCTATACATATTTACAATATATGCAAGTTAAATACATTGATAAGATATCGTTGCTGTCTTAACTAAGTCACCAATGTTCAGTTGAGGTGCAGCAACATTCGGAGGAAAGAGTGAAGAAGGAAATGATGAGAAGAAAGACGTGAAAGAAAAGGGTGAGAGAGAGAAAAGGTGAGTGAAGGAAAAGGACAAGAGAGGGGAATAACAAGGCAAACGGGAAAAGGAACGGTTAAAGGAGAAGGACAAGAAAAAAATGTAAAAATAGGGTGAAATGAGAGTGGGAGGAAGGGAAGTTAAGAAGGTCAATTTGACAAGTAATAATAAATAAAAAAAAAAATGTATATTAACAAAATTAAATTCTTTAAGAAAATTTAGAAACGATGTAGACAACAAGGTACTATGTAAATGACCGGTGCAAGACATTAACATCTGCTATAGGTGGCGTCAATGGTCAAAGTAGTAGTGAATGAAAATGGAGTTCTAACCCAAGTTTTTTTTTTCTTAACAGCTTTAACTTGTGAAACGAATCATTGTTTTCTTCAATACTTTAACTTGAGACGGAAATAAATTTTTTCTTCACAACTTTGATATGGTCCTTATATTGTCCACGTTAGTCCCAAATTAGCCCTCCATGTTGTCCGTGTTAATCCTCCATATTGCCTACATTAGTTTGCTGAAAGACGTACTTTAGATATGAAATATTGATAACTTGTAAATGTGCTATTTGTTTCACATACGGAAAATTGTGTTAGTTTTGCATAATAAATGTGTTTTTGCGCATATTATTTGAACTAAAGATCTAATTAAAAAGATTTAATCAAAAAGTCTAACCAAAGTCTACCCAAAAACCTAACCAAAAAACCTAACCGAAGAAACTCTAACCAAAAAATCTAATCGTAAAATCTAACCAGAATTGTTCTAACAGAATCTAGCAAGTTTGTTCTGGGAGAATGATCTATGAAAATGTGTAATTTTTTAGTTAGCATTTCGTGCTAATCAAAAAATTTAACCAAAAATCTAACCGAAAAAATGTCTGCTGCTCTTCGAGACGGTGCACAGCACCTAGTGAATATCTAACTAAGACCAAATCTCTAAGAAAAAATATATAACGAAATGAAATCAAATTGTTCATTCATTTTATATTAGAATACACCCATCTATCGTTGTATAAATCTACTCCAATACATAATTAATGATACTAAGTTTCGTATAGTCGGAGACTGCCTAGACGGTACATGTATTAATCAGTTAGAAAATACTATTCGACAGACATAGGAGAAAAGTCAAGAAAAAATTCTTTCTACATGTATATTATTCATCACCTATTCATTGTGAAAAAATGGCGTGATCGTGTTTAAAAAGATTTTTCAAGCAAATCTCTTTTTCTCATAAATTTAATTTTTTAAATTTAATGTAGTTGAATTTTAATTTAGACTGAAAATGAAAATTAATGTGTTAAAATTATATTAACTAAATATAATAAGCATATTCCATTAAAACTAATTTTTTCTTAGTTATTTTTGTTAGATCTTTTAAATTAATTTATTATCTTTATTACATATATTCGTCTCTATTAATATTATTACATTCCTTTTTTTTTTAAAAAAAAAAAAAAAATTGAATTTTAATTAAAATTGAATTCTTGATTTTAGTATCTTTATAATAAATTGATTCCCAAATACTGCGCAAGTTGCCCAATTTTATCTTCGAGATCAAGCTCGATATCTATTTGGATTCCATAGAAATCGAGCCATGTATGATGTATTTACTACTTCATCTTTATTAAGAAAATGGTTAAAAAAAGAAAAAACAAATGGAAGTTACACAAGTGTACTGTACAAACCTTCTAAACTTCGCAATGCATTTACATTAAAGGAAAAAGGGTCATTCGGTATCAAATTTTGATGGTTTGAAAGAGGATTGATTGGTTGAAGTTTATTGCCTATTTAAACTTTTATCTAATACACAATTTAAGATGGCCAATTAAAATAAACTCAAATCAGGAGACCTCTTGTGTACCATTGTCATTACTAATTTTAAGAGTGGACACAAGTTCCTCCAATCCATTAATTCGACGTGACCTTTAATAAAAAAGTGATTCTAAAGCAGAATCTTGTCCCTAAAATAATGAAAAAAGATATCAGTTCACCACAACTATTTTAGTAATAATATAGGCACATTAAAAAAGACGCACATGCTTTTGAGCTCCGTCATGACTTCCTCTCAGAACTCATTGTTTCCTCACGGAGTTTTTCAACGGCCTGGAGAACATCGGCAATTGTTGCCTTTTTTTTCTTCTGAGACATGATGATGATTGCGGTTGTCCTAGTGTGCCCCGGAAAGAAGATTGTTGAGCTTGTTGACTTTGAGGATTCTATAAATCTAAAAAGATAAATCTTCTGATCTACAAATAGTGTGTTTTTTTTTATTAACGATTTAGTTAGTTTTGAGAGAATTCCACCAATTTTAATAGCACGAAAGAAAATGATTAATATGATTTGCATGTGAATTATTGTCACGCAATTTTTTGGCAGTACTTGAAAAATTCTCATGAATTATTGTTATGCAATTCTATCGGTCGTACGGTTGATTAATGTGATGGGCGTAACAATAAGTTAAAAACTGGACAAATCTCACAGGAATCACAAGCCCGTACAACGTTAAATTTTTTTTTCTCGTAGTTATTTTGAAATTTTTTTCTATAATTATAAAAAATAACAAGTAAAAATTTTACTTACCTTCATTGACATTAAATTCTCATAATTTGGTTTTTCCATATCATCTATTTTATGTGGCGTTTGATCTAAAAGTAAAAACTCTAAGAGTCAGCCCTGTGTTTACAAATTATATACCCAAGCTATAATACAACTGATGATTCTAAATTTTATAAACTATTAGCATGCATTTCAGTAAAAAAACTATCTAAACTATGAATGACTTATTTGCAGATAGGAGATTTCTCCTATTAGCACGCACTTTACTAAACTATGGTCTAAACTATCCAATTATCTACCATATTACGAGTGACTTATTTGCAGATAGGAGATTTCTCCTATTAGCACGCACTTTACTAATCTAAATTATCGCTGACTATCTATCATATTATAGGTGACTTATTTGCAGGCAGGAGATTTCTCCTATTAGCACGCACTTTACTAAACTATGGTCTAAACTATCCAATTATCTACCATATTACGAGTGACTTATTTGCAAACAGGAGATTTCTCCTATTAGCACGCACTTTACTAAACTATAATCTAAACTAAATAATTAAAAAATTTCATATCTGGGCTGAATAAGCGACTTAAAGCAGACAGGAGGAAAATCACTCTGTTAGCACGCACTTACCATCAGGTCGCGTTTGTTCCATAGAGTCATAATAAATAAGCGTCACTAAACATAAACAATCAATAAAATAAACAAAAAGAAGTTCTTCAAAATTTCAGAATTCTCAAAGCGAATATCAAATTCATTTACCATACTTTTGCTTTGCTTTCTTTGATTATAGTTAAAAGTCTACTTTTATCTTTCAGCTTTTTATTTTTAGATATTTTTCTTTTTTTCTTTTGTATTAACTTATCTGTTCCTTTTAGCATTATTTTGAGTATATTCTTTTGCTTATCTTTTGCCCGTTGGGAGGCACTTTGATTCCCATCGCTTTACTAATAAATGAAGGTAAATAAATGAAAGATGTGAGTATTAACGACTAACGTGCAAATCTCCGTATCACACCAATGATGGCAATTTGTCCATCTGAGATGACCCCTGAATGACTTCCGAATGACCTATTTTTCATAAATAACTATCATATAACTATCATATTAACTGATTGTGACTAATAATATCACATATTGCAAAATTAATAAAAATATGTCATCATTTGTCATTTAGCGTTAAAGTGACCAGTCATTTGAGCCATTTGAGTCGCACTATCGTGTCACACCCATAAGAAACTGCAATGGTTAAAGGTGGAACCAATTATTTTAGTACAACGTTACTTGTAATTTAATTTATTTATTTTTCTTATTGCCGCGTAAAAATTTCAAGCAAAATCATTTGTAAAAAATATCATTTTTCATAAATCTGGAATATGATAAGTAATATAGTGATATATATTGAAAAAAAATTCTAATGAATAAATCATCGCTACAATTTATTATTCAAAATTCGATTGCTAATTTATTTATTTATTTGCTTAGATTTCTCCGTTACTCATTTCTAAACTATTCAAGCTTCCTGCTGAACTAAGGTCGTAGAAAACTAAGAATTAAATTAAAGCTTTGGATAATAGAATTGACTATTTTAAAAGGTACAGTAGATCTTTCGGTTTCTTATTATTTTTCTATTGCTTTTTGCTTTGAAATAGCACTATGAACAAAATTTTTTTTACTATTTCTTTTTATTCTTCTATTTCATTTCTTTACACTTTCTTTTTCATTCATTTATACTTACTTTTATTCCATTACACTTGGTATTTTTTTCAACATTTATTCTTTCACATCTACTTTTTTTGTCCCTTTGCCATTTTTTTTTGCTCTTTGTACCACTTTCATCGTTCCCTTATGTTTTTCTTTTTCATTTTTCTACACTCATTATTTTTTTCATTTCTCTACACTTATTTTTGTCACTTTCATTTCTTTAAAAATACTTTTTTTTCGCTTTTTTATTTATTTATTTATTTTTTTTTTTTTGTTAAAAATAAATTAATAACAATAGATCGTATTCAAAGGGGAGTTAGTGTAGTAACTTCATTACTGTATAATCCTATGCATAAATAAACATTTTGGTATTTTTATTTAAAAAAAAAAAAATATAAATAAATTTTAATGTTTTTTTTTTATCAAAACATTTATTTACTAAAATGTAAAGAACGTTAAAGAAACTTTTTTGCATTTTTTTTTTTTACTTAAACTCATTAAAAAAATGTTATTTATTAAAAATGTTTTTGCAATATTAAAAATGTTATTTAAAACGATTATAAATTTTTTTTTTTATTATTATTAAAAATGCGATTATAAAATCTATTAAAAACGATTATAAAATCGTTTTTTTTATTGTTAAAAACGATTATAAAAATCGCTTTTTTTTATTATTCAAACAATTAGTAAATAATCGTTTTTTTTTTATTATTAAAATGATTAGTAAATAATCATTTTTTCTTTATTGATATATTTACAGATTTTGATATCATATACTTCATATATTTTTTTCTGAATTTTCGCGTTTAATTTATTCAAAACTAATGACTGTTAATATAATAATATCAGTGAAGTATCAGTAATCATTATATGACCACGAAATTACTATATTAATAAATTAAACAACAAAGCTGAACAATCCATATAATCATTTAATTAGTTTTAATTACTACTTCTATAGTTCTATAGCCTACTTACAGATATTCCGACTTAAATTTTAGTATTGGTGCAGGTTTTTTTGTAAGGATACTTCAAATTCTCGAACATTCTATTGAGATATTCTTCACCATATTTTCAATATCATCATTGATTGTATATTTTCCAAACATACATTGATAATTTTATAATAACTGTTTCGCGAGTAATTTGATTAATAAAGAATACAAACATTCGAGTGAGATCAAATGGATCTATCGGTTATTGATACAGACCGCTTGAAGAAATATTTCAAATTTGATGGTAAATCGATAATCAAAATTAAGAAATTAAATATCATTAAATTTTAAACATGATTGATTCCCCTAATATCATTATCATAATCTTTAATCTTTATAATATTACCAGTAAAATTAATCGAATCAGCCTCATCAAGTTTATTTTCCAACATTCTTTCGCAATTCAAGAACCATTCAAAGAACTTTAAAAAACATTTACTAAATTATACAAACTGCCAATCAGGATTGTATATTTATAGATTAAAAATATGTCCAGTTTTCTTGACAAAGCATATTTCCTCAATATCTACTATTATTATTATACCATTGCAATAATTGAATATTTACATTACATCTCATATAAACTTAATCGATTATCATCATAAGAAAATACATTAAGATATTTTTTCTAATAAAAAAAGAAAGAAAAAAAAAAATATGGAAGAAATAGTTTAATGCATTTAAAAAATCTAATAAAACTAGGCTTTTTTGTATTATATATAGCGAGCAAACCTTTTTAGCTCATTAATTGCAATCATCTGCACTCAATGTTTTAACGAGTTATTAATCAAATATGAATTTTGTGCTAATCATTGCTTGCAATATTAGATATTATTTCTCCCTAAAAGTTTATTAAAACATAAAAATTATCAATATAAATTCCTCATTACAAATTAATAAATAAATAGACAAACAAATTATAATAATGAAAAATTTTCTTTATTACTACTTTCAACAAATTTTTCTGAAGGTTAGGAAGATTCACAAAACTTTCATTTTAAGTTAGGTTAAATATTTTCTCCCAAAAGTAAATCATGAAACCTAATAAAAATAAAATATATGGTAATAAAAACCACATTAGAAGACTCGAGTACTCTATGTAAGCTTTGCAGAAAAGACAGATTCAAGCCCCCATGCCTACTATCAACTGACATTAATGATATATCGTGAGTGATCAAACTCGTGCAGAGGTACTATCACATTGATAATAAGACATGAGACCCACACCGCCAAAGGGAAGGGCCCCACATACAGAAGTCTGCGACATAGCTTGAGAGGTTTTCTCATTAAAGTAACCAGACTATCTGAAGAGGAGGATAACCAAAACACACTAGGTGCACAATCCCTTATACATCCCAACTTAGTCCTTTCCACTTACCAAATAATAAAAAAAAGCCCAAGAAAATTACCAATATTTGATCCAAAGCTTTTGCAAGAAAGAATAGAGCCCAAAATCTTAACATTATACTTAATAAATAAAGTATAAGATTAAGAAAGTTGTAACAATATTAAAGGAAATATGTTTATTATTATATAAATAATAAATATTAAAATAAAAGAAAATTTCATTACTCTCTTTTAATGTTTATTGTTTTTTTCTTGAAACTAAGAAAGGATGCAACTAAGAAGGGGTATTTATCTAAACATAGGAAAATCACTAAAATCATGAGTCATGGTAGTGTCATGGTGATGTAAAGATTGTTTATATTGTTGCGCGCTATACGCTCGCGTACAATCGTACGCGTTACGCACCATACCTATGTGTTGTAAGAGGCCAGGATAGTATATTTGTTGGTAGTTAAATTTAGGATATTTTTATATGTATTCAATTTGGCCACGATGTAACTGCGGCAGATGTGGCAAACATGTGAACTTTCCATGGGTGTGCCAATCAGTTTACGCTGCTCATTATGCGTACTGTATGTTGTTCCATACTAAACAGTAATTTGTAGTCAAATAAATAAGTTATAGTCCTTAATATAACACCAAAAAATACAGTTAGCAATTCTATAATATTGTCTGAGACATACATAAGGATCTAACAAGTTATATTTAATAATTAATTTTTTTTTAAAAAAATGAGAACAAAAATATCAAGTAATAAATGTTATTTATCAGATCTTTTACTTGCTAAAAAGTAAAAACTTATAATCATTGCTAATTTTATTAATTTTACACACCTTTTTAATTTTTTATATAGATATAGATGTTGATCGGTGAAGTCTAAGCTTTTTCGGGCCTAAGTTGTTAAAATTAAAAATATATATTGGATGTATTATTTATTCCATAAGAGATAGCAGGAATTTCTGATGACATCTTAATATAAGATCCCTTCGATTGTCATTATAATATATTGGAGATTAAGGTACTAATCATAATTTATCGCACGTTATTAATCTATATCGTGAAAGATCATTATGGAAATTCCAATCTTGATACAAAAAAATCTCAAATAATTTGTTATATAAATAAAAAAAATAACATACGTCATATATTTTATACTTAGTCGAACCTTTTGATTTTTTCGAAATAGGTGATTGAAAAATAAGAAAATTACTCCAAATTAAAATTAGCTTATTCACGCAACGGAAAGCTTTCTTTTAATTTGATTAAATAATAAGACAGATTGATTATTATCACCGTTAAGATACGAGCGAGTGCGAATCAATGAAATTGAAACGGTCGTTCCAATGGCATATCAAATCAAGTAGTGATGGAATAACGCGCTCAATATTGATTTTATATTCATATATCATTCATGAATCCATTGATTGAACATATATGCTGAAAAAAGGAATTGGATTGCAATTTACAGTTTTTTCGACAAAAGAAAGTTCCTTTCTTTTTTAGAAAACACTTTAAAAACCTGCCGTGTATAACTTAGTTCCATTTAATTTCAAAATTAGCATCTAATTAGCCGGTTAAGGTTAATTTTTTTGTAATTAACTTTTTTTGAACAAAGTAAAAAAACATTCTTCAAAACAATCATACTCCTGTTAAGGAATTTCAACCGTTAATCCGGTTCTAACCGGAATTCGATTATCTTTATAAAGCAAGGTTTAGCTCATTTGATGTTGATCAATCTTAGGTTCATTAAATTATTCTATTACTTTCATCATATTACTATTTCGTGCGTTTCCGAAAGATTATCAAAAAAATTTAGGTACATTCTACTTTGACAATTTTCAAGAAGCAAATTGACGTGATCATAAAAATTACTTTTCATTATTAAAGATATCGATTTTAGTCGTTGGGCTTATTTTTTTTTTAGTACCAGCTGAATTTGAATTTCGCTCTTAACTTGCGTACTAAGAGAGAAAACAATATGGGAATGCAAATATAGTGATCAATGGTATTTTACTTTCTTTTGTGATAAGATCTTCTCGCAAATATTCACACGTATTTCGTTACCTAAAGGGATGGTTATAGAAAATCACTACCAATTCTCTTTGTTAATAAGTTTATTGTAAGAGAATTTTTATTGCCGAGGAGAATTATATATTGGAATACTGCATTGATATGCATATAATCGACACAAATTTTTACCAAAATTCGCTGTATTCATGCAGTAACGGAATTTATTTTCCGGTTTCAAATTTAGAAAATTAATATAAGCAAAATAATATAAATAATATAAATATTCTCCTAAAATTTACCAAAAAAAAAAAAATAATAATAATAATATTTTATAGATAACATTCGTTTTACATTCATTTTTTCTCAATATGGTCGATCCAATTACGATCATTACTACAGTCGTTCCATTCTTTAAGACCTTGACAACTGCAAAGAATCCCTTAAAAACGAGCGTTACAATAGTATTTGAAAACAATTGTTCATACACTCTCATACATCCTACAAAATATTGTGCCAGTGGTAAAGATGTTAATCCACCCAGCCCAATAATTTCTCCCGGCGGTATAAATACTATTGCTGCGTGAGTAAATTATTTGATTTAAAATATCAAAATAAATTATTAATAAGTATTACATTTATTTATTTGGTAGAAAATTTGAAGGTAGGAATGGAACAGTGGGGATGCTTTGTTACCAGATTGAGGGATTATATGGACCAAAAAATGACCCTTATTATCTACTAATAATGTGGAAGGTAACTTGAAATTTGATACTTCTTATGCATCCAAAAATATAATTCCAATTAAAAATTATAATGACTTCCATTACAGGTGAACCGACTCTCTCAAAATAAATTCTATATGAGTCTTTATGAATCTAAAGAGCCGCCACTCTCCGGAAACAGTAATCAAAAAAAATTTTTTTACAAATCAATGCAAAAAATGTACAAATGGACTTATGGTGAAAGCTTTCTAGTGGAAGGTAAAAAATTCAGAGTTGGCGGCACCATATCTAGCAAGTAAATATAATTTAATAATGTGTTAGTATTATAATCAAAGTATATTAAAAGGCAAGTTTTAATTTGTAATATAGTGATTTAGCAGAGATCAAGATCTCTTTGGAAGACTATACGAATGTTACGATATCACTTAAAAACAATTGTTCATACTCTCTCATAAATCCCACACATTATTGTAACCGTGGTGATATTAGCCCACCTAGCCCATTAATATCTTCCGGCGGTATAAGTATTATTACTGCGTGAGTAAATTATTTGATTTAAAATTTCAAAATAAATTATTAATAAGTACTACTTTTATTTTTTTAATAGAAAATTTGAAGGTAGGAATGGAACAATGGGAATGCTTTGTTACCAGATTGAAGGATCATATGGACCAAAAAATGACCCTTATTATCTAATAATAACATGGAGGGTAACGTGAATTTGACACTTCTTATGCATTCTAAAAATATAATTTATCAATTAAAAATTTCCATTGCAGATGAAACGATTCTCTCAAAGTGAATTCTACATGAATTTTTATGAATCAAAGGAGTCGCCACTTTCCGGGAACGGAAATCAAAAAGAATTTTTTTATGAATCAATGCATAGGTCCAATAATGAAGGCTTTCTGTTGGAAGGTAAAAAACTCAGAGTTGGAGGCACTATAACTAACAAGTAAATATTATTTAATTAATATGCTAGTGTTATAATTAAAGTATATTAAAAATAAGTTTTAATTTTGTTAATATAGTGATTCAGCAGAGATCAAGATCTTTTTAGAAAACCATAAATCCCCTAAAAAAAGACTACTTCGAAAAATTCGGTCATTCTTGACCAAGAAATTCCGAAAGAAAAAAACCAGATGAAATTTGAAATTGCCAGTTATAGCTAGTATTCTTATGACATATTCTTATTATCAAACATATTGTATTTACTATATATATAATTATTTTCTTTTCTATTTACTATTATTTACTATTTTACTTTATTCATCTTGTCAAAGGATTAAGATTTTTTAAGCCAATGTCAACCGTAAGGACAGCAAAATTTTAAGAGTTTTTATAACCAATGAGTCTATTTGAAACCAATTCAGGTTCAAATTTTGTATTAATTAAAAAATTTTGTATAAATAAAATATATAAACCTGTATATTCTAGTATTATTGATAGAATTCCAGTCAGTTTAACCATCCTTACGGGCGTTCAAGCAGTTTATAATGAATTACATTGATTTCAATGCCTTATAGTATTTTTACCAAATCTCATGTTAAAGGAAAACATGATTTATTTTTTGTGAGAAATAATATTGAGCGAATCAAAGCGGTAATACATTGTGGGCGGATTAAAATTTTTCTTTATGTGATATGCGAATTTAAATCTTAAAATTGATAATTCGGGCCAATGTTAAGTTTAATAACTTTATTATAAGTATTTTCACAACATTAATTTATAAATTTAACATGATCTTTCAAAATATGTTGAAATAAATTAAGTATATATGTTAAAAAATTTTTTAAATTTACTTGATGTCTGAGAACATTACTTGAAAGAAGTTTGTTAAATGTTTCTTTTATAAATGGCTCACTAAACAAAGTCACGAGTAAAATTCGTTTAAATAAATGAAAAAATTTTTTATTACTTTAATATTCATTTACTTTACCATAAATAATTTCAATCTCCCATAAGAAGTTTGAAATATCTGTGGATTGATGGCTTTGTGCGTGACCATCAATGGTCTACACCATCTAATATGAAAGATTGCTTCAAGGAGAAATGCAAATCTGCGTGTCTTTCGAAATAATCGCTCCCCTGTCAAACTTTTGCGTTGAACTTCAATAAAATGTCCGCTATTTATCGTGGTTCATCAGGTTTTAAATTCTTCCATATCAGACTGAAATTTCTAAATTTCAGTGTACTGACCAACAGATATGGGTTTTAATAACTCTTTAACTAATTAATTATTTTTTTTGAGCAACGTTATACAGATTTTTAGGAGTTAGTAATAATCCCCCGTCGCACTAAGTGTTACTTAAAATTACAGGGGATTAGCTGAGTTTATAAATGACTGTGAATCTTCTTTTACTTATTCTCCAGTCTCGTTTAAATAATTGGAAATCTCTAACTTTAGTTTAATCACATGCTATTTTAATGAGTGACTCGCTCCTGGGACCCATTTATTCCAGGGGAGGGGAATACCATGGTAATTTTTCCTTTGGGAAAAAAACCTTGTTATTCCCAACTCCTCCATGAAATAAATAATACTAATTCTGTAATTGTTACCCATAATTATTACATTATCATCTATATATATGTTAATTCACTAATTTGTGCTAGTTTAAAATGAATTTTACCTTTATATTTGAAGAAACTCACATCTACTGACAATGTGAATAGATAATTACAATATTCTTGTTTGATCCATCATTTCAGCTTTCTTATCTTTGAGCCAATGTATATTATTTCTGGATAAGATGGATTACTGATAAATAAATGGTATAGATTAATATCAGATCAATAGTCATGATTTGAATTTTTTTTATTTGAAGTATTTTAATAAAACATTTTTAAATATATTACAAATTTCTCAAAACTAAATATTACTTTAGCTAAATGTTTATAAATATTAATTCATGATGAAAAAGAAATGAAAAATATAAAACTTACTATTACTTCAGTAAAATTTTTCAGGTCCACAAATTATTTAATATATAGATTTGTTGGAAGGCAATCCTCATTTTTGTATTTTTTTTTTGAAAATGTATTGATCTATCTAGTTTGATACTCAAACCTATCACATGAGCTGCTATCATCTAACTTGTCACCTTTAATTTATTTCAAAATTTTATGGCACTCAAGACAGGTTCAGTTACTCATTACATCGCCTCATTTTTCTTATTTGAGTACTTTCATTTTAAAAATAAATAGAATTTTTTTTTAAAAAAAAATAACTGTTTATTTTATCATATGACCGTGAAATCAATTAATTTATTGGACTAAAATGAGTAAAGCGATATACTGTACGATCTGCGAAAAAAAAACCTATATTTACCAATAATATCAATTCTATAATTACTGTGAAAATAAACCACTCAATAATATATTTGCAACAATTTTAGACATCCTTTATAATAATATTATTTATATATTCTAGTAGCTTTCTGATCTTTAAAAAATAAATAGATGACATTAGTAAAATTTTTTTTCTCGTATAATAATTGCAAAAAATGATTCAGAAATAATAACAATTAAAAATCCTCGCACTGCAGGGTAAGCGAAAATCTTAGGTTACACGATTTTAAAAATGATTTGTTGCACGTGACCAAGATATCTCACTTGGGGGTGTGGACTGTGGGGTAAGCGCCTATAGTAAAAAAATATTAGCCAATATATGTCACTACTCTTACCAGATCATATGCTTAGAATAAAATAAAATGTAAGTTTGTAATGAACTAAGTGCTTAGTTTTTAGTTTTTTTATATAATTTGATCAATACATTTACATTTGCCGTATAATAATGAAATAAAATTTATTTTATTAATTTCAAAAATAATTGCTTTTACTAACGAAACTTTGATTTCTGATTTTTCTTTGTAAAATTTCAATTCAAAGTTCCCCTAAAAAATTAAAAACAAACACTTTTGGATAAAAAAATTCGACTTAAAAAATACATTATACATGACATACTTTACTTGTCAATTGGTTATAAATCCACACAATATATATATTTAATTTTAAATAAAATTAATACGCGGTCTTATTTTTTAACGAATTATGAGAAGATAATTTTTTATACTGGAATTGTACTGTAAATACAATAGCACGAGTTTAATGGTTCTGGTCTTTCCAAAACTGAATTTTTAGCACGAGAAATTCACAAGTTATTTATTAGCCAATGTAAAGGTGTTACATCAATTTTACTTTCATATACTTTTTTATATTTTATTACATATTATTTACGCGATTACACTTTGCGATTACACTGCGAATACACGCGATTACAAGCGATTTTACAAATGATTACACTGTGAATACAACTTTATTTTAACAGGTAAACTTAGTTTTTATTATTATATGTTGATTTTTACTTTTGAAACATATTTATTGTTACTTTTTACATTTTATAATTATTATTTTATTTTGTTTTGACTTTAATTATTTACATTAAAAATATTAACATTTTATTATTTATTTCAGTTTTAGGTTGCCTTTAACATAAATAATGTATGCTTAGATATCAAGAATCTCTTGTATTATAGTTTTATTTAATTATATTTAGCTTTGTGGATTAAAAAATAAATTATAATAAAGAATTTTTCGTTAAAAAACGTGATCACGTGATCAAAATTTATTGATTTTATTGGCTAGTTTTGTTTAACGTGATCTGTTTTTTGTATTCATAAAAATTTATTAGAAATTTTTATGCAGATCATTTTTTTTGAAAACCGCAATAAAGCAATCGCTAATAATTGTCCAAAAATTGAACATTTGGCTACATTTTTTGGATCTAAAGATTTAATTTATGTGAAATCATTATTAATGAGAGACGAAAATTATTTGTTTTTGATTTAGATATGAATATTCTAATAATTATATTACGAAAGAATACAAAGAAATAACCGGCCTTTTCTTTAGTCCAAATAAATTTTAAACAACAGTCTTATAACCGTAATAGTAAAAAAAGAATTTCAATAATTTATTAGCAAACTGTAATTCACATTTTACATTTTCGAAAATATTCTAATAAACACCCTATAAAAATGAAATTTACTGCGCCTGTGCGACGTCATACATCATATTATCCTGTTTTTAAACTAATGAAAAAAGATACTTAACAAAATAATTTACAGGCTATTATACACAATCCCTTACATTATTTAATTTTTTTTACTTCCGGGATTTGTATACGGTTCTGGCAAAAAGTAATCGGAAGATTTTTTTTTAAAATGTATTAACAAGTAATTTCTTATAATAGTAATCAGGAAAACTTTGTAAAAAGATGGTATAATTTCCAAATGATACAAAAGAAGCGTTTTATATGATAATTTGAAAATTCTAACAATGTAAACTAATATCCGTGTAATACTTTGAGCGTTTAAGTCGAATCATGAGGTCGGCTCAAGGCTCAAAGCGACTTTATAGTCAAAAGCAGTTTTTAAACTCGAGATTCAAAATCTTTTGATGATTGATCGGGATATTTCGTTACACTAAAATTTATGACCTACAATATGAATTAACATGCATCATCAAAAAACGTAGGTCGGTTTTGGTCGAGTAGACAAAAATTATACAAAAACAATAACTATTGGTTAATTAATACTTTTATCACGATCAATCAATAATCTGCTCAAGATCGCAAATTATGGTTGGTTTTTAGTTTTCGTGATCAATATAGATCGTTGAGTCATAATACATGTGAAATATAGTTCCATTAATAGATTTTTTTTATGCGTTAAATGTAACAGTCATCAATCTTTTTTCCATTCCTAGATAAAAATTTCTTAAAACAGCCTTAAAATCGGACATATGATAATCACTGACCAATTATTGCTTGAAAGCCAATCAAAATTTTTTGGAATTTTAATTTCACATGCTCTACCTTTAATCATTGCCGTAATTCTAATCTACTAATAAGCAGGGACAAATCACATGACTTCAAAATTAACTTTCCTAAATTGAATCTTAAAATACATATAATAACCCGCTCTGCAAGTCTGTTTAGATTACGAAATGGCTCAAATGAGGTTTTGAATGTCGTTATTGATTTATTTGACTTTTTATTAAGGAATTGAGTCGATCATAATCAAAATCGGTCTTTGATCGACCGAGTCGACTAAAGATTTTTGTATCTGAGTAATCAAAATATTTCGAATAAACATCGATCAATATATTAATAATATATTAATCATATTTTAATGAAAATCGATTAAATTAAATTGAAACTTTACTGCTTTGAAGATAATATATAATAATAATCAACAAACAATACCAGATACACCATCAACGCCTTTTTATACTAACTTAGGTTCAGCTTGTTACTACGTCTATCTTATACAGTACTAGCGAGGGTTTGCGATTCTAGGTTCTTTTTATATGGTTTGGCCGTACAAGTCGAAACAAACAAACGAGCAATTGTTCGATTATTATTAGATCGAGTACAATTATTACTCGATGAGTATTTTTTTTGGTCGATTTTGGTCGATCTTATTTAAAAATTTATGGCCGATTAATCGAACAATGGTTTTTAGCGTCGAGTCAATTCCCTATTTTTTTTTATCTTCGTTAAAAATTCATTCGAGTACGTTTGCTCATATGCAAAGTCAAAACATGTATTCAAAATCCACTTTTTTTACTTAAAAGTAAACTTGTAGAGCAAAATTTACATTATAATTTTCAAGCATGTATTAGTTAAAAATTAAATCAGATTTAGAGAATCACGTGATTGCCGCTCTTATATTTGGTTGGATATTGTTGCTGTCAGCCAAATCTATTAAAATATACGCTGCCCTTAATTATCAACATTGAACGAGAGAAAGAACTAAGAAAGGTGAAAAGAAAACGCGAGAAAGAAAGGAATGTGGAAAAAAAAAAAAATAGATAGATTATAGAATGAAAAAATTTACTAATCAATTTCGTCATGGATCGTTGAACCGATATATCAAAAAACGATTTACATCTTGCATTAATAAAACGGATGTATGCGATCACCGATGTAAATAATATTTAAAAGCCGGACAGAAGTAGGGGATAAGACGTATGACTTGACTTCTTTTTACTTACAATAATTTATATTAAAAATTGTTATACAGAAATAAGGTTAACCTTTTAGATTCCCGTGACCAAACCGTTTCCTCTCGATGGACATTTTTTTTCTATAGTAGTCTTAAGAACTATCCTTCTCTAGGGATTTTACTTAAATTTTTTTTACTTTTTCACGTTTATTATCTATATAAATAAAGAAAGAATATCAAATATTCATTTTTAAATTTTATTAGAATGAGACATTTATCTAAAAGTAATCATGTTAAATAGTGTTGCAGTCTCATACATATATCATTTAAACACCTATTCTCTCTTCACTTTGTTTTTGTATGACAAAATATTCTACAATATTTTTTCATAATTCTCTGCTAAACTCATTCATATATTCAATTGGAAGTCCTAAAATAACAGAAAAAATTATATAAAATTTGTACACAAAAAAAAAAATAAAAGTCACCATGAATTATTTTTAAATTTCATGTTACTCGGCTTAAAATTAATTAGACAGTTTAGTTAGGGAAAAAAATGTATTATAAAGGGAAAAATAAAAAAAAAAAAACTTTGTTATCAGACGCGTTAACTATTACGTCTTTATAGGTTAACTCGTAGTTCTTTAAATTACCCCTTATCACTTCCCAACCCGCTATTTATTCTAAAACGTAAGCGTCGCCTAGAGATAGTGCGATACCAGGGACACTCGTGGGGAGAGTATTGGCAAGCCAAGGGACTCCCCCCCAATTGTAAAAATTCGTTAATATCGAAGTTACACAGTGTGTAACATTTCAGATATTATACTGAAAAGAACAGATACTACACTTGATCTTAGCCAATAGGCAAGAGAGGATAAGGAACCAAACACGCATTTCGATGCCTTTATATATCAAAATTTAAAAAAATCAGAATTATGGGATTTCCGATTTAAAAAAAAAAAAACGTGTGTTTAAACGATTACACAAACCAGTTCCGTATTATTTTATCATTATCTCAGTCACGTTCATATATAATTTGTTATTCTTCTGCAGCTCGATATATTGCCAATACAGTATGTTCGTATTGCGTTAGCGTCTTAGCGACAACAAATAGTACTTGGCATAATACGTTTTATTTAAAAAATAAAAATAAATAAATTAAATGCAACTGCGCCCGTAATCATTTTTTCTTTAAAAAAAAAAGGTACGATTAAATAAAAATAACGCAGCAATCACGTGAAATTGGACCAATTTTTTTTTACCATAGAAAAGACACTTCCCAACCCGCTATTAATTCTAAAACGTGAGCGTCGCCTGGAGGTAGTGCGATACCAGGGACACTCGTGGGGAGAGTATTGGCAAGCCAAGGGACTCCCCCCCAATTGCAAAAATTCGTTTAATATCAAAGTTACACAGTGTGTAACGTTTCAGATATTAGACTGAAAAGAACAGATACTACACTTGATCTTAGCCAATAGGCAAGAGAGGATAAGGAACAAAATATTGGTGCATTACGATAACATTTTAAATAGAAATTTGACGAAAATCAAATTATGGGATTTCAATTGATCTTGACGGTTGGGTGCGTCATAATTTCTGACCAATCAACATCCTCGGTAAAATGAAAATTTACAAACTTGGAAAAAAAAAATGAAAAAACTTTTGGAATTACAAATAACTTGGAAGTTAAAATGTCAATAAATTTCCTTTCCCATTCGTTATTATGAACTAGCCTTTTAATTTTTATTACCTTTTATTAATATAATTTTTGAAAATAATTAATTTAATTATTATTATTGTAAATAAAAAATTCTATCTTTTCTTTGTGAAAGAAACTTTGAACTTTGAAATTCTAAGAAAAAAAAAAATATAATAATACGTTGGTAATATAAAAAAAACAAATTACTCAATACGTTGGTAATATAAAAAAAAAAAAAAACAAATTACTCAAAATGCTAAATTATTAATGAATACTTTTTTATATTTCTGCACAAATTTAGAATAGTACGATAGTACGTATTCAAAAGAATAATATTTTCTTTTATAGTCCTTATTACGTCTCCTCTGCAGTTGACTCCACAATAACACATAAATGATTTCTTTTTGGGAAAAAACTTGATTCGATCATATATTTGCTGATCAATTATAAATTCTATTGTTTTTGAAAAAAAAAAAAAAATCTCTTTCTTAACCACTATAAATAAATAAAAAAAATAAAATAATTAAAACAAAACATAAAAAATAAAAAAAAAAAGGTCTCGATGGATCCATATACCGGTAAGTTTATTTTGCTTTCAATAATTTTTATTTATATAAAAGAACTTTCTTTAATCTGATTAAAAAATTTCATCATTAACTCTTATATATCGAATCTTTCTTTATTAAGATGAAGATCCTGAATACCGTAACACTCCATTGCTTTCTCAGGTTAACAAGCCTTCGGTTAGAACCGTTGCTCCGCCTGAACAACGTAGAGTAGGAGGCGGAAGATTTAATAGGAATCAATATCAGCAACAATCTGGTTACCAACAATCCAGTCATCATTATTCTCAAAATTATCACCATCACCATCACCAACAGCAACATAGAAATTATAATCATTATAATTCTTCGGATCGTTCTAATTATAATTCAAATAAATATAATCAAAAAGAACAACGATCGCCACAACAAGCCTCGCAATCTTATAATACGAGAGAAGAACGACATAGAGAAGATCATCGTCATAACCGATATCCAACTCAAGAGCAAAAAAAACCACAATCTCCATTGACTTCTAATCCACCTTCTTCTTCACCTACTTTACCTTCTTTACCTTCTTTTTCAAATATTTCTCAATTTTCATCTGATAATTCATCATCATCATTTTCTACTCTTCCTCCTATTCAGCAAATTGACAAAGACAAAAATCAAATACAACTACCTAAACAAAATACGGATTTTATTTCTTGCAATATTCCTTACGAAGAAGGAAAAGCTATTGAGGGACTAAGGATGGTCTCTGGCCCAGTAGTAAGTTAAATTTTTTTTTTTTTTTTTTTTTTGTATTTTTACTTTTATTAATATTTACTTTACATTGTTAAAGATTACTGAACCTGATTATAATCTTTTTTGCGATTCTGAAGTTGTGCATGATCTTCTTCAAAAGAAGGTAAAGTTCTTTATAAATAGCGTATCCGCAGTTTGATGGCATTCAATTTTTTTTTTTTTTTGAAAAACTAAAAATACATATATCTCACTAAAATAATAGAATAGTATTGAGGGTATATCACATGAAAAATTTACAGAGGCAAGACAGAAATCAAATCCTTATGAAAAAGTTGGTAATTCGATTTTTATGAACAGAGCTGCTGTAAAATTAGCATGTCTTGATTCCTTAGTTGGCTTTGCATCGGTTAAAAGATATGACCCTGTTAAAGAACTGGTAAGTAAACTTGCATTGAAATCTTTATGTAATACTATGTTATAAACAACTTGATGTTCATAAAACTTTTTTAATATATAAAGGTATTTTGGTTTGCGGACTTATGTGGTGGACCAGGAGGATTTACAGGTTTTTAAAAAAAAATTGTCATTTTATTTTTAAATAATTTTAAAATAATTTCCTTAATTTTTTTTAGAATATCTGTTATGGCGTAAACATTCTTGGTGGAGAGAGAAAGTTCTTGGATGGGGAATCACTTTAAAAAGTGGACAGGATTTTGAATTCAATAGGTTCCATCGTGAAACTATGCCAATTAAATGCTTTAAACCCTACTACGGGGCTGATGGTACAGGTAAGTTCAACTGCTTCCCCATTTGAATTTGTTTAATAGTAGTAAAGACAATAATGATGATGATGATGATCTCAAAATATTTATATTTAGGTGATTTGTATAAGGAAGAAAATATTATAGATTTTGCAAGAATTATAAAAGCAGGAACTAAAGGAGACGGAGTAGATTTGGTAACAGCTGATGGAGTAAGTTCTGTTAATAAAATAGTATCAATTTAATATTACGATGAAAAACTAAAAATATTTTGTATATTTAATAGGGATTTGACGTAAGAGGAAAAGAGCAGTATCAAGAAATTCTTTTAAAACAACTTATTTTATGTCAAGTTGTTACGATGTTTATGACACTCCGAAAAGGTAATTACCATTAATGACGAATTTTAAATTTTTAACGAATAAACTAACTTTTTTTTTAATATGTGTGTGTACATATTTATCCTTTTAGATGGTGATTTTGTATTAAAACTATTTGATATATTTACACCATTCACTGGAGGTATCGTATGGATATTATATCGTCACTTTGAAAAGATTTGTATCATCAAACCGTTATCAAGTAGGCCTGCAAATTCAGAGAGGTATTTTTTATTCAACTCTGATTAATTAAAATTTACAAACCATGCCTAATACTAATTTTCTCTTTGTTAGATATATAATCTGTCAAAAATTACGAGAAAGCAATCCAGAAACAATAATAAATTACCTTCTCAATGTAAACAAAAAATTTAATGAAATAAAATCCAACGAGTCAACTTTATCACCAACAACCACATCATCATCGTCACTTAATCGGTTATTAATGCAAGATAATAGAGAATCAACAACTTCTTCAAGGACATCCAAATTACCAAAGGAAGATATAAATGAAATTATTGACATTTCCGAAATTAATAAAGATCAAGAATTCTTGAAATATCTTAAACAGAAGAACATTGAGATAGCTAAGAATCAGATTGAAGCTATTAAACAACTGTTGAAATTTGTTAAGAATCCGTATCCTTTTTTATTACGAATCAACAGGTTATGGAAAAGAAGGTTTAAGACTGAAAGAAAAAAGTTTTGAAGTTTATTATTCCTTAATTTAATTTTATTTTAAAAAATATAGGGAAATGAGGTTACCTCAAGAAGAATATAAAAAACTTTGTTTACAAGAATGGAGATTACCGCAGAGTGAAGAAGGTTCTTATAAATCTGTGTATTAGTTAAATACATTGTAGAATTATTATTGGGCTAAAAATATGTCGTTATTTGATTCTTTTAATTAAATTATTTGAAAAAAGAAATAAAATCGGCGCAATAAATTAAGATAAAGAACGGGTTTATAACTGATGGATCAAAAACGATATATTGCATATATAAAAGCAACACAATCTATAAAATCATCTTTCACCGACAGATATAACATTGATTTACGCTATTATGATCTTTAAAAATGTACATTCATAATTTAAACCGATTTCCACTAAATAAATTAATGAATGTTGATCAAATGATTCTTCTACGCTTTTTAAAATTAGATTCGCATTTTTCAAACCTATATCCTGCAAATCTAAATTATATATATATATATATGTATTATATACATTATAATATCCGAGAGAATTTCAAAGCTACCCTTTTCTAATCGAACATAAATGAAATTTCCAAACATAAGAATAATAAAATCAAATAGTAATGACTAAAAAAGGTTATGGTTTTTTTTTTCAATTAGGATAAAAATTCTTGCTCAAACCAGTGATGAATTTTTATCGAAATCAAAAGCTATTTTTCCGACCCTTTATTCTTTTTCCGAGAACTAGTAACCGTTGATTTAGCATACGGGTGATATTGATATCGTTTAGCTCTTTTAGCATAGTCCGCATAGTCCGTAATTCTTGTACTCTGTGACTTTATATAACAAGAATAGCAATGTTAAAATAATTCAAAAGTTAAACCACACACATTGAAGAATGTAAATCCTACATCAGATTCTAAATTACTACTGTCCGACTCCTCTCCGATTTCATTATTATTTCTGTGATTAGCATCCGTCACGTTTGGCGTTGATGTATGTTTTCTGCAAAAAAAATCCTGTTATCCAGTCGTTTTAAAAATAATGAATAGATATGAATATATTTACCTAATTATATATTGTATTTCTTCGTCAGAGTCATTGGCAGATTCTGATCTTTCAGCCTCAACTCGTAATAGTGGAACTATACTTCGCGGTTTAATGGACGCTCCTAATGAACTTTAAATATAATAGATATAATCCAAAATTTAATAACAAATGAATCAAACTCAGGGAATAATTAGAGATGCAAATTATATACCAAATTGTGTCATCTTCATCTTCATAATCATAAAAATTTGATGGAACCGGATAACGTACACCACGACTATAAACATTATAAAAATGATAAACACATAAAATAAAAAAAGTATTTGTATTATCATTTACTTACAATACTTGTGCAAAATGATTTTCATCAACGTTATTGCCTGATCCTTCTTTCATTACAACAGGCGGTGAAAGGAATGGATTATTTGGAGAATCCCTTATAATTGATGGGTCTAGTTCGCGCGGCGAAGAATCATATGAAATCTCATCTTTTTTAATCGAATTATTTGGAACAAGGAAAGGATTCCTGGGGTAATCGCTTTCAATCAATCCACTTTTTGATTCAATTTCCATAATTGTATCAATAAAGGTCTCACGCCATCCTGAGTCTTCTTGCGATGAAGAGTCATCAGAATCAGTGATTTCTAATTCATCAATTTGTTCTGATAATGGTTCTTGTGATTTCCACAATAATTTTGCAGAATTGGTCGGCGGTCTAATAAAAGAATAAATCAATAGAATAATCGTTAGTTTTAAATAATTAAACGCGTAAAATAGGAATAGTAACAAAATACACATTGCTAAGAATGTAGTTTAAAGCAATATTCTTTCCATATCTTATGGAAAAAAAATTTATAACTTGCAATTACACGCGTAAATGTAAATAATTACCGAATATATACTATTGTATCATTTAATTTACGCGTTTCTTGCGAAAGTGGGGGTGAATTTTGCATCTTGACCACTTTTTCTCTTGCAACTGCTAGGGGTCCAAAGGGATTTTCGGGTGAATCAATAGCTCCAAGCGATATCGAAGCTTTAGGTTGCGGCGAAGTCTCGTTACATGTCGAACTTTGCTCTGCCAAATCTTGAACTACAGCTAACTTTGTGGCAACCTTCGCCGCCGGTTCCCCTAGAGTACTCTGTGGAACTGCGGGCGACGAAGGCTCATAATTTGGCTCTTTTAAGGTCGAAATGATTATAATTTTAATTGCCAACAAAATAAAGTGTTAGCAATCAGATTTGACGCGACGTATGATCGACTAATCTTAGTAACATGAACTTCTACATGCTTTGGAGCGTTACACGATGCAGCAAACAACACAGTTGAAATTACCTGTATTAATCAAGATGAAAGTCTAAATTAAGATGGCACACTGCTTACTATATATAAAAGAGTATTTGTATTATAATAAAATAAGTTTTGACAATTAAGGTTCAAGAACTGTAATTCTTTGGCAGCATTATTGGTTTTTTTCAATCTTTGATTCCTACATTTTGCATATATTTGTATTGGTTTTCTCTTTTTATAACAGTTCAGATTTAATGCATAAAATCTTTTTTTCTCTTTTCTTAAAAATATAATTAATACCAATTTTACAAATTCCCCTTTTTTGAAAATAAAAGTATAAGTTATACTTTTCATAAATATCTTTAAAAATTTTTTATAATGTAAACTTGTACAAATTTACATATAAGATTTAAACCAAATTTTACAGAAAAAAAAAAAATTTATTTTTGGTCATAACCCAATTTTTTATTAACAAAACCAGTTTTAAAATAGTCAAAAATAGTTTCTCTGACCCTAGATATCTCTGCTATCAGATATTCTCTTCTCTACTAATATTATATAAAAGTTTTTGTTTTACCTCTTATTAAAAAAAATCAAATGTTTTAATTCAATAATTTTTGTAAACAAGCTTACTATAACTCAATTCTTAAACATAAATAAAAAAAATGCTGTTAAATATAGTTCAGCATTGTAGTGTGAAAATTACAGTAACAAAGATAATTAAATGATAATATAATAGATAAAAAAGGTTATTAATACAAATCACATGATATAATCAGATAGAAACACAGTTACATTACTTAACCAAATGGAAACACAAGCATATAATGAAGGCCTTTTCAACATACCATAATTTGAAGGAGATGTTAGCAGATTATGGCTATGTCTCTGATAGTATAGAATATAGATGCCACCTAAATCCAAAATAATTTGGGATTATGATAGCCTAAATGTATAAATCCAAATTAATTACAAATTATATATATAAATTTTACAATTTGTATATAGTCAACTCTCTCTATAATCACACATTTGGGACATTTTATATTTGGTGACTATAATGAGATGTGACTATAAGCAAGAAAATCTTATAATTAAATAGTAATTTTGGCCAGAATTATAAATTATAATAATTTTGGTTAAATATTCACATTATAGTAATTTTGTTAATATTATTCCAATTATTATAGATTTATAACCATTAGATTCCTCTTGATGAGACGATTCTAACCAACCTAAGATCATTAAAATCTGATAACTAGAACCCATAATAATTAAAATACAGTCAAAATATTTAACATCAGGAAAGTTATATCAGTTCAGATCTGTGGTGATCTGCGATTTTAGCAGATTGCCGCATTTTTTTTATGCAATTTTGTTAAGAATCTGCGCAATACTGCAGAAATTATTTTTTTATTTTTTTCAAAGATTTTTTTATGAAAAATTTGTGATAATTTCCAAAATTGCAGATTTTTAAAACACTTCGTACAAAAATCTTTAAAAATTATCACAATTTTCTTCTTTAATTTGATAAACTTTGCATGATAAACTTTGATAAGCTTCCAGTTTATTTTCTACATTTAATTTCCTTTAACATAAACTTTTTATTCACAATACTTTAAGGAAACAATTTTTTTCAACATTTTTCATAAATATAATTTTTTTCAACATCTTTCAAAGAAACAATTTTTTTTTAAGAAATAAATTTTTTTCAACATCTTTCAATTTAAAGTCTAAAAATACTCTAAGAAAAAACTTTTTTTTATAGTTTTTTAAGCTTCAAAATTTATTAAATAGACTTTTCAATCTCCCTAAAAGAATCATTTTATAGACCCTCTACAAGACCTAAATGTACTTTTGATGGTGTTCTGAACATATGATCATAAATGAACGTTAGCTAACGCTAGTTTTCGAAGGTAACCTTCAAAAAAATTTTTTTATTAATTTTATTTTAACAAACATCCATTAACGTTCGATTTCCTTTTTTATAGGTTCAGAATACTGAAAAACAAGTTCTGACCTCCATTTCGAAGATAAACTTTGAAATATTTAATTTACTTTTATTTTGATGAATATCACTAACTAAGGTTACTGCATTGAAGTTTGTAGCCGATCAGCTTCTACGGTGTCATATGACCTAGAGATCAGTTGATAATCTAAAAAAATTTCTTTTGCAGCTTTTGCAGAACTCTTCTGAACTTCAGAATTAAAAAATAGGTATATTTTTTTCATATTTCTTTTTTTTGTTTTGGAAACGTTTCTGACATTCCTTCACTTTTTTTCTTTACTAGGGCTCTTCTGGACTTTAGAATGAGTGAACAAAATTATACCAAAACTATACTTGTTTCAGCATTTCAAGATGAGTTTTTGCTGGAAATCTTAGCCAGACTCCATATTTCGAAGGTATGGCCTTTAAAATAATTTTTTTTTTATTAAATTAACTTAACGAACATTGATTAACATTCATTTATCTTTTTTTTAAGTCCAGAACACCAAACATACAGGCTCAGACTCTATTTCAAAGGTAACTTTGAAAAAAAAATACCTTTTTTTTTATTTTCAATGAACGTTAACTAATGTTTGTTTCATTTTTCTTAGATTCAAAACTTCAATTTGAAGCAGACTGAAGTATTTGAAGGTGAAAATGATTTTTTTATATATATATTTTACGAAATGTTAATGTTTCATTTCGTATTTCCTTTTTTTTAGACCAGAACTCTATTTTGAGGCAGACTGGGTTATTTCAAAGGTGAAAAATTTCAAAATAATTTTTTTATTTTATTTTTATTTTAACGAACATTAACTAATGTTTGTTTCATTTTCTTAGGTCTGGAACTCCAATTCGAAATAGACCGAAGTATTCGAAGGTGAAAATAATTTTTTTTTATATATTTTATGAAATGTTAATATTTTATTTTGTATTTCTTTTTTTTATATCTGAAACTCCATTCTGAGGCAGATTACTGTAAGTAAAAAAAAGCTCTTTTTTTTGTATCTTAGCAAAATGTTAGTAATATTTCGCTTTCTTCTTTTTTTTAGGTCTGAAACTCCATTTCAAGGCAGACCACTAAGTAAAAAAAAACATTTTTTTTTTATATTTTAGCAAAACGTTAGTAATGTTTCGCTTTTCTCCCTTTCTTTAGGTCCAGAACTTCACTTTAAGGTAGACCACTAAGTAAAAAAGAAAACATTTTTTTTTGTATTTTAGTGAAACATTAGTAATATTTTGCTTCTCTTCTTTTTTTTAGGTCTGGAACTCTACTTTAAGGCGAACCACTGTAAGTAAAAAAAAAGATTTTTTTTTTTGTATTTTAGTGAAATGTTACTAACATTTCGCTTTTCTTTTTTTTTAAGGTTCAGAACTCCATTTCGAGACGGACTATTAAATAAAGAAAAAAAAAATAATTTTTTTTTTGTATTTTAGCGAAATATTAATAATGTTTTACTTTTCTCCTTTTTTTAGGTCCAGAACTTCATTTCGAGGCAGACTATTAAACGAACGTTACTAATGTTTATTTTTTTTTATTTTTTAGGGTCCAGAATTTAGAGGCGGACCGGTATTTTAAAGGTATAATACCTTCGAAAATTATTATTTTTATTTTATTTTATTTAAATGAACATTACTAATGTTCATTTTTTTTTATTTTTTAAGTCCAGAAGTCCTTTATAGGCGAACTACTGTAAGTAAAAAAAAAATATTTTTTTTTTACTTTTATTTCAACAAATGTTAACTAACGTTCGTATTCTTTTTTTTAGGTCTGGAACTTCATTTCGAGGCAGACTATTAAGTAAAAAAAACAATTTTTTTTACTTTAATTTCACTATCGTATTTCGAAGGTATAATTAATCTTTGAAAATTATTATTTTTTTTTTTGTTTTATTTAAACGAACGTTACTAATGTTTGTTTTTTTTTATTTTTTAGGGTCTGGAATTTAGAGGTAGACCAGTATTTCAAAGGTATAATACCTTTGAAAATTATTATTTTTTTTTTATTTTATTTAAATGAACGTTACTAATGTTTGTTTTTTTTTATTTTTTAGGTCTGGAAGTCCTTTATAGGCGGACTACTGTAAGTAAAAAAAAAATAATTTTTTTTTACTTTTATTTCAACAAACGTTAACTAACATTCGTTTTCTTTCTTTTTTAGGTCTGGAAAAAGTGGACCGAGTTATTTCAAAGGTAAAAAAACCTCAAAATAATATTTTATTTTATGAAATGAAATGAAACTAATGTTTTGTTTTATTTTTCTTTTTTTAGGTCCAGAACTCAAAGCAGACCGAAGATAAAAAAATTATTTTTTATCTTACACTAGTCAAAAAAGAACAATTCGGCCTAAATTTGACCAGGTCAAATATAAGTCGAATGACAATCTAACCTATATCAAATTGAGGCCAATTTTTTTGGCGCATTTAGGGTGCTAATCGTCTCAAATTCAGAAAGAAAATTCAACCGTCATTTTACCTATATTAGGACATTATTACATATTTATTCGACCCTAAAAAAAACTATATTCGACTACTATATGTAATCTAAATATAATTAATAAATAGGTTGAACTAGAGGTTTTTCAAGGTCGAATAATAAAGCATTATTTTGTATTTTATAAGCAAATAAAAACCATTTATTCTATATATATTGACATATATAGTATATAGTAATATAAGATAATTATAACCAACCTGCATATGATCAACCGTATAATAACTATAAGACTCATAAACCAATCATAATTATATAAACCAAAAAAAAAAATATAAAATATCCAGTCATAATTATATAACCAAAAAAAAATATAAAATATACTAATAATATTTGTCTGCTTTGAAGATTTCATGGAGTTCTTCGTCTTCCGTAGCTCTTTCTTTTCCTTTTCGCTTTTTTTTGGCTTTTTGTTGCTAATATGATACAACATATGATATAAACAAAATTAATTAATGATATTTGCAACGTAAAAATATTAAAATAATTCAACTTACTGTTGTCAAACTTTCATTGATCTCATTCAAATCTTCAGGTCTAGTTGAATTCATTTCTGCTGAATTTAACAAGAAATTTGAATATGGCTCTATTAAATTTGGTTCTATTAGCACATGATCCTCGTAAGATTGAATCAAATCATCAACCATGTCATCATATTTACTAATGCCAATTGTTTCATTTGTTTCATCTGTCTCGTACATTTTCATTTTATCGAGCGCCCATTCAGGCACATTCTCAAAAGATTTACTAGACATGAAGTAAATATCATCATTATAAATTTACTCCCGTTGCTTTTTTATGCGTTAAATATATTCTACTTCAGGATCTAATACGTCTCATAATAGCTGTTTTAACTATTAAAACAAAGATAAACAAATATCGAATAAATATTAAAATAGGTTAGGAGCAGTAATCACTTTAATACTTCGTTTGAACGCCATGACTGATCGTATACATGCAAGAACTGCTTATTATCAGGCAATTTCTGTCTTGAATCGTCTTCAGAATTTGATTGCTCAATGGAATGACAATCATTCTGTACAAGCATTGGTAATAATTTGTCTTTATCGAATTCCTTTATGTTGGCGTCATTTCTTTTGTATAATTTTATTGCCACCTTTACTCGTCTATTTTTTTCTGTCGAATATATAAAGATTAATTTCAAATAACTAAAAAGAAGTGCATTAAAATAAAATACTGCTCACTTTGGACAATTGCGCATTTACGTGCATCTTACAGTCGACTTTGTCTAATTAACCTGATAGTCGTTTTCGTTATCTATCTCTTTTATGCTTGTAAATCGATTGTAACCAATTCGACAATTGGGTTACAGACGGATTATAATGTTCACTCATTAACCTCTTTAATTCAGATATCAATTTTTCATATATCTTTACTATCTGTTCACTAAAAGTCTTGCCGTAATCCAACCGATATTCTTCAGGTATTTGACCTTTCAAAAGGTTCTTCATTTCATCCTAAACAATAAGAGAAAATAATAAAAGCTGTATATATACATTAACACAATTTGGCTGCAAATAGTCTTGTAAAATTCTTACTCTTGCAGCTGAAGCGGCAACTTCATCAGGCGATTTTTCTCTCAATTTTAATCTTTTATTAGGGCATTTTGGTAAATATTGCTGCGGAGAATTGATAGTCTTTCGAGATGTGCGAAGTTGCTTGAGCCATTGAAGTTTTTCTTGGAGAGTTTTATTTTCTTCACATAATTGGTTCGATTCATCACCAAAAATTTCATTAAACTGCCGTAATAAGGAATTCTCCTCCTCGACACTACGAACACGGTCTTGCAAATTATCTATTTTTCATTTCATTTCTGATACTTTGACCTTTTCCTGATTTAATTTGTTTTGTAGTCGAAGGGTTTCATTTTTTAAATTTCTTAGCTCTAAATTACCTATTTTAAATTATAAGGATATGTATTGAATTGTAACGAACAGATACATGTAATATAATAAATATTAAAATATAACAAAAAATTCAGTTTACCCGCTTCTTTATTATTCGGTCGAACATTTCTTGGTGCTCCTTCTTCGTGATATGAATGGTAACTTTTTGGTACATTAATATTAGGATATCTTTTAATAATATCAGAAGTTCGTTGAAATTGAGTTTGAGTTTGACTTAATGAGACTAAAATATCTTGCGAAATAACAAGTCTAAAGGGAGCTGTAGTATTAGTATTTAGTGATGTTGGTGTTGAAGTAATATTTTGTGGTGTGGCAATATTTCGTAGTATAGTATTAGTTGATGTTGACGCTCGTGATGTGGCAATATTTTGTGGTGTAGTATTAGTTGGTATTGACGCTCGTGATGTGGCAATATTTCATGATGTAGTATTAGTTGATGTTAACGCTCGTAATGTGGCAATATTTCGTGATGTAGATAAAACGGTGGTATTAGTTGGTGTTGGTGTTGAAGCAATATTTCGTGGAGGAGTTGATGTTGTATATGGCGATGGTGTAGACGAACCAGCAATATCTGGTGAAGGAGCATTTACATCAGGAAATTTTATAGGGCAAAAAATTGCATAAGTTTACGATTTTGTAAGTTTACGAAAGTTTATGGCATAATATTTCAAAAAATTTCGAAACATTACATAAGTTTACAATTTCGTAAGATTTATGTGATATTACGGTCAAAATATTACGCAAGTTTTCAATATCGTAAGATTTACGCAATATTACAGTCAAAATATTCTGCAAATTTACGAAACTGTAAACCTGCGTAATATTACGATTAAAATATTTCGAAAATTTACGAGACTGTAAACCTGCGTAATATTACGGTTAAAATATTTCGAAAATTTACGAGACTGTAAATCTGCGTAATATTACGGTTAAAATATTTCGAAAATTTACGAGACTGTAAATCTGCGTAATATTACGGTTAAAATATTTCGAAAATTTACGAGACTGTAAACCTGCGTAATATTACGGTTAAAATATTTCAAAAATTTACAAGACTGTAAACCTGCGTAATATTACGGTTAAAATATTTCGAAAATTTACGAGACTGTAAACCTGCGTAATATTACGGTTAAAATATTTCGAAAATTTACGAGATTGTAAACCTGCGTAATATTACGGTTAAAATATTTCGAAAATTTACGAGATTGTAAACCTGCGTAATATTACGGTTAAAATATTTTGAAAATTTACAAGACTGTAAACCTGCGTAATATTACGGTTAAAATATTTCGAAAATTTAATATTACTATTCGATCGTTAAAGCTGCGTATGCAGTAGAACGTATACAAGGGGCATGTGATACTATTGAATAATCAAAAATAATATAAACACCTTTTCTTTTATATAAACACCTTTTTTTTTAAGTTTGGGAAAACAAATTTATTTTTATTTACGAATTTTTTATTATTTACAATTTTTATGTTAAAATTAAAGTAAATTCTAATTTTTATTATAACTTAATAAAAAAATACACATTTGATACTTGTTCGCTACTATTTTATAAAATAGTACCCAGGCTGTACGGCGTGGACGTCAGTATCAGTCACAGCCCAAAAAAAACGTGAGTCTCCAGCCGATATTTGGTACGGACTGGGTCTAGCTACTCACTTAATAAATAATAAAAAAATAAAAATAATTATCTTCTACGATACGTAGGTAAGTTTCTCCTTCTCCTACGATCATCACGCGTGACTAAAATTGATCAAATTTATCAAATTTAAAACATGAACGTAAATATTAATTATAAATTTTATTATAGTATAATTACCCGGCCTCTCCCAAAATCTCGTTCTAAATTCGCGATAATATCTTTGGCCGGTACGCGTCCACAGCCGCCGCCCAGGGTTACCATTACGATAAAGGACATAGTTCTAAATATCAAAATCAGTTGAATATTTGATAAATACATTTAATTTATATGAATGTAATTTTATTTATTTACTTACATGGTAATCCCTGACAAGGTTCCTCCACTTTTGGCTGCACTGTTGCCCAGAAACCCTCGTTCGAAATATTCTATTTATTCTGATTCAATTAAATGGATTGGTTAATTTGAATTTAAATTCTTTCTTAAAGAAATTATAGATATTAGTCATATGAACCTATTGGCAACAGAGTCCCAAAAATCATAGCGGCTTCTACCATTAATATTGTGGTAGGCGCGGTTTCTGTCTTGGCGTATGTCAACAAGTTCATCCATCATAGTCCAGTTCCAATGGACGTTATAGTGGGAACGACGTGAACGTGTGTGGCGAGGCATTATTAGTTTAGATTTGATTTTTATAATTTGATTTTGGGATGAGTAAAAATTTGAAAGAAAGTCGTAAAATGTCACTTTAAATAAAATTTGAACAATACCTCTTTGGTTTGATTTTATTTCTCGTTTCAATTAAATTTAATTTATTACACTTTTCATCATTAAACATATTAATTAAATCATGTACATGTTTAATTGTTTTAAATATAAATATCAATATATCATATTTAAAAATAAAACAATTTATTATTAGCACATTCTATTGAATTTTAAATATTTCGCATACATTTCTTAAAAAAATTAATTTTTTTTAATCAATTTAATTAAAAATAATTAAATATTTTGCGTACATTTCTTAAAAAAATCATAAAAAAAATCTTGTACATCGTACATACAATTACTAAATATCATCCCCTTGTGATAAATAAAAAATTACGCAACACAAATTCAACACAAATTCAACACAAATTTAACAAATTTAACGAAATTTGGCCAAAATTAATAATTTTTTACCAGAATTATCAACACAAATTGAACACAAATTTCAGTCACGATTTATTTATGTCACACCCGCGTTGTTAATAATTAAATAAATAAATCTGCATTTTATTTATGATATGCAAAACGTGACCATAAATTCTTTTAAGGATATAATTTTATTAAAATAAATCAAAACTCCTATATCAAGTGACTAAAAAATATATTTATTTACGAAATATTCATTTTGTTTATCAAATCGGGGTACTATGTGAACGACACCATGTATAGACTCTATAGCTACAAAGTTATATAATTCTATCAATTTTAAGTGAGGACATCCATATAAATATGGGTTCCTTTTAGATTTAAAATCGTACCATTGAATTAATGCGAGATTTAGCGGTGCGGTCTGTTAATACTTCTGCTAACAATAAGGCCTATAAATAATAAATATTTATTAATACTTTTATAATAAATTATTACATAAATTGGAAAAATACCTGTCCATAACAAAGTCCTTTGTCTGATATATAATCATTTGATTCTTCAGAATCCATTGAAATAGCTATGTCGCTAAACCATACTTTATTATGATACCTGTTTGTGGCACGCATTATGGCACCATTTTCCAGTGTTACCGATCCGTATATGTTTATTCAGGTTTCACCAATAATTGTGAAACCATCAAGTAAATCTAGATATGAATCCAGACAACTTATAAATCTAGCAAAACCAGTCTGCATTTTATTGTCTACGGAATCTTTTTTTTCATTAAAAAATGTATTTGCATCTTGTAAAGAGAATTCAAAGAGTCTTGCAGAAAATTTACAAGTGCAAGGTGTTTTTGCCGGATTCACTGAATGTTGAGACATTCTAATAGATATTGCTTGACGTTTTATCTATTAATTTAATTTCCATCTTAAGTTATATAATAAATATATACAATAAATAAAATTTTCAAATACTTACAGTTCGTAAAAGCTGAGGTTCGACATCTTTTTTATTGCTAATTCAGTAGGGTATTTTAACGAAATATTTGTGAAGACTTTCGTAAGTTTCTGTAGTATAGCCATTTATTGCGCCATAAGATCGTATTGAGTCAATAATATGATAAACCCATGAATGCAATTTAGGTAACTTCAAATTCAAATTGGAAGGAGAAACAAATTTAAAAGCCTTGACAAACATCCGGGCCCATCTATGTATTGCATCCTAAAATTTAAATGTTAATTTAATTTATTTAATTTAAATTTTCAATTTTACTAAAATTTTAATACATACATTAAATTTCTCTAAGTCACTTTCACTAAATTCTTCATATCTACTTAAAATATACATTTCATTCCAATATTCGTACAATTTTGTAAGATCATCATTATTTACAAAATTATCTACTTCGTTATTATTTTCATCATATAAATTATCAATAACAAATATCATGACTTTCATCAAACTTCGATATTCACTAGCAGTTAATCTTGCAATTGACTGCAGTCCATTGGAAAAAATTTTAATGCGGGAAAACGTGGAATTGCTGCTAGACGGCGATCTACTTCTTCAACTAATTTATTACCATTAACATGTTGCGATTTTAAGATATCGCACGTGAAGATAATTTGATAACGAAATAATCCTAAATCTAAATGATGCATTCTGTCAGGAACGGTAGCCAAGTAGATATTTATATTCCTTGATAATATAAATATTTATAATTAATATATATATATGTTATTATAATTATTTCTACTTTTGCATACTTACGGTAAATCCCAAAAAAAATTATGTACAGATTCTATGCAAACAGATCTTTGTGTATCATTTTCAAAATGTTTACGCATTTCATCATAAGTTCTTAGTATTACATCGTTAACCGATAAGTCTATATTTGCAAGATTTTCCCTTTTAACTAAACAGGAGTGACATGGAAGGTTTGAATTGGAGGATTTATAAACTAAACAAAAACTTGCAGCCTCCGGCCAATCTGCAATAATAGTTGAAACTCTAGGATAAAACCAGGTATTTTCATTATTTATAAAAAGGTCTATACCATCTTTTAATAAAATAATTGGTTCTAGTAAATGACGTAAAGATTTATGAAAGGTATCACAAACCAGATCTTTATTTGCAGCTTCTAAAATTGGTAAATATCCCAAAAGTTGCTTTGCATCCTGTTTATTATGACGCCATATTGGGATATTATCTAATGTAATATATATTGGATGCAATTGACTTTTTCCTAATGTATCTGTAGTTGTTGCATCTGAATATAAAATAATTGATAATAATTTGGAACCAGTAGGTAAGGATTCTTGCGTAGTTTTCCACCATTTTCCAGTATTTTGTTCACTGTAAATACTTTCTCTATTATACTATAAAATAATATAAATAAATTAAAATAAATATTATTTAGATTATTGAATTAACTAATATTTACTATTTACCTCATAGTTTTTGTAAGATAGCGCAAAATTTTGTGTTATGTCAGGAACAGTTAAGATATTTTTGATGCACTGTATTAAGTTTTGATAATAAAGAAAATAATCTTTATCCTCATGTGTTGTTATAAGAACTTTACTAAATTCTAAATTAGAAAACTTCATATTATTCATAAATGCTCGTCCCTGTTCGATATTTTTTGGTAATGGTGATTCTGTAAGATTTGAATGTTTATTAAAAAAACGTATTATTTCATTACCACCTTTATTGTTTATTTTATATTTCGTTACTAATAACATTAGATCTTTATAAGCATCATTAGGAAATTCTGTGCAAGTTTTGGTATTGAGATTTTTGGGTTCTTCAAAAATTTCAGGCTCTTCAGATGAATCTAATATATTTTCAAAGTTACTATCTTCAAGGCTCATCTCTGATATTGCACTTCCAATACTGTCAAATGACATATTTTGTACATCATTATCATCATCCACCTAAAATTATAAACCAAATGAGTTAGTATAATTTGAGCTTTTTCTTAAGAGCTTTAATAAGAATAATCTGAAATAACATAATTACCTCAACTTTATCATTTTCATATTCACTACTTAGATTACTTCTTGTATCCATTTCACTGCTATATTTTTCACTATCATTATTATCATCATCTTCTTCTACTTCTACTTCTACATTTTTTAAGCATTTTTGGGCGTGTTGAGTATATGCAAAGCGTTGACTGAATATTCGCATACAAAGGGGGCATTTGAAACTCATGTTGCTAAATTAACGCGTCAAATTTGATGAAAAGTATCAATTCACTATTCAATTTATATGAGATTTTGTGTGCTAATAAAATTATATTTCATTGTAAAAATTTATGAATTAATTGAATGGATTACAATTGATTGAGTTATTTGAATAGATACGACTACGCAAATTTACGCATTAATGAATGGAACTGGCTGTAAGAATCTGGTGGCTAATATCGCGGAATCATTCGCAAATTTACGCATTATAGCAAAATTTAAAATATGTGAAACACTCAGCAATTTTGCTGCCAGGAACTTGCCGAGTTCGTGGGCTGGCAAATCTAAAAATAAATGTAACAAGTCTATGATGTAACATATAAATATTGTTTATTATTTTGTTTACTATTTCAACTTGCCGGCAACCTGTCAACCCGCGAACCTGACAGCAAAAGTGCTGAATGTTTCGTATATTTTGAATTTGCTGTAACGGGCTGTAAGAATCCGGATGGCTAATACGGCTTATTCAATCGGCTAATCATCTGATAATCAGCCGCAAATTTATTGGCTTAACACATTTTACAATAATGGACGGATGATCAGCCACAAATTTATGCGATAATCAGTTATAAGCGTTCAAGATCACTATCAATCTGATTAGCCAAATGAGTTCACTGGCTGCAACTTTTTTTTTGCCATGCATACAAAGCCCCAACATGTGTAACATCTTATTTTTTTATAAATGGGTGTTGATTAATACTTCGATTGTACTATATGCTTTTATGAGAGTTTTTTTAAAAATTCTCTCATGAAAGTGTTACAATTTTTTTTTCGTAATATCACGATGCAAAATTTTTGCATTAGTTCATTCATTTTTCGTAATATTTCGCATTAGTTTATCCATTTTTCGCAATATTTCGCAAGTTTTTTTTCTTTTTTAGTATAGAATGGCGGAAATGACGTTATGACAGCTTGCCTCCTTTTTCTGAACATCTGGTTCATGTATTTCCCCTTTTTCGTATTTTTAGTTCCTCATTTTCAAATTTCTGGTTCATGTCTTTCCCCTTTTTCTCATATTTTTCTCCTTTCGTATTTCTAGTTCCTCTTCAAATTTCTAGTAATATCTTTTTCTCCTTTTCGAGTTTAGTTCATATCTCCTCCCTCACATATTATCCCGATGGCTACAAAACGTGGTGAAAAATGAAATATTGATGATAATGAAAGAATCTCAAGACGTAATACTGAGAAGAGTAGTAAAGCTGAGAAACGAATAAGATTATCAGACGATAACGTTGAAGGTATATATGACATGATATGTATCATATTTTTTATAAGAAATTATATAATATATAGTAAATTATATTTTATTGTTAAAGTTAATAAAAAATCAATAGAGAAACTATTAAGAACCAATTCGCAGATAATTTCTAAGCTTGAAGTTCTTATCACCGGACAAAAAAATCTCGAAACCCGTCTCTCGGGCATAGAAAAAAAGCTCAACGATGATAACAAAAATAATAATACAATAGATCCGGAGTATATAAAGGTAATAAAGATGAATATTATTTAATGTAAACCTGAAATGCTAACCTCGTTTGATTAGGAGTTTGTTAAGAAGGTGTCGAAAATTTTATTTGAAAATTTTATTTATCCTTCGCAAGACGAGTATAGACTCGCTACCAAAAAATATTTAAAAGACGAAAACCCGGAATTTATACGTCAGTTCAAAAAAAATCAATGGATTATTTTTTTCGAAAAAAAATTGCCCTGACTGTAAGTTAAAGCAATTATGAATTTTATTAAATTTCATACTAATATTTTTTTTTAATAGTTAGTACAACAACATAGAAGCATACGAAGGACGTTCACGTCTAGAGTCAAAGATGTTATGTATTCTGTTTTTGAAGCGACTGGGCTTAAATTACCGTCTATTAACACTCAGGTTAGTCCGTCAAAGATTCAGGAATGGAAGAGTAAGCCGGAGATGAAAAGATGTTACAACAACCTATTTAAAAAGGTTAAAGATGGGCAACCTACGACATATATGTCGCTGATAATCGATAAGTTGCGAAAAGAAAATAAAAATCCCTCAAAAACCCAAATAGCTTATGCGATTAGCATATGTGAAACGTACTTAAATCCTAATAATCAAAATATTCAAATGAGCGAAAGTATAATGAAGTCGAAGATAATCAACAACTTAGTAAGTTTTTAATTTACAATTTGCAAAATGTGAATTATTTGAATTACAGTTTATTTATTTATTTATTTATTTTTAGCAAAAGTTGGAAAATAGGGATAAATTTACACATTCGGACGACGATTCTCATGATGGTAATGATGTAGATAATGGTGGTGATAGAGCAGCTGACGATGGAGCAGGTGCGGTTGACGATGGTGCGACTAACGATGGTAGGCCTAACGATAGTGCGGCTAACGATAGTGCGGCCAACAATGGTGCGGCTAACGATAGCATAGCTGACGATGATATACTTTCTAGTGACTCTTATAACACGGAGGAGGAAGGTCAGTATGTAAATAGTTTATTAGAGAATTATGGGTTGCATAGGAAATAAATATTATTTTTTATATATATCACACGTAATAGCATTTTTTTTACCATAATAATATAGTTTTAATAAATAAAATGGTTATTAATTCTTAACAATACGGGTGTGACATAAATAAATCGTAGCTGAAATTTGTGTTTAATTTGTATTCAATTTGTGTTGATAATTCTGGTAAAAAATTTGTTAATTTTGGCCAAATTTCGTTAAATTTGTTGAATTTGTGTTGAATTTGTGTTGATAATTTTTAATTTATCACGAGGGGATGATATTTAGTAATTGTGCATATACAATTTCTGTAACGATGTACATGATTTTTTAAAATGCGGATTTCCGTAATTTTACGATATCGTATTTTCTGGCCAATCAAAATTAGGTTGATCCTTGCATGTGATTTAATCATTTAATCATGCACGCGTTTTTTGTCTTATTTATTTTTGTCTCTTATTTCTTTATTCTTTTGTTCAATATTTTTAATTTTTTTGTCTCTTCTTTCTATTATTTCTTTAATTATATACAATATATTTACATATATTTCATAATTTATTGCTTTGCAGGTATAGAAATATTTGTTTATTAATACTAATTATTTTTGTTTTTTTTACCTCTTTGTTACTTTGTATCGTAATACTAACAATAATATCCATGTTTCCTTTATTCCTTTTTACTTGTACTTTAATACTAACGATACTAACAATACTAACAACATGTTTATTTTTTCCTTTCTCTTTATTTCTTTATTCTCTTTGCAGGTATAGAAATATTTATTTATTAATACTAATTATTTTAATATTAACGCATTTTTTTTTACCTCTTTGTTACTTTGTATCGTAATACTAACAATAATATCCATGTTTCCTTTATTCCTTTTTACTTGTACTTTAATACTAACGATACTAACAATACTAACAACATGTTTTTTTTTCCTTTCTCTTTATTTCTTTATTCTTTTGTTCAATTACTTTGCAGGTATAGAAATATTTATTTATTAATACTAATTATTTTAATATTAACGCGTTTTTTTTACCTCTTTGTTACTTTATGTCGTAATACTAACAATACTATCTACGTTTCCTTTATTCCTTTTTACTTGTACTTTAACATAAAACAACGTGACGATATCGTTATGACACTAATATTATATTGAAACTTGTTAAAAATGTTGAATTGATGAACCTAAAAGAAACAGAAGAAACGTTATTATAACGTTCCTTACAAAAAAAAAAAGAAAAGAAAAAAAGAAAATTCATATATTCTTACAAAAAAAAAAAAAAAATATTAAGTTTCGCATCTCTCTCACCGGATGGTTAACATAAAACAACGTGACGATATCGTTATGACACTAATATTATCTTGAAACTTGTTTAAAATGTTGAATTGATAAGTTTCTGATTACGACGCAAGTTTCTGCGAAATTAAAGATACGGTCGTGCCTGGTAAATTACTTAGACATCTCTCTTTCCGAATGCTAATATAAAACAACGTGACGATATCATTATGACGCTAGAACAATCGCATTCCCAAGTATAAAAAAGAGGGGAAATAATACTATACCGAAACTTTCTTTGCGCACATTCCGAATTTCGTCCGAATTTCGTCGCAAATATTATTATACACTACTATTAAAAAATTTTTCTTTTTTAAAAAAAAATAATAATAAATAGATAAATAAATAAAAAAATACATCCCGAATTTCTGTTATATTGTTAAAAAATATTTCTAAACAATATTTGCACAGCGAGAGCTAAAATTTGTAAAACAATTAATATTATTATAAATAACTTTTTGTTTCGTACCTGTCAAGGTGTCGAATAAACTATTTTTCAATGTTGAGATTACGCCAGAATAAAAAATAGACGCGTATATGATTGTTAATATTATTAAGAAATATTTTAAATAGACTGACAATATTAAAATGTAAGTTATTACAGTAAAATGTAGAGAATGGAGTAGAAATAACCGTCGTGCGAATGTTTTAACAAACAAACAATGATTTTGATTGGATAATCAATACAAAGTCACGTTATCACGTGATAAGTAATGGACCGGTCACGATACCATAACGATATCAAAACGATATTGTTGCATTTATTTAATAAAAAAAAGATACTGTATCATTTTGATATTGTTAAAACAATAATGAATTTAATGAGTAAACGTAGTATAAACTTATATTTATATTGTAAATTTATTAACATAATATTACTAATAAAGCTATATAGCCGTAAAATAATAATTATTTTTTATCCACAAATCAATTTTCGTATCATAGACAAAGTAAACTTTCTGTACGTGGTCAATTATTGATATCGGGAAGATTCTTCTCCAGCGAATGTCTTGGCTTGTCTGAATGCGAAAAAGAGGACATTTCAATACGTTGTGAATTCTGTTAATATTGTCAAACCAATCAATTGTAATAAACACAGGTCGAATGAAAAAAAATCGGATTTTGCTCTATTTAAAATAGCCTTGCCAACTTCAATATAGAATATGCCAAATTTTGCTTATTTTAGTATAGCCATATCTATTTTTGCCGATTTTTGTTAAATTCCGATTTTTCAGTCATAAATGCCGATTTTAGCGGCCGATTTTTACCTTTTTTTAAATAAATGCCGATATTTAAACCGGAGATATTATATTTATTATATACTTTACCCTTTTCGTATAGTTCGAATAAAGGATTTTATCTTATTTAAAATTCCCTTGCCGACTTCAATAAGGCTTTGCCGATTATTTTACTAATTTTTTGCCGATTTTTGTTAACTTCCGATTTTTCATCCAGAAATGCCGATTTTAGCGGCCGATTTTTACCTTTTTTTAATTAAATGCCAATATTTAAACCGGAGATATTATATTTAGTGTAAACTTTACCGCTTTTGACACAGGTCGAATAAAGATTTTACTCTATTTAAAATAGCCTTTGCCGATATTTAAATTGTAATATTTCGTAATTTTACATCATAGGATTTTTGAAATTATTTATTATACTAATAAATATAAGATACTATTCTAAATATTCTACTTGTTTTGTACATTGAATTCCCAGTTGGTTCGATTTCACAAACAATAACTGAAGTATTCATAAGGTTGAACAGTGATAATCGAAACTGATGAGATCGCATTGATAAGGCCTATTCCTAAAAAGTTAATTAATCACATTTAATTAAACGCTATTTAATTGTACTATTTTTTTTTTTTTTCAAAAAAAAACTTTCTTTCTGAAAGAAGAGTCTGCCTCCTATACCGTTTGCCGTCGTGCATAGTGTGTTATAGGAAAGGTGGGCTAGGTGGCCACCTAAAGTTTGTAAATAACTCTGGTACCAAAGTTGATGATCTATTTACTATACATAGACCTCTCGCTTCGAATTTTGGTTATGATAATTCCGCCTCCTCTGTCGCATTATTCGTCGAAGTCTAAATAGATATCATTATGACTTATGAGTAAAATATTTACAATAATAATGTAAATTCTTTAATCATAGTTAAAATAGGCATGATGGGATAACTCATATATCATGAGCTCTGTCTGTGCGAAGTGCCGTTTTATTTATAATCAAAGTAGACTTAAGTCGTAAGTAACTTTGATTATCATTGATTAGGAAAGTACATGCAACGAAAATCCTTTATCAAGGGGTAAAATAGGCATGATGGGATAACTCATATATCATGAGCTCTGTCTGTGCGAAGTGCCGTTTTATTTATAATCAAAGTAGGCTTAAGTCGTAAGTAACTTGATTATAACAATGATGATTATTGGAGAATTAAGTTGCAACATTTTTAAACATTTTTGAATAAGTGCCGTATTAATTTAATGTAATTGTTACCCTTTTCAAATAAGAAGGGCCGATTTGCAATACAGCTTTGCCGGCCTTAAATGTATTTATATAGCCAGAATAATTGTTTTATACTTTATGTGATATTTAATTAAAATAAAATAAACCTTTGATATCTAAAAATTATTACATGATTAGAGTTATTAATCACAAAGTATGGTGCTTGTATCGTAATGCCGTAATAAAAGACCGATTTGCAATACAACTTTGCCGGCTCAAAATAAGATCTCTTGTTATCTGAATTATCTGATTTTTCACGCGGTTAGAATTAATTACGGTATATGTAACCTTTATCGTTATTCTTGTGCCAAAAAAAAATGATTGTTATAATTTAATCAAATACAAATGCTATAATTGAATTCGCCATTCCGATTTTACATATAATTCATTTTATATTATATAAAGTTTTTAAAACGAAATTTTTTTATTTAAAGGAATCACAGCCATATATTCTTTTGTTTTTCTCGTCCCAGTATCAAAATTACATTTAATGAATTTTCCTATTATATGATGTATGGGTATAATACTGTCTCTTCTCATATCATAAAACTCATTTGTCCATAATTCCATATTACATGATTTTATGTCGTTATCTACTTGGCAATAATATCTTGTACTATGATCTTGAACCGGTTTGTACCATTTGACTAACGCTAATGAATGGGTTAATGATCGTGAACTATTTAAATGAATAGTATGCTCAAAATAAAATTGTACTTGACCGGGATAAACATCGATCGATCCATCATAATGTACAAATCGAGCTAATATATATGAGGATTTTTCGTGACGAGCAGCCTGAACAGAACCATATATGTCCGCCCCAATTCTTATTCTCCCATATTGTATAATTCTAGGGTTTACGACAGTACCGTTATTTGAACCTATTATAGAGTAGATGGAGATGAAACAATAATCATTATACAAACTATTATAAAATTCTACCAGTAGGTCCAAAATTTGGTTTGGAAGGGTAGTTTCTTTGCGCGGTTTCATTAGCAACCCAGGAAAACATTCCGTTCCGTAAGCTGAATCTTCCTCAATAAGAGATAGTCTTATAAAATTTTGATACTCATCGCTCGCAAAATCATCAAGTGCAGCCAAGCTGCCAACAGATTTTCTTGGTTCTATTATCTCCAAGGAGGAAAATAAGTGATCGTTGTCACAATTTGAGAGGAAGTATTGAAGGATTGTATTTTCGGACATAATTCTTAGTAGTTCAGGTTCAATATTACGTCTGCTATTATTATAAGAACCTACAATTTTTAAAAATAATTAATAACATTGCAATTTTCAAATCGGAAAAATTAAATCACGTACCTAAAATTCCGTTCATCCGTTCAAAGCTATAACACCAGAATGAGGACAAAGGACCATAGTCTAATGCGCATTCACAGATATGGAGACAGAGATGCAGATTAGGACTTATTTTTTCTTGACCATATTTTTGTTCAATTAATTTGTTCATCTCTATCAGTCTTGTAAACGCTTCATTTAACATATTTTTTTGTAGCTCTCGGTTTGTTAAGATCTTGCAAGCGCGCACGAAATATGCAAGAATTTTTCGGTCGATGTATCCAAGGAAACTCCATGTGATAGGTATTGCAAAAATTAACATGAAGGTTTTCCACATGTCCGCCGTGAAACTTGAGAATCCTTCACCGGTAGCTATTCTGACAGGGCGGCGTCCAAGGTCACTTGGGAACTTTATCATGTCAGCTCTCTCTTGCATAATTTTGAGCTTTTCGTTATTTAATATACCTTCGCCTATCCAGAGTTTCGTTACGATCCATTTCGCAACACCGAGAAAAAGGCAATGCATAGGATCAACCACGCAAAAGCGAACAGGATTAAAATAAAGCAAGCGGTATATCTCCGACCAGCGAACATGATGTTCAGAGACATGGGCTCTTCGTGCTTCTTCAGTTGCACATTGTTTCCACTCACTTGCTTTTTCTCTTATTTCATTAATATCTCGCTCAACAAACCAGTCGTCTAAATCTGCAAACCCCCCAAAATTTGGTTGATTGTTTATAAAATTTGCCGATTTGTAACATCGGTAGCATGCAATACGAGCCGAGATGAAACCACATAATTTCCGAGACGCAGGGACGTCGCTAGAACAGCCAATGATTGCACCACGGACAAATCGACCGTTGTTGTGTTCGTTTGTTTTTATAAAATAGCCATTCCACAAACGATTTAACTGGTTAACGATCGGATACAAATAATTGTTAATTTCATGTTGGCTTGGTTCTTTCGGACCAGGCATTACTGCTAGTGTGAGAATATTGTGTGGCTTGAAGCGTTCATTACGCGGCAAATTACAAAAAACGGCATAAATCACACCAACAGAATATTGTGAATTTACGAATGGCTGGAACCAATCCATATTTAACATTAATCCGATATGAGTATCGGCAAATTCTTTTGTAAAAAACAGCGCACCATCATCATCTGTAAAACTTTTCCAGACCCTACCATCATAGATATCGAATAAAGCTTCAGTTCCGTTTTTCCTTTCTGACCACTTCCGACATGACATTTCAAAATTTTTGCGATTAAAAAAAAGGGTCAATTGTTGCTTAATATTTATTAACGGGAATGTCATTATCAGACGGAAAATGGGATTATTACTACTATTATTACTATCTATTTTCGTTAATAGAGGGTTATTGCATTGTTGTCGAAATCGTTCTATTCTGTGATTTGGATAGTTTACAAAACTGCAAGTTGGTATTTCAGTATTGTCTAATAATTCTTTTATATCATACAATTTGTGACATCTGTCACAGGCTGCATATTTAATTATCGTTGTGGATATCCCCAACACCTTTTTAGCCATATATAAAGAGGAAGGAAAAGATGAAAATTTATTTTCATCTATTGTCAAAAGAAAAAATCTTAAGAACTTGAACAAAGAATCTATAGCTACATTGGAAAGTTTAAATCGTTGTTGATATTGTAATATCCACAAAATAGTCCAAGTATAATTATCATTAATGTTAATGTTAGGAAGAATTGGTTCGCTGTCATCGAAATCTGTTGATGCAAAATTGACTTCCTCATCGTCATCATCTTCATAATCATCGGAATAATTAGAATCGCTATCTTCAGTATCTCCATTTTTATCGTCATCATCTTCAGAATCCCCGTCTTGATCATTCTCGTTTCTTACATTATCCAATAATAAATTTTCAAGAACAAGATCGGATATTTTTCCTTTCTTTATCGTTCGATGTTTTGCCGATTCATGTATAGGTGTCTTCTTTGTTAAAAAGAAATAGTTTCTTGTGAGTAATGGTTCAATATCTTCGGACAATGGTTCAATATCTTCGGACAATTGTTCAATATCTTCGGATAATTGTTCAGTTATATCAGGTGATGTATCATTTATCCCTTGTATTGGGTCGCATTCCATTACATCTTCATCAACAGCATCAGATGATATAACATTTGAAGAACCTTCTTGATAATTGTTACCAAAATTATTATTCGCATTAGATTTTAATTTATATTTTAACTCATGTTTCAGTTTAGTCCTTGGATCAACCAATTTACCGTTACATTCTTTACAGAAACAATGCACTTTGGTTCTGGTTCTTGTATCTAGAGATTCCGACATTTTTTTTTTTTTTTTTTTTTTTTTTTTTTTTTTTTTTTAAGGAATTGCAAATCAATCTAATTGGTTCGGCAATCCCGATTCTTGGTCCATTTTTGTCAAGGCACAGCTTGGTAATTAAGCTATTTTGATAATAACACATGACAATGATGTCAAGACCAATGTATTTTATCAAATACTAAAATATAATTTTATTTTTGCTAATTCTCTAATTAAATTTGGTATTAAGGGGTATAATTATACTAGAAAATTTTTTCAAATTCAATTAATCCGATTCTTGAAACATGTCAATCGACTTACTAATAAATCTCATATATCATCACGAATTCGAAAGATCCAAATAATTTAAGTAGAGATGTAGCAATTTCCTATTCACAGATCAAAATGCGAGAGTTATAAAAAAAGTGTCTTAGTTGTTCGCAACTGCAACAACATCAAAATTTAACACTTGGCCTATTCTTTCGAATATATCAAAAATTAGGAAAAACTATATTTCATTTTTTTTTTATATATTTTCTTTCAAGTCGTTAATTTCTAGTACATCAGTATCATTTAAAGCTGTTAACGAGATATCAAATATTTATTATTTTATCTTTTATTGAGTCGCTTACAATAATACGTTGAGTTATAGCATATATACGTTTATTCTAACAATCAGTCATGGTTAAAATTACTTGTTAATTAATAGAATTGTTTTAATAAATCTTTAATTCTTCTTTTGCCCTTGGCAGTTGGCACAGACGTACAGTTTGTTAATACCACGTGACTAGATAGTGCATAAATGTCACCCGACGTGATTGGCAGGAGCTATAAAGTTTGTTTGCGTTTACCGCGTTTACCATGCACGTTCTACAAATCGGTGATTTCCAATTTGTTTACGTTTACTATAAATTTGCTCATGAGTATGGTACATTTGCGTACGTTTACCACGCTTTTTTTCTTTTTTCTCCACGTTTTAGTACGATGCAACAAATTTTCTTTGTTGCCTTTCGTTTTTTTCGTTAATGGTTGACGATATTTTTCGCCTTATTTTTCGCCTTATTTTTGTCGGCTTAACAAAGTAAGCATATTTCTTTTCGCCAATTATATTTCCTGTCGGAAAAACCAGCTTCCGTAAGTATAACTTTATCAAGCTTCAAATGTGTTATTACTAATTTGGACATGTTATTTATGATAATGATATAATATTTAGTTTATTAATATATTTTAATTAATTCATTGATATACTTTATTGATATATTTTAATTAATTTATTGATATTTTTAATTATTAATTGTTTACTGATATATTTTAATTAATTTATTGATATATTCTATTAATTGATAACGCTATAATATTTAGTTTATTGATATATTTTAATTAATTGATAGCGATATAATATCTAGTTTACTGATATATTTAAATATTGATTGATTTATCTTAATTTAATTAATGTAGTTTACTGATTATTTTAAATAATACATTTTAATTAATTGAAAGCGATATAATATCAAGTTTATTTAATTTATTGATTTATTTTAATTAATATTGATAGCGATATATTTTATTAAATGATAACGAGTCTTATTAATTTAATCTATCTTTTATTTTAATCAGACGATAACGAAAATGGTTCAGAAGACGTAAGTAACGGTTATATATAGAGCCTTTGTTTCTTGTTTAATCTTTAAATTATCAAATTATCAATATCATAATGAGAAAATTCAAACCTTTAAATTTAATTCCTATTTCTCGTGATGGCTCTCATCCTCATATTAGATCTCAACGAAATGAATCTAGTTCCCGTTCCCAATCTCGTCAATCTCGGCATCAAACTCATATTAATCGATCTCGTAGTCGCTCAAAATCTCGCTCAACGACTCGTCAACCTCGATCTCGCCCATCTCGATCCAAATCTCGTTATTATCATTCCGAATCCCAACGATCGCGTTCCCATCGCTCTCGCTCCCCTCATCGTTCCCAACGATCGCGTTCCCATCGCTCTCGCTCCCCTCATCGTTCCCAACGATCGCGTTCCCATCGCTCTCGCTCCCCTCATCGTTCCCATCATTCTCATTCTCATCAACGTCGATCTCGCTCCCCTCATCGTTCCCATCATTCTCGTTCCCATCAACGTCGATCTCGATCTCGCTCTCATTCCCCTCATCGACATCAATCACGCTCTCAATCTCAACATAATCGAAACTATCAAAATGTCTCTAGAGGGAGATCAATTACAAAAAGTAATATTGTTTTATATTAGTGCTAATTAAATTTCATTTTACTTATACTATACCAATTTAACGTTATTGTTATAGGATCTTTAACCGATCTATCTTTAACAATTCCTTCTTCTTCACCTCCAGCGAGCGGTAGTATTTCTTTCACGTTTCTTTACTTACTTGCACGTAAAATTTTTTATACTAAATGATTTATATTAAATACTGATTTATAATAGGTGCTAACAACAGAGAAGTCAGCGAATTAAGAAGCATGATTTCAAATCTTACCAAACGTGTGGAAGTGCTAACGGAAGAAAGAACGAGTGAAGGACCAAGAAATAGAAGCCTATCCCCAGTTCTGTCCAGAGAGAATCGGCGTGCCCTTCCTCCAATAACTGATAAAAATTTCAAAAAAACCGTTCATGTAAATATATCTTTATTTTATTAAATATTTCTCTTTTGTATTGATCGTTAAAAAATGAGTGTTATATTAAATAGGATGAGGTAATCCATATTATAAACAACCTCGATTCGTCGATTCTTTTCGACACGTCAAAGACATTTAGTAAACAAAAAAAGTCGATAAATAAGAAGCTTCTACCAGCCGTCAAAGCAGCGATGCCTCCTTCATTAGAGGTATACGATACAGAACTTTTAAAAGTAATAAAACAGCTACACAAATCACGGCAGGAGATTTGGAAATTAAAAAAGGAGGGTAAGATAGATGAACACAATAAACGGCAACACATGACGTCGAGGAGAGATCAGGTGTGAAATTCATTATTTAAAATGACAATGTATATAATCTATTAATTATTTTAATTTACTCTTTAATAGAAAATGACAAGAAGACGCAAAGGTCTCCAACACATGATCTTCACGCAAGACAGCATTCTAGATGATTGTCGTCCTGAAAATATGACTAGGGAAGTATTTATTAAAGATTGCGAAAAGGCAGTAAATACCGCAGAAGTCCATTCGGATGAATGGTCTACTGAAGACGAAGTTCTGGCAAATGAAGAGCGTAACGATAACATAAGATCAGGAAGGTTGATAAGTACAAATTCTGTAATTAAGATTCACAATAAGGAGTGGAGGTCTTCTAGAGTACGTAAAGTTGCGAAAGTTTAAAACATAGGCGTTTATGCTAATAAGTTATAAATTTATCATTAGGTTAAAAGAATCTTATTTCGAGCAGACGAGATCGGAGTAAGCATCGGAACCGGGTTAAGTCGCAAACGTTACCATCTAGACGATATCGATAAAAAAAGCAGACCAACACAAGACATGGCTAATTGGTGGATATCATCAAGGTGGATTGAACCAGAATCTGATGATGATGATGATGATGAGGATAACGACGGTGATAATAACGATGATGATAATAATGGTAATGATGATAATAACGATGATGACAATAATGGTAATGGTGATAATAACGATGATGGCAATAATGGTAATGCTGATAAAAATGATGGAACTAATGAAGAACAAAACGATGATAATAATGGTAATTTAGAAGTAGATGAGCACCAAGGTCCCTTTTACTTAGAAGTACCGGTCGATATCAGAAGACGTACATAATTTAGGTATTTGTTTCATCATTTAAAATCAACTGCTTGTATTTTGAGTGATTTAAATTCCGTTGTTTATAAATTAACTCTCTAATATCGTTTCTATCCTATTAATCTCTTTTTTAGAGCACTGGTTATTTTATAGCCATTTATAAGTAACATGACGAGATAAATATGATTTTAATATATTTTATATAAACATTCTATACATAATAATAATATAATAATAAGAACAATATAGTAATATAATAATAATAATATGGACAATATAATAATATAATAATAATAAATATATCATAAATTGCAGTATATATTATAAAATAATAGCATACATATTATATATCATACATATTAAATATTAAATATAAATCAATTATCGAAAATGGAAAAATAAAATAAAACCGGACAATAATAGTAATTATGAATTACGAGAAAATCGATAATAGAAAGATCCGATATATAAATCGGCATAAACTATTTTTGAAATGTTTCTACCGAGCTAAAAAACCGGACAATAATAGTAATTATGAATTATGAGAAAATCGATAATAGAAAGATCCGATATATAAATCGGCATAAACTATTTTTGAAATGTTTATACTGAATTAAACTTGGCAATCCGATTTTAGGAGATTTGGCATGATTATTTAAAAATCGGCGTTCTGATTTTGCGAGAATCGGCAATTATAATTTTAAAACGGTATTCCGATTTATGTCGATAAAAATAAAAGAATTTCCGATTGCCAACAATACGTGCCATAAAATCGGCAGCAAAATGCCATAAATAGGACAAATATAGCTATAAACCGGCAGTCTTATTTTTAGCTATCGACATGTTTATTTTAAAATCGGAATGCCGATTTTCGCAAAATCTGCCAAAATCGGCATTCCGATTTTTTGTTCATAAATAACGTATTTCCGATCACAAACAATTCGCGCCATAAAATCGGCTTTAAAAAGCCACAAATCAGACAAATATATCCAAAAATCGGTTAAAAATCGGACTGCCGATTTTTGACGATTTTTTTTCATTCGACCTGTGAAAGGCATAATATTTATCATCATTGCCTTTGTATTTGAAGATCCCTTTTATAATCGCATAACATTCACCACTGTCTTCCTCGTGTATTGTTACGACGTCACCAATATGAAGATGTACTTTGGAAAAGACGCCATCGCTTTCTTCCATAGTGTATGTCACCAATTCATACCAGCCCATTTGAGAATATATAAGAGCTGACTTTTGTCCAATGTCCATAAATGAAAGAAGCAGCTCAGATTTGAAATTTGGCAAATTTTTCATGATATTTTCACGATCCTGACGGGACAAGCTCCTCTTTAAGATAATATTTGTAATAAAATCCACTGGAGATGAAATCGCTATATAAATAAAATTACGTTAATAATTGCGGAAATATTATTATTATAAAATTGTAATACAAACCTTCTTCATTTTCTTCCGGTTCTTGTTCATTTGATACCTTGTCTTCAGTAATATACCAATTAGTCAATAAATTTCTAAAATTTGAGGACATAGTAGCGAAACCTCTACAAGGTTGTGATAATCTTTGATCTGCGCCTCCATCTACTAAATGACGAATTGCAAAGAGCGTAGTATACCGCTTTAACAAGTCTAGCTCGACATTCTTGCAATTTGTTCGTGGTACCATTGCTTTAAAGATCCGATGCACCATCTCTTTGATACCAACTTGAGTGTTTATAAGAGTACCATAAGTCCTTGCATGCACCAGCAAGTGGATATTGATATGCAGGTTTGGTAAGTTAGCAAATTCAGGGAAAACCTAAAGCCACATTATTAAATAATATTTTATATATTGATAAATAAAAAATAAAAAATTATATAAGAATTATGAATAATTGTACCTTTGGAAGAATTTTCATTTCTTCTTCAAGGCATTTTTGTAATTCGTCATACGAATCTAATGTAAACTTGCTTTCAAAAACCATCCTCATTGTTTTTGCTACATATACCCAACAAGCAATTATTACATTTTTCGCCATGTTAATGCGTGATTCTTGAATTCGTCGCAGAATGCTTCTGGATTCATTTTCCTTTAAGCTTGATGTTTCTAAAAAACTATTAAGTATAAAAGGCATTATCATAGCGAGCCTAAGATAGTCAGACATCATGAAACTAGCATTGTGACTAATTGGATTTGGCAAACGAGACCATTTTTTTGGTTTCTCAAAGTTCTTCCAGGCTTTGATAAACTCGTCCTCTCCTTTTTGTGAAAATAATTCGCACCTGTGGAAATCAAAAAGCTTTATTAAAAGATTTTGTTCGTTACATATCTAGCTAAAGTTAATTAAATTCAAAGATCATACGTTAATTTAAGAAGTCGTCCAATCTTCCCAGCAGTTGCATGATATACATCTTGAGGTGTCTGTAGATGCCTTTCTCTTAGCAGCCTATCCAAAATGCTAGGCCTTGTTCTTAGTCCAAACTCAGTACAAAGTCGTCTTTGCCTTGTGGTAGCAGGTTCGTTAAATATCTCTTTAAATTGATCGTCAGTGATGTGATGATATCTTGATGTTGCTGGTACATCCTGAGAGAAGTTGGTAAGTGATTCTCGAGAGGCTGTACAAGTGCGGCAACCTTTATTGGCATTATGTCGTAATACACCACACATGTCATTCCCTTGTGGTAAATCAGCAGTTACGACACCTAAACCAGCTATCACCCAAGCATCTTGGCCATTCACTTCCATTAATTTTCCTTGTTCGAATTCTTTCATTTCAGAAATAAATGGCAACATGAATTCATTGAAATTACCACCGAAAGGAACAAACCCGAGAACAAAGTGATTTTTGAGCAACTTTCTTTGACGGGCAGGCATATTTCCAAACTGCACATAAACACCTCCTAACGAATGATAAACATTCCTAAATGTTCCAAAATCATCGTAGTATATGTCCAAAAACAGCTTATAAACCGGAATTGTTGGAGATGGTGGCTGCCTTATGGAAATATATTCCGAAGGATGTTGATAAGAGAACGTTGCATCACGAATGCGCCAGTGTGTATGATGTTTATAAAGTATTTCGGTAATTCGTAGTGTATCTGCAGCAACCTTTTCTGAAATTTGTGATGTTGTTATTGTCAAGAATGGTTCATCTTGTAACCAAACTTCTCCGGAAAGAGAGCGATTTTGTCTTAATTCTCCCTTAAAAGTTCCAGGCAAGTCACTATAATCTAGAACTTTTTGGATTCTCAGCCGATACTGTTGGTTCTCTTCATTTAATAATATCGCTCTCAATCTGCCAAGTTTTCGCTCATTGTCGTAATAGTAAACAAAATCGCCGCATTGGTATATCTCTATTATATACATATGAAAAAAGTGTTAGTCTCTTGTACTTTATTGCTTCGCCTCTCTACCATCAGCTTGCATTTAATAAATAATTACCCCCTGATATCATTAATTGTTCTTGACCGAAAAGAGGTGACTCTGCCCATAAGGTACCATGCCAGTACTCGGATTTTGTTTTTGAATCGACACCAGCACCAAAATACATTTCCTTTAATAGTGATGGGTTGTTAAGAACATTCCAAATGATATCACTTATTGAAAGTTGATATGCCATCTTTGAATCCTTTAAAGTTGATGGTGTTTTTTTTGATGAAATTGAGATAGATTTTGCTGATATTGAGGGAAGAGGAAGACGCTCCCTCCATGCTCGAAATCTCTGAATATTCTTTACAATATGATCTCTATTAAATTCTGGTCTCATGATAATGTCAACAAGATCTTCATATGCATTTGTTGAAATATTATGCTTATAAATCCAACAAAATAAGGCAGCAGTAGTTAAATTTTGAAAATATGGAGCAAAATCACCATCATAAGATGGTAACTTATCTTTAGCCAATGCTTCATCAACGAATAGCTTTTCTTCTGAGATATCAGAATCATGTCTTTCTTCATTATCTGACGACATTGTTTCATATTCTTCGTCACTTTCTAAGGACATTATATAATCGCTTTCTGTTTCATTCTCTGATGATGTTGAAATCATGTTGGTATCACCTTCTTCATTATTGCTTCGTTGTTCTAAATCATCATCATTATCATTTCGTTGTTCTAAATGATCATTATCGCTTCGTTGTTCTAAATGATCATCATTGCTTCGTTGTTCTAAATCATCACCATTATCGCTTCGCTGTTCTATATGATCATCATCGCTTCGTTATTCTAAATCATCACCATTATCGCTTCGCTGTTCTATATGATCATCATCGCTTCGTTGTTCTAAATCATCATCTCCGTCGCCATATTCATTATACTCTTCGCCGCTAATATTATCATCTTCAAAATCTTTTTGTACCATTTTTTCATTGTCATCATTATCCGATAATAAAAATCTGTTGGGCAACCTTCTAAAATTATTACGGATACGAAAAGGTAATGTAGCAATATTCGCTTTTCGAGGTTTATTTCGTAACATGGCTATGATAATAATTATAATAAGGAATAATAAAATGAGTAAATTTAAAAAATGTTCATGCGCGTTTGTGTATTTAATTCATTAACTGCTTTTATAATATTTTTAATTGGAAATCATAGTATCGCGACCGCAGCACATAAACGGAAATTTTGGGTTAACAAATTTCTCATTAACGGAAATTTTGGGCAATGATCTGGTTATATGTAAAGAAATTTGTATGAAATCGTGACCGCAGGACATAAACGGAAATTTATAAACGGAAATTTATATTGAAATTTCGAGAAAAAAAAATTGTCAATGGTTACATTAGTTCTTGGATCACAGTACATTAATGGAAATCTTGGGGAAAATGATCTAAAATTGACGTGTTAACAACAGTTACATGCAAAGAAATTTTGTATGAATATCGTGCGTGACTGCAGAACATAAACGGAAATTTAGATTACTAATTTCTTAAATTTTGGGAAAATCGACATGCAAAGAAATTTTGTATGAATATTGTGACCGCGGGACATAAACGGAAATTTGAATTGATCGGAAATTTTCTTAATGGCTACATTGGTTCTTTACTTACAATGCATTAACGAAGTTTTGAGGCAATGATCTGAAGAGTTGACTTCTTTAACGGTTATATGTAAAGGAATTTATATGAATATTGTGACCGCAGGACATAAGCGGAAATTTAGATCATCGAATTTGGGATAATTGATCGGAAAAAAAATTCGTTAATAGTTAGTTACATTAACTAATGAATTATATAATGAACAACATCGTAACTATAGAAATTTGGGTTAACAAAGCTCTTGAATTTAGGATTGATGTTTTGACGATTACATGTAAAGAAATTTATATAGGCTGCTGGACATAACGGAAATTGGTTAACAAAGCTTTCTGAAAAATTGACATTACATTTTAAGAATATCGTGATCGCAGCACATTTAGACAAGACAAATGATCAGAAAAAAATTGTTAGCAATTCGTGTTCCAGTTTATATGAAATTTTGATTTTTATGATTTTAAATTATTACAATCAATTATTATGATAAAATCACTAGTTGTGAGCTTTACGGATAATTACAATTATAAAATTACATAAGATTTATTTTTTTATTGAAATAAATTGAAAAGAAGGTGGATATAATATTAATGAGATATTAATTTCATATAATGGCAATATTAATTCTAACAAATAATTTTAAAGTGTTAAATATTTCAAATTATCACAAAAATATTAAAGAATCAAATGATCATACTTTTTTCACCATCCGAGCCCAGTCTCCCATGGTCTTCGCTCGGTTGTTACGAGACGGACGTTTCCGTTTCTTTTTAATGTTGGTCTGGAGAAGATCGTTCGATCGGGTTTGTTCTTTTATTAGATCGTCTAGCGAGATCAATATCATATTATCTATATATGAAAGAAACTATTTGAATATTATCATACGTTATTTAATGAATTAATATACCAGGTATTTTTTTTATACCTGTTTCTTCTCTACTAGGTTTGGGAGAGGACATTTTCTTTCTATCTTTTTTTTATTAAAATCTAAAACTCTGATCTGAGATGTGGTATTTTTATATGTAACTGATAAGATATGGACAGTCAAACTTTAAAAAAAATATCAATTGAATTCTTTGGGAAAAAAGCACAAAGTAAATTTTTTTATAATATTACGACTGTGATATCATTGACTGCACTATATAAAAGGAAATTTGGGTCAACAACTTGAAAAGTTTTTTTTAAAACTTTATTACATAATTCCGAGATAGAGAACTAATGTAACAAATTCTGTCAATGCGCTGCAGATAAAAATCAATGTAACCAATTAACAATTTTTTTTTCCTGATCAATTATTGATCTAAATTTCCATTTATTTATCGCGACCACGAATATTCATGTCAAATTTTTCAGATCATTACCCTAGATTCCACCAATGTGGCTGCAGATAAAGATCTTTGCAGATAAGAATCAACAGAA